>CM028377.1:41189749-41313889 GCA_013146195.2 Codonopsis lanceolata
CCTTAGGTACAACCTCCCCTCTTCCATTGCCTCTTACCATTTCTTTGCATGACCTACTATTATGCCCTTTTCCTTACAAACCTGAAAGTTGGAGACACATGCAAGTTAATACAAAATGTTCAATTTGCAAATATTATGTAAATTAAGTACAACAAATGCAACTTATTACCCGCAAGTGATTTCTTTTCCCTTTTTACTCAAGATGTTGGATCTTGACTAGATTTCGCTTTTTTCTTCATTGGTCTTTAACCCTACATTTCTTTGGTCTACCTGCATCTTCTTGTTTGGTGGTGGTTGAAGAGGCTTTGAGATGATCTTGGCCATTGATTCTCACCATTGATGGGATTTAGGAGATGGGAATAAGTACTAACAAAAGTTTCCTTCTTGTACCGATTGGAACAATTTTCGGATCTGACCAATCTTGTATATGGCCATAGCATGAGTGCAAGGAATGCCACTTAGATCCCATTCTCTACAATGACGAGTCCTCTCCCTAATGTTAACACTAAATGCATCCTTCACATGCCTAACTTCAAATTCATCTCCATTATACACCACCAGACCAATGCTTAACAGCTTCCTTACTTTTCTCCATCCTCTTCAGTCGATCCTTGGACAAATATTATGGCCATATTTTGAAATCCATTCCTTTCTCTTTTGAATTCGACCATCATTGCCAACCTAATCTCCTCAGCGTATATATAATAGGTCTAGACCTAGCACCTACTATACTACCATTGAATGCCTGCGATATTGTTTTCAACATTGTCTACCTTTGAATATGTGTCAAAATAAGCCTTGGACCAATGAATAGGATCTGTCCTCGCTAGATCTTCGGCTTTGCTTGTCTACATTCTTTAAGACTTCAAATTACGCTTTGAATTTATCTCTTGTGCAAGACATAGTAATACTCCAAAAGCATCTCCTATACTCCCCTCGCTTTGTATTTCTTCCTCAATTGCTATAGATGTTATGCGGCACACATGTGTGCTCAACATTAGGCATGAGCTTGTAACGGCGGTAGTAATCCCTATCAATCATATAAAGTATAAATAAATGTCATTAAACCAATTTTAATAAAAACTAATGAGGAAAAAGGTAATAAGATTATGATATTACCTTTTGTTGATACGTAATGATAGTCCACCCATCTCCGTCTCTCATTTCAGGTCTTGATCAAATTACGAAAGAAACAGTCGGTTGTCCTTGTTTTCCGAACTACATCGAGCCCCACGAGGATACATCGATTATTTGCATCCTTGGCAAGCTGAGATAACAATTCTCCCATACGTATTCCTTTCAAGAATGCTCCATCAATTCCCAACATGGGCCTACAAGTCTCCATAAATGTGTCTTCACGATCAAGCAGACATACATTCTCTAAAGAATAAACCTTTGGATGGGATAGGGTTGACATGCTCAATGATCACGGTACTACCAGGATTTCTATTCTCCAACTCATCTTTATAACTCCATAGCTTTGCATAATGTTCATACATTGATCCATCTAGTTCTTGCAATGCTTTCTTCCTTGCTACGCTACACATGCGATCACTCACTTCCACCCCAAATTGTTTCAAAACATCGGCCTTCATATCGGATCAACTTATAAGCGGGGTTTCTTCTAAATGTTTCAAAAATTCCTTAGCCAAAAATGATCTTTGTGATTTACTGTTCTTAAGTGCCATCCACAATCATCTTGAGGATTAAATGCAATAATTTGCGAACTTCTTTTGATTGAATCCAGCCCAAACTCTCCATGGGCATACGGTGAGTTCATGCACACTCAGGACATCCTCATCTTCTCATTCTAATCCATTTAATATCCTTTTTTCATCCAATCCATACTTAACAAGCTGCAGCCTTAAAAATTTCTTTTGTTTCAAGCGAAGCCCAAGTTTTAATTGCACTACTTCCATGTACGTGTTTGGATTGGCGGAAATTTAAGACCTTGCTTCTTCCTCAAAGTTAATTGTTCTCCATGAAATATTTTGTCATCTACCTTATCCTCTTCATCACTAGAATCATAATCACTATCGAGGAAAAGTCAACCCACCATCATTTCTACTAGTGCAGCCCCGGTAGGTCAAGCTGGATCACCTTGCTTGGGGTAAACTAACGAGGATCAAACAATTTTTGTTTTTTGTTTCTTCTATTATTGTTCCGCAATGACCTAATTTCTACAAGTTCTTCATCACTTACATGGAAATCCTCATCAACTTAAACATGTTTCTACATTGATCCCCACATCTTCTACCTCGTATATGGATATTCAAAATCAATATCATCTTGAGCCATATCGGCCTCGGCTTTTTGTTTGTTCATTCTTGTTTTCATGCCTAACATTATTACATTCGGTATTCTCATGTTCATCATTCTCGGCGACTCTTTTCGACCTAAAGCCCGTCGACCTCATATGAGCCATCACAACCTCAATCTCATCCTCATTCGGTAAAAATCATCTTCGGCTTGACCCATATCGGTTTGACCCTTACCGCACCGGACTCATCTTGACCCATATCTTTACTCTTTTCGCCACCCATCTTGACCCATATCGAGATTGACCTTACCCACCACATTCGAGACTTCACTTGACCCATCTCGGTCGACCCATCCGGACTAAATCGATCCCGACTCAGGTCCTTACCCTTTCGCACTTCATCTTGACCATGCTCGAATTGACTCTTACCGGGGCTCACTCAATCTTCACCCATATCGATCGGCGACTTACCCGCACTTTCGCACCGATCATCTTGACCCATATAAGCCTCACCCTTTTCGGGCTCATTGTAAGCGACTCTTGTCGGGTCACCATCATCCATCTCAACCTCCTCACCCTTATCCAACATTTCATGTTCTTACGTATCTAAATCTACAATTGCGGTTCATCGGACTCACGCATGGCTTTGGTACATCAATACCATGCTCGACATACATATACACAAACCCTATATTCCTACATTCATTTACCATTCTTAACACTCCCTCATTAGTATCTATTGAGTACAATCCATTTTCAATAGTTTGTGCAGGCAACCTATACCATACTTGCTTCACGTTTCCATACTTTAAATATGATTTCACATACTTTTCAACTTTGAAGTAATTTAGAGTATCCATACAAACTTCAGAAATAAAATCAACACTCCCTCCTTCATACTTCCATTTGTTATTAACCTTACGAAAAGCCCCACCATGATGTAAAAATATTCCAATTTCCTTTTCCATTCTGCATTTAATAAGAAATGACACACTATCAATATTAGTGTCTAGGCAAAACACTATTTTAAAGCCCCACTATATGATATTAAAGCCCCACAATATCATATAAAAGACACACACCAGTAAAGCCTAATTTTTTAAGGTTTTGGGACCACCACTGAATATAAAAGACAAAAAGGCAAAACCCTACCATTAACAATCAATTACACCAAGACACCAACATGGACCATATAAAGTACTGATATAACAATTTTCAACATGTTCAAAAGGCAAAGGTAAGTAAACCCAAACACATTGGCCAAAATAGATGAACCACAATGTATATGAAGGCAAAAGGCAAAGGTTAGTAAACACATACATAGACTGAAACATGTTCATTAACGACAACATATTCAACGAGTTAGAACTAGGGTTATCGTACTCACCTCGGATCTTCGAATCGATGTTAAAACATTAGATTCCAGTAACTTGTGTTGTTGATTGATGCCTCGAAGTCGGTTTCTTCTTACGGGATCGAAGAGATTTGAATTTCGATTCAAATAGAAAAACCCTAGAATTTGGGGGTTTTTTTCTTCAATTTGTGAGTGATTTGATTTGGAGTGTGTTTCCCCCGCGATCTATCCACCGTTTGTCTAATAACATGGGCAAAATAGGGAAATCAGAAAAAGTTAACGCCATTTTCTAACGGGCGTTAGAAAATGGGCTCGCTTGCAACAGAATCAAAGTAGGGTGGCCAAAATAGATGAACCAAAGTTTTGGTGGTCGAATTGCAATAAGGTCCAAAGTTGGGTGGCCCGTTTGTGTGTTTTGCCTAGTAAAAATCTTTGATCTAAATACTTTTAAAATTAACATCTAACTTGATAATAATATTAGAATTCTTTTTGTTAAAAACTTTTAAAATCATAATTTATTTTTAAGCAATGTAGGATATATACTTATTTTATTTTTTAATTGGTAATGAAAGTTTAAGTTTTTTATCTAAAGACTTTTAAAACCAACCTCACATTCTAACCATATAATATACATATTTTCTATTATTAATAATAATAGTAGATAAAAGACTTTTAAACCAATATCAATTTCTAAACAATGTGGATACATATTTTTTATTGGTAATAACATAAAAATGTCTTTATCTAATGACTTTTATAACCAATACTCATTTCTAAATAATGTGAGATACATTTCATTATAACTAATGTGAGATACATCATTTAAAAACTTTTTAAACCAATATCACTTTTCTAACCAATGTGAAATACTTCTCTTCTATTCTTAATAATGGTAAACTTTTAAAATCAGCATCACTCTCTAACCAATGTGGAATACATATTCACATTTGGTAATAATAGTAGAAGTCTTTTATCTTAAAAATTTATAATTAACATATCTTCCTAAATAATATGAAATACATCTTTTCTATTATATTGATAATAAATAAAAGTCTTTAGATTAAAGACTTTTAAAACCAATTAACATCATTTTTTAACCAATGTAGGATATCACTTCAATTAGGAATAATAGTAAAAGTCTTTTATTTAAAATTAAAATCAACATCACTTTCTAACCAATGGGTGATATACATCTTCTATTAATTGGTAATAATGATAGAAGTCTTATATCTAAAAACTTTGAAAACAACCATTACTCTCTACCAAATGTATGATATATATATTCTAATGGTAATAATAGTATTTTTAAAACCAACATTAATTTATAATCAATGTGTGATACATACATACATACATATATATATATATATATATATATATATATATATATATATATATATATATATATATATATATATATATATATAATAACTAGTAATGCACCCGTGCGTTGCACGATTTGTATTTGGGTGTGAAATCATATACTCAATCAAAGTTAAATAATATATAATTAAAAATTTTAATATGAACAAAATAAATAAAAATTGATAAACAGTAAAATCAAAGAAAAGCACATAAATTTTTTAAAAAAGTTATTATAAATTTTAAAATACTTCTTTTATATACAATATTTTTCGTTGAACATGTACGATTATTACAACTATTACTATCATATAAAAAATTCAAAGACCCTTAAGATGTACGATTAGTAACTCTAGATAAAGCGACATATTGATCATGACTAAAAAAAGGGTTTTTCAAAAGAAGTTTAACGCTAGACACTTTTATTTATAGATATTTTCGCAAGACACCATTAGCGTAAACTTTTTTTTTTTTTTGAAATTTGGATGGAATTCTATGATCAGATGGTGTCAGTGATATTTTTGAAATAAAACAGTACCACCAGAATTACCATTTGAAAGAACTTGATATTCTAAAATTCTAAAACATGGTTTGTTAGTCTTGTAATAATTAATCGCGTGCTAATACATAACCCACCGAAATTGTCAATGTTACGAAGCAACATTAATGAAATTCCAACTTTCAAATTCAACTCATGATTTAGGATTTTAAAACATGAAATTCCATTTAAAACTTTAGAGATATCTATATCGTTCAAAAGATCAACGTTTCTATCAAAATGACACAAAAAATCTGAGCTCAAAAACAATATTTCTTTTGAATTGTTTTTCAATACCATGTAATCATTTATTGAATTAACCACATCAAGAGTCGGATGTAGAATAACTTTTTTTTTTCCAAAAACGATGAATCATCGAGACTACTTCCAAATAAATGATATGTGCTTTGTACAATTTGAGTGATTGGATCGTTGAATTCTTTAAGCATCAATTGATTGAGAATATCAACATAAGCACAATTATCATTTTGTTCACCAATTTTACCATCGCAAATCTTCGCAATCCAATCGGAAAAAAAAAATTAATTATTCGAAACTCTCGTTGGACGCTTTGAATGTTATATTCATTATCAACCTTAATACAGGTGAATCTCCCCAGAAATACAATGAATTAATAGTGAGATGAACTATGTCTTGTGTACTTTCTTTTGGAATCACATACAATATCTGTCAAAAATCTCCACCAAACACAATTGTCTTACCTCCAAATGGAATATTATAATATCATATACTTAAATAAAATTGAACATATCAATAGAATATCATATACTTAAATAAAACTTAATATATTAATAGAATATCACATACTTAAATAAAACTGAATATATCGATAGAATATCATAAATAAAATTGAATATAATATCCAATTAAGAACTTTAATATGAACAAAATAAAAAAATTACACTAAAATTAAAGCTAGAAAATCACATGTATTTGAAAAAATTAATATAAATTTTGGAATACTGCTTTATATATAATATTTATCATTGAAAACGTACGATTATTACTTTTAATTTTAGAATGGGTGGTTTTAAAGCATGAAGTTGTATTTATCCTTGCATACGATATAAACTGTACTTTGAATTGCTGATATTAAAACATCGAGATAATCTTTTTTGCTACCAAATAAAAGCATCACAAAAAATTACATTTAATTGTTGGATTGGTAATTTTCAAATAACCTTAAAAAAGCACAAATATTTATTAGAAATAACAAATTTTATTGATATTCTTTTTTATTAGATATAGATATATATATATATATATATATATATATATATATATATATATATATATATATATATATATATATATATATATATATATATATAATAATAATAAAAAGAATTGAAGTCGAAATAACAGACTATAAACAGAACCTCTAACACTAAAATATTAGGAATTACATATTATGCAATATAATTTTTATAAAACTATTCAATAACAAAAGTTATTGAGTCTAGATTCTTAGTGTGTCTTGGGAGAAGGCCTATAACAGATAGTTGATAGGCCTCCTTCTCTTTTTCGAAATATGTAGCCACATTACCCCACCAATAAACCCTAACATTGAATACCTTTAAACCATTTCACAGTTAGATTTCCTAGATTTTCTTTTTATTTTTTTTAAATAAAATTTTGAGAGAAATTTGTATGATACAAATTTGAATTTCAATTATTATTAAAAAAATTGAGAGTTTAATTTAACTATGTATGGAAAATATACACATCTTATAGTTAATTAAATATATCCAAGTATATATCAATATGCATCTTTACTTTAAATTTTTTTTTAATAAAAATCGAAACTTAGATCTATCATATCTGAGAAAATTTTAAAGAATATGATATTTTTTTCCAATTTTTTTTTCAAAATGGATAAAAAAAATAATTTTGATCCCAACTTTTTATGTTGGACATTTATTTTATAAATTTAATTTTCACAAAAATGGAAAAATAAACATCAGTTATGCACTTTTTGACTTTAGATCTGATGAAAATCGAAAAAAAAAATCATAGATCTGTATATTTTGGTAAATATTTGTAAAATTAAAGTTCAAATTAATCTTGGCCAATTACCAATTAAGTTAAGTAAATATATATCTTTTGTAAACTAACTTTAATAGGTTAAAGTTTTTTGCAAATATTAGACCTGAATTTCTAAACATGTAGGCTGGACAAATATACTGAGATTTTTATTTGTTAATTTAGGTTTTTTTTTTTTTGCATATATTAGACCTGAATTTTTAAACATGTAGGCTAGACAAATATATTAAAAATTTTATTTTTTAGCTTCAGATTTGATTAAAATTGAGTAAAAAAATCTCATATATATGAATATATTTATTTATTTATCTATTTTTTGATAGGTAAGTATGACCCTAGTTTTGTCATCTCTCTCTCACCCTTTGGGTTAGATATATATTTATTTTCTTATAAATTTGTCAATTATTTATTCAATCTAACCTTAGCGTATGTCCGATCTATATATTTCACATATAAAATTGCTTGAATTTTTATAAGTATTTGACGGTTAAACACAAAATATTTGAATGGCAATAGGAGTAGTACATATGCTGATACTTAATACAATAATTATTTTTCTGGACTATTACCATTATCGGTGGCAAGTAAATGTTAAGAGTAAATTCAATGTTGAACAATACATTATTTAGTAAGCATGTTAATGTAATTCTTTTTTTACTAAACGAAAAAAATATTATCATTATTTTGGACGTTTACCAAAAATATTTCTTTAGTAAACCATTAACTAATTTATTAGTGATGGGATGTAACTATGTTACTTTGATTTATGGTTTTAAACTGATTTGAATAATACTGCATTGTAATTATTTGTTAAGACTATTATTAATAATGGTGGCAAATTTTTTATATTGAATCGACCGTTTTATCATTTAATCTTTTTTTGGGGAGTTTGTATTACCGTGGTGAAGATTTAGAAACTAATATGTCAATTACAAATGCAAAAAAATAAATTAAATTTAAAAAAAAGAAATGTGAAATCGGATATAAAATAAATTATTCAATATTTGATATTATTTTGATATTGTATTTCTTGTCATTTCGTAAATCATATTGAAGTATATTAAATGTTATACAAGTTGTCAAAATTAAATGCACTAAAGATATTTGTAAAGTCATTTGAATCTGAAGAGTTGTTGTCAACTTCATTAATTGATTTTCATTTTAATTTCTAAAAAAATATGACAAATATACAAATTATAGATGTTTCTAAATTTGGAAAGTCATTTTGGCGGGATATTTCCATTATTTACTCCTCTCCTTTTATATATGTATAGATAATAGAATACTTTGTAATCAATGTGAGATATGTGCATCTATTCTATTTGTAACAAAAAGTCTTTAATCGAAAAACTTTTTAAATCAACATTTATTTTTAAACAATGTGGGATACATATTTTTTATTGGTAATAAGAGTAAAAGTCTTATATTATCGTAATAAAAGTTTAAGATTTTTATCTAAAGACTTTTAAAACAAGCATCTCTTTCTAACTATGTGGTATACATCTTTTCTATTGGTAATAATATTATTTTTAAAACCAGCACTAATTTCTAACAAATGTGAGATATAACAAATACTCTTTTAAACAATATGAGATACATATCTTCTATTGGTTATAACATAAAAATAATAATAGTAGTAGTATTTTATCTAAAGAGTTTTGAAATCAACATCTCTTTGTAAACAATGTGAGATACATTATTTAAAAAAAATTAAAATCAATATCACTTTTCTAACCAATGTGAAATACATATTTTTTTCTATTGGTATGAAGTCTTTTATAAAAAGACTTTTAATACATATCTCTCTAACCAATATGGAATACATCTCATCATTTGGTAATAGTAGTAAAAGTTTTTTATCTAAAAAAAAATCTAAAACCAACATCTATTTCTATATAATGAGATACATCTATTCTCTTCT
Source organism: Codonopsis lanceolata (assembly GCA_013146195.2). Lineage (NCBI taxonomy): Eukaryota > Viridiplantae > Streptophyta > Magnoliopsida > Asterales > Campanulaceae > Codonopsis > Codonopsis lanceolata. Next base: position 41,199,249 of record CM028377.1, read on the forward strand.
CTTTTCTTGATAATAAAAGTAGAAGTCTTTTTATTTAATGACTTTTAAAGTCAACATCATTTTTTAACCAATGTAAAATTTATCTCTTTTATTGGTAACAATAGTATTTAAAACCAACATCAAATTATAACAAATGTGTGATATATATCTTCTATTACTAATAATATTAAAAGTCTTTTATGTAATCTAAAATAATTAAAAAATAACATCATTTTTTAACCAATGTGAGATATATATCTTCTATTGGTAATAATGATAGAAGTCTTTTATCAAAAGACTTTGAAAACTAACATCACTTTCTAACCAATGTATGATGCATCTTTTCAATTGGTAATTAATAATAGTATTTTTAAAACAAATATCAATTTTTAACAAATGTGAGATGCATCTCTTCTATTGATAATAATCTATTATATAAAAGCACTGAAAAAAGTTTTATTGGTAGGATTTAGTTTTAACAAAGCTTTAAATTTAAGATTAACTCATATCAAAGATTTAGAGTAGATTTGTTTTACTTAAACACAATCAATGGCCGAGATTCCATAGCATCTACAATTGTTTTTTCACGGTTTTTTTTCCCACAACCGTTTTCTCTCTCTTCCTATTCATCTATTCATATTCCAATTAATTCTCCTACTCCTACTCCATCTAAAACAGATCAGGCCTCCATCTCCTATTCTACTCCGTCTCCTCTGGGCATGATTCAAACTGTAGCATTTTTTCCTCACTATGAAACTTACTCAGGCAAAATCTCACTTTCTCAATGGATCTTTGGAAGTATGCGAAGTTGATAGAATACTATCTGTAAGTAACAGAACTATGATGGAAATCGAACACGATTTTATTTTTGATAAGGAAAATTTAGTGCTGGCAGAAGCTGGGTGTTAGTGTAGGGAGGACAGACGATGTCCATGACGGAGATTTTGGAATCAATTACCCTTCTTGGATTGAGAGAGAGAGCGAGAGAGAGAGAGAGAGAGAGAGAGAGAGCTTATCTCGCCTACAGATTTCGAGACTTCTCATAATCACCCAATTTACGATCTGAATTTCACGCAAATTATTTGATTTCACTGCGATCTAAGTGGCAATAGAGCTCGCGGCTGCAACGGCGACGGTGATTGCTGTTTGGGTACACTGCAGAAGAAGGAAGAAGCTATTAATAACCGAACGGACGGAAATACCCCCTTCGTACCTTAAACGCGCGTGGAAAAGATTACAACGGTTAACCGTGAAAGTAAACGCAGGAACGATAACAAAAGCGGAATTAAACACAATAAATCGATCTTTGCTATCTATTATCTATTATAAGTAATACGGAGTAATATGTATGAACACTAATTCGAAAATTATTTCGATTTTTTATTTTGTTAAGACCACTCTAAAAGAAAAATATTTTTAATTTTAATTTTTTATAAATGGAATAAGTAATAATATGTACGAACACTGATTCGAAAATTATTTCGATTTTTTATTTTGTTAAAACCACTCTAAAAGAAAAAATTATTTTTATTACTGTTTTTATTTTAATTTTAAATATATTTTTAATACATCGTTCTCAATTATGGGACGTGTCAGTATTTGAATAAATGTCGATATATCCAAGAATGTTGTTAAGACCATTTTTTTTATTGTTTAATACATGTTTAATTATTTAATGAAAAATGTCTAAAACACAATTTATTAGGTTTTTCTTACAAAATATGTTGATATTGCGTTTTGAAATTTGTAAATTTACCCAGTGTTATATAGTACATTTTTTTGTAATTATTTTATGTGATTATCAATTTTTTGCATTTCATCAAAAATAAAATATAGTAGGGTACCGCCCCTATTTCCCTAAAAAAAAATACTAAAGCAACTTTAGATTTTTATTCCACTGTGGATGATCATATTGTTTTATTTGATAACCAAGACATGTTAATTTTAAATTGTTTATTATATTGATTTATTTGAATACCAGTACATTTCCATACTGATATCGTCCTATAGTGGCGCCGACCCGCCGTGCCATAGGCACGGGCACAGAATCTAGTAGTAGAATATTTTGTAACCAATGTGAGATACATCTCTTATAAAAGTGAAAGTCTTTAGTTTAAAGACTTTAAAATCCAACATTTTCTTTTAAAAAAATATGTTATACATCTCTTTTATTGGTAATAATATAAATAATTTAAAATCAACATCATTTTCTAACCAATATGAGATATATATATTCTATTGATAATAATGGTAGATGTCTTTTATCATATGACTTTGAAAACAAACGTTACTTTCCAACCAATGTATGATACATCACTTCTATTGGTACTTAATAATAGTATTTTTAAAATCAACATCAATTTTGAACCAATGTGAGATACATCTTTTCTATTGTTCAAAAAATTAGTATTTTTAATGAAAAAAATTATGCAACTTGATGCATGAATTTTTTTACGTGTCATTTATTTGTTGGCGAAGATAATTGCGCAAATATGTTATACTCAGTGAGAGCATCGAAATAATACATTTATTTATCCAAATCGAGTTTTGGATTTTGGATGAATAAGATATCAAGACTTAAAGTATAATACTTGTTAAAAAAATTAGTGTTTTTAGTGAACGAAATTGTGCAACTTGAGGCACGAATTTCTTTACGTGTCATTTGTTTGTTGGCAAAAGTAATTATGCAAATGTGTTGTACTCGGCAAGAGCATCAAAATGATATATTTATTTGTTCAAATCAAATTTTAGATGAATAAAATATCAAGATTTAAAATATAGTGTTAGAAGTGAGTCATTAAAAGTAATGTCTCATCTTGAAAAGTTTTTTCCCACATTGGTTATAATTTAGAAATAATGTTAGTTGTAAAAGTTTTTAAATATAAATCTTCTACTATTGATAATAGAAGAAGTTATATATGTTAATACTAATATTCCTTATCATATTGATTATGATTATTATTATGTATTATTATTAGTTAATGGTTAGAAAACCAAAAGTTTTAAAGCTTCTACATGAATGCTTTAAAATGAAAATTTATCCAAAGGTCGTGAGGTGGCACAACCATAGTGCTCCTCACCAACTTTATATATTGTTGAAATAAGCATTGTGTTTGTAAGTAAATGTAGCTTAAGATTCAAAATAGATGTAATTTTTTATGAGACTCCGATAAAGTGATAGTAGTATACTACAGAGTGATAAATTATTGTTCCAGTACTTTTGTTTATGGAGTTATCGATCAATTTTTCTCTATAAACATGGATTTGTAATTTTTGATTTTCTATTTCGTAGATTATTTGTTAAAACTTGGAATAAATACTCGCTTTATAGAAAGTAGAAATATTTATCTGAGACAGATGGAATATAAGGGTGTTAAATATCATCTCTTACCTCCCCTTAGGTAACAAATTCTTAAACCAACATCACCGCCTTTAAAAAAAAACTATCTATTCTCTGATTATCTCTCTTTACAATAAATACTCACTATATTCACTCCCGTGACAGTACAAAAAAAATTACTCTCTCAACGTCTCCTCTAGCTATTGGCATTTTGATCATAGAAAAAAATGGGGTTCAAGAAGATGGCTTTTTTACAATATAATTATTAATATTATTATTTTTGAATCATTTTTCCCTTAAATATTGTTGATTTATTTTATTTATTTAAATAAAATTAAAAAAGTTAGATTGGAGGCTGAAGCAGCCGCCAATCACAAGGACAAGTGCCCTTGACACTACTTGTCTTTGTGATGGTCAGTCATTTGGACCACTTGTCCATATAAATAATAAAAATTATTATTATTAAAAAAACAAAATTCATTACAATAATAATAAAATACTTTGTATTTACAGCTAAAAAATTGATAAAATGGGAGATTTCTTCTCACATGCCACTTACCTAAAGGACAAGTGGTTGTAATGCCACTTGTGACTGCCGGAGGTGCATGTCCTCGACTCCTTGTGATGGGTGGCCAGTACGACCACCTGGAATGAGAGAGATTTCGATTCCCATAGGCTTCTGCATGCAAAAAAAAAAAAAAAAAAGAGAAAGGGGCTTCGACTCGCGGAATCAACAGTGGGGACATGAGAGGAGGAGAGAGATAGGTTGCAAACTGATGTAGTGAGGAGAGAGGGGGAGTTGGAAAACCGATGTTCACACTCCTGAACTTGGAAATAGTTGTCGATCGTAGGATTTTGGTGAAACAATAAATTTGTACTTATTTTTTGTCAATTGAAAACGGAGTATTTAAGTGAAGTAACCAAAAAAATGAAATAATTGACTGTTTGTTTAGAACGAATGGGTATAGCACTATATCCATTTCCAATTTAGGGTCCCTTGTTTTATTTTAAGATGTTGTACAAGAAATGTTTTTTTTAATTGCTAAAAAAGCATTAAATAAATTGTCTAAAATGCTCTTATTGCTTGTGAGATATGAAAAATAATAATAAAAGAGATCCCCATTAATTTGATGTTATTACTTATTAAGAAGTATTTTGAGAGAATTAGTAGAGTCTATCTTTAAAAAAAACCATTAATTTAGAATTGGAGGTACAAATAATTAATAAATGATGTAATATATGATTTGGTCCCTATACTTAACACTTCAAATTGATTTGGTTCAACTTTTTTAATGTTTCCTATTTTGGTCATTGAACTTGATTTTGGGTCTACTGTTAGTCCCTCATGTGACGTCCGTTAATCTTGACATTAAAAATGAAACAAAAAGACTTTTTGACCTTTAGTGATGTTAATGAAGTTCCACATATTGACATACGTGGCTAATACTGTTCAGATGGATATATGTGTCCCTAAGTCAAATAAAAAATGAAAAATAAATAAGTAAAAATAAAAATGGAATCTAAGCTACGTCTCGTAAGTAGGGGTGGCAATTGGGTGTTACCGGTTAATTTGGATATTATCTAATAACACCCATTAAGGTTAATGGGTAGTTTTGGATATTATCCAATAACACCCATTAAGGTTAATGGGTGTTATTGGATAATATCCAATATTATCCATTAATAAATGGGTATTATCCGGATAATATCCAATAAGGAATATCATTTATTATTTTGAGTATTACTTGCCTACTTATATTATGATTCACTAAGCATAACATACACACACAAACTCACTCAAACACACACACACATGCCAAAATAACACACACACATGGCAAAAACACACACATGCATACACATACACACAATGATAAGTTAATACCTTAATATTCATAAATCATAATATTTTCAACAACTTTTCACATTTAATAAAAAATTAATGGGCCCCACGTTCAACAATGACGAAGATATTTTCTTAATTTTGATATTTATCTTTTCTTTCCGTTTTTTTATACACCTCAAATAAAAAGTGATATTTGCAATGCGACACAATTTTTATCACCTAATATATATAAAGTTGTCAAAATTTTATAATAGTCTTCATAGTTGTGAGATAGAAAATATACGTGTTTATTGATTTGACAATAATAAATGATTATGTAAAAGTAAGAAAAAATAAAAAAGTCAAATACCTTATTAAAAAATTAAAAATTTATATTCATTATAATTATAAATTATAAATAACAAACAAATATTCTTAATCCAAAATAAATAACAAATACGTTCATAATAATCAATAATTTTTATGATTACTTGTTCATATTTATATTAACTTTCAAATATATATCAAAAAGTGGTCTAGTCTAGTGATAACAAGCTTTGTTGTAAGACAAATTGGTTCAGGTTTGAATCTTGGTAAGCTAAGTATTTAATTGTTATTATTTTTAAGTAAAGAACTGGTGGCGGTTGGAGGCGGTGGGAGGCGCTGGTGGGCGGTGGGGAGACATGGGTGGTTGGCGGTGGGAGGCGCGGGCGGCGGCGGTGGCCGGAGGTGGGAAATGACGACGGTGGGTGGAGACGGTTGACGGTGGTGACATTAGTGGATAAATCCGATGGATAACCGGTTAATTATCCATAATTATCCATTTTGTTAATGGGTGTTAATGGATAATATTCATTAACACCCATTAACCTAATTGGGTGTTAATGGATAATAACCAATAAGTCTTTTATAATGGATATAACAGATAACCCAATGGATTGGATAAATTTTTGCCACCCCTACTCGTAAGTCGTACCCATTTGCACCCATCCCAGATGTCTCTCATCTCTCCCTCATCTCTCTCTCTCTCTCTCTCTCTCTCTCATGGTCCTTCATCCCTTGTACATGTTCAAAGTGGAATACTAGCTGTAAATCCTCATTAATCGCCAAAAACATATCAGTTGTTGGTGGAGGTGACGAAGGAGAGTTTCACCGTGGGAATCAAGTTTGGGGAGAAGATGAAAACGACGTTGCTTCTTGACACCCAGTTGTTGTAGTCCATGGACAACGATGTATTCAAACTGGGAGAAAGTCAAGAAGTCGTCGGAGTCGATCTCAATCGGATCGAGTTCGTCAGCACCAAGCTCTACCTCTTTTGTGACCGCCAATCAATTTTAAAAGTTTTAAAAGATATTAGATATGCTTTCAAGTCTTTCATATTGGATCTGGAACTGGCGGATTGAAGTTTCAATTTTTAAATTTTTTAAATTTGCTTTTAATTCTTACGGATTGAAATTTCAATTTTTCAAATTCAAAAAAAGTCTGATCTATTTCAATTTTATTATGTTCCAGTATTAGTATTGATTATGCTACTATTCAGTCATTTCTTTTGGTTTAGTTTCTAGGATTAATTTGGCAATGTTGGAAAACTAGTGTTTTTAAGTGAAGTAAATTGGGGCTTTGAGGCACTAATTTATTTGTGAGTCATTTATGTAATGACTATGGTAATTGTAGAATTATGTTCTTCTCCGTGAGTACATAAGAATACTATATTTATTTGTCCAATTCAGATATCGGATGAATAAGTTATGGAGGTTTAAAGTAGGATATTGAAAGTGTTGGAAGTGGGTTATCCCACATTGGAAAAATATGAAAGGCTTGAAGGGTTTATATACAAAGGCTCCATTTGTGTTGGGTAAGCTTGTATAGAAAGAACCATCCCTCCCGCGCTCGCAGAGGGGGTGCAAATCAAGGTCCAATTTGGCTTGGACCAACGTACTCGTTTGCCCGCACATGCAGACACGAATGTTTGACCAAATTGTGCTACCTAGACAAACCCACCTTTTGCTTATTTTTCTTTTGAATTTTAAATTCAATTTTCGTAACTCCAACATTAAAGAGCAGATTAATTCTGTCTTAATGTCTGCTTTAATTGAGTGGTTAATGGACATAATCAAAACGGTTTTAGTAATTAAAACGTGTTGATTTTCTGGCCTATATAATGAAACCATTCTCCACAACTGAATACACACTCACAGAAAACACGAAGTTTCTCTTCCTCTTATACACCTGCATTTGCATTTAATATTGTGTATCCTTTTTTTTCCTTGGCCTCCTGTTTGGTGATACATTACGGGCACTTATTCAGTTATCTGGACCTTTAGTGCAAAGTCATCCGGTACCACCGTTGTATCCTGGGAAACGATCATCCCGAGTAAGAACTCCAAGCACTTACAAGGAGTGGAACGAATAACGTTTCAAGGAAACTGTGTGTTACACAGGCCTCGGTCACAGCTTCCTTTCACCAGTAGACATCAGTCCTTCCACAAGTAGACTTCCAGTGCTTCCACCAGAAGACCTTCACCAGCAGACTTAGTAGCAAGTCACCAGCAGACTTTGAACTAAGCCACCAGCAGACTTCGAAGTAAGTCAACAGCAAACTTAGTTACAAGTCACCAGCAAACCTTGGTTCAAAGTTACTGGCAGACTTCGTATAGAGCGACCAACAGACTTCACAAGCCCTCTGCAACCAGAAGCTCTAACAGTTTTGTTTTCTATTTTAATTATTATGTTTATATTTTGTAAGATTGTAATAGGGATATTTCCTAACAATATTGAAACGTTATTCTTTCTTCTGGTTATTATTGTTATTTTAGATAACAATAATCTCTTCTATAGAGAACTCTATAATCTTACAAATTATTGTCGTATTTCAGATATGACTAACGAGAACAATAACTTAGCTCCTAATACTGGAACTGAAAAGTTTGTGACTGGAGACCCTTCGAACTCGAACCTTACTATGACCAATGCAACAGTTATGGCTCATATGGTGACTGTTCCACATCTGCCGGTGAACCATAGTGAGAAACCAGAGAAATTCAAAGGGCTGAATTTCAAGCACTTGCAGCAGAAGATGTTATTTTACTTGACCACGCTTCATTTGGCAAGGTTTCTGAAAGAAGACCCTCCAAATGTTAGTGAAGATGGTGATTTCCAAGCCGTTACTGCTTTTGATGCATGGAATCAAGCTGATTTCCTTTGTAAGAACTATGTACTGAACAGGTTGGAAGACTCGTTGTACGAAGTTTATCGTTTTAAGAAAATGGCAAAGGAACTATGGAACTCTCTTGACCACAAGTACACTTCCGAGGATGTTGGGGCCAAGAAGTTCATAGTTGGTAGATTCCTGGACTACAAAATGACAGATTCTAAATCGTGTGCGGTCAAATGTGGAGGCTGCAAGTGCTTTACTCGAAATTGAGACGTAGGGGATGGAAATTAGTGAAACCTTCAAGGTTGCTGCAATTATTGAAAAATTGCCTCCAGCTTGGAAGGATTTCAAGAGTTACCTAAAGCATAAATGAAAGGAGATGACTGTTGAACAGCTTGTTGTTCGTCTCTGCATAGAAGAGGACAACAGAGGCAATGATAAGAAAACGGTCACTTCTATGGCTGCCAAAGCCAATGTCGTGGAGCATGGTCAAAGCTCAAAGGGCAAGGGAAAGTTTGCTAGAGTTGGAAAAGGGACAAACTTAGGTCCCAAATGAAGAGTTTCTAAGAAGAAGTTTCTTGGAAACTGCTACAAGTATGGAGGCATGGGTCACAAGTCCACGGTTTGCAAGAAACCAAAGAGGGAGCGTGAAGCCAATCTTGTGGATGGCATCTCTCAAGATGTGTCAGATATCAACCTTGCTGCGGTGATCTCTGAAGTTAATTTGGTAGGTTCAAACCCAAATCAGTGGTGGATTGATATCGGTGCCACTAGGCACGTCTGCTCCAACAAGGAGATGTTCAGCACCTTTGAAGTTGCCGAGGATGGGGAAAAGCTCTACATGGGAAATTCTGCCACCTCTGATATCAAAGGTCAAGGGAAAGTGGTCTTGAAGATGACTTCTGGGAAGGAACTGACTCTCAACAATGTGCTCTATGTGCCTTAGATTCGGAAGAATTTAGTGTCCGGATCTTTGCTTGTGAAGCATGGCTTCCGTGTTGTTTTTGAGTCTGATATAGTAACTTTGGCTAAAAGTGGAATGTTTGTAGTCAAATGGTATGTTAATGATGGGTTGTTTAAGCTATATGTAATGGTTGTTAAGCCTAAGAGCAATAATAAGAACAAGTCTTCTGTTTATTTGCTTGAATCTTCCAATTTGTGGCATGGTAGACTAGGACATGTTAATTATGGTACTTTACGTAGACTAATTGATGGTAGCCCAAAAGTGTGATAGAATTAGCCGGTTTTATGATTTGTTTTAGAGCAAAATATTAAACTTTTGGTTGGTTTTGTGTTGATTATGATGTAGGTGCAAAGGCAGCTGCAAAAAAGGAAAGTGCTGGATTTCAGGCAAAGAGGAGTAACTTGGGATGTCACATGGGCACGTGATATTCACATTTCGGAGATGAGCTGTTAGCTAGTTACTGAATTTTCATGCAGACCTGTTGGACAGTTAGAAAATACAGTTATTTCTGTCTAATTTAGTTTATGTATTAAATGAAAATACTGATTTGCAAGTAGTGGGCGGTTTTTGGAAGTTACCGGTTTAAAACTACCAAGTAGTGGTTTAGTGGGAGAGTGGAGTAATATTTATGGATGTTTCTTGAAGGGGGGATTTTTCGGCCAAGGAGAGGGGATTATTCGGTCGGTGGCAGGAGATAGAAAGGGAGAAACAATTGTGAGGAAAAAGTGTAAAGAACTTGTAAATCTTCTTTGAGATTCATGCTTGCTGAGAACAAATCATTTGGTTACTCTTGTAAGTTGTTTTTAATTATGTTTAATAGCTAAGAATCTTCTTCCAGTCAATGAGAGATTAAGTCTCAAGATTTTATTTCTGTGAGATCTAATTGATCTAATTCTTGTGTGAGTTTTGAATATTTATTTGTTCTCTGTTTTACACGTAGGAAGAATATTGTGTCTCATTAATGTTTAATGGTCAGAATATTAATTAGCATAATATTCTAAAGCTAGTTAACACCGTTGATCCGTAATTGTCCTCGGCCTTAACAAAGTGGCAAGTAATACACCTTTTAGGCATCACAAACATAATCGGACCGTATTACGGGAACGGATAATCATTGTTACATGCTATTGCTTTAATATGCGTGGCTTTGAATCGGGTCTCTCGCTTCTTAATGCAACCGAGTTATTAAATCTTACGAGCGTCTCGGAGGTTGTAACTCAGTTAGACGGTAATTAACGAGCGTCTCTTGATTATCAATACGGTAAGGAGAGATTGAGTGTTAGGCGTTTGTCGACATTTTTAACCGGTTTATTTGAAATCCTACAAGATATCTTTGCATCGATGATCAGAAATAAAATGCGAGATGAAATTGACTCATTGGCTGGATTTAATTTTTATTGAGTTAAATTAATTGTTAATCAGAAAACTTAGTTACAATAGTTTTCCGTTAATTAATTTTTAAGTTTATTCTTAGTTAATTAAAAATATAAATTTGTGTTCAATTAGTTACTAATAAAATTCTAAAAAGGAATAATTTCGACGTTCCCTGCGGATACGATTCCGACTTACCTTATACTCGTTATTAGGGAAGTAGGTGAATTAATTTTGACGTTTTGACATTCGTCACTAATTAACATGGATGGCATACCAAAATTCCAAATTGATAAAAATCACAAGTGTGAAACTTGTGTAGAAGCAAAGTTAACGAGAATGTCATTCCATTCTATTGAAAGAAATAGTGAACCACTTGGATTAATTCACACTGATTTATGTGATTTTAAATCAACACAATCACGTGGTGGGAACAAGTACTTCATAACTTTTGTTGATGATAGCACAAGATTTTGTTATGTGTATCTTCTTAAAAGTAAAGATGAAGCAATAGAGAAGTTTATTCTCAATAAAACTGAAGTTAAGAATCAACTTAACAAAAAGATTAAGTTGTTAAGAAGTGATCGTGGAGGTGAATATGAATCACCATTCGCTGAATTTTGCGCTAAGCATGGAATAATTCACGAAACCACTGCACCTTATGCACCTCAACAGAATGGCATTGCAGAACGGAAAAATTGAACTCTTAAAGAGATTACGAATGTCATGTTGTTAAGTTCTGGATTACCACAGAACATGTGGGGAGAAGCTGTGATGTCTGCTAATTACCTTTTAAATAAGGCACCCCGCAAGAAGCTCGACAAAAGCACATACGAGATGTGGCATGGAAAAGTTCCATCCTACAAATACTTGCGAGTGTGGGGGTGTCTTGCAAAGGTTGCTGTTCCTTTACCTAAAAATGTGAAAGTAGGACCAAAAACTGTTGATTGCATATTCATTGGTTATGCACATAACAGCAGTGCTTATCGTTTTCTTGTGCACGAGTCTAAGATAGAAGACATACACAAGAATACAATACTAGAATCTCGAAATGTTTCCTTCTTCGAAAATGTATTTCCTTATAAGAGAAGCGATGAATCTAACTCATCTAAACGGGTACATGCTTTGGAAGAAGAGGAACAAGAAGATAATGAGCAAGAAGAGGTGGAACCTCGACGTAGCAAAAGAAGTAGGGTAGAAAAATCTTTTGGTCTAGATTTTCTTACCTACATGCTAGAAAGTGAACCTCAAAGCTACAAAGAGGCCGTGAGTTCCTCCGAGGGACCTCAATGGAAAGAAGCCATTAAAAGTGAAATTGATTCCATTCTTCAAAATCACACTTGGGAACTAGTGGACCTCCCTCAAGGAAGTAAACCACTAGGGTATAAGTGGATTTTCAAGAAGAAAATGAAAGTAGATGGAACAATTGATAAGTATAAGGCCAGACTTGTAATTAAAGGTTACAGACAACGTGAAGGCCTTGATTACTTTGATACTTATTCTCCTGTTACGAGAATAACCTCCATTAGATTAGTACTTGTTATTGCTGCATTGCGAAATCTGGAAGTAGAGGTGGCAAATGGGCGGGCATGGGCGGGCCTAAATGGACGGCGGGCTCAAATGGGCGGGCAAGTAAGTGCCCATTTAATAGTATGAGCATATATGGGCGGGCACTAAATGGGCATGGGCGCCCATTTACTCATTAACATGCACTAATCAAATAAATATAAAAATTACAAAAAAATAATTTTTTTTACTAAAAATTATCAAAAGTTACAACTAACCATATATGTATATAATTACAATCACAATAATTGGAAAAGACCGACATATTGCTTGTGCTAAAGTATATTTTTGTAATTAAGACTAACTTTAATTATATTAATATAACTTCTTATTAATTAACTTTTCAAACGTGGACGTTTAGGTGGAACAGATGGAGTAGTTAGTATTAGAGTTATATGTCCTCTTCTCTTTAACACATATGACACTAATAAAAGGAAAATGATATGGATCTAATAAAATGTGACAAATGAACTAAGAACGGAAGTAGTAGTTTGTGAAGAAAATAACTTTTCTTCGAAATTGCATTTTAATTTTTACTAATAGTTTTATGTATTAGTATGTAAAAATGTATTTTTGTTGTTGTAATCCTCAATTCAATCTTCTATTTTGTGGTTAGATTTTTAATTTCGCTGAAGCCCAATAGACAAACACACGAGTGGAAACCTGACAAAAAACTGAACAAGCTAACTAAGCCACATGTACAAATCTATATGAGAAGGTTCGAGCAAATAAGAATGTCCCATGTTGCACACTACTCATAAAACCGCTATGAATCTATTTATAGTGTAACAGGGACGGATATTTACAGAGTTATAAAAATTGAACAATTTGGGAGTGATGTTGTGTTTCATTTAAGGGTACAGAGTCATAGAATAACATTCCATGTTTTTCTTTGCAATTTTGGGGTGGCGGTGGCGGTTGGAAGGGCGGGTGTACTATATACATATATATATATATATATATATATGTGTGTGTGTGTGTGTGTGTGTGTGTGTGTGTGTGTGTGTGTGTGTGTGTGTGGAAGAGTGGGTGTACAATATAAATATATTAATTATATTAAATGTCATTATTAATCTTAAATATTTTATAATTATGTATGTAATTGATAAAACAAAATTAGAAGAGAAAGTTAATGAGTTTTAGTATGGGTGCCCAAGTGGGCGCCCATTTAGCCCATCATAATCAATGTGCCCAAGTGGGCATGCCCATTTGTGCCCACTTAAAATTTTGGGTGTGCCCATACCCATTATTTACTGGGCGGGCAAATGGGCGTGGGCAAAAATTGTCACCTCTATCTGGAAGTACATCAAATGGATGTAAAGACAGCCTTTTTAAATGGTGATTTAGAAGAGGAGATTTACATGAAACAACCAGAAGGGTTTTCTACTCCAAGGCAAGAAAACAAAGTGTGCAAGTTGGTTAAGTCTTTGTAAGGCTTAAAACAAGCACCAAAACAATGGCATGAAAAATTTGATAATGTCATGTTGGGTTGTGGATTAAAATCAATTGATGTAATAAATGTGTATATGTTAAGGACACTGAAAATGGCTATGTCATTTTATGTTTTTACGTAGACGACATGCTTATCATTGGTAACAATGATAATATGATTAAATCCACAAAAGACATGCTAAACTCAAAATTTGACATGAAAGATATGGGGTTAGCTGATGTAATCCTTGGTGTTAAAATTTCTAGAATTTCAAGTGGACTTATTTTAAGTCAGCCACACTACGTGGATAAAATTCTTGAGAAGTTTAGCAAGGATGACATTGCAATAGCTAAAACTCCTATTGACACAAGTCTATATCTATCAAAGAATAAAGGTGAGACTGTTTCTCAGGAAGAATACTCAAGAATCATAGGAAGTCTGATGTACTTAATGAGTTGTACAAGGCCAGATATTGCCTATGCTGTGAGTAGACTGAGTAGATATACGAGTAATCCTGAGACTGATCACTGGAAAGCGATAGTCAGAGTACTAAGGTACTTAAGATATACTCGTGATTATGGACTGCACTATATAAGAGATCCAGCAGTGATCGAAGGTTATACAAATGCTAATTTGATCTCTGATATTAAAGACTCAAGGTCTACTAGTGGATTTGTATTTACTTTGGCAGGTGCAGCCATATCATGGAAATCTTCTAAACAGACTGTAATAGCTAGATCCACGATGGAGTCTGAGTTTATAACTTTAGATAAAAGTGGTGAAGAAGCTAAATGGCTACGCTAATTTATAGAAGACATTCCAAGATGGACAAAACTTGTGCCAGCAATTTGCATACATTGTGACAATCAATCAGCTATTGGTAGGGCACAAAGCAACATGTACAATGGTAAGTCTAGGCACATACGCCGTAGGCATAATACCATTAGACAACTACTCTCAACTGGTACTATCTCTATTGACTACATGAAGTCAAAGGATAATATAGCGGATCCGTTAACCAAAGGGTTAAATCGAGAGTTAGCTGAAAAGTCATCAAGAGGAATGGGTCTCAAACCTCTTGAAAAATAAGTCTATACAATGGAAACCCAACCTAGTTGACTAGAGATCCCAAGATCTAGGTTCAAAGGGACAACCTAATTGTAAAAAGATTTTGAATCACTGTAGGGGATTTATCTCTTATCAAGTGATGAGTGTGAGTAAAAGGATAAGCATATGGCTTTTAATGATTCTTAAGAATCACCTATGTGAGAGAGAAGTGGGGCCGCTTCGAAGAGAATTGCATGAGACTCAATTCTTAAACCCTCTTGCAGAACCAGGCGTATGTTCAAGGCCATGAATGAACATAACTATGAGAACTGAATTGTGTCAGGAAGATTTATGCGTGAAGTATGTAATCGTTTACTCTTAAGGCAGAACAGTTCAAAGACATCATGTCTACTTATCAGCTGGTAAAGTTAGCATGCTTTCACAAGGGAAGGTTCAAAGGTTAACATCTACCTATCATATGCAGGTTTCAACTGTTGAAGTCTATCACCATTATCGTCAATCTCCTTCATGTGGGGGATTGTTGGAAAACTAGTGTTTTTAAGTGAAGTAAATTGGGGCTTTGAGGCACTAATTTATTTGTGAGTCATTTATGTAATGACTATGGTAATTATGGAATTATGTTCTTCTCCGCGAGTATATAAGAATACTATATTTATTTGTCCAATTCGGATATCGGATGAATAAGTTATGGAGGTTTAAAGTAAGACATTGAAAGTGTTGGAAGTGGGTTATCCCACATTGGAAAAATATGAAAGGCTTTAAGGGTTTATATACAAAGGCTCCATTTGTGTTGGGTAAGCTTGTATAGAAAGAACTATCCTTCCCGCGCCCGCAGGGGGGGTGCAAATCAAGGTCCAATTTGGCTTGGACCGACGTACTCGTGTGCCCGTACATGCGGACACGAATGTTTGCTTTAATTGAGTGGTTAATGGGCATAATCAAAATGGTTTTAGTAATTAAAACGTGTTGATTTTCTGACCTGTATAATGGAACCATTCTCCACAACAGAATAGACACTCACAGAAAACACAAAGTTTCTCTTCCTCTTATACACCTGCATTTGCATTTCATATTGTGTATCTTTTTTTTTCCTTGGCCTCCTGTTTGGGGATACATTACGGGCACTTATCCAGTTCGCTGGACCTTCAGTGCAAAGTCATCCGGTACTACCGTTGTATCCTGGGAGACGATCGTCTCGAGTAAGAACTCTAAGCACTTACAGGGAGTGGGACGAATAACGTTTCAAGGAAACTGTGATGTGTTACACAGGCCTCGGTCACAGCTTCCTTTCACCAGCAGACATCAGTCCTTCCACCGGTAGACTTCCAGTACTTCCACCTGAAAACCTTCACCAGCAGACTTAGTAGCAAGTCACCAGCAGACTTCGAAGTAAGTCAACAGCAGACTTAGTTGCAAGTCACCAGCAGACCTTGGTTCAAAGTTACTGGCAGACTTCGTACAGAGCGACCAGTAGACTTCACAAGTCCTCTGCAACCAGAAGCTCTAACGGTTTTGTTTTTTATTTTAATTATTCTATTTATATTCTGTAAGATTGTAATAGGGATATTTCCTAACAGGCAATGGATTGGACAAAAATTGGAGGTTGTAGCAATATTAATGGAGGTTGAGTTACTGGTAGGTGGTGGGGTTGGGTTCGATGTTGGATGGTGTTTGTGCAAAGAGTAATTTGGCTCAACCACCATAATGCTGGAAAGAATGACGAAAGAAATAAGAGATCTCCCCCTATCCCTCCCCTGGACGAAAAATAGATAAGTTGGGAATATGAAATCTATTCTAAGATCTAGATTCTTCGTGGGACTTTTTTCCTCTCATCCATGACTATGAGCAAGACCAGTTCGAGAATCAGTTAGGATAATTTTTCATCTTCCAATAGTTACCGTAAAAAAAAGAGAATGAGAAATGGGTTGAGAGTGAGAGAGAGAGTAAAGAGAGGAAAATTTTTGGTTTATTTTTGTATTTTGTATTAATTTATTCAAGGTTAAAATTAAAATTTTCGATCACTAATAAAAAACTTAAGAATTGCGTTCTCTACCCGCAAAAAAAAGAAGAAGAAGAAGACATAATTTAATTTTTTTTAAGTAAATTTCATTGTTTTATTGAACCCATAAATATATCAAGTTTTGTAATTTTTGAAAAAAAAAAGGAAGTAAACATCTATCTTTTTAAAAAAAGATATAAAGTTATTTGATTGGAAAGAGTAAAAAAATAAAGTATGTTAATCTTTTTTTCTATTATTTTTTAGGCCATCTAGTAATTCAGCTCAACTTTCATTAATAGTATTTTGGATATTATATTGATAATTTAACGTCAAAGTGGACGAATCTTATAAAAGGGACTAACCGTAGGCAAAAAAATCTATATCCATATATATATATATATAAAAGTAGATGCATCTATAAAAGGAAATATTTCGTCAAAATTTTTTTTCCAAAATTAGAATGTTCTCCATTTATTAATATAAGTACAACTTTGTATGCTATTTGAAAAAAAAAATTAATGTATCATTACACTTCACACTAATGCATATAAATCCATATAAAATAACTTTTTACCTTCCTTGATACTTGTGTCAATCATGCTTGTGAGCATCATTCAAATTTTAAAAGTTCTATTGTACATGGGAAATATATATTGTATTCCTTTGCCCAATATATATGACTTAGTTTGTGCATTTTACTTCAAAAAAAAATTTTCCTTCGATGTTAAAATATCTTGACTTGGTGTTTACCCAAATCTTTAAAAAAATAAATTAAATTGATCTAGAAAGTTAGGATCTATATTTATAATTTTATTTTCTTAAAAATAAAGTTATGTACTTCTCATAGATTACATATCTAAAAATTCCGGATCTACATCTGTGCTTTAAGTAAACAGGTCTGAAAAATTAGATGATGTAAAAACAAATTAACAAAATCGAAATAATTTTTGAATTTATAATTTAGGAAAATTCCAACTCTAAAATTGATAAGGTCAAATTATCCAGATCAATGAAAAAAATTGAAATAGAACTAATTAAAATGTTAAGTCCTATATTTTTAGATCTATTTTCTTTGAATTCGTGTTAACTCCGGTGATTGATATCCATCAATAGGAGAAGGAGGGGCATTTTAGGAAGAAAAAAAAGACTTATGCGGTTAGATAAAAAATAGTACACCAGAGAGGTTATAATTTTCATATAAAGAACCGACCTGCAATTATTCATTTTATTACTAATGGACTACTAAAAGTATCATTTTTTCAAAAATATGACTTTCAAACAATGACTTTTTATTCAGAACGGAGGGAGTACGTAATTAACATGGTATTTAATGATTTTTTTTGGGTCAACTGTACATATTATTGTCTTTTTCTATTAGATGATATTTAATCAGCAAATATTTCTTCCGACCCAAAATTATTATTCAGCATTTCCTTTGTGTCTATCCAAAAATTATTGAAATGAAATCTTCATCCGTTTTTAAATTATCGTCATCCTTTTTTTTGGGACGGGTATAATAATGTTAAAGTTTGAATTATTTGATACATGTCAAAATTATAGTGTTACTAAATGATCATTTTGTTGTTTTTTTTTCAATTGAATAATCATATATAAAATTATGTTATAGAAAATGATTAATTTTTAAATTTTATAATAATTAATCTTATTGTTATATATTTTTAGTTAAACAGTGTCTCCTAATTTATTTTTTTAATTTTATACATGTCAAAATTATAGTGTTACTAAATGATCATTTTGTTGTTTTTTTTTTCAATTGAATAATCATATATATAAAATTATGTTGTAGAAAATGATTAATTTTTAAATTTTATAATAATTAATCTTATTGTTATATATTTTTAGTTAAACAGTGTCTCCTAATTTATTTTTTTAATTTTATATGTATAATTTAGTTGAAAAAAATACAAACACAACGTTAAGTTTAAAAACCAAGATAGGAAGCGTCTGATCGAATTAATTTAAAGGGTTAAGTCCGCGGGTACCAAATTATTTATTAAACCTTAATAAATTGATTCTAATCCCTGGGTCCTGGTCCTCCTGGATGTGGATGGATAAACCTCAAAAGGGACGAGGAGGAAGAAGAGGACTTAAAAGGCTAGGGGCCGGACGGACGGTGACGGGAAATCACAGACGAGAGCGAGGGAGGGAGGCATCTGAATAATTATGAGCTATGCAATTCCTTGTAATATTCTCCCCGTACGTATTCAATTCTCCCTCCCTCTTCTTCATATATACATACGTACATACATGAACCTAGAATTGAGCTGAAAAAGTGTTTGTGAAAAAACAGAATCCAGGCGAAGTGAAGGAGGAAGATGCCTATAATCGGAATTCGGCCGAGAGTGTGTCAGCGGCAGTGGCAGTGGCAGTGCCATACTCGTACAAATGGCGCTTGCTTCTCTCTTACAACGGCACTCGCTTCTATGGTTCCCTCTTCTTCGTTGGATTTCCTTCCTGTTACTTGGGTTTTTTATTTTATAATATTCTCTATTGCTTTGTAGTCTATATCTCCAATTCCTCACCCACATCACATTGTTGTTCAATTCCCCCAATTGCTATTTTTACTGGGATTCTGTTTTTCATTATCTCTCCCACACTTCCAAGGATGCAAGGAATATTGATTCCCCCCCCCCCCTACATTTACCCACTTCTGCCAAAGTTTAGGATCATATATTTCAGGCTTTTGAATTCATGTTTTTCTTAGCGGTGTCTTGAATCTATCTCATCATCTTTGATACTTAGGGTGGCAATATCAGGTGACTCCGCCCACCGTACAGTGCAGCTTGGAAAAAGCCATAACACAAGTCACAAAACTAGAGCGGGAGGATCTCTGTGTAGTTGGAGCGAGTAGGACAGACGCTGGAGTTCATGCTTGGGGTCAGGTCTGCCTTCTTCGCACCAGTTGCATTCATAATGATTCAATCCTTGCTGATTAATACAATTGAAACTTGAAAGTGGCTTTAGCTTTCAGGTGGCACACTTTGTTACACCTTTCAACTATGACTGCCTCGAAAACATTCACTCGGCCCTGAATGGTATTCTACCTCCTGATATCAGAGTCAGGGAATTCAGCGCCGCAGTGCCTGAATTTCATGCTCGCTTTTCAGTGACAGGCAAGATTTATCACTACAAGATATATAATGACGCTGTTATGGACCCATTTCAGCGTTCATATGCTTATCATAGCGTTTATAAACTCAATGCTGCTGCCATGAGGGAAGCTGCACAGTATTTTGTGGGGAAGCATGATTTCTCTGCTTTCGTGAATATGCAGCGCAATGATCGCCAACCAAATCCAGTCAAAAATATTTTCCGTGTTGATGTAGTTGAAATGGTAATTGTCTAGCCCATTCAACTATGTTGAGCACGAATCTATGCATGTAAACATCATGGATCTGACTGATCACCTTCTTGTTATTTAGGGATCCCTTTTACAAGTTGAAGTTGAAGGCTCTGGCTTCCTATATAGACAGGTCAGGAACATGGTATGTAATTTTTTATCCTTGCTTATACTAATGCAGATTCAGTTTGTTTGTTTCTACTGTTCATTTTTAATGTGTTCTTAATCTGTTTACGAGCATTTTTATGACTCGAAAATAATCTCTTATTTTGCTACCATGACATGGTAAAACTATGTGCTTTATCTGTACTAACACTATGCCTGTAACAATGAGCACCAATCAGTTCCACCTGGATGATAATCTCCCAACACTTTCCCATGGATTTTACTGTTGCAGGTTGCTTTGCTGCTGCAAATTGGGAGGGAAGCAGTCCCACCTGATATTGTCCCCATGATTTTGGCAACTCGTGATCGTAAAGAACTCGCAAAGGTTGCTTTGTCTGCTCCACCTCACGGTCTCTATCTCATGGATGTCAAGTATAATGAAGACCATCTACAACTTCCAAGTGGTAGCCCTCCAACTAGTTTTGGTAGGTATCGTAGCGTAAACAAATGTGAGCTGCATTATTATTGACTAATTTGTTTGCAGCAAATAGGAAATAGAAAGATATCTAATGTTGGATGTACATTTTTGAAACTTTTGTTGGAGACATTAGCCAGAGTGTATCCTTGAACACTCACTTCATTTCTATGAATCCAGTGACTTGTTTGACTACATCCTCTTCTTCATCCTTGTACATTATTAGTTCATACCAGTTTTCTTCTTTGTTTCCAATTTTCTAACATTCAGCTAACTAAAATTCCAACTGCATGAGAATAAAAAAGCTCTATTCACTCTAAAAACAATGAAAATACAATAGAGTTTGACATAAGCAGCAGCCGAGTATTGTCAACAAGGCATACACTCCTCAAAATATCAGCTCATTCTAAAGAAGGCCCTATAGAATATGAATCATGTCTCAAAAAACCGTAGCTCTATCATGAATTCCCTCTGCTTTGGGGAGTACCATGCGATGGCTTTGGCTGATCCAAGAACTTGCAGTGCATATTCAATTGCAAACACAGGATCCTTCACACTCAGGTCTTTTTTCTTTAAATCTACTGTTACTCCTGAATCTACCCTGAAACTGAAAGGTCCTGATATCTGCAACAAGTCATGAAAAACAAAATAACTGGTCCCATGATGGAAACAAAATAAGCAAAAGACAGTACCAAGCTATATTTGAACAAACATCCTATTTCCAGAGATGGCGGAGAAAAACTCCACGAACATAAAATGTCAAATTGATGGGAAAATTGCGGCAAAGAACATTCAACTACCATCATCAAAGAAGAACATTGGCCGAAAGAAGGAATTAGCATTGGCCCAGGTTTGGAAAAAACAATAATATTGGCTTGGGATCTTGCATATTGTGACAAAATGCACAGATGGAGTTGAATAAATCATAATACAGCTGAGTCAAAGATAAAGAAGGTACGACCAGTAAAAGCGAAAAGGTATTCTTTTGCTCTCTTTCTATGTTAGTCATGTACTTTTATTGCGATACTACAAACTGGAGGATAAAAAGTACTTACCTGTTGCTGAAGTGAAAGGGTGGCATTAGGACAAATAGCTTGAACTGCTTCCAGACTTGGTACTTGAGAATTGTAAAGATCATTTGCCAACCGTGCGGCTCCAGAAAGAAATGTTGAACCAGATGGAAAATCCAGATGGGCATTAAAACGTGTAAGATCTAAGAACAGCCTCTGAAAGTTTCCATGCTGTGCAGAGAGCGAGACGGATCCAAATAAATCACCTACAATGGCAGAATTTGCTCCCTTGGCACGGAGACTAAAACCTTCAAAGCCAACTGAATCGTGTTCTACTTCTGCCCTAACTGAATTATCTCCAAGACATGCAGTCACGACAGCACCTGCAAGAAAACAAACACTCAACATTGGTCTAATTACAATATATATATATATACTACATTTCGTGCCGTGCATATGGCACAGTGCAAGTATGAGACGTGATCGATCTATGGAGTATGGAGTGAATATGATACAAATAAATATCTCAAAAACTAAAGAAATAACATATTTTATTGGCTGCAAAATTTTGTAACTCATCCAAAAAAAAGTATAATTAAACCTCCAAAATCATTCTCTCTCTCACACACACACACCAACCCAACATCTGTTAAATAAAATAAACTCAAAAATGAAAATCTCAACAAACAAAAACCAAAAAATAAATTAAATGAGACAGAGTGAACTAACAAAAGACTATCCGAGATTGAAATCACAAAGATTTCAGACCAATAAGGGAAACATAGCACAAATTTTTTTTTTAAAAAAAGGAAATTAAAGTACAAATACTTAAAATTACAAAAATTAAGAACAATTTTTTTAAAAAAATCAAGGCGGACAAAAATTAAATTGAGACTCAATTGATTACGATAAAAATTAATTAACAAACTTGAAACTAAATATTTGTAAAACAATAAATCCTAGTAAAACAGCAAATCTTAATAAAACACTAAAAAGCTAAATATTTGTAAAACAGTAAATCCTAGTAAAACAAAAAATTATATTTCTGGCTTGAATAGCATTTTTCATAAACCGTTTTGGGCTTGAATATTTTTTGGCTTGATGAAAATCCTAGAATTTATCATAAACATTAAATTCTAGGATTGATGAAATATTTATTGGCTTGAAATATTTTTGGCTGCTAACAGTTTTTTACCGGAATCTATTTACTCCACATGACCCCCTGGCTGTCTCCCTGTCATTCAAAAACTCCAAGACTCAGCTTGATGGTTGAGCCGAGTCCCAGCTTGAAATAAAACAAAATCAATTTAGAGAGATGAAGAGAGAGAAAGTTTATTTAATACTTGCAGGGTTAGGGTTTGAGTGGCGAGGGAGAAAAGAGTGACAGCGGAGAAGGAGAGACTTGCTGAATGGGTGTCGTCCTCAGGGTCTTGTGTGAGGAGAAAGATGGGAACGTGGGTTTGATTGTGGAGGGAGAAAGAAATAACCATTCTCAATAAACCTACAATCGAGAAAGAATAGCGGATGAGGAATGAAAACTTCCCTTCCCACGCTTGGATGCCCAAATAAATTACGGCCGTAAGATTTCAGTAAAACAATAAATCTCAGCCAGTAGTTAGCGTGAATCAATTGCACACATATTTTCCAAACTTTATTATAATATATATATATATATATATATACACACATATATAATTGAGAAATTGCCAAAATTGACTTCAGTAATATTTAGTTAAAAATCACGCCATGAATACACAATATATAACCACACTATTATAACAAAGGCCAACAAACTCTTGAATGGGCAATCATAGAATAATTCTCATAGCATCCTTTGTTCAAGGAAAACACATCAACATGGCGCTAGTAGATGTTGCATTCCAGTATCAGAGTGAATGACAGGTTGTCTCATATCTTCATTAATTTTTCTTTATGAAATAAGTTCTGGAAACAGAAAGAGATGAGTTTTTTGGTAATGCAATCTGATTTGAAGCTAGTTATTCAAGTCTCCATTTTATATTTCTTAGAGTTATTCATCTGAGAGCAACCTGTGCCTTTGATAGAAATTATTTTGACTCGTCTTTTCATACTCAGTGGCAAGAAGGGGCTGATTGAAAAAAAGTCTCTCCAATGAAACAATGTCCAAGTTTAATTGGTTGTAATAGTTTTCCATTATGCTCAACCAATGAGCATGCACCTCACATGTAAAGGAAAGGATGAGGCGTTTGAGAAAAATATTTTTTTAAAAAAATTGTAGTGCAGTAGCATGACTGTCACTTACCGAGGATCCCTGATACTGAAATGTGAGGAGTAGACATGAATGCGTCATATGGTTGCACCATTCTCAACATTTGAGCTCCACTTCTCCAAATATCAACATTTTTCTTATAGGAAACTGCAGTTGTAGCAGACAGTCCAGGTAGTAAAGTAGCAGCTACCCCACTGGTTAGCTGGCCTTCAAATTGTTTTGGAGAACCAGCAGTATGGTTGATGCACATGTGGTAACTTGGGCCACTATCAGCAGCAATTGAGGCTAGGTCAACTGCCATTGTGAAAGGTACATCCCAGTAAGACCCATTTTTGTCCATAAACAGTGCAGGGGAAGCAGCCTCCAGAGTCAGATTGTGATGTGGAAACTGCAAGAAACAAATATTATAGTTGCAAGCACAAGTAAGATGATATTTGCTGTTACATTACCCCTCTCCCCCCAAATATCTTCATTAAAAAAATAAAATGAAAACATGTAATCACCCAAAAAAATCCTCATGGCTACTATCAAAAGATGAATGAAAACTTCTTGAAAATAAATTTGGTAATAAACCAACTTTGAATTTTTTTATTAAAAAAAAAAATCACACTTTTGGAAGTTCTAATTATTGTACGAACTAATGTGATCTAGGACCTGGCCTATGATCAGTCAACAACTAGTTTGCATGGGGAATAAACACAAATAGACCTGCCACACTACTCCATAAGAACATGCACTTGCTATGCTCCATCCCATCAGCAAGGAAGGCTAGACTCCGGCACCTTTAAACATGCCCCAACAATGAAAGGGTAATTTCTTTCTATTTCCAAATACCTGGCAAAAATGGGCATGGTATTGGTAGAAACAAGTATCTCCAAGTCACTGCCACCCTGATGTACCTCAGTGCAGTTTGCAATGAGACTAAGGAGTCCAATTCGATGCCTTCACAGCTTCACCATCATGCCTAGTTGCCTACTGGCTAAATAGGCCTTAAGCACTAAGGGGCAGCTCTGCATTGGTGATGTCAGCAGCATGCTTATCCGTCAAGCTGGCCCAAGCACAAGGAGCCAACATTCAACATTAAACATCTTCACAACCTACTTCCATCCTCTAGGATAGTCTGAGTTAAGGCAACCTAGGAAAGCTTAGGTGAGTGCAACAAATCCTCACACTGAGGCCAGCAGTAAATGGTGAGTGCACTATACTAAGATTACTCAAGGCATTAATTCGGTAGTCAAAAACAGGAGTGTATCACCAAGCTACTCTACTAGCACCATGTAGCTTGCTGAGAGAGAGAGAGAGAGAGAGAGAGAGGTATTAAAGGAACAGGATGGTCTTCAGCATTGGCTGCAGAGCTGATTAGACATCAACATTCATTTACGAAATCAGGTTCACCTCAGGTGCAACAGCAGCTAAAGTTGTCTCCTTTGAAATCAGAAGACATCATCATTTCTTGAGGGAGAACATCAATTCGGCCATTTGAGCTCTCCTCTAAATGCTTTAAGTACACTGTTCCATTGGAAAGGACAGCCCATATCTCTCTCTCTCCATCCCCGTGTGTGTGTACGTGTGCGTCTCTCTGCTCTTACTCTTGGCCCTTCACCCCAGTGTCATCACTGTCCAACATGAAACCGAAAATTCTGTTGCAAGCGACCCACTCTAATCAACAACTCTCAACTCATGGAATACTCAAACTAGTCTCAAATCAACCTAATATGTGAAGGTAGGATATCTGAGTAATGGTGTGCCAGTATTATTAATAAAGAGGTCATACATGCTTGCCTTGTGATGAAAAACTGCTTTCTTTCGAGATGTCTTGTGATCGCCATATAGTTCTAAGCTAAGAAGCACTGTATCCTCGGTGGTTATGAATAGCTCCGAGCAGAAATCAAGAGCATATAATGACTTATTGCTAAGGTGCCTTCCAATGCTTTGGAACCATGAGGATTCTGAAGGTTGCATTGATCCATTATCTCTGATGGAAGACACAAACTTCTGTACGTTGAACTGAGCAAGCAACGTCCCAAACCTGCACGACTTTCGATGCAGAGATCAGTCAATATTGACACCATGGAGATCAGTACCATAAGATGGCCACAGATGCAACAGCAGTAGTTATGGAAGATAGGGTTTGAGAAGGGTATTCTTATTTGGATAAATGATAACAAACTAACGAAGTAAGGGTATAAAGATGGGTAACATGGTTGGCAAATAATCAAACATATGAAAGAGGATCAACCATTTAAGTATTTAACATAGAACATCTGGGTAATGCCCTAGGAAGCTATAAGATTTTTTTGGGTAGCCTATAATTAAGAGAATAACATCCACAATGCAAGAAGCAAACAGGTGGCATTTGCCCCAGTAATGATACAATATGAGTTCAACCAAAGAAACTTATCAGGAAAAGGAAATCTATAGCTCCATTCAGAAGTAGTAGCAACTTACTCAAACAGTAGATGTTCAATGTCATTTTAGAAAAGAGTGCGAGTATGGAGTTGCTTGGTAAATTTTACATGATGGAACTACAAAAGTGAATGTTTACAGTTTCTTTAGTGGGAAGTACAATGAAATTTGTTTTTTAAAAGAAAAAGGAAAAGAGGAATAAAGAAAATACCAGCGGTCAAGGGCGAAGGGGGCGGAGAGGAGGCGCTGGAGGGTGAAACCGCCGTGAGAAGGGGAGAAAGAAGGGAGGAGAGGGGTGAACATAAAGCGGTGGATGAAATCAATCTGTTTAGGACGGGAGAGGCGAACCCCTCTGGACAAACCCAAGGGGAGGAGCGGGTCAAGGGGAACGGGTCGGGCAAGTCCGCTGAGGGTAGAAGGAGTAGAGACGTCCAGGTCCCAGAAGCCGCCGTCCATTGCCCATCTCAATTTGTTCTTCATCTTCTTCTTCGTCCGACGACAAGGAGGAGGCTATGAAGCTATCCTTCCTCCTGTACCGGAAAAACTAGTCTATAGCGAGATTATTATAGAATGAACTGAATTGAATTGAATTGAATTGAAATGAGAAATCGGAGGAGGCTTTTCTCAGAAACAAAAAAAAAAAAAAAGACGAAAATACCGTATTATTCTTAAAATTTTTAAGAGGTCTATTATCATTATAAATCTTTTCTTTATAAATATATTTTTTATTAGGTAAGTCTCTTTTTGGAATACAAATCTTAATAAATAAAGATAGAGTTTCACGTTCACGCAGCTAGGGCCGTAGGAACGAATCTATGCATTCACTACAGTGTCACGTGACACCACTCAACTTAAAATATGTAGTTTTTTTTTTTTTGACAGGTTGGTATTATTTTCTGAAATTATAACCACTCAAAACTCTTTTTTTAAACCGCAAAAATCCATTTTCATAAAATTGTTTTCTAATTTCACCCGTCCAACAATTATTCGTATCTATGACGAAGCAGTTGCTTCTGACAGTGTAACATGATTTTGTTGAGAGGCTTGGAGATTACCTTATCGATCAAAAGCTAGTACGAGAGCTGTGAAATCTTTTTCATCAGAAGAGGGGATATCCAGAAAGAAAAAAAATAGACTACATTGCATATGTCACTCTACTTTTCATAAGGTTTGTTTGGTAATCAGTTATGAATAAGCGTTATTATTAATCTGCGTACTATTAGTACCCTTGTTATTAATCTCATTACTATATATCAGGGGTAGTTTTGAAATAAAAGATGTTAATATCTTAGTTTTTTTAGCAAAGACGCTAATAATACCATCATTTCCTTGTGGTAGCGAGAGAATAAGGGTCATATTCAAATGATTTGAATTACTGATCCAAAACGCATATTGTGTACCAAATATCTGAAATTTTGACTTATTAATCTTATTTGGGCTTTAATATGGCTACCAAACGACCCCATACTCCCATAGTATATTCCCTTTAACGTAAAAGAACTCCTTTACCTTTGGTACCCCTGGATAATTAGCTGACGTCTTTCTTTATTTATACCCATATAGAACATCGGTCGTGAATGCAGGAAACTACCTAAATCGCACAGACTTTCCGTAAAACAATCTCGATTTAAGTTTTTGTACCCGGTTCTCCTTAACATGGTGAAGAAGACAAAGAAGAAGGGGAGAGAAAGAAGAAAAAGAAGAAAATAAAATAAAATGGAGTTCGAAACAAGGGTGAAGGGAAGGCAGGAAAATTTTTACGATGCGAGCATCGAATTCGATTTCGATTTGGTTGTTCGCAATGCAAGCAAATCTTCAAATAAATCCAATCCGTCTTCTCTCCAAGCTAGGTCCACAGAGGAAATTCCAATCCATGCTCCAAACTAAAGCGTCTGCTCCTCTTGGACCTTTTTTACGGAGAAGCGGTAAGGACTCTAATTAGTAGGCCCCTTTTCTTTCATTCCAGTATCATAGAGAATCTTTCCTTTTAGCCTCCTGGCCTTCTTTTCCTGCTTTCTTGGCCATTAAGCTCTAAGCTGGCTGGATTTGGAAATGGAAGCAGCATTTTAAGTTTTACAGGAAGTGAGAGAGAGAGAGAAAGAAAGAAAGACTTAATAAGGAGAGAGAGACATTTAATGAGGAGAGAATGACATTTAACGGTAGAACTTGCACCATAGTAATTTCACGATGCATGCATCGGATTAAACGATGCAGAAAATACATATGCACAATTTTATTTTTGATGCACAATTAGGGATTATCGATGCAAAAAATGGAATTGCGAGGCAATGCGTGTCTAATTGAATTTTAATAAGGGTATACTCATCCTTTTGTCTCAAAAATTCATTTTACCGGTTAAATAAAAAAAAAAGTAGATTAGAGCGGTTATAATTTTTCCAAAAGGTACCGACCCAATTATTTCTTTTTTTATCACACATAGATAAAGTTCTAGGTTGAATTGGTTTAACTGGTTTAACATGTCATACTAAAATTCCCTACTAATTAAAGAATGGGTGATGCGTAATAATACCCTACTATCAACATTATTCATTTATTTTGTAGTTATAAATATATTTTCTATTCTTTGTTGATATTCTTCTTCCTAAAAGAAGTTTTGTCAATTTACGAGATCATTTTTATTATTTGTCTTTCTTTTTCCCATATGCTACTATTAGCAGTTAAAATGAATTGTAACATCATTGAACAAAGTTCATGGATCCGTCGTGTAAAAAAAATTCAAAAACAGAGCAGATAAATGGAACCGGACTGGACCAGTAGAAACTAGACCATACCAATACTTTTGTTTGGTCTTGGATCTGAAATTGGGTAAAATTATGGCCAGTCCACTTTTTGAAATTTGTAATCCCAAAAGTCCATTGTTTTTCTTTTCAACCGGTAAAGTCCATTTTAAAAAAAAAATCCAAAAATACCCATATTTTTCACGCTATACAATCTGCTGCTCTGTATCACGACTAGTGGTGGAAAATTCAGTCCACGTCCATATGTCTGCCCAGACCACCCACTAAAATATGGGCATGAGCACACTTAAATTTTAGGAAAAATTACAAACTGGTACATCTTTTAAAACATATTTTCAAATCAATCCAGTTATTTTTTAAACGCATCTTCTAGATACAATTTTGGGGTGAATGTACAACAATACCCAGAAATCTGAAGTCCTCCTCGACTAGTAAATCTGTAACTTGGTTATTTTGATTTTTCCTATATTTATCCGCCATAGAAGCAAAAACACAAAAGAAAAGGTTTCAAACTTGCGTAAACACAGCATCGCCCCCCTTCTCCCCGGTTGAGAGAGAGAAGGAGCTGTTCAAACACGGAAATCCAAGCCCCACTCCCGTTTGGATTTATTCGAATCCAACCCATTCCTCGCCTCCACACTGATTCCCGATCTTTGCCAAGCTCCGGGTCGAGTTGTATCATTTTCAAGCAACATTGTTGTTTGCATCATCTCTGTGTTCTTGATTCGAAACTGTCACTCCATTGTCATGCCCATCAAGATCTGCTTCTGAATTTACCATTTGGACCTTCATTGCTTCTTGATTCTGTAAGTATTTCTCAATTGTTGATTCTTAGTACTTTTCACCATTGACTAAGATTGAGATATGTAATTTCGTGTTTTTTCTATGTTTATAGTTGCTTGAGGCAGATAAAAAAGAGATGATTGAGACTGAGGTTCTTACGGAGCATGATATCGTTGATGTCTTAAGGCAGTGAGAAATGGGAGATGATCTTGAAGACTTTGAGATTTGAATCTTAGGCACAAGTCTTTGCCCACACTACATAAAAAATGTTAACTTTGCAAATAGATAACATTGCTTTCAAAATTTTCTTGAAAAAAATAAACATTCGAGGCGTTTACCAAGGTAGAGAAGCTGTTGAGTTTGGTCATGGTGCAGCTGACTCTAGGAGTGGTGTGAACAAGGGTGGCTGAAGGAAGAGCAGAAGTTGAAAGAAGGGAAGGCATGACTATGAGATTGTAGTTTGAAACCTTTATATATCAATATGGCTTTCCAATATCTTCACCAATTGAGAAGAATATTCACTTAAAAGCTAAATTACGATGCTTGGATTTGGCATCAGTATTTTTGGATTTTTTTTTCTTGAAAAAATGGTTTAAACAGTTCTGATATCTGGATTTGACATCAGCATTATTGGAATTTTTTTGGTCTAAACAGTTCTGATGCCTAGATTTGGCATCAACATTTTTGGATTTTTTTTGTCTTGAAAAAACAGTCTAAACAATTCTAATGCCTAGATTTGACATCAGTATTTTTTGATTTTTTTGGTCTAAACAGTTCTGATGCCTGAATTTGGCATCAACATTTTTGGATTTTTTTTGCCTTGAAAAAAATTGTCTAAACAGTTCTGATGCCTGGATTTGACATCAGCATTTTTGGATTATTTTTCACCTGATACCAAGCCTTGACATCACCTTTTTTGAATTTTTTTTACTTGAATAAACTGTCAAAACAACCATGATGCCAAGCCTTGGCATCAGAATTTTTTGATTTTTTTTTTGCTTAAATAAATTGTCAAAACATCCCTGATGCCAAGTATTTTTTAAATTTTTTTTAACTTGAATAAAGTGTCAAAATAGTCCTAATGTCAAGCCTTGGTATATGAATTTTTTGAATTTTTTTGGTTATGAAAATCTGTAAAAACAATCCTGATGCCAAGACTTGGCATCAGCATTTTGGTTTTTTTAGGCCGGATGGCTTTTGTCTTCATTAATGGTATTTTTGTCATTTGGCAACTAATTTGTAGTTATATGAAATGTACAAACAATTGATGGTCCTAGATGAAAACATGTTTCTAAAATTATACCCACTTAAAATTTATCTTAAATTTAATATGAGTATAAATGAACATGCCCACTAAAATCATTAAATTTTATGAGCGTAATATGGGCATAAATGAGCGCCCATATTTTCATCTCGTTAATCATCGTCACTCACGGTCTTAATACATTTTCGATGGAATTGGTGGCTGGGTTTAGTGTTTGGTTGTTGCTTTTTAACATGGGATTAATAGTGTGGGGGAGCCATTGCAAAAACATAAAATAAATAATATCAAAACTATTTTCTGAAAAAGTAACATATGATCTATATAATCAAAACCTTGTACCAAAAAAAAAACGAAAAATAAAGATATACTCCATTTCTAAATGAATCCTCTCTTTTTTTCATATGTTCTAAATAAATTAATAATTTTTTTAAAACTTTTTATTTTACGAAAATCTTTTACTATTTTATACTTATATTTTCTTTAATATGTACACGAGTTTTAAAAGAAACTACATATTATACTAGAGTATTATTTTTAATAGAGTTAATTACTCCCTCCGTCCCTAAATTATCGTCTCACTTTCCTTTTTCGTCCGTCCCAAAATAATTGTCCACTTTGAAACTTACCTTTTTAGAACATCACTTTTACCACTTTACCCTTACTTTTTCAATCTACTTTAATTATGGGCCACATATGTATGGACATTAATGGAAATTACACATTAAACCAATATAAATAATCCAGTCAAATAGATTTTCTTAAACGGTGTGCCGGGTCAAACTGGACAATAAATTAGGGACGGAGGGAGTATTATTTTTTAATTTGTGTGTCAAGTCAAACATAACAATTATTTAGAAACATACTCCCTCAGTTTTGGGTAAAAAGTCCACTATTTCATTTTGGGATGATTCACTTAAAGAGTTCTCTTTCGAGAATTAAAGCATAAAAGTGTCATTTTATTAATAATAATAATAAACTACTAAAAGTGTCATTTTCTTTTTTTAAAAAAAATGATTTTCAATCGGGGAGTCAGTCACAAGGCAACACTTGATCCACGTTTAAGACGTGAGTTAGTGGTGGCAAATTTTGCCTGCGCTCATATGCCCGCTCAGACCGCCCACTAAAATATGGGCATGGGTATACTTAAATTTTAATCCGGGCACAAATGGGTGCCCACATTTTCACCTCTCACTCTCACGATCAATTTTTTTTCTGTATACCTGATAATCCAAAATTGTTTCTCTCTATATATTTATATTTCTATCAATAACCATTCATTAAGACAGAGAGAGTGTGGGGGTAGAGAGATAAACTAGAGAGAGATGCATGGTTGCTACTTGTTCTTCGGGTTTGGTTTTCAGAACCAAATAAATAGTCAGCAATGATGGAAGTAACCGTTATTTTTTAATAATAAAAAATTGACCCATTTTTTTTATTTTTTTTCGATATCATATTACTTTTTATAAACAGTCAATTACATATTTTCTGGTTATAAAAAATATATATATATCAGATTTCCATTTAAAAACAATCGATTTGACGTAAAAATTAAGGAACTAAGGAAGTATTTTATTTCAATTAACATATGGCAAAAGTGAAAATATGTTCTTGCTTTGATATTATTAGTGGTTCTGCCAACCCTAACACGTCATGTAAAGTTTGTGAGTTCTTTTTAGAAATTTGGTTGCATTGAAAATGGTGACAGATGTTAAAATATTACTAAAAATGTTGACATTTTCCAATTATTGTGGTTGTAACTATATATATATATATATATATATATATATATATATATATATATATATATATATATATATATATATTAGTTAGTTAGTTGTTACTTTTGATAATTTTTTGTAAAAGAAAATTATTTTTTTGTAATTTTTGTATTTATTTGATAAGTGTATGTTAATAAGTAAATGGGCGTCCATGCTCATTTAGTGCCCGCCCATATATACTCATGTTATTAAATGGGACACTTGCTTGCCATTTGAGCAGTCGCCCATTTAGGCCCCCATGTCCATTTGCCACCTAATCACGACGACGAAAGGGCGGAAGGCGAAGCAATTGCATTGATGTACTTGAAACTTGGTCTATTTCCTTTTAACTTCTACCTCGAATTAACCAAATCACGCAAAGGGAATCGAAGAAATGCCGACTCTGGGAAGGAGGAACGCTTCGAAGGGGAAACGGTGGAGGCTCAATCGGTCGACAACCCCCTTGGAATGCCACTTTGAGACTCGATCAGGTTGGAACTTGGAAGGCAACGATCTATCAAACATTCTATATATAAGTATAACATCTTTTCTTCTTCTAAACCTTAATTTGGATTTCATAAATAAATTGGGTGAGTGATATAGCAAAAGGAATCGGGAAATATAGTCTCGGTTTAGCTACTACTTGACTAAACCGGATCGAATCCTCTTTGCGGTTCCATCGTGAGTTTTTCAATGTTTGCAATCAGTATATTTTGCAATTGCGGCCCGATCTTATTTTGCAAAGCGGTTCGACTTAGTGCGATGCTTGGTGCCAAAGGTGCCTCTGTTGCAATTGCTTTCTCATCCTTCTTGGTGCAATAATTGGTCCCGTTTCTTAATCAAAGATTGTGGAGTACTCGATGAAGATTGAAGAGTAAATTGAGGGTGGAGTCATGTGGGTTGTGTGCTGGATGTTGTTGATTTAGTAAATGGGTTTGAAAAAATGGAGGTTCCTCTCTCTCTCTCTCTCTCTCTCTCTCTCTCTCTCTCTCTCTCTCTCTCTCTCTCTCTCTCTGTGTATAAATGGGTTTTGAATCGCGGTTTAGAAATTTTTTGAATCACGATACATTTTTTAAAAAAATTGAATTGTGGTTCAGAATTTTTTTGAATCGTTGTGCATACATTATTGAATCGCAGTGCATTTTCAAAAAAAAATTTGAATCATGGTTCGGAATTTTTTTGAATCATGGTGCATAATTTTTGAATCGCGGTGCATTTTTGTAGCGTGCCTTAGGCTTATTAAGGGTATCGCAGTCATTTCGGTCCCAAAAGTGTCCTTTTTCTGGTAAAAAAATGTATAATGATTAGAAATTTTGAAAAGTAGACTGACCTATAATTTTTCCTCTGAAATTTTAAAGAACCAGACTTTTGGATCATTCTGGTTTTCGAACCAAAAACATAGAACCCAACAGACCCTATAGATTAGTTATTATATATAATTATAATGTTTATAGTTATATACAATTATATATGGGAGTGGCTATTTCTACTACATTTTTTTTTCTTATCCACTTCATCATGAGTTATTATCTTAAATAATTGCATCTTTAGACATAATTGTCATTTTTATACTTGTCATTTGAAGTAAAGTACTCATATATATGTTTTATTTATAAATTATTTTTAATTCTCAACAAACAAGATAGTTGTTCTTTTTCTATGTTTTCTTTTTTCCAAAATACTTTTTAAGTCTCAACAAACAAGATAGTTGTTCTTTTTCTATGTTTTCTTTTTTCCAAAATACTTTTTAAGTCTCAACAAACAAGATAGTTGTTCTTTTTCTATTTTTTCTTTTTTCCAAAATACTTTTTAAGTCTCAACAAACAAGGTAATTTTTTTTGAAATAATCATGTTTAATCAATTTTGTTTATGATTCGTGTCTCGTACTCCATTATCGTAAAGATAATATTATCAAGACATTTGTCTACCAAAACTATAGATAATATTAATTGAATATTTATCATCAAAATAAATAATTTAATTTAATGAAAAAAGTATTACTATAAAAAATCAATTCAATAATAGCAATATGCTAGGTATTATATTAAATATTGGCTTCACTCAACTCAATAATTAAACTGTTAAATCATTTTTATTGGTAGACAAAAGGTTTTAAAATTTCACGATACTATTTCACACTATTATTTTACTATTTGACAAAAATATTTTACTATTATATATCCTTTAAATCTCACTTTTAAAATTTTATTTTCATAACCAAATAGTGCACATTTTCTCAAAGTTTGATAAACAAATGATGTTCTTAACATATTAATTTATTGTTTATGCAAGATAACTTTAGTCATAAGATTAATTGATCAAGAATTTAATAAAAAGTAAAAATAAAAATATTTTAACTATGTTATTTATTTAAAAAAATAATGTTAGAAGGTAATTAATTAGAGAAGTCACTTTATTAGTCAACTTAATATGAGCAAGTAATTATGGGTAGATTTGTCCAAACATGTCATTAATTAATTAAATAACTAATTATGTAGTGGATAAGCAAAAAATGTAGTGGAATTCGTCTCTCCCTTATATACATAATTATAACCATAACTCTAACTCCCTAAGTATAGAATGTTATTTTTTTTTTTCGTCAAAAAGAGAAAGTGTACATTTTCAGCTCAAACAAAATTTTTGAAACCTAACTCGTTAGCTTGTTCGAGTTCTTCAAGTCATCAACAATTTTGTTCTACTTTTTAGTTTTGACTCACTTTTGTAATTTTGTTTCCACCGAATGGTTATGCTATGAACTTATGAATCCGACATTTTTAATTATTGAATGTACTATTGTTGAATGTTTTTAAATATTTTTATCAAGTTTAAGATTTTATTATTTGTTTGTATTAAATAGTTAAAACATATATTGGTCTGATCTTGGTTCTCATACTTAGGTTGGTTCTAGACCGGACCAAAGCATTAATTCTCATACCTATTGGACTGGTTCCAGTTTTAAATTTTTTGAAAACCGGATTATTGGTCTGGTTCCAGATTTCTCTCTCTTTTTTTTTTTTGGTTAAAACTGGACCGAACTGAACCAGACTCACTCCTAATTACAGCTCGTCTACCAACACACGGTAAGTTAGATCAAAGATGATTCGTAAAGGAAATATAAGACGGTATTTCTTAAGTTTTTGTTTTTCTCTATTATAGATAAGTCTATAAAACCTTTATAGTATGGATTTGATATTAAATATTTTATTGGTGCACAATATATATGTAAAAGTAATATATATATTAAAAAAATAAATATATCATTTTAAAACATAAACAATTATAGGAAAAATATATCATGTTGATGATAAACAAAGATTACTCAAAATGAAATTCAAGGCAGTCTCTTGTGTTCAAACTACAAGGACTAATTAGTCTAATATGGTATCTAAGGGTTAGCTGATGGAAGTGTTTAGGTAGTTAAGTTTGTTATCTATCATTCTACTACAAGGATTTGTGTTTCCTTGTTTTTTTTTTTTTTTTTTTTTTCTGTTTTGGCTTTCCTCAATCCTTTATATAGGACCTCTCTGTAACTCTTTCACTACTAAGAAGAAATAATACTTTTCTCCAAATACTTAAATTCAATTCAAATTATCATGGTATCAGAGCATTCAAACTAATCTCTCCGCAACTCTTCACAAAAAAAATTCGTCCTTTTGTTCTAAAGTTCTTCACTGCGTGGATACAGGTAAAATTCTTTTGTTCTATATCGAAATTCAATCATATTCTTTTACTATGTCTGAATCAAAGTAAGACACAACTGAAAATTAAAAAAAAAACAGAGATCCAGAAACGTCCATTGTTGACATATATGATCTGCCAAAATCAAATCTTCAACTACATGGTAGCCACCCTCTTTATCTACATCCTAATGACCATCCAGGCATAACCCTGGTAACTGAAGCTCTTGATGACACAAATTTCACAAAATGGAAAATTGTTATCACCATAGCACTTTCTGCTAAAAATAAACTAGGAATGGTTAATGGATCCAGCACTAAGCCTCCACCCCAATCCAAATACACTCATGCTTGGGAAAGATTCAACAACATGGTTGTCTCATGGCTTCTGAATTCTGTAAGTTCTCAAATCAGACAAAGTGTTGTCTACTTCACTACTGTCTATGAAATATGGGAAGACATCACAACTAGGTTTTCTCAAAGTGATGCCCATAAAATCTTTCAAGTTAGAAATAATATTATGTTATGTACTCAAGGAGGACTGAGCATAGGTGCCTACTTCACTAAATTTAAAGGGCTTTGGGATGAATTGGCCAATCTCCTACACTTACCTAAATGTTCATGCAATTGCACTTGTGGAGCAACTCAACTGCAAGAGGATTATGAGCATCTCTCAAAGATCACTCAATTTCTTATGGGGCTATCTGACTCCTACACTAACATAATAGGGCAGTTCTTAAGGATGTCACCTCTGCCAACCATCACTAGAGTTGTCTCTAAGCTAGCCCAAGAGGAAGGGCAAAGACAATATGGCAGCTCAGAAAATACTCCTACTGCCTTAAATAGAAAAATCAATGGTTCAACTGGGAATAACTACAATAAGTACACTAAAGAGAAGAATGCATGAAGCAGACCAACAAAAGGTAAATTCTTCTGTGATTTTTGCCATAGAGACTTCATCCAAAAGACAAGTGTTTCTACCTTCATGGTTTTCCAGACTGGCATCCCTTGTATGGTGTCAAACCAGATTTTTCCAGAATGCCCAAAAACAAGGTCAAACCTAAAACAAGTATGTCTACTTCTACCACCTCTCAAGGAATTCAGAAGCCTGGCACTGGCAACAACAGTGATTCCAACTTCTTGCTATCTTCAGAATCCTCAAAAATCACAAGTCAAAGAAATTGGTAAGCTCATTGGTGGTCTCTACAAATTTCATACAGACATAGCCACTGCTACCTCTACTGCTTACAATACTGTCACCAATGACTATGTCCTTACAAAACATGTTGACAAGTTATACCTATGGCATGCAAGGTTGGGCCATGTTCTTTTATCTTCTTTACAACATATTAAGACTATAGACTACAATATCCATCCAAAAAACAAACTCTGTTGTGATATCTGCCACATGTCCAGACAAACAAGACAACCCTTCCCTTTGAGCATCTCTCACAACACAACCATGTTTCATCTCATACACTGTGACATTTGGGGACCTTACAGACACACTACCTATGATGGATGCAACTCCTTTCTCACCATTGTGGATGATTTCTCCAGACTAACCTGGACTTTCTTACCCAAGTCAAAATCCCAGACATGGCAAGTTCTTTTCACATTCTTTACCATGGTTAAAACTCCAGTTCAACACTTCTATCAAGAACATCAGGACAGATAATGGAACAAAATTCTTTAATACTACTCTCAGTCCTCTTCTTCAATCTCAAGGTATCCAGCATCACAGTTCATGTACTGAAACTCCTCAACAGAATAGGAAAGCTGAGAGGAAACATAGACACTTGCTTGAACTATCTAGAGCTCTTAGATTCCAAGTTGGCCTTCCCATAAGATTTTGGGGAGATTGTCTTCTCACTGCCACCTATATTATTAACAGGCTTCCAAACTTTGTTCTGAAATTCAAAACCCCATTTGAAACTCTATTTGGAACTACACCTGAATACAATCATTTGAGAACCATTGGTTGCATTTGTTATGTCTCCATTGCATCCCATAACAGAGACCAATTTGTTCCTAAGTCTCACAAGTGTGTCTTCCTAGGATATCCTCTCAAGAAAAAAACCTACAAAGTCTACAACCTCACCACTCGCCAAATCTCCTATAGTAGAGATGTGATTTTCTATGAATCCATCTCTCCCTTTCAAGTATCATCCACACAAACCTCCTATATTATTTGTGAAGAACACCTTCCTCCTACTCACTATTCTCATGAACCTACTACCATTAATACCTCTCCAACAAACTCAAAATCCTTACATTCCCAGATTCCACCAAGACTTTCAAGGCAGAAGACTGTTCCTGTTAAATTCAAAGACTATACTGACCTACCTCCTACCTTTCACCATCCCTCTGTCTCCTGTACAACTCCCTTTCCCATGTCCAGATACTGTAGCCTTGATAACCTATTTCCATCTTATAAATCCTATGTCTGCAACATCTCTGCCACTACTGAACCAAAAACCTACCACCAAGCTGCCAAAGATCTTCTCTGGTGTCAAGCCATGTCAGAAGAACTTAAAGCTCTAACTGTAAACAAAACCTGGACTGTTTAGTATCTACCTTCTCACAAACATACTGTAGGTTGCAAATTGATTTTTAAACTTAAACACAATGCTGATGGCTCTATTGACAAATACAAAGCTAGACTGGTTGCCAAAAGGTTTACACAAACTGATGGGGAGGATTTCTTTGAAACCTTTACACATATGACCAAAATGACTTTAGTATGGATCCTCCTTGCCATTGCCTCTGCCAATCAATGGCCTATTGAACAAATGGATGTCTCCAATGCCTTCTTACATGGAGACTTACACGAAGAGGTTTACATGGACTTACCTCCTAGCTTTTCTCATGATATACCTCTTTCCAATACACATGTGGTCTGTAAACTTCATAAGTCTCTTTATGGTTTCAAACAAGTCCCCAAGCAATGGTTTGCTAAATTCTCCTCAACTCTCCTCAACTTTGGATTTCTTCAGTCACAGAATGATCATTCTTTCTTCATATTAAAAACTTCAAAGTGATTTATGGCTATTCTAGTCTATATGGATGATCTCCTTCTTACAAGCTACAATTCAGCCCTTCTCTCAGAAGTCAAAGAATACCCACATACTCAGTTTCCAATAAAAGACCTTGGGCAACTCAAATATTTCCTTGGTCTGGAAATTGTTAGGGACTCCACTGGAATCTACCTTGACCAAAGAAAATACACCATTGACATACTCACTGATACAAAACTCTTGAATTCCAAACCCTCATTGACTCCTATTGAAGTTCATCACAAACTGGCATCTAGCACTAGTCCTTCTCTTCCAGATGCAGCTCCTTACAGAAGACTTGTTGGAAGACTTATTTACCTCACTATTACAAGACCTAATATAGCCTATGGAGTTCAAGTGCTCAGTCAGTTTATGGCTGCTCCTAGTACACATCACTGGCAGGCAGCCCTAAAACTGGTCAAATATCTCAAAAGAAGTATTGGTCAAGGTCTTCATTTTCCCTCTTCCAGTCATATGTCTCTCAAAGCATTTTATGATTCAGATTGGGCCTCCTATCCAGTTACTAGGAGATCAATATCTGGATTTTACATTTTCTTAGGTGACTCTCTGGTCTCTTGGAAGTGTAAGAAACAAACATCAGTCAGCAGGTCCTCTGCAGAAGCTGAGTATAGGAGCATGGCAAATACTTGTTGTGAACTCAAATGGCTGGAATCTCTTCTTCTTGATTTCCAGATCTCTTCACCTCATCCAATCCCTCTTCACTGTGACAATAAATCAGCTCAACACATTGCTACTAATCATGTCTTCCATGAAAGGAAAAAACATATTGATATAGATTGTCATGTGGTTAGGGACATGTTGACACAAGGACTTATCTCTAATCCTCATATTTCTTCTATAGAGCAGCCTGCATACATCTTCACCAAAGCACTATCTTCTTCACAGTTTTTCTACTTATTATCCAAACCGAGAGTTAAGAATATATTCTCCACTCTCAGTTTGAGGGGGGGTGATGATAAACAAAGATTACTCAAAAAGAAATTCAAGGCAGTCTCTTGTGTTCAAACTACATGGACTAATTAGTCTAATATGGTATCTAAGGGTTAGCTGATGGAAGTATTTAGGTAGTTAAGTTTGTTATCTATCATTCTCCTATAAGGATTTGTGTTTCCTTGTTCTTTTTCTATTTTGGCTTTCCTCAATCCATTATATAGGATCTCTCTTGTAACTCTTTCACTACTAAGAAGAAATAATACTTCTATCCAAATACTTAAATTCAATTCACAAATTATCACATGTCCACCAAATAATTTATTTACTTAATAATTTTATCTTTAAAAAAATATATTTATCGTTGCTGACAAACGATTATAACTTATCAAATAAAAAATAAAAAAAATCCAACAAAGCAGTGATAGACCGGTTTATAAATATAAAGCGGTTGATGTCGGCTTGAATCTTGATTGCCTTCCACGGTTCGCCATTGATAAAGTTTGCCAAGCATTTTAAACCTCTTAAAATATCTATCCAAAAAATAATGAAATTGATTCAATACGTACCTCTTTACTCTTTACTTTAATAAATTCCTCAAATCTTCCATAGCTTAAATACTCAAGATGGGCCTTTTTAGCCCTAAAACCAAATACATACCTCCATTCTTTATCCATACCACAAACTTATTATCAACTAACTATTACAAATTTACGATAAAGAGTGGAGAGGATTTTTAGATGCCTTCTAATGGAGAAGACACAAAAGGCTTTTTAAAACATTTTAGTTTCCAGAGGTTTGATGTCATAGGCTTTTTGACTTTGAGGCCATCAAATTCTATGCTTACTGGTTTCAGCGTCCTCTGTTTTGGTTTTTATCATTTTTTTTCTATCCTCCAAAAATTTTAGCTTTGCTACCACGAGTTCTTAATCTTGAGGAATCTGTCGTCTTTACTTTCCTCAATTCTATCAATCTGTATCTATTAAATTCTTCTTAACAATAATTATTTCAATCATCTTGTGAGTCGTCTCCGTGGCTATCATGAAGAGATGCATTTTCTTCGCTTTTAGCAGAGGTCATGGATTCATCTTCTTTAAGATTTTTCCCCATATAATCAACTAACTTTTCTTGGAAAATGATATTCCCAAGTTTGGAAAAATTGTTAATTTTACCATTGTACTTTCATGGTGGCTATTATAAAAAGAGTATTATTCAAAAAAAAAATTAACACATCACAATTTTCATGGTGGCTATTATAGGTTGACTTAAAAGTTTATTTTTTATTTTTTATAATCTTATCTTTATAATTCCCAATTATAATGGATTTTGAAAAACATTAATACATTATAATTAAAGTCAATTTTCTTTACGAATTAAATTACATTCAATGTATAAGTGTTAGCTAGATTTAAAGAATTAACTTTTTTTCAAAAAAAAATAATCGATTAGGTTTCCTTTAAATGTTTTATGTTTTATTATTATTATTGTTATTATTATTATTATTATTATTATTATATTTTTATTATATGGTCCATTAAGACAAAATGTATATATTAATTAATTTAAATATTTTTCTCATATTTTTAGTTCAAACAATATAACTTTTCTTCTTATTTGTATTTTTATATTTCATTCATTCATTTTTGGTTCATAAAACACTAAAATAGTATCTTTTTTTTTATTTTAACCCTTAAAAGCAAAACAAAAAAAAAAGACCTTATAATTTAAGAACCAAAAAACAATCTACCTTTCAATATTAACAATCAATAATGATCTTCTAATATTTAAAAAAACTTTAGGGGAGACAACTGAAATTATTTCCATTAAAGCTGGATGACAGTTAGTAACAATGTCGAAATTGGCCCCTAAGGGGGTGGTCTGGTAGGCATGTAAGTGTGAGGTCCTCGTTCGATCCCATGCCTTAGGAGGAAGAAAAAAAGAAGTTAAAAAAAAAAAAAAAACAATGTCAAAATTGCATCTATCTTTAAAAGTACAATGGCAATTTTGTTCAAAAAATAATACATTGGTAAAATGTAAAGATTCGTCAAAATACAATAGCAAAATTAACTATTTTTCCTCCAAAGTTTTCTTTGAAAATTTGGGATTTGATTAAATCTCTGGGATCTTCTATTTTCTGACTTCCTTTTTTCAATATCTTCCACCTCTTCTGTATAAGAA
This sequence comes from Codonopsis lanceolata, assembly GCA_013146195.2. NCBI lineage: Eukaryota > Viridiplantae > Streptophyta > Magnoliopsida > Asterales > Campanulaceae > Codonopsis > Codonopsis lanceolata. Next base: position 41,241,977 of record CM028377.1, read on the forward strand.
TTAGTACATATTTTGGTTATTTATTTACAACTTACAGATATATCAAATTTATTCCGAGTATACTCTACATGAACATGGGAGATCAAATTCATCTTTTGAGCAGTTATAGGACCAGACCCAAATCCAAGGAAACTTAAATTGAACTAGATTGTTATTTAAACCATGAGTTACAACCTCCGCATCTCTCTCTCTCTCTCTCTCTCTCTCTCTCTATATATATATATATATATATATATATATATAAACACGTACAACTTTGTGATAATGGTAGGATCTGCACTCACCCTGGTTAAGCACATGCAGACATGCTACCTTCCTTCCACTGTTCCACAGCCACAGGCACTTGACGCTTTGAAATAAGTTGTGCAAATGGCAAATCTAACCAGCTTACACCATAATGTTTGTTACGCAAATGCCGCCCAGAATCAACAAACAATTAAGGGTATGTTAAAAGTAGACATTTATTAATTTTCTAGTCACATATACAAATATGACATGAGCCCTAGCCCCTAGGATAGGCAATTCAAGTATTGTCAACGTATACAACCAACAGCTGCTCACAAACACCTCAACTCCACCTCATACCCAAAAGATCAAGAGGTGGCGGAAGAGGCAGATAAATAACAACATAGACCATCAATGGCCAATGCCTAGGACTAACTCATAAAAGACACCTCTCAACTTACTCCCTAAGCTCATGATGGTATGAGTATGAATCGTGGGCAAGTGTCTGCATCATCAAGAAACAAAATTTAAGCATATCAGATATTCTGATTCAGCCATTAACAGTCAAGAAAAAAACTACACTGGCAAAGAAAGAAACTTCAAGCCACGAGGCATAATCAGAAGTTCAGAACTCATATACTTAAATACCTGCTCCTGCGAGCGGAAATACATGAAGGGTGTATAATGTAGGAAATTTGACACCCTGGACGTATAAATATCAGCATACCTACAGTTGGAAGAAAATAATTAGGACATCATTCTTTTTTTTTATTTAATTTTTTTTATAGGTAAGAATGATCCCTTGGTAGTTGGTATGGGGATTGGAACCAAGGACCTCAAGGCTGAAGATCTTTGCCTTGAGTGCCCTTGCCATCTCTCCCACCCCTTGAATATTCATCGAATTTCAAAATCCTCTATTTGTCTGCAAGAACTAGGAAGATATAAGACCAGATGCACTTACTTCTCTATTTGTCTCATTAAGTGACTCTTGTCCCACAGACCTGCACGTGAAAGATATCCCCACCTAAACCACCGGCAGGGGGTATCAGCTGATCAAGTCCCTACTCCTGATATATTGAATTACACATGCGCATGCCCCCCTCAGATCCCCAACCACATGCAGACCCATAAAGAATTAATAATCAAACCCAAAATGGTTTTTTTTTTTTCTGCAATGCTTTCATTACAATTTTCATTAGTGGAAATATATATTTACAGCACTAATCAACAGAATCCATCAACCGCATGCATAGTACCTTCGAACACCGTAATGCATGAGGTTGATGGACTTCTGTTGATTGGTGAGGTAGACATAGCACTACTCTTCATTCTTACTTGGAGGAATTTTTCTACGAACATAATTTTAAGGATTTCTAGACATATCTTCAAGATTCCAAGTTATGGTCAAGCACCTTAATTTAACAATGCAAATAGATGACTTCACAAGATATCCATGATGGTTTATTTGTAAATAAGACCTAAAATGAGAGATAAAGGCACACCAAACAGGTTGGATCTATGGTACATGGATACTTCAATCAGGATTGGCTATTGATATGCCCAGTGTGCACCCTAGGATATTACATTGATATTCGCCTTTTAGATAAGATACTGTACAGTTAAATTCCTATGATGTATGGACTCTTGAAAATGCATCAAATACTCGTGGCATATACTTGATAATAGGAACGGGATAAGAGAAACCTATTGCTAGATACCACATCCAACAGCACACAATTCTGTAACAAACCTTTTTTGTTAAAACAAATGATCTGCCAATTTTGAACACACCTTTATATATAGAACACCACCATATCTTTAAAAAACATAGATACACAACTCAAGAGATATGCCGCCCTGAGTCATTGTCTTGCGAGCTAGACGAACAGATGGCCAGGTAGATACCAGCACCTACCTTCATCTAATCCTATTAGAGTCCAAATAACATGTCATTTCTGACTTTAAATGTTAACTTTTACTTCTTCACAAGGAGGCAAGAGAGAGAATGAGCCAGCAGTATATTTTAAAGGTCAGTTTTACATCTCATTTTCTATGACACCTTAACACATTAAAGGCGAGACTGAGAACAACCAAATGTCACCAACATATTGTTCTGTGCATCAATAACATCTAAGTAGCCTAGTAAAGATATTACAAAGCTAATTCAGCCTCGGCCAATATCATGAACCGAAAAGGTTATTCCTTGTGTAAATCAGGTCAGTTAACCAATCAAGATACAAAGAATATGTTTTCAGTTTATAAACAGAACAAATTTCTGAAACTGATTTTTTTTTCTCGTCTTTAACTTCAATTGTGATCCAGAAAGGTGTTAAAGAATTGTCAAGTTCCCAATTGTAGCATGTTGAGACTTGAGATAACTTGGTGAACTTGCACATTTCCTCTTAGGTAAGGTAAATACTACTAAACTCACCACAGATTGCAAATATCATGATGGTGGACTACGAATTATGAAGTATTTTAGCGAAATTCTGACTCAAACTCAGTCTACTCGCTTATATTCTGCCAAGCAACTATTAACCTGGAGTCCCTTCTAAAAACCATTTCATAGCAATGTGCCCCAAAACCAGTATATGACGTACAATAAGTCGATAATGTTTGAAAATTTAAAGGTCAAGTAAATCTTCATTAAAAGTTCTCTGTCAATGACTAACCTTTTGTTGAAGTGTTCCCCATCCTCTTCCAACATTGGAGCAATTTTTTCGTCCAGTCTTTGCATCACAATGAGTAGTTTTTGCACACTCTCCGAGAGCTCATGGTCATCCATATAAGTAGCAGCAAGGGTCTAACATGTCACAGGGAATAAATAAGATAATGATATCTAATAAGAAGAATAGGTTAAAAAGAAACGGTAAGAAGATAGCAGGAAATTAGTCCATATTTCTCAGAGGAAATCAGTGAGACCCAATAATACAGATTTGTTCAAAGGTGATAGCACGAAGAAGAAAAATAAGAGAAAGCAATTTTGTAGATTCTTGTGATAATGTTGATATGGAAGACTTACTTAGAGGGGGAGAGAGAGAGCTTCTCCATGAAGTTCTAATTAGTCCCTTCCACTTCTATGGACTCGAAAGTAAGATATGTGAACTTTATAGACTAAACCTTCAATAATTCTTCTCCAAGTTAAAGACAACTACTAGGTTTGGTTCAAGCACTTGCATAATCCTCTTAGTTATACATATGATTGTGGGAAGATAAATCCGAAATGGGTAACAGATGAAAATGCGAAGAGAAAAATACATAAGATAGTGGCAAGAAAACACAACTAAATACCTAGTAATGAGATTTCATTTGGAGTCAAAAACTTGCAGCATAACTTCATTAACCACATTGACAGATTTACACTCTCAATTCTCAACACAATGTGGGGACAAAACAAATGTCAAGAGTCGAAGATTAATCATTGATAGTCAGATCACAGATAAATTATTTTCTAATTGGAATACCAATGGATTAAAAAAATCTGGTTCACAACATAATTTGGGCACAAAATTAGATAATGGGAAATGAGAACCTGAGTACCTAACAATGTACGTCTTCCACAAAATGCTTTTTACCTTTTAAACAGAGTGAAATGAGTTCTCTTTTGGGCCATTACTTTTTTTTGATAAGTAAATATGGTATATAGATGAAAGCGTCAAAACAGTGCTATTAAGGAAACGAAAACAAGAAGGGAAAAGGCATGTTCATTTGTTTAGTTAATCACAGGTAAGAATACTCTACGGCACAAAAAGAGGCACAAACCTAATCGTCCACCACAAAGGTCATGCCCAGAAACATCGGAGAGAGAGAGAGAGAGAGAGAGAGAGAGATGTATTATGTATAGAATGAAGAGATTTGTGAATCCATTGGAATCCTAAAGACAGTACGAAGGAGCATAGCAGAAAATATTTGCTGATAGTTAGTAATGAGGAAGAGAAAAAGAGGTAACAAGTAGATGTTATGAGGTAACTAGAACTTTAATAGTACGAAAGAGGAGCAGAAAGATCATTGTTATACCTTGCAAAGACAAAGATAGATCGATAGCAGGGTACAATGAACCAACACTAGGGGTCTCCAAGTACAGTGGATTCTTTTCTAGAGATTGTGGAAAGCTTTACTGTTTAATAGGTTCTTTTGCTCGAGTATACTCCCGGTATACAAAGGACGCGTCACCTGTTTTGATGCTCTATTTATGTATTTTTCCTACTTATCAAAAAAAAAGGAAAAAAAAAAAGAACCAACACAAGGCACTTAATCCAACAGCTTAAGCTTTTAAGTTTTAAGGCAACTTAACGTGAAGCAAAGCTCTAGTATAATCCCGTGGCATTTGTTTCCGCTGCTCTTGTTAGTGCAGAAGTTGGCACTCCTTTTGGTTTATTGCACCCTCCATTTCTACAAGTAATTGGGAGAAAGGTTGAGTTGGAGTTGATGCACCTCAACTTTTCTCTCCAGGTGAGATGGGTTGCACACAAGGGTAAGTGTTATAGCATGATAAACAGTGTGGGTCCTCTAAGAAGCACCAACACTGCAACTCAAACTTTTCCAAATTAAGTTCTGAAACAACACTTAGGGACACGTTATATATATCTTAGATATATAACAATAATAACATAAACTAATATTCACTGTGTTCCAGAACAAGTGTCCGTTATTGATTGAATCTTGGTAATTTTCCTTTAATGTCCTAAAAGTACCACTAGTGGTGTCAGATCAATGGGCCCCTCTTTCTTCTCATCTTACAATTTGCTTAAAGAATCTCTCTAAAAATGAAAAGGACACCCCTATTTTGGAACATAAAATAGAATTGGGACACTTATTTTGGAGCCGAGGGAGTAATATTTAAAAAAATAAAAAATAATATATATATATATGTTAACAAATAGTAAGAACAATTAACATCACATATAACATGAACATGCAACATTTTTGCCAACCAATCACTTAAAAAGTCATACATCATGTATTCATGTTAAGAGCAAATGAAATAATGAAACATTTTCTATTTTGACCAACCATTACCAATCACAAGTTTTTACTCAACTCAGCTCAGCCTTTTCCCCAATCACTTGGGGACGGCTTCATGAATCCTTTTTTGCCATAAGATGTAATAATGCGTGGCCCACTGAGCACGCAGCACCTTGGGTCATCAGGCCCACCACAAGCCGACCCAAAAGTCCATGGATGATGTTGGTGCCCAGTAGTAGCGCATGACTACCTTATAAATCAAACACAAGTCCCACATTTACCCAATGTGGGATTGTGGTATTACATAAGATTCGGTCCAAAGCAAGGTCATGACACACACAACACAAATTTTTACTAACTAAGCAAATATTGACCCCATAAAAATAACATTTTGGTCCCTGGAGTGTTCCTCCATGTCCCAATGTGTCGGCTGTTTAAAAATTAATTAAAAAAGACACTTTTAATGCGCCCCAGACGTGTCCCAGCATGTTGAGACATGACACCCCGACCTTGAAGGGGTTTCGGTCTACCCAAGTGTTCTCTATAACAGCTCAAGCATTTAGATGAGTAGGTAATTTATTAGGAATAATAGACCGAGAGAGGAAAAAACAAAATGTTGCAGAAAATGTTAAGAAACAACATCAATCTTGCCATCAAAGAAAGTTACTTGCGCAGGTCGCCCCTTGGTTCTTCTCTGGAGAGCCAGTCGGAGTTGATTAAAGAGATCTCCAACAACCTCTTTCTGATTTATCAGCTCAATAAGTGCAGCCCGATGATCTCTACTACGAATCAAAGCATTATACTGCAGCATCATAGTAAATAAAAATAAGAAATGCATTCAAACAAGATATGCATAAACAGACGAACATGAAACTCCAAATCAAGTATGTTCTTTTCTATGTCCTTTTTCTTTTGGGAAAATAGAAAGGAAGAACTTATATTAATGGAAAAATGCATACAAGAGTGAACAAGCAGTTCAACTAACAATGGACCACAAATACAAAGAGCAGACAAAGAAAAAGGACCAAAAACAAGAAAGTAAAAATCAGGACAGAGTTGCCTCCCACTCCCTGTTAAGATGCGACAAGGCAATCCACCAAAAAGAAAGTATCCTCAGTAATGTTTGCCTAAACACTTGCCCTTGCCTCCCACGCACACACACACACACACACCAGCCCGATGATCTCTACTACGAATCAGAGCATTATACTGCAGCATCATAGTAAATCAAAATAAGAAATGCATTCAAACATGAAATGCATAAACAGACAAACATGAAACTCCAAATCAAGCATGTTCTTTTCTATGTCCTTTTTTCTTTTGGAAAAAAAAAAGAAAGGAAAAACTTATATTAGTGCAAAAAAGGCATACAAGAGTGAACAAGCAGTTCAACTAACAGTGGAGCACAAATACAAAGAGCAGACAACCAAAAAGGACCAAAAACAAGAAAGTAAAAATCAGGACAGAGTGCCACCCATCCCCTGTTAAGATCCAACAAGGCAATCCGCCAAAAAGCAAGTATCCTCAGTAATGTTTGCCTAAACCCTTGCCCTTGCCTCCCACACACACACCCCACCCCTCCCCCAGCCACCTCACCCCCTTAAAACAAAAACCAAAAAAAAAAAAAAACAAAAACAAAAACAAAAGATAACCCTTCCATCGCCTCCATGGAAGTGATGGGATGGAAAATCATAACAGCTAACCTCTTCTTCTAGTTCTCGGCAAATCAATGCCGTTCGCCATCGGAGATGGACTTTAGACACGCTTACATCTGTATAAATATGATCACCAACATACAATATCTCATCTCCGTGAATGCCAAGGGAATTCTCAACCATCTGAGCGCTTCCGCCAGAGTACAAGCCCCCTAACAAACAACAAAATGTGAACTGTTAGTTTGATTGGCAATTTGTACATCACATCTATAACATTAACATTGAGAGCAAAAGAATTTATGTAAGTAAGCCGTTATGATTTAGACAACAATATCTAGAACAGTCTAAGAAATCACTGACCATATGCTCTCAAGATCCATTTGTCACAAATAATTGATGAAAAAGAGAGTAAGTTCTCGAGTAACTCAAGGCTAAGGTTCTCAAGAAATTCTCACAGTAATTTGAGTAATTACAACATATAGTTTGCTAAAGAAAGGTGAAATTCAGGCCATTGATCTTTTGGTTCACAGTAGAAGGCATTCAAATGTTACAAAACCTAAGGCACTACACCCATGACTAGCAGTTCGTTTTTCAAAAAATAAGGAAGTCAATATGGGACCAGTTAGTGTACGCAAGGATAAAGAGCATGATTTGCTACATGTTCCATGCAGTGTCAGATGAAACTACAGTTTGACTTTGTTATGCTGGTCAGTAATATATTCCCAGTACTGAGAGAGAGCATCAAAAATTTATATAAAGCACAAATTACACCAAAGTTAAACTGGCAGGAAGCATACCAAGAATTCACAATAGGAAGCATAACAACACAAAACACACTAGAGCATGATGTATTGTACCATCATTTATCTGAACACCAAATATATATTTACTATGTATAAGAGCCATTTACGCTGCCTTAAAAATCGTATGGAACGCTTTCTTTATACTTCCAGCCCATAAGTATGAGTCTTGATGTTGGGAGGTTCTTCCAAAATGTAAATTATTTGGTCTTTCTTCTCCTTCTAAGGTTGTTTCCTATGGATAGTAATTATTTTCGTTTTTCTCCATGAAAGGAAATTTTCTTTATTAACACACCCATCTAATCAAGCTCGGGAGGTTTACAACTTGAGGTACTTGAACAACAACGTAAGCATGCTACACCCGTGGAAACAAACTAAATACTTAATAGCTATAATGTGATAATCTCGTCACACTTCCAAAGGAGTACGCCACAGTAACTCATATCAAGCATAAGTCTTCCTGGAGAACAATCGAGAAAGAGCAAACCTGAGCAAACATTTTCAGATAAAAACACAAGGAGGTAAGCACGTGAGTTTATTTGCTCAAACATTGGGCATACACCCATAGATTTAGAAAGCAGAAAGACCAAAAACATTAAGCTTGAATCACCTGGATTAGCCTTGAAACATGGGCGCATCAGACCCTCACTTGTCACGACTTCATACATAGGATGTGACATTTGGAAGAATTCAGGCTTCTTAGCTGAAACTATAACCTACAGAAGAAGAAGAAAATCAATTCTTAAGACATTAGTATCTCCAATATATATAAATTCTTAGACATTAGTATCTCCAATATATATATATTTTAGAGCATTTTCCCTTATTTAGTATAGACAAGAAGGACTTACATAATTAATGGTAAAACAAAAGAGAAAAGAGAACATCAAAATGAGATGAGGCCTCACTTTATATCTGGAGTAAGGTAAAGAAACACACTTTACACCAACTGAGAATATAATAGACATCTAAAATTGAGGACTTTATCCTTGTAGAGAGGACCTAGCCACATATCAAACACGTGTACCATGGGCCACCCACGTGCCTAAACACCTGGCCACATGCACCTCCCATATGCTTTGCGCATGCTTGTATCCATGTGCCCCGCACATGCTTAACAAAATTCACCAAGTATTGTGCACCCTCCCCCACAAAGCCTCTTGCAAGGGGACACTTGGCACTCGGGCTACCGCCTAGGAGGACTGCTTTCCGGTCGCCCCATAAGCGGGCTACCCACTTTCACCCCACAAGGGGAGCCCACCGCATATATCAAATTGACTAGGGCATTGTCAACTTGCAAGACACTTGCATGGTGCCCACCTTGCAAGCACTTTGGAACCTTAAAAGGGATTTTGGATCGGTATCTTCGTCATGCGATGGAGAATACACACCAGAGGGATAGTGCATACCAAGTCCACAACGAAGGTGCAAGTAACACATTACCTTACGAACTCTCATGTGCCCCTCACGTGAAGGCAAGCTAGTGAATTATTAGTGTAAACACCCCTCATTTAAGTTGAGATGACGATGACCTCAAGACTTGGATCCGGCGGTGTGAAAATTGTGGTGGTGTGACTATGTGCCCTCCCCCTCATGCCTAACTAGCCCTCACTCTCAACCCCCTCCTGCCCTTATTGGTTTGTGTGTAATGCCGCGTCACATTGTAGAGACCCCCAAGGATACTACCCTTCAACAGCCCTATAAAAATTAAAGGCAAGGAGATTCTCACACCTTAATGGGACCAAAAGCGGGAAACAAAAGAAGGGTTTATATTGAAAATATCTAACTTAAGATCTACTAACCATGTCAAACAGATCTCGCCATCCCATATCATTTGGGAGATATTTATTAAAAGAATGCCGCATCATCTTGTCTGTATAGAGATAATCCGAGTTGGTGATAAGCAAGAGTCTTTTACCAGCCTGATCAAACCAAACATGGGCACTTTGAAGTTAATTCTTAGCCTTGGGTCAAAGGTGTTTTCTTCAACGATGGAGATTAATAACATACCTCCTTTTGATCCAAAAGTGCCAAAGGTAACTGTGGATCAGGTTCAACAAACAGTTCAGGCTTGGACATTATTTCACTCTGCATGAAGCCATTAAACGATTGAAGCAATTGAAGCACAAAATCCAAAACCTTCAGCATATACAATAAACAGATAGTATACCTTAAGTTGACCTTCTACATGAGCCCTGAAGAGGGCCTTACCAACAGCCTGAAATTAATGATGAGAAGTTACAAAAAAATATCATTGTTGAAGAGTGAAAGTTAAAATATCAAAAAATACCTAATACATCAGCAGAAGAATAAATATATGATTAAGTAGATAAAATATTCAGCACTTATTGCCTTGTAAAGCCCTTTATAATCAAGTGGACCAAGATTTGGCGAAATAGCTCCTTCATCCAATCTATTGACCATCTGAAAATCAAACAAGTGTGAGCACTGAGCATCAGAAGATGACAGTTTAGCCGTATAACACTGACTCCACACATAAACAAGGACCTTTGTACCTTCTTGCACCAACGCCGTTAGGTGGACTATTAAGTTAGTAAGGACTCCAATATAAATAGATGATTGTGAAATTTGCCATTTATTTATGTACACTCATGAGCATCAAGTCATAGAAAGTACACAGCTCCCTTTAGGAGTTAAAGAGTTTCCCTGATTTGCACTTGCAAAATCAATATTCTTTGGGTTTGTTTCCATCCAAAAACCAACCAGAGCATATGGACGGGAGTTGGCGCTGGGGTACATAAGTTAACCCAATGTTCAGAATCATTACATTAACAACACAACAGTTCAAATATTCAAGTCAAAAGATGTTTAACTCAAAGGAACTCATATAGCAGCTTAGAGCGAGGGACAAACCAACCTGCATATAAGCGACTGCTTCTGAAACAGAGAACAGCGTATTGAGGAACTCCCATCGACTTTCCTTTCGCAGATCCACAAGCTCCCTCCCATACATCTCACTTACATGCATATAAAGTTAACAAGCACTACAGAAAATATAGCCCAAATTTCGCACGAAGGAAAGTTTTGATCCAAAGAGGGTAAATGCAAGCTATTCCTAACTAAACCGTAAAGGAATCTAGAGGAGTTAAATAGTAAATGATGCACCAACGGATACATATCCACTGTTGCATAATAAAATAGGTAGTAGCTAACCATTCTGTGAAGGACACTATACCTAGCCTCTCTTCAGCAAAGTGACCACACACTTTGCAGGTTGACCATTTGGCCCCATTGTTTATATCTATCAATAAAAGTTAACATGGTTCTTCACACCCTTCACAATCAACAAGAAAATAAGGTGCCTACTCACCCGACAACTTGTGTAGAAAGCATTCTCGTGCCATGCATAGCCCTCTTTACATAACCAAACCGATCTGCCTTGACCAAGTTGCCTTTCTCTTTGTCGATGACAAGACCTCTAATAACCTACAAGAACAATAAAGGGGGTTAATTTCAAAGAAGGGGTCATAACAAGCACACATGAATACATGATACACCTAAAAGGTTCTTTGAGAGCATAGAGATAAAGAATCACCAAGTCTGGATCAAATGCAAGCCCATCAACAGGGAAACCAACTTTCCTTAGATTATCCATACAATAGTCATACGCCCGTCCTTCCCAAGCCTTCAAGATAATCAAATGATATACTTATGGTTATAGGAAAAGAAGATTTCATTAAGAAGGAAGAATATACAGAAAGTGGACAAGAAATTCACCATGCAGACATGTGTGAACACAGACATCGACACCACACAAAATAAACAAAAGAATATATCATAGCAGCCAGCCAATTTCTCAACAAACCAGTCAGTCAAAGCAAGATCCCCAAAACATTGCATTGCTTTAGCCCACAGAGAGGCCAAAAAGACCACATGATCCAACAACAGATTAAAAGCTATATTCTTGCTATCAAAATATAGCTGACTTACTTACAAAAATATTTATAAAGTTAATCGGTATAATCTCTACAGAGAATTGAGAAAGCAATTGAGAACAACCTAGAAGCTAGACGAAGCATGTGGTGAATAATAATGCATAAACAAACATAATCAAGGGGCAGCACGTAAATCCAATTTCTCGCATTGCAGTACAATCAGATTATTTAATTAACTGCTAGTATCAGCATGTCGGGTTGCCTATGCGCATCTGATAAGCTATTCATCACAGATTACCGATTAACAGGAAAAATAATTGTCCAGGTTAGTTATAACCAAAACATCTGTAGGATAAATGAATAAGCCCACATTCCTATTCAATAGATATTAACAAGGCATGAGTTTTTTTTTTTTTAATTATGTTATATGGTAAAAGAGCTCTTTGGTATTAACCAAGAAATTAAGTCGCAAGAACTAATTAACTGATAAGAGATTTTTTTCGCTTATGAAAATGAGCTATTAGAGATGTGGCAGTAGGATACATGCAGAACATTTGATAAGCCTATTGGAAAGGAGGTGTTCAATGTCCTATTGTGCCTGACAACTTGGTAAGAAACAGTGTGCATAAATGAACAAATACCATGAAGCAGAAGAAAGAAACTGTACAAGATATATAAGAGCTAACTGCAGTAGATCCAGTCCTGACAAGAGCATAGACTGCAGGAATATGGTTTAGAATAGAAGTACACTTATGACTAGCAAACATCAGGAGAGATACAACTTTCTTTCTTGAATCAAGAGAAGTGAAAGAGTAGTTTCCATGATCTTGATATAATACACAGTTCTCATTACCATCACATTATAGTGCATCAAGGTATAGTCCATGTCATATCCAATGGCACTGATTGACCGAAGATTCAATGTCCGACTACAAAATATCCCACGCGGAGAATGCCTTGAAGAAAATGGCTCCTGCACAACGATAGCAATTTAATATAACAGTAAGATGGTAGTGAACCTGTTTTGAAAGAACAGGGAATGTCCAAATATCAACAAGGCACTGGGGATAACATATATAAAAAATAAGAAAGGATACTCAAGCATTTCTAAGAATACAACTTGAACAGATGAAATCCTGCTGACTAATATCATTATAACATATTTCTTACGAAATAAATTATACTGAAATTAAAAAGGTAAGAATGTACAAAGGACACAAGGAGTCCAAAAGGAAATTAGAAAATAGGACCCAAAAAAATTCAAAGAAAAAAAATCTACAGTAATAAATTGGACCAAAACAGCCTTCCGATCCCTACATAGATCAAAATTAGGGACATCATCAAAAGCACCCAAGGCTCAAAACAAAAGGAAAACCTAACAAACAACTCTATCCTTCAACTGGTGTATAGTTGAATACTCAACCCAACTCAGCCTTTTGTCCCAAGTCCCAACTACATGGGTCAGCTACATAAATCCTTTTTCGACATTTTGTTATGTCCAATCACCAGTGCAAAGTCATCAGTCAAACTGCAATTTCTCACCTCCTTCGTAATTATTATCTCCATGTTATATGGGTCTTCCCCTATCCCAACGCCCGACGGTTGTTAATATTGATACTATCACAGTTTCTATCTAGCACTTAATGGTCCTCATTGTATGAGTCCAAACCATCTCAAGCTGCAATATGAAGCAATTGCTCTCCGACCATTAATTAACACCTAATGGTCCACATTGTATGTAACTGAGAACAAACAAAATTTGAGGTTTGAACCTTAAGAATATGGCAGCAGCTGGTTTGAAAGTATAGAGCCGGGTACTTTTGAGTATTGAATAAAGACTAAAGAGTGACCATTTATTAAAAGAACATTTTTAACTTGGGGGAAGTTTTGTCTTGAAAAAATTCACTGGAAAGGCATGTGCAGGATACATGTTGTTTCTGATCTAACAATGACTCAACACATGGTCCGGGTGTGACCCTTCAAGGGGGAATTTTGAAGTTTGCCCAATGAAAAATGAAAAGGACTTTAAGGCAACCTCAGTAGAAGACAAGAAGCTATTGCAATTCGGGTGGGGGAAGAAGAAACCAAGGTTCATCAAAAACTGAAACAACCGAAACAACACTGCCTGATAAAAAGACAGTGTATCAGAGATGATTACATGACTCAAAATGCCGCCTACAACGAACACATATATCAGGGACGAGAACCTTACACGACCTAACATACTACCGCAAGTCATTAGTGTTGAAGACATGATATGGTGTGCCCAAACAAAAGCCTTAATTTCGAGAAGAAGCTTTGGCCTTCCAAATGAAACACACCAGAGGGTGAAATAGACATAACTGTAGAGTAAGTTAGATAGACTGCAGAAGTCCACTACCTATCAATCAGTGTTAGAAGTGGAGATGGTACAGCCACATGTCTCAGATCGGAAAGGATTAAACACAGGAACAATAGGGTAATGAGCATAGACCACCCTAGAAAGAACCTACTGGGTTTAAAACCCATCGTCAAACTTGGCATTAAACAAGAATCTATCAACAAAAATATCATTATTTTGAACTTCACATAAACAATATATGGTATAAATGTCAAAGAAGAGTCGCAGTAAAAAAGCATGACAGTGAAGCAGAAAACAGGTAAGCTATTTAGTAAGTGAAAAGCATTAGGGAAACAGCAATCAGGGCAGATAAGATGAAGGTGGCAACCCATGGCGTAGAAGACCAAGTCTACTCCTTCCAACCCACTTGAAGAGTCTTAGTTAATTTCAGATTTCCCATTCAGAGAGTTTGCTTCTTCAAAATAAGCTTGAAATTAAGCTCCAATCGTCTTATATTCCCTTAACAAGTGAGGATGCAAATGGGAAGTCGGGAACTGTCAGTAGCATTACTTGATTAGAGTGGTTGTCGACTCTTCAAAATGGGACTCTCCAAGTGAAACAGGGGGAATACGAAAAAACAAATGCTGAGAAAAAAAAGTGTTTTAGTAAGTTCGTGGGACCTGGATGCCTAGGTGTTTAAGCAAGTCTTCAGCTTCTCCGGCCTCAACCTTGGCAACCTCTTCGATTGGCCCTTCCAATGCCGCCTGCCCATTAATTCCTGCATCCAAATACCGTTTACATCAGACTACACAGCATACACTTTAAATAAACAAATAAATGATCTAAACATGAATGCATAAACAAAATGAAAAATTCAGACATTAAATTCAATAGCATTCAAATTTAGATAAAGGAAAAAAAATGAAACAAATATAGCAGCAGCCAGGAAGGAAAGAATGGAATGATAGTTGGACAAGGTAAGCAAAAACTTGAAAACATACATCAATCAATTCAGAAAATTGATCAAACACAGTCGCAGCAGCGTCAGGGGTAGTAAGGGTCTGGTGTAATACGAAGATTATAAAATGGTAAAGAGAGGGTACCGAATTTAAGATTCAAATCGCCTTTGGTGCTCTGGCCGAGATAATCGAAGTCGCACTTGTTGGAGGAAGTCACAGAAAATATATCGCCGCCGGCGCCGGAGGGAACCGAATTGGCATTGACCGTGCATCCACACATGTTGAGGGAACGATGCCGTCTACTTGCCGAAGGAAAAATCATATCAGCGGAAGTAGCAGAATGGGTCTTCTTGTGAGAAGGTATGAGGGGACCCCCCATAAAAAGAAGAGGGTTTCTAACACAGCTCGCCATTCAAATCAAACCCTCTCTCCCTCTCGAATTTGAATTTTGAACGCGGGTGCGGTTCACTGAAGCTGAAAGGTTATCGACCACCCAACAACATCCCCCCAACAAAAAACCCCTGACGACTGTACTTGATCAGTAGAGGAGTGAATAATGTACGTATCAACTAGAAGAGTATTCGGCCGGGGATAACGAAGAGCCCGGTCGACGTTCTTTCTCTTCAGTCGTCAGTCGCAATGTGTTGAGATTCAATTCTCCTTAGCTACTTGGACTTTCCTCCATCTAGTTACTGTTAATGGTTATGTTGCGATAAAAGTGTTCGTCCATAAACATTCTTTTGTTGTCTCCCCTTCTCTAACCGAGAGGGCTCAGTGGAGACCGGAGAGGGTGGTATCAAGACGGTGGGGGCACGTAAATATATTGGCTTGGAATGGTTTTTCGGTTTTGAATCAAATTGGTATTTAATAGATTATTTTATTGATTGTTAATGGATAAGATTTGATTTTTGGTTTAATTTGGCAAAACAATTATACATGTTTTAAGATCGTCAACAACAAAGCATCATAACTTGTACTTATGGGATTAATTAAGATTCTTCCAAATAATAATGGTTCTTATTAGGTGTTTATTTAGCAAAAAGACATTTTAGGAGCTAAACAAGCTCCCCAGCATAAGAAAAAATTTATTGCCAAAACAATATAGTTTTAGGGGGAAAAAACAACACAAAACTCTGCATTTTGACCAAATATCCTTTTCTATTATTGTTTTTCTTGATCAATTTTCAGTCAAATGTTTTTTTCCTAAATTTATAATATATTTTTACCTATAAATAAAGACTTGGTTTATTTCATTTGGATATTAGAAAAAATTTATATGATTTTTTCAAGTTTCTAGCTATTTTATTTGTTGATATAAGTAAAATATTAAATTAATTGAGATAAAAATAGTGGAGTATATAAAAGTGTTGGAGTTGGTGCATTGTTGAAAGAGTATTTTTGTTGGAAAGCTTAAGAGCTCCTCCATCAGGAGGTTTATAAAACAATACAAAGCTTTATGAAAAACATTATACCATTTGAGTGAAAAGTCACTTGCTGACTAGGATGCAAAAGGTTTACAACCATCAATCTGTTGCAATACTTGGGGTTGTCAGTTGACTCATAAAATTAAAAAATGTATAAATTATTTGTTGGACTTATTATATTTTTTTATGTTTTAAAAGGATATCTTTATTTTTGAAAATAAATACATATTGAGAAATAATAAAATATTTAGTTGTGGATTCATGTTATAAAACTTTTATGGGTTTATGTATAGTAGAAAATATGTTTATAGAGAAAAAGTTAACAGCTATGATGTGGCATAACGTGGCAGGAGGGATAAACCTTTTAAAATGTTTATGATTGTGGATACCCTAAGTAGGGAACTTAATGACATTTTTGTAATAAAATGAAAAAAATGAAGCCTAAGCTCCCCAAATTATGAACCATTGTTGTACATGCTCTAAAACTAACATAAATTTGTAGTATTTTATTTTGTTAAGTATAAACACAAGTTTACACCAAACAACACTTAAAAAAGAAAAAAACTAGATTTAACTAGGGGCAGGCTAACCACACACCAACATCTTCTCTCTACACCCCAATTCTATCTACACCTCATATATTTACTCAATTTTGAAAATTTACTCTTTACCCCCACCCTAACTTCCTATTTTACCCCTAATTTATTTTTTCAATCTAACACAACCTATTCTATCTACACCCCACATTCAATTTCCAAAACAACCAAAATACCCACACCCCAAAACACCCCAAAAACGCAAAAACGCACTGTCAAAAACGCACACCAAAAAACGCACGCCTAAAGCATTCCTGTGGTCTAAGGGAAGAACATTCACAATGTCTTCTTCAAATCGAGGTATTCTTCTCTCACTCTCTCTCTTTTTTTGAACAGTTCGCTGTAAATGTTGCTTGGATTGAACGCCGACAGGAGGAATTCGACACGCATGCTCTCGGTTCACCGCACGGAAGACGACAGTCGGTCAATGTATGCCGCACACAAGGCGGCTTGCCAATGTATGCCGCACACACCCGATTCAAGCGGTTAGTCAGTGCCGCACACCACCCTCACTGTGCACACAATATGCGCCGCACACATCCCCTTCTGTGCACTAAATCTCCACCGCACAGACCTGAAATTTGTCTAACTTTCAAAATATTTATATGACTGCTCGATTTACTTATTTAGGCTTGAACTGTTTCTATATAACCTCTCATATTACTTGTTTGTTGTTGTTACAGGAGGTCCAATTGATAGGTTCTGCAATAAATATATTAGGCGTCGTGTCACCGCATCGGCCGACGAGAATGCAACATGCATGCGTGCGTGCCCCGGGCATATAGATCAAGAGCCTATACATTTTCGTGATCCCCTGAGCATATAGATCAAGAGCCTATACATTTTCAAATGAGCATATAGATCATGAGCCTATACATTTTCAGGATCCCCCGGAGCATATAGATCAAGAGCCTATACATTTTCAGGATCCTGAGCCTGAGCCTGAGCCTGAGCCTGACCATGAGACTGAGACTGAGACTGAGACCGAGCGTGAGCCTGAGCCTGAACCTGAGATGGGATTTCATGGTGGTCCACTTGACCCGTCTTTGTTGATTACGTACAAGACACATGTAGCAGCATTCATTTGGCGTGGACAAGAGCGAGAGGTTTTGAAGTTTCACCATCGCTCAAAACTACGTCAATGGGTCATTCCAGAGGGTGCCCAAGCATGGAGGGATTTGGTAAGAGGAACAAGGATCCATACCCTAAGGAATCTGACCTATCTTGATGTTCACAAACCGTTGCTTTCAGCGTTTGTGGAGCGGTGGCATCCAGAGACAAACTCATTCCATTTGCCCTTCGGTGAAATGACGATCACCTTGGATGATGTTTTTTGTATTACTGGACTTCCGATTTCAGGGTCGCCATTATTTGCTACACGAAACATCAATTTGGAGTCTGCTAGCGAGATATTGGGAGTGTCCAAAGCTGAGATGATTGAGGGAATGGGAGGTAGAAGGGTGCTTCACCAAGTTAGAGTGGCTACGTAATAGGTTTAGTGAAGATGCCGGTTCGATGATTTAGACAAGGTGGCGTGTTCGGTGAGGGCTTACATGTTGTACCTCTTGGGTTGCACCATCTTCACGGATAAGAGCGGCTCACGAGTGATGCTCTCATACTTACAGTGGCTGGAGGATCTTGATGATGTACATACCTATGCGTGGGGAGTTGCCACCTTGGCTTATCTATATAGACAGCTAGGGGAAGCGTCCAGATATGAGACGAAGCAGATAGCTGGATACTTCACATTATTAGAGGTATATTTAAAATTTATAGTTTTTTTGACATGTTTAATTTATGCTGGATATTTCACATCTAATTGAATGTTTTATTGCATGTAGGCATGGATATACTTACGATTTCCACAGCCACGATCATAATGTGGGGTACCGTAACACACAAGCGCTTGCTCGTATGTGGAAACCGGTCGGAAATCAAGGAACAAGCATGGACCGGTTCACGGGCTATACGTGAAAATATTGACATGCTTACGGCGAATGACGTTAGTATTCATCTTTTACATTTATTTATGCTCGTGCTTCAGTCATTCGTTATTAAATTGTTGTATTTAATAAAATTTTAAATATGTTGTAGGTTGCGTGGACCCCTTACGACGACACAGTCATGGAGCATTTTCCATTTCATCAAAACTCCTTATATCATGGATGTATAGTCATGGGAGCCAATGTGGAGCCATACCTACCAGACCGAGTGCTTCGACAGTTCGGACGCGTGCAGACTGTTCCATCTATCCCTATCGCACATGACATCCCTGTTAGAAATAACCCTCGTGATTTGATAATGTGGATAGCACTTGCAAAGATACCGAACCTTGTTGAGAGCCATATATTATCTTATCTTGAACAATTCAATTTGGGCGAGCTTCTCGATATCCATCTGAATGTTCACCTGAATACATGGATTGGTACTTGCGAATTTCACATCCCATTGTGCAGAAGCCCGCCGCTCGATCAACTAGGGTTAGGGTGACTAATCCCATTGCCGATAATGCGGAGACCGCTTCACTATTCGCAATTTGACAGGACCGATAATGCGAAGAGTGCGATCGGGTGATAGAAGTATAACTTATGAGGAGTGTCTGTCGGTGATCTCGATAATACATAGCTTTGTACAAGGTCCAGGGGAGGAGGCATGATCATCTCGAGTTGAGACTCGTCGTAGGACGCAACCTTGATATTGTTATGTATTTTTAGACATGTTTAACGTATTATGTATTTTGAAGACATGTTATGTATTATTTTTAGACATGTTATGTATTATTTTTAGACATGTTATGTATGTTTGAGACATGTTAGTGCTATGTATGGCTTATTTCAAACCAAATATTTGATGCCACCAAAATTTCAAGTTTAAATAGATTTTCATATCACTAATCCAAATATAAAATGCAACCAACATTCCAAGTTTAAATGAAAATACATATCACTCATCCAAATTGATAATGTCCGAACTTTTGAGAACAAATCGCTCATTTTCTACACTTTCACTATATGACAAAAGTTGTTGACTATAAATTGATTTCCAAGCTGCAGCACATTCCACGCGGTTCTGATCCCATACGATTGGGACAGGTGCTAACGGGCAACCCTGACGTAAATTAACCTGCAAATGAAAGTAAGTAAATGTCAATAAGGTACAGTTTATTAATATATAACTTGTATGTGAAACAATGATGTATATCGTATGTAATGTGAGTACCTGAATAAAATGATCCCCGTTTACTCTTCCGATACAAATCAATTTTGGATCGATTGGGGGCGCGGTTCTCAATGGTAAATATGTAAAACAATGACGACTATCTAATACCAAGAGAGCACGGTTGTAAAACGATGCCACCAAGTGCCCCATATCGTTTGCATCAAACCAATATTTCTTCGCAGCAGTTTCTTCATGGTGTTCGAGTCTATTCTGCACTTTCTCAACACGCTTATGTTCAATAAACACACGTGCGTACAACTCTTGGTTTTTCATTAACTCCTGCGATAGATCTGATCGAACCCTACTCCATGAATTCTCATTTTGAAATAACAACCGTGCTATGGCACGAAAACCGCAATGACCGTCAGCCGCTACATTCACCGTCTCCGTTATGTACTCGTGAAATCTCTTCGGGAATTGATTAATGTGACCACTAGCCATCCGGCTCTAGTCTGTACAACCTATTGAAACAAAACAGATTAAAATCAATATAATATATATATAGGTATTTGCACCAAGTTAAAAAATTAAATTTACCTGCATCTTTCTCCTAGGCTGTGGTACCGTTGTGAACGTGGGAGGTTGCTGCGATGGACCAACCTATTAAAACAAAACAAATTAATGTCAACATATATAAATATAAATATAAATATATTTTTTTCCACCAAGTTAAAGATATATTTACCTCATGTGGTACAGTAGTGAACGATGGAGGTTGCTGCGATGGACCAACCTCGTACACCAAACCTTGATCACATGGAGAGCAACTATCTTTCATCGACTCGACATACTCAAACAAACTAGGATCACGTTTGGTTGATTTGGACTTTTTAGCCTTTGGGGGCTTCGGACGACCACGAGTGCGAGTCTCATCATGGGGCACAATCAATGACGTTGTTACTGGCTCCGCAACCTCCATCATTCTTTTGAGTATCAACAATTTCTCTGACATGTCAGCTTCATGAAATTTTGCAACAACATGTTCCCAACTCTTATATAATCGAGTCTCCATTTCTGACGTAACACTAATATCAACATTCTCATTTTTTGCTGGTAACATATCTAATTTCCGCCATAATGCATTAACCTGATCAATAGGAATTGGCACGTCATTTCTCAGATATTCAGCTATCTCATGCGCACAAGGTAGTCCGCATGTCTTTCTCAGTACACACCCACACAACAATGGGTCTACATGACCATCCTCGGGCAAACTGTTCATTTGATCATATATCTTATTCATCGCAATAATCGACACCAAACCTCGTAGGTGTTGAAATAACACTGATTTGAATTTCTGTAGAACCATTGTTCGACTCTTCGCAAATGAACCCTTGATTGCAATATGTGAGGTCTCAATGAGTGTGTGAATTTGTTTCCAACATGTCTCAAAATCACCTTGGCTCGGATTGAAGTCGTCTTTTCAACGCCGAATGTTGACTCTTCACCCTAAAATAAGATACAATTAATAACAATGTTAGGTATTTTTATATCATTTATAAATTTAGAGAAATAAATTAAATATTAAAAACATATAAATACCTGCTTGTTGTGTTATTGTCGAAATGCATTATATTATTCGTCCAACAAGACACAAACCTTTCCTTATACGGCCCTAACCATTGGTTCATGACATATTGAACGGTTGTCGGATAATCTGTGAAATCTGACTGTAGTCTCCGAAGGTATTCATCATATGCTAACTCAGTTTTTGCGACCACCAACGTATTCCAAGAAACAATAAATTGATCCCATAATTCTTTCGTGCGGAACATTTTCTCACAATTTGCCACAATGTTTTTATTAATATGCCACCGACAAAGAAAATGTTTTGATGTTGGAAAAGTTACCTCAACTGCATTCATCAACGCAAGTTCTCGATCGCTGACAATCACGGGGTAGAGAGGATTGATTCATCAATGCTTTCAAGATAGTAAGTGCCCAAATGTAGTTCTCTTGCTGCTCAAACCCCATATAAACAGATGCAACCAAAAATGTCATGTTTGTCGACGTGACACCAACGATCTCCAATAAGGGTAACTTGTACCTGTTTGTCTTGTAAGTGCAATCCATCAAGAGAACGTTTGGAAAAGAACGCAATAAGTCAACGCCGTAGGGTGAGCAAAGAACAAATCCTTCACGGTGTTAGTCGACTCACATCTCCTATGATGATAGTAATATCCATGCTCAATCAATTTCGAAACAAGGCTTGCATCTGCGATCGACCATCACACTCCAAAAATCTATTCTTCATACGACAATTGTACACAGTCTTTAATGAGGACTTATTATCTTTAAATTTTTGGTGTAAACCCATCAAAATGTCCTTTGGCCGAGTATTGCCTTTTGACATGTCCAGAACATATTCTTTCTCCTCATGTACTAATCGACCAATATATGAGTGGCCATGCAGATGAGGCTCTTGTGAATGATTGTGCACCCCACATTCAACCGAAAGTTCCCATTCTCCATCACCGGATACTTGTCTGCCCCTCAAACGAAATGGACATCCACACTTCTTCGATCCACGTTCTCTCCTACCATCTTCCTTTGTTACTTCTGTTGTTGTTTTACTCAAATCATCAACAACCTTTGATTTAGATTGACGTTGATACCCATTACGTTCGCAACCCAAATACAGTCGTGGTCCTCTCTTACCCGTTCCACTGTCCGACCTAGTAGTAACTATCACAAAACCATGTTCCTTTCCTGTGGCACGTACCCAATCACACAAATCCTCTCGAGATGGAAAATGTGCATGCGTTGTGAACACATCCGTGTAATCTACAACAATATCTTGAATTGGACCTGCAACACTAGGCTCTACCGGGATGTCTTTGAATCCTGAAAAAAAAATTGCATGTCAATTACACACTGTGCGGCCAACACTTTGTGCACAAATTAAGGACTGTGCGGCATATGATTTGTGCACAAAACAAGGACTGTGCGGTAGACATTTAGTGCACATGAAGGGACGTGTGCGGCGAATGTCTTGTGCACACAAGAGGGAGTGTGCGGCGACTGTCTTGTGCACACAAGAAGGAGTGTGCGGCAAACCATAGCCGCACACGACGAACATGAAGTTTTTGGAATTTAAACAAAATTTGATGAAAAATTAAGTTTTAATAGAATAAAATACAAGTAATACTTACATTATGTGTTTCAATTACTTCTTTTTGCTCCATGTTTGATATTTTTTAACAATATGATGTAGGGTAGGGTTGTGGAGGAACTAAAAAAAAGGGAGAATGGTGGGAAAGGAAGAAGTAGCTAGTTGTATCAAGTTTGGGGTGTAGGTAGAATGTTAAAATATTATAGAATGACATTAGTTTAATTAAGTTATGGGGTGTTCTTTTAGGTTGGAGGGTTTATTTGGTCATTTCACGCAATGTCATTTTTGCAATTTTATAACTTGGGGTGTAGAAAGAAGATGTTGGTGTGTGGTTAGCCTGACCCTTTAACTAGTTAACAAACTTCATTACGACTACTTAAAATAAAATATCCTAACATAATAATGGTCAATTACAACAATTAAAATTAGCCTTCAAACTTCATTATCCAATAATTTGTAAGTAAATCGCATTTGATTAATGCTGCTCGTTGACGAGCATAAGTACTAAGTAGATTAAAATATGGCATTATTAAGTAGATTAATATACGACATTATTTGCATATACTCGTACAAAGAGTCTTTGTTTAAAAATCAATTTTTTTAAGAAAATAACACATATGGTAGCTCATTAATAATAAAACGATACTTGTATGTCTTAATTTTTGTAGGTTTCTTAGAAAAAAGAATGTTGACCTTGGGACGATACATAAAGTTTATGATAGGAAATCTGAGTTGTCTACACAACTTAATGTCTGTGCTGATAAGTGGCTATCAAATTGTACGTAAACGTCCAAAATTACGATCTTTTTTGACGTTTACCTTTTCAAAGAAATAAGAAAGTGCTTAAGATTCAATTGACCTAGATAGCCATCGGTTTTACTAAAGGGAGTCGCTAACGACTGACGGGTCGTCTAATTCTAAATGTAACTTTGCTCCAGTCCTTACCTTAATACATGGAATGTCGATTGTGATCGTTCATGGGAAAAATCTTCTCACTATGATTCTTTTTCTATGTTAATGTATGCTAATCCATTGTTTATCCCTCTGCCCAAGTGTGGTTAGTCTGATTTACATTGCTACGTGAGACTCTTTGGAATTACAATGCATCTATTTTGAATCGCGATGCATCAATTTAGAATCACAATATAATAAAAATAACAATTACAAAATTTAATCGCAATGCATGATTATATGCACTGCAATGCATGATTTTGAATATCAAGTACATGATTTGTGCCGGTGGCGGCCTTGAAGCTTCTCGGCCCATGACAAAAATAAAAGAAAAGGGCCACACAAAAATTGAATGCCTAGGATAGGTGTTAAATCTAAGGAATAATTACGCGTATGTCCCTTTCTTAAAGTTTTTAGAAAAAATTACGGATCGATCCACTTTCAAAAGTTTGTATTTGTTCCAGTACCGTGTTTTTTTTTTCAAACCGAAAAATAACACTTTTGAGGGCAAAAAGACTATGATACCCTTAATGAACATGAGACGCGCTATGAAATTGAAGCGCAGTGCATCAATTTTATTGCATTAATATTTGCACTGCGGTTCATCAGTTTAATTACCTAGTATATTTTTGCACTGCGATACATCAATATTCACGATTCATTAGTTTAATTTTGTGCATTGATTATTGAACTGCAATACATCAATGTTTGAAGCGCGATACATCAATGTTTACAACGCGATACATTAATCCGATATTTTTGCACCGCGATATAAAATCATAAAGAACTAGATCTATTACAGTTTCGTATTTCATAAATCAAAAATTTTGTTTACCTTTCGGGGGCACTGCCCACGCGACCTGACCGAGCAGGTCGATCCCCGTTTTGTTGCGTAACAATTATAATTTTCGAATCCAATATGTTTGCCAGAGCTATTGAATGTGACGATGGCATTTTCGGAACAATATTTCTAAAACTAGTCTTTTGCGGTTTAAAAAAAAAAGGTGGACTCTTGAGGTTACAAACTTTGAAAAAATGACCGATCATAATTTTACTCAAGTTTTTAATTGTTGCAGTCCATCATTTTTTTAAACTGAAAAAAGTCATTCGTGAGAGCGAAAAGACAACGATACCCTTAATGAGCACGAGGTGCGCTACAGATCATTCACTCAAATGAATCGTGTTGTATCAATTTTTCCACCGCGATGCATCAATCGTAATGAACCATACCATGTCTTCCGTCATCTTCTTCCTTCTCCTCCGTCGTAAGCCTTCTTATCTCCTCGAATGCATACCCCGGGATGTGGAAATGATTGGTTTTATCCTAGTATCGCACCAGTTTGAGTTGGATTATCTCCTCGAGGGGTGTAGACCCCGGGACGTGGAATAATCAGGATCTCATCCATCCCACCCAGTAGATGTTGTTTGTTTGCTTGAGGCTGAGCTACGTCTGATCTGATTCCTGAGAAAGAGATACGTAGGCAACCTATTTCGGTAGGTGCGACCATCAGAGCATTTCATTGCATATATGCTTAAAAACTACGATAACCTGCTATAACCAACTAAATATGTTTAGGGTATGTGAGATTTGAACTGCATCATAAACTGTCACATCTATAAATTGCCACATATTGCATTCCTCCCCATTATAATTTCCACGAAATTTGGGAGTCTATTTCTTATCAACGATGTTTGTTTACTTGGTAAGTTTTGGTTTACTCATAAACTCCATCGTTGAGGGGCTCTATAGACACCCTAATTTCGTATCTTTGGTATGTAACATGACATGAAATATCAAGACCTGTTAAAAAGCTAATGAGTCGAAAGTGCAAAAAGCAAAAGCAGGATGCGTAAACAGTGAAATACATGGGGGCCTAAGTGCCAAAAAGAGGAGGAAAAGGAGGGTTGAGCGCCGCCCATAGCCACTCCTGGCGCGGCCCCAGGTCCCACTATGGGTGGTGCCCAATAGTGCATTATCTCATGTAGCAGTTTGTATTTGGTGCAATCTCTCAAGCGCATAGTACAAGCCGATGAAGCCCATAAATAGAAAACTTAATAGCGAAGGAAGGTCTCTCCCAACCTATAAATAGAGGTCCCCGGCTTGTGAAAAATCACAGTTCACGCAGTGAAAAAACACACTCAACGCAATGAGTTCTCCCGAGAGCACTGGGAGAATTTCTTCCTCTAGCCCCAAGGCTCCGCCAAATCTCCACCAAACACTAAAACCAGCCGGCCAAAGTGAAACCTAGTTGCCCTGCTAGGATTCCGCTCTATTCCATCGATCCAAAAATCTCAAAAAGAGCAGTTGCCCTGCCCGAATCCAAACGTCGAATTAGCAAAAAACAAGCAGTTGCTCTGCCCAATTTCCGCCATCAGCAATCAAACAACAGCAAAAAAGCAAGCAGTTGCTCCGTCCGAATCCCGAGGTTGAAAAGCAACTTTCGAAAGTAATTTCTCTGCCCGAATCCCCGCAACAGCAAAAGCAGCAAAAAAGACTCCCTCTCCTTGAAGAACAGAGCAAGCGCACCCTAGAATCTGCCATAAGCTAGTTGGTACGGGATAAAACCCTCACGCTCCAAGAGGTAGACTATTTAATTCTTTTATATATAAAAGTGATATTTAGACTAGCCCAATATAAGAAAAATAAGCAGTTATGCTACCCGAATTTCTATAGGAAAATAGCACTAAAAAGAGCAATTATTATGGCCAAAATTTTATAAATGTATTTGTAACTCCAGGAAGGAGGCTGTTGTAAGTTTGTAATAATATATGTACAAATATATATATATATATATATATATATATATATATATATGTTTTATTTCATCTATTAAATAAATATAAAAAAACATATTTTAGCCAAAAAACTATTTTGAGACCGAAAGGGCGAGTTGGGTGCCTAACACCTTCCCGCCTTGTAACTTAGCCTCCGAAACCTTTGCAAATCTAGTTACATTTGGTTTTTCTTTGTTTTTCCTTAAAATAAAGATGACGACTTTGTTTATCACATTTTAAGTCCACAAATAAGGTCGGGCGTATTTCACGCGCCTTAAAGGTTTTGAAACCACCCACTCTCACCAACGGGGGATCAGTCGAAAAATGGGGCACTCACACCCGGTTAGCTGGTCGCTGCTCAAAGTTGGGCCATGTCCGCTAGGCAGTCTTCAGGATGCTCGCCCTGGGGCGATAGGGACCATGCCCACTCAAAGCCTTGGCCATAACCAAGCACTTGGTCTGAGTAAGAACGCTTCCTCGGACCCTTGAGCTTAGAATAATATGTCCGCTTAAATTAGCCTTTTATTTTTAAGTCACTATTTGCACCCTTTGGCATACTCGATTAAACTGTGTTCGCCCTATACTAGTAGTATTGATTAGATGCTGGAAAAATACAAGTAAAAAGAACAATGATCGAGCAAAAATAGATTTTCCATTTCAAAGTGGGAAGTATTACAGTTGGGAATCAAAAAATATGGGCGCGCAGGCCGGACAGAGATACTCCTGATCTAAACCTAGTCTGGGGGAGGAGGAAGATTCTTAGTTGTGGCTTTATATTGCATCTCGTATTGGGCATTCAGCTCCTTGCGAGCAACCTTAGTAGCGTCCTCTTCAACCATCTGCTCGGCCTCTGCAGACTCCAAAACATCGATCAGTGAGCACACGTTCACGTCCAAAGGAGTTGGCGGGACCTAAGGCTCACGACGAGCTTCAGCATCGCCCTTGCCCAGAGTCTCCAGCTCCGCCTTGGTGTAAGGAACCAAGTTATGAAATTGGTGGGCAGCACCTGAGTATGGATCGAGCACGGCCCATTCGGCCATTGTCTGTATGTACACCACTTCATGACCAGCGAACGTCCTCATAATATGGTTGGTGCCATGGGAAGATAGATCATCATGCATAGCCCATTCAATAATGCCCTTCCCCACCAGGCCTCCAGGGCTACCGCGGGAAGATAGATCGATACCCCAGTAGTTGGGCATCACCGGAAATTTCCTTCATGAGCGCCCCGACAGCGCTGGTGGTGGAAAGCATTTCAAAGCCCGGCTAGTGCCTCCAATTAGCAGCCCCGCTGTGGGCTGGGGGAGTAGCAATAGGTTCAGAGCTCGAACCACGTTGACGCATGGTCCGAGCAAGGGGAGGAGAGGAGCTCTTTTTTTCTTTTTTCTGCTGCATTGGCGTCCTTGGCAGCAGGGACTTCAACGACCTCAGCAGTGGTGGCCTCAACGGCTTTATCAGCAGCGGCTTCAGTTGGCTCCTTTTGTTCGCGAGTAAGGGCTTTGGGAGCCACCACCTTTTTAGCTGGGCTCGAAACTTTGCCTGGAGCCGGGGCCTTCTTGGCCAGAGGACAAAAGGGGACCTTAGGCGAGGCCACGAGCTCGTTACCCTTTAGATCGGCGGCCCGCCAGTCGGCCTGCTTCTTCATGTTTTTTAATAGTGCAAGGCTCTTCATTCCTGAAATAAAACAAGACACGATCAGCACAGTTGTCAAAAGTAAAGTTTGATCAGGACAGAGAAAATGGAAATGTTAGCAATCAGCGAGCAACCGTTTTTATCTTCATAAATTGGCCAGCAACTCGCACCAAGGCCCAGCCGTTGACATTCAACACACTCACGCTTAAACATTTGCCCGTGGTAGTCACCCCAATATCGATGGGTTCTTTCGGGCTCATGGATTAAGAGAGGTTCCACCCCAGGCACTTCTGCTTAGATCACTGTGGCCAGACGCATACTCCGCGGGTTACACACGAGCTCTTTCCAATCGAGCAAAAATTTCTGGCCGATCCATTTGTCGTTCTCCTCGATAACCCCAACGACAGTCTTCAATGCCGACAGGCGAGCAATCTCACCCGAGCTAAAATCTTGCTTAGAGACCTTGGGAATTTTTATTTCACCGCTCGCTGTGGGCACAAACGGCCATCCAACCCGGGACTCGATGAAAAAGACCTTCCTATCCCAAGCATCGACTTTGCTGGGGTGAAGAGCCTCAGAAAATTGGAGTTAGACCTAACTCCAATCCGCCCACCTGTGCTAAGGGCAAAAATAAAAAGCTTCCGGAGCAGGAACATGTCCGACTCAAAACCCAGCAGACGGCAAGCCACGGTGAAGGCCGTGATTGCCCGAATAGTGTTCAACATCAAATCACAAGGCACGACCTTGGTCTCGAGTAGGAAGTCCACCAGAAAAGGCTCCAACGGAAGGCGTAGCCCGACCCGGAAAAATCAGCAAAAAAAGGAGTTCATTCCCTTGCTCGCGGGACAGCTCCACATCGGTGGGGCACTTCCATCTTGCTCGCCTTGTAGTTAGCGAATCGACACCAAGTGACGTGAGCCAGGCAGTCACCTTATTCGCCGTGTCCAACGAAGCCCAGTGAACAGCATACCGACTCTCATCAGTGTTTACATGTCATTCGGGATCATCATCTTCGTCTGCAGCCTCTTCAAGCGTGACCTCCACTTGAGAGCGACCAGTTTTTTTCATGCGGCGGGTAAGGGGCAGGTCATCTACTTCATCCGATTCAGAAGCCCCTCCAGTCGCCTCTCCTTGCTCGGGACACACTTCTCCGACCACGTTTTCGACCATGTCAGCTAACTGTTCGGGGCCCTGCCCGCCAGCGTATCCTCCTCCATCAACGCTTTCCTCTCCAAAAGGGTCATGCCCGTTGGAGGAATCGATGAGGTCAATTATTGGAATGGCCATGCGCTCAGGAACGGCCTCTCCGACCACGGATTCCTCGCCCTCTTCCAGCACATAATCGATGGAGGGAGTCTTCTCTCTACTCAAGGGGTCATTCTGCCCGCCATAGCTGTAGGCTTCCCTGTCGTTATCTGAGTCACCAAACATATCTACAAAGAGATCGAGGAAGACAAGTTAAAATTTTGCCTGGGTAACCAACAAATCATAAGGGGAAACTCCTAAGTCTAGGTCCACCAAGGGCCCATGCCCGCCTAGCGAGCAAAACCAACCGACCTTTTCCTCGATCTCCATCTAAGGTCTGATTCTAATCCTAGGAATCCTACCCGGAAATGCCTAAGTATTTCTTCGCAGATTCTGGAGAATGGTACCGACGAAACCGAAGATGAAGATGGATTTCGGACTTTGAAAGCAAATACATGTCGAAATATGGGAATGGGGACACCTGAATCAAAGAAATGCAAGGCAACGGTAGCAAGAACGCAGAGAAAGCTCGAAAATCTTCTCTCTAGAAAACTCAAAAATCGTAAAAGACAAAAAAGGGACAAAGGATCGCCTTCTATAGGTAGGATTTCAGGTTTTTTTGGGGGGGGGGGGAAGTGGACGCTGAAACGACACTTGAAGGGACGGTTGATGTCACCCAGCATGCCCGCATTTAATGTGTCGCTTTGGAAACCACGTCCCATCAAGTCACGCTACCTCTTAACGGTGCACGCACCTCCACGCCTACTCGCCCTACTGCACTCTCAACGACAAGCTTCCTCAGAACGCTCCAACTGTATTGCACTGAGGTTCCATAATCTTCTACCAATTTACCTTCCATCCAGGTCGCGAACTTCTCAAATTTCACAAGTGTTGAAGCCCGATACGAGAGTAATGTCATCGAGCATGAGCGCTCCCTGCTCCGAGTATGAATACTTGCCAGACAAGGAGCTAGGGGCAACTGATGTGCCAGGCCCAAACCCGGGCACGAGCAAAGCATGAGCGCCCACCACGTGCCAGTCACGAATCTGATTAATATGAGATCTACCTACCTAGCGGACAGAGCTAGAGGGCACCAAGCAGAGAGAACTATAGCACCCGCCAAAATCTGGTCAAGCATACGCCATGCCTGCCCGATCAGGGGTAGGCCCGGGATCTATAATTGTTTCTAACCAGACTGCATCATACAGCCGAGCAGAACCTTACTCGCATGGGCTCGTATCGAGCAGGGAACTTCAGAAACTTTCTCTCTAAGAAAAGTCAAAGGTTTCCTTAACCGAGCAGGGTATTTCTATATCTTCTCCTACATTCATGCGGTGAGTCGCCTATCACGCCTAAAATCTAAGATTATCTCCTAATCCTACAAGACAACTAAGACAGTGAATCCTAGACGGATTCAATGACATTGGGGGTCTATAAATACCCCTCCATAAACCATATTCAAGGTACATACTCTTTATTTAGCCTCAAACCTCTGTGAAATTCTCTTTTGACTTTCTCACAGGATAGTTATTCTCGTGCCAGAGTGGTTTCGCGAGGTCAAGCCTTGCACTCCCACTAAGGTGTTTTTGTGATATTAATCAGGTTCAAGGAAGCAGTTTAAGCCCAGATATCCTACTCATCGAACGTTCGAAGCTGCATTTTTGTCACATCAGTACCAATACCTAGAGTAGTTTGAAGCGTCAATGCGTGCTTTCGTGCAGTACGGGCAACCTCATGAAGTAGCCTCTCTCGTGGGGATGCCTGCTA
The DNA here is from genome assembly GCA_013146195.2 of Codonopsis lanceolata. NCBI lineage: Eukaryota > Viridiplantae > Streptophyta > Magnoliopsida > Asterales > Campanulaceae > Codonopsis > Codonopsis lanceolata. The sequence goes on from CM028377.1 coordinate 41,273,518, forward strand.
GCGCTGGGTGGAGATGAATAGCTAGGAAAATGAAAAGGAAAAGGAAAAGGAGGGATATGATTAAAGCAGAAACCGAGCTAGGGAAATGACCAGACCAGCGGCGGCCACTTGAGTAGGAGAGAGGAAGACAATGGTGCCCCAGCCCGGCCAATATTTGTTGCTGTCTGGTCCATTTCAATATTTCATTGTCAATGACTCAATGGTAATGGTCCCTCCCTCTCCCTTACTCGCGAGCACGTCTTTATTGTTATTTCATTGTTCAAAACATGGAGTAGTCCATGTAGTACTGGCTTTTAGGTATTGGAACTTGTCTTCAAAGCATCTAATTAGCTTTACATTACTACTATAATAATAATTATTTTATATTAATTTTTGTTTTTGATTACGCTATCAATATATAAATTGATCAGTACAGTACCTGATGTTTATTTCTTGACAAGGTTCTTTTTAAAATAAAAATGGCTTTTCAGATTCAGCATATAGGATGATTCTTCTACTTTTTTATGTTAAATGTCGTTATGCTACCTGCAGGACCATCCCGCCCAGCCTTTTTTCGCTATGAATAATGAATAATTGTGGCTACTTTTCATTTCCTAATCGTTTGTGTTTAGTAATTTCCAGTACCATTCGTATAGTAATCTGAAATTCTCGAATACGGATCAACATCAACCATCAATAATTCTTCAAATTTAAATCATCCTGGTTAAGTATAGTAGCTGACTTGGATGTCATAAATTAATAGCATGTCACCACTCCCTTAACCTAGCTAGCTGAATCCTGAAAGGCATCCAGCAGCTTTCTAAACAACTACTGCACTACGTGAAAGCTACAATACAGTGAAGTTTGTTACTTGTTACCATACAGTATATCTGCATAGGAAAACAAGTTCATATGCATGAATATTGTTTGACCAGTTGTTGTAAAGTTAAAATGTATAATTATCATTAATTAGGTGCGCCTGAACAGTAATAAACGATATGGTATTAGCTGACATGATGTATTTTCTGTAGTATTGAAATGACGGGAACATAATTTAAACGAATAGCTTAAAACTTCGAATATTAGAAAATGATTAGAAACTCCTTCTGTGTCGAACTTAGAGTCATATATCCTACACAGCCGGTCACAAGCCCGGGTAAAGGAGGAGGGTTGCGTTAGTACAGATCACTCTATGAATATGTATCCAACAGAAAAAGATTCATGTAGCCAACCCTTAGTGATTGAGAAAAAGGCTGAGTTGAGTTGAGAAAATGATTGGACAATCCTTAGTATCTTTCTAAGCTACTGTTGGAAGAGAGGTCCTCATATCCCTTGAAAGAGGTACAGTATTGTTTTTACTGCATTCAAACAAGCTCACTAATGAATACCATGAGGTTCATAAGTTTATAATGTTCAGCGTAATGTGTATATGAAATGGAAGACGACGAAGAGAGAATCTTTGAACTGAAACCATAGTGGAAATGACAAAAATGCCCCGGCACGTGACGCTCACCTGCCACTTAACGTGAATTTCATAACGGCCACTAACAGGAGGGGTCATTATGGGACAAATGGCAACATTAGGTACCACATAGGCACACTCGTAGGTTGGGGGGACTATAGGATTGGGTGGACACCTCAGGTTTTTTTTTTTTTTCTTTTCATATTTTGGCCAAAATAGTAAGTAATACATGAGTTCCCTGTACATATGAGGGGATTTCGACTTCTGACCTTGTTGTCCCCCCCCCCCCATGCCGCAACTACCAGTATATATCTTAAAACTTGGCTGGTTGTGATGTGATATTGGCTTGCGCTTCTCACTGACAGAGAGGGCATATCTTGGAAATCTGGCTATTCAGTCTCTTTTGATCGTCTGCCCAATTCTAATGCTTCTTAACTAAGCTCTGATTTCTATAGTTTATTTCTTCTCCTTTGGTTCATTGTATATTGTGAAGAAGTCCCGTCACCTTATATATTCTAGCAAACAGTTTTCCATTTTGCATTCTAATGCACAATTTCAGTCAAGGTTTATCTTTTTCTCTTTCACAAAGAAGATGCATTAAAATCCTTCGTATTCTTGTTGTCCATACTTACACACCCACTTTTACAAGGTGAGGAAACCCTCAAGGTCATCAACTGCGTGGACAGAAGTTTCCTTCTCCCATTTCCCTCTCGTGGCCCATGGTGATCCAGGTGGATAGATATGTGTTAAATTTGGTAACTTTGCTTCTCTGTTACTTGTAGCTCCGATCCGTCTCTCCCAACGGATTGAGAGTCAAAACACTAGAAGAATTCTTGCGGCTGAAAAATGGGTAGCTTGAATAGTCTTGATGAAGATATAAATGCAGCACAGACCACAACACCAACAAGTCATTTACCAGTTCTAGGCATAACTGAAACTGCAGAACAACCTGAACAAGGAAGAGATTCAGCTGTCTGCATAAAGAAGGAAGAGAATAATGCAGTTTCATATCACAAGCTCTTCTCCTTTGCTGACTCCACTGACTATATATTGATGGTTGTGGGAATGATCACCGCCATTGGAAGTGGATTGAGCTTGCCGCTCCAGACTGTCATATTTGGGGAGCTAGTCAATACATTTGGACAGAATACTGATACTGAAAAAATTGCTCATCAAGTTTCCACGGTAGATATGGATTTATAAAAAAATCAAATTCCCTCAATCATATAAAGAAAAAGATGAATTCCTTCTTAATTTTGTCAAACACCGTATGGTCTTATGTTGCCAGAAGAAGGAACTTAAAGGCTTCTAACTTGATTTTCTCACCCTAAAATAGTCATTTATTGCTCAGCTTTTCTACATTCTTTTTGTCCTGGTCCTAGAAACAAACCCTTTTCTTGATAGTTCTTCATTGTCACAGGTAAGCAACTAGCAGGTTTTCATCTATTTGTCCGTTGTTGCATTAACAATTGGGAAGAATCTACAAGTACATTGAGCTCCTTAGTAATATGATTTCTTTTCGTCCCTTTAGGTGGCTCTCAAGTATGTATACCTGGCTTTGGGGTCTGGTATTGCAGCATTTTCCCGTAAGTGTGTTTGACTAATTCCTCCTTGTTAGTTGTTAATATATAGATTTTGAGGCTTTTAAGAAGTAGGATAATTACTTCTTATTTCTCATATGGCAGAGGTGGTGTGCTGGACAGTCACGGGGGAGAGGCAAGCTGCACGAATCAGAGCTTTATACTTGAAAGCAATACTGAGACAAGATGTGGGATTTTTTGATCAGGAAAGTAACACTGGAGAAATTGTCGAGAATATGTCTGGTGATACTGTTATTATTCAAGATGCCATGGGAGAAAAGGTACTTGTATTATGATAGAGAATTATAAATACTTGTAAATTTATACGTAATTTTGAGTTTAGATCTGACATTTCCTCATTGAATACAGGTTGGAAAATTTATACAGTTGGCATCGACATTCTTGGGAGGCTTCCTGATAGCTTTTTTAAAGGGGTGGCTTCTTTCCCTTGTCTTGTTATCTTCAATTCCTTTTCTTGTCATCGCGGCTGCTTGTATGACCATCCTTCTTGCAAAGTTAACATCCCTTAGCCAAACTGCTTATTCAGCAGGAGGAACTGTGGTTGAACAAACAATTAGCTCTATAAGAACAGTAAGAAGAGTAGTCAAAGGAAAGATTGTCAATTTTGAGTGTACTATATTCTTTGTATTTTTAATGATGACCAATGACTTCCTGGTTCAGGTTGTGTCATTTACAGGGGAGAGGCAAGCTATTGCTAGATATGACAAGTCTCTTGACAAAGCTTACCGTTACGGTGTGCAAGAGGGCTTGGCTACTGGGATGGGTGGTGGCGTATTTTATCTGATCATTTTCAGTACTTGGGCTCTGGCAGTTTGGTTTGGCGGAAAATTGATCTTAGAAAAAGGCTATACAGGAGGGGAAGTCTTAAATGTGATTTTTTCCATTTTGATTAGCTCCTTGTGAGTTTTGATCTGCTTTTTCCCCTCAAGTTATACTTATTTGTTTTCAAGGAGCACTAATTTATCATTATATATATATATGATACTGTTTTTACAATGCCTTTGTAAAAGCATCACTGCATTTGTTATACTAAATTTTACTTGTTTACAGTTCTTTAGGGCAGGCATCACCCTGCTTGAGTACATTTACTGCTGGAAAAGTAGCTGCCTTTAAAATGTTTCAGACATTTGATAGAATTTCAAAGATAGATCCTTATGACACCTATGGACGTACATTGGATGATATTAGGGGTGATATCGAACTAAGAGATGTTTCTTTCAGCTATCCTGCTAGACCAGGAGATCTGATTTTTAATGGGTTTTCTCTCTCAATACCTAGTGGAACAACTGCAGCTTTAGTTGGACAGAGTGGAAGTGGAAAATCAACAGTTATCAGCCTCATAGAGAGGTTTTATGACCCACAAGCAGGACAAGTTCTTATTGATGACATCAATATTAAAGAATTTCAACTTAGGTGGCTCAGAGGCAATATTGGTCTTGTTAGCCAGGAACCTGTTTTGTTCACTTCCAGTATTAAAGATAATATTGCCTATGGGAAGGATGGGGCAACCCTTGATGAAATTAAAGCTGCTACCGAGCTTGCTAATGCTGCTAACTTCATAGACAAACTACCGCAGGTCTAATCTCATATCCTATTTGGATATCTAATTGTTTAACTTTCCAAATCTGCAAATATTAGCTTTGCCCCTTTCTCTTTTTGAGGGCTGTATAACACTGAAAGATCTGCTGCTCAGCTCTTCGCCACAAGATTTACACTAAACAAACTTTAACCTTATTTCATTGACTAAAGAAGTGAAAATTGATGAATTGTGATAATTGAGGAGAACTGACTTATGTCTCCTTTACTTATTTTCTCTTTCCCCTTAAGTTTACCATATAAATCTTATTGTGTCCTGTCTAACTTGTTTAGGGATTAGACACAATGGTTGGTGTGCATGGAACTCAACTGTCTGGGGGACAAAAGCAGAGAGTTGCAATAGCAAGAGCGATTCTGAAAGACCCCAGAATACTACTTTTGGATGAAGCTACAAGTGCTCTTGATGCAGAATCTGAGAGGATTGTCCAAGAGGCACTTGACAGGGTTATGTTAAATCGAACAACGGTCATTGTAGCCCATCGCTTGAGTACTATAAAGAATGCTGACCTCATTGCCGTTCTTCATCAAGGGATGATTGTTGAAAAAGGTTAATGCTTCTCATATATCTCTTTATGTAACTCCTATGCTGTGTCATATATTACAGTATCTCGTGAATCATATTTCTTCTATTCCACGAATCATATACTACAGTTGTAGCATCGATCCTGAGCCTATGAAATTCAAGAGAGAAGGCTTGGGCAAAGCAAAACAACTAAAGCTGAAGCATAGATGTGAGGACAAATAGGCTACTAAACGCCTATAAAGGGTGCTTCAATAATAATTAAAATTCCAAGTAATTATTCTGTTTTTCAGCACAGATCACCTAGTGCACCGGTTAGGAAGTGTGGTGGAGTCAATATAACAACCAGACTAGTGGTATGGGAAAGTCTGAACTTGCATAGACAACGATAATAAAAGATAGGAGTGAGTGTGCCTTGTTTGATTATCTTGTATTGGACCAAATAGAATGGCAAAAAATGATTCATGTAGCCGACTCCAAGTGATTGGGAGAAAGGTTGAGTTAAGCCAAGTTTCATAACAGAATAAAAGAGAAACGGTGGAAATGTACATAATGGAACTTAATCACAACTTAAACCTACCAAGTGCTTCATTTTACATTTTCTAGAAGCATATACAACTTGTCCCTTTGTATAGCAACACAAGGGCCCCAAGACTCACCACACATTTACATGCAACAACAATACTTGGTGAATCATATTGAAAATCAATTGTCGAATATTCTTTTGCATATGAACATTGCACACTCTTATGCTCATACTAGAGTCTGGAGTTATACCTTAAGCTCTTTTATACTGAATGAACCAGGTTCACACTCTGAGCTGCTTCAAGATCCTGAAGGAGCATACTGCCAGCTTATACATTTCCCAGAACTTAGCAAAGAACCAGAAAAACAAGAAGTTACAAAACAAGAAATTGATCCAGATGAACCTGAGTTTACTGTAAGTTCTGGAAGACATTCAAGTCAACGATTTTCCCTCTTAAGATCCATAAGTCAGGAATCATCTGGCTCTGGAAACAGTAGTCGCCACTCGTTCTCTGTGTCAGTTGGTGTACCCACTGCCATCAGTGTTCTTGTTGATCAAGGACCTTCTAAAAGGGAATCAGATGTTTCACTTCTTCGCTTGGCGTATCTGAACAAGCCAGAAGTTCCAGTGTTACTACTAGGATCTGTTGCTGCCGTGGTTAACGGTGCAATCAATCCTGTTTTAGGGTTGCTTATATCCATTATTATAAGAACTTTCTTTGAGCCAGCTCATAAGCTTCGCACGGATTCAGAATTTTGGGCAGTAATGTTTTTAGCTCTTGGTTTTGCGGCTTTAGTAGCTACGCCATTAAGGACATACCTTTTTGGTGTGGCAGGATGTAAGTTAATCAGAAGGATCAGATTAATGTGCTTCGAGAAAGTGGTTCAGATGGAGATAAGTTGGTTTGACAAGCCAGAAAATTCAATTGGTGCAATCGGTGCGAGGCTTTCTGTAGATGCAGCGTCGGTGAGGGGTTTGTTAGGGGACACACTTGCATTGCTAGTTCAGAACACAGCCACAGCCGTTGTTGGTTTAGTTATAAGTTTTGTAGCAAGCTGGCGGTTGGCTCTGATAGTTCTTATCATGATACCATTGATTGGACTAAATGGCTATTTTCATATGAAATTCATAAGTGGATTTAGTGCTAATACAAAGGTAACATTTCTTTTTCCTTATTGGGCTTCTTCATTTTCCTCTACTTATAAGAATTTTGTATAATTTAAGATTTGGACTGAAGTAATATAGGGTACTTTACCATGTTAAATGAGATTTGTATCTAATGAAAAGTAATCATAATGGATTGTTATGGTAATTTTGATTGGCTTGCAGAAACAGTACGAGGATGCAAGTCAAGTTGCCAGCGATGCGGTAGGAAGCATTCGTACAGTAGCATCGTTTTGTGCTGAAAACAAGGTGATGCAACTATACCAAAAGAAATGCAAAGGCCCTGCAAGAGCAGGAATCAGGCTAGGGTTATTTAGTGGGTTAGGTTTTGGATTGTCTATGTTTTTGTTATATGCAGTCTATGCTACCAGCTTCTACGCTGGAGCTAGACTTGTTGCAGATGGCAAGACTACTTTCCCTAAAGTTTTTCAGGTAAGCTCTTAGTCCAGACCCAAAATTGTGTTTGACTTGTTCATTTTTTCCTTCAGCAGTGAAACGAGTTAATGCTTTCTCTTTTGATTTCTATCTCCTTTTTTTTCTTTGTTTCTTTTTGGTGCACAGGTGTTCTTCGGCCTGAGCTTGGCAGCCATTGCGATCTCTCAATCTGGATCCCTTGCCCCAGACACTGGAAGAGCCAAGGCTGCTGCTGCTTCAGTCTTTGCTCTTCTTGACCAGAAATCAAAAATAGACTACAGTGATGACTCTGGAACCTCTTTAGAAGATGTTAAGGGGGATATTGTGTTTAGTCATGTCAGTTTTAGATATCCTGCTAGACCTGATGTTCAAATTTTTCAAGATCTCTGCTTGAAGATACAATCTGGCAAGGTACTTCTTCGATAGTACGTATTCCTAAAAGTAGTGAAATATACATTTTTGTAACATGAAAAATGAAGCAGCTTATTTATCTAGACTGTAGCATTGGTTGGAGAAAGTGGGAGCGGAAAATCAACTGTGATCTCTTTGTTGCAAAGGTTCTACGACCCTGATTCAGGTCAAATTACGCTAGACGGAATGGAAATTCAAAAGCTAAAAGTGAAATGGTTAAGACAGCAGATGGGTCTTGTCAGCCAGGAGCCTGTGTTGTTTAACGAGACAATCCGTGCAAATATAGCATATGGTAAGGAAGGCATTGCCATGGATGCAGAGATTATAGCTGCAGCAGAGTTGGCAAATGCTCACAAATTTATCTGTGGGTTGCAGCAGGTTATTTCATTAAACTTAAGTAGACTGATTATTTAAAGTTTTTAATTCATGTGCACGTGAAGACTAAGATGGTCGGTCTAAGCTGCCAGAAATTGTTCTTATGCAGGGGTATGAAACGGGAGTGGGGGAGAGAGGGATACAATTATCAGGTGGACAAAAGCAAAGAGTGGCTATAGCTAGAGCAATCATCAAGGGTCCAAAGATATTGTTACTGGACGAGGCCACAAGTGCCCTGGATTTGGAGTCTGAGAAAGTGGTTCAAGATGCTCTGGATCGCGTAATGGTGGACAGAACCACTGTGGTGGTGGCTCATAGGCTATCCACGATAAAGGGTGCGGATGTGATTGCCGTGGTTAGAAATGGAGCTATTGCTGAGAAAGGAAATCATGAGAAATTGATCAATATCAAGGGTGGTATTTATGCCTCCCTGGTAGCACTACACAGCTGCAGTGCTGTTGCTTAGCAGAGCTACTGATCAAACTTTTCCAAATATATCTTTTATTTCTTCAACTAGTGTTTCTACCCCACCATATTCAAAGTAATACTCCAAGTAACTTTGTCTTCTTGTGTTATATGATCATCTTCACCTTCAGACATAGGCATAGTGATGCAGCGAAACAATCAACAGGAACTCTTTCAATGAGAAATTCCTTAAAACAAGCCTATGACGGCTTAGGGTTCAAGCACAAAGCAAGAAAACTCGAATTTTATTCAAAACTGTCGAAATAATGTTTAATACCCTAACAATCCAAACCCTAAAAGGAAAAGTGTTAAACAAAAAAGACGAAAAAACCCGAAAACTTCAAAGGCCCGTAACAGTACTTAAACAGAGTTTTTTGGGCTAAAAATGAATTGTTCACAGGGTAAACCCGGTGAGTCTTGTAGATCTCGTCGAGAGCTTCGATTTGATATGCGGTGGGTCCCGTAACTTATCCGGACGCGAAAGTTATGCTCCATTAAAGTTCTGCCGACCGTTAGGTGCTCTCTACTATTGCTTAACGGAAACTAACGGAGAGACTGCCAGATCCAACTTTCAGAAACTGCCACTGGACCCCCTAAACTTCGAACTCTTCCCAAATGCCTTGATTAAGTACGTCTCGGCTACTTGTTCTACATCACATAGGCAGACTCTAATCAACTCCATTATAGCTACTTTTGCATTTTGATCATACACTAATCTTATTATATTCTTGGACCAACGCAGTCTTCCCAAAGCCACCATTCTCTCTCTATATGCATATATATATATATATGCATATATATATATATATATATATATATATATATATATATATATATATATATATATATATATATATGTATGTATGTAAGTAAGTACGAGTTCGTTAATCGAAACCTCACCGGCAAACGATTTATAATACCGTTAATAAATCTTAATTTTATTAAAAAAACTATATTTGACCACAACTTGAAAAACATATTCCATGGCTAGTTAAAAATACATTATTGACAACAAAGCGCAAGTTGATTGGTAAAAATGGTTCATCTACGCCTAATCTATATTACAATAGAGCTCATTTTAATACATATGCAATTAACTAAAACTATTTAGAGGTTGAGATTAAATTATCTTAAAAGATTTAACGGTTGAGATTTACCCTTACATTCTTATGTGTGAAAGTAATTATCCACTTTTAACTCTCTATTTGTTATCTCCTTATTACAAAGTTACCCCCTACAATTAATATCATGAGCAGTCATCCCTTTTTCTTTTCCCTATGTTTTCTCTCCACATTACAAAGTCACACCTTGCGATTATTAATCTTTTGAACAATCACCTCTTATAAAACATTAATCTCAGTTGATTGACTGAGGCTGTCTGGCGGAAGGGATTGATTTCAGTCACAAAATCCAACGGTCATGAGTTAGTTACATATAACTCCTTACAAATAATCTCTTCCAACTATGAGTCGAATTCGAATAGCGCCTCTCAACAGTAACATTTTTTAAAAATTAGATATAGGCACGGACACGAAGATCTAGACATCTTCTATTTAGGCACTGTTGTTTCAATTGAAATACCGTGACATAGGCACGGGCACGAAGATCTAGTACTCTCACAATAGAGTTCAATTGATTGACTGAGACTATCTGGTCATGGATGTTGATTTCGCCGCAAAATCAAACGGTCATATGTCAGTTACATATAACTCCTTACAAATAACCCCCCTCAATTATAGGTCGAGTTCGAATAGCGCCCCTCAACTACCATTTGAAGTAATGTACCCCTCAACTGTAACATTCTTTTTTAAATCGCGCCTTCTATTTAGACGTTGACGTTTTAATTAACGAAATCTGATATACTAACACCGTGTCATATGCACAAACACGAAGATCTAGTAACTTTTGGGTTCGAGTCACCGGGGCATAAGTAGAAAACCATTATTAATCATCTTTTAAGAAAAATAAAGAAGAAAAAAAGTTAAAAATAATTATTAATGGATTCAGAGTAAAACTTAAGAGAAACTCATAAACAATCAATAAACATAAGTGTAAAACATCACACTTATGTTTCTCTTTACTCAAATTAAATAAAAACGAAAAAAAAGAGTAAATAATTTAATTTAAAGAGGACTTCTTCATAATTTCGCGTGTTTACATTGCAGAAAGTGACTAATACCTGTTATTTAAAGAACATAATGACTCTATCTCTCACCACATTGAGCTAAATCTCTCTCTCTCTCTCTCTCTCTCTATATATATATATATATATATATATATATATATATATATATATATATATATATATATATATATAACAACCGTGATTTTTTTCGCTTAAATATTTTCGATAAATGAAAACATAAATATATATTGGAAGTTGAAACATTTTGTTTTATTATATTTTTCTTAGTTTTTATACTAAACATTTAATTAACAGGACATTGGAAATTGAAACACTTTGTTTTATTGCATTTCTAATATATATAATAAAAAATGTGATTAGCACATCCAAATTTAGCAAGATCCCTTCAAAATGCACTTACCAAAAATATGAAGATTTATAAATATTCATACTTTCTATTTTGGATGTCCCAACTAATGTTTCTAAAGTCTTTTGATATACAAAATTTCTATCATTCTTCCTAATATATTCATTCATTCAATACTATCATTATTGCAAATCCTAGAGAGAGTGAGTGTAATAGGTACATAATTAATGAGAGAGTGTGTGTGATGAGTATTATTGTCACAACATACAACCTATCATTAATTGCATTTCTTAATTCTTTTATTTTATCAATTAGGAATATTTATCCGGGACGGAGGGAGTATAATGACAAATGTAATTTGCTTATCTCAAGATTGCAAGATAACCATTGTAACTACTTACAAAATAATGATTATATTTATATATGAATACATATACAAGTACTGATAAGTAAAAAAAACATAAGAAGTTGTTAAGAAAATTAAATATTATCAATTTAAAAGGTAAGGTCTTTTTCTCTTTTTTCCAATATGTAAGGGAAACAAGAATAATAATTTAAAAACTCATTATACTATATGATCTTCCTATATTGATATTAATTTATTTGTGAGTTTTGTCAAGACAAATTCTATCCATATGAGCTAAAGAACAAGTATATAGTGCATTATAATTTGATGAATAACTATGGATCTTTAAAGTCTGTCATGTCTAATTTGATACTCAACAAACATTGCTTACTCAGCCATAAATGTGATTCCTCCTTGAATATAAATGCTATGTGACCACCTTTGTTGCTTATAACCAAGTAATTTCACCGACACAAGTAGTAGCATTAGTTATGACATGCTGGATGCGTGAGCATTAAATGATCATAATTGTCCTAGTGAGAGGTGACAACATCATCATTACCGGATTCCATTTTCGTTCATTGACATCATAGAAAAACCAAGATGAATATGAGTAAGTAAATCGTAGTCTAATTACTTTGAGAACATGTACAATGACTCTCGAGGAGTGTGATTATGTATATAAGGGAGTAGCCGAGTTTATCATAATCTGTGAGAGGTACAATAAATTGAGAGCAATCATAGTGTAAATGTCTATTTTATTGTTTATTGAATTGAGTTTAAATATTTATAGATATAGTTATAATAATTAAGTACACATATTATCAGTGTCACCTCATTTGGGTGACACTATTAATGAAAGGGTTTCTGAGTCGGGGACATTTTGGTCATTTTTGGGGAGGGATGACCGTAGGAAGTATGTAATTTGAGTCACTTTTCTTTGGTTTATCGTCAATTGAATTTATTGTGCAATTTTTGTTATCTAACAAATATAAATTCGTTTAAAGACGTATTCTAAAATATATATGGATTTTTCATTCATGTAGTAAGTAATAATTAAATTCATTTATATTTTTATCCTTACAATTTAATTATGTGTTTAATTTTCATAACACACTAACTAAAAGATAAAAAAAATTATATTAATATTGATTAATATAGATTACGTTGATTTTGTTATGTAACAGTGATAGTAGTAGTAGTAGTAATTGTACATATTTAATCATAGTGATAGTAGTAGTAATCACACATATTTAATGCCAAAATGTTGTATTTAAAAAAGTATTCTAAAATTTATGAAAGATTTTATTTATTTATTGTATTTTATATTAATATTTTTACTTTTTCTTAATCACTACATTATAATAATTTGTTCAGTTTATGTACATCGAACTCACAATCTTTACATTACAATTATTTGTTTATTGTATTTATTATCGTTAAAGTTTTTAATCATGATATTAGTTCTCTTTAATTTATTCTTTTAATTTTATTTTTTCACTTCATTTTACTTATGTATAATTTGATTGAAAAAAATATATGTCGTGCATTAAACGCACGGGTGTAAAGCTAGTTTATCATTTAATGACAATTAATAATACCCCATTCGTTCCAGGAAAATAGTCCACTAAGGGATGTTTCACTCTAAAAGTCCACTTTAAAAAAATTAGAAAAAATTACAAGCCGGTATATCTTTTAAAACATGTTTTCAAATGAATCAAAATATTTTTTGGACATATCTTTTAGGTACAATTTTATGGCGAAAGTACGTCACTATCCCTTAATGAAGACAAATGCGGGTGAACCTGATTAGCTGAAATCAAAATCGAAAAAAAATTTAAAAATGCTAATGCCAAGACATGGCATCAGGACTGTTTCACAGTTTATTTCAAGCCCAAAAAAATCAAAAAATGCTGATGACAAGGCTTGACATCAAGAAGACCAAAAAAATTAAAAAATGTTAAATCTAGGCATCAGGTTGACAAACCAGGCATTAGGTTGCCAAGTTGCCGTCTTTTCTTCTCCAAATGCTTAGCCCAGTGACCTCCCTTCCCTGTCACCAACCCCGCTATCTCCATCCCCCGCTGCCTTTGACCAACACGATCTTCAACCATCAAAGCCACCATGGCCGCCATCCATCTTTCCATCCTTTATCTTCTCCGGCCAGTCCAGCCAGTCTCCGACCCCCCTCCTGCATGTTGCTTCCGTCTCGAAGCAGAGTATCGTCGCCGCCCCTGCACTAGCTCCGCCTCCGTCTTCATCCTCGGTCATGTCGCTCCACCTCCGACCAAAAGCTCCAGCAAAGCCACCAAGACAAGAAATATTTCCATTTTCGTGCTCCCGCTAAACCCCAGTTCCAGCTGTCTTCATCGGAGCCCCAGCACCATATTCGTCTTCCCCGTTCAAATTACCGGATCTACGTGGAGAATCAGAGAAAAGAAAGCAGGTATGGCAAATAAGATGGCAGGTGCCTGCTGGATGCAGGAAAAGAGAGAAGAGAGAGATGGAGTCGGGTTTGGGGAAAAGAAGCAGCAATGGTGGGACAAACTCGTAAGGGGGCCGGAGTTTGTGACAGAAGGCAGAGGTGGAACTTGTTTGCTTGTGGCTGGAAATTGAACCAGTAGGAGACGAAGGTCTGGGTTTGGCATCATCAACCTGATGTCTAAATTTGGCAGCAACTTGATGCCTGAGTTTGACATTAACAACCTGATGTCCACTTCTGGTGTCTGACCTTGACATCAGCATTATTGTATTTTTTTGTCTTGAAAAAAATGTGTTAACTGATGCCTAGCATTGACATCAGCATTATCTGATTTTTTTGGTCTTCATTAATAGCATTTTTGTCATTTGACAACCAATTTATAGTTATATGAAATGTCCAAAAAATTGATGGACCTAGATGAAAACATGTTTCTAAAATTCTATCCACTTGAAATTTGCCCAAAAAATTTTGTCATTTGACAACCAATTTATAGCATTATCAAGGGATGTTTCACTCTAAGAGTTTACATTAAAAAATTCAACATTGCTAGCCTTACAACTACTTTTACAACCTTTTTTTTCTTCCAACTAAGATTGGAAGAACGGTAAAGTTGTTTTTATCCAAAACAACTTTCCCCTTCCTAACAGTGATACTTAATACAACACCTATAAAATGCTTAATACATCACTTTTGAAAATTATTTGACCAAAATACCCTTTACCTAATTTAAATTTTTTGTTTTTTTGTTAAATTTAAATTACCTAATTTTATATTTAAAAACTACAATAATTTAAACACAATTTATTAATTAAATTGATTAATGAATAATATTTGAATTGGGTTTAAATTAAAACAAAAAAAATAAAAAATGGGTTGTTAGGGACTGGTTGCCTGGTTGGGAATCAATCCAAATGGGGTCGACTGCTTTGAGACTGAGTTGGTGGCAGTCCTAATATCCAATTTTTATTTATTTATTTTTTGTTTTTGAACTGCTCGGCCCAATAGGCCCAAGCCAGGGGTCACGTGCCAGGCAGACCAATGATATCCGAGCAAGCGAGCAAAATATTGAGCTTTGTTAAGATGCTAGCGAGTTGGGGGCTTAACCAGCGCAAGCATAACTGAGGTGCGAGCATGACTTGTTATGCTCGCCCATGTGAGGGCTGACATCAGTTGAGGACAGTTATGTCCGAGCAAGAGTTCCCGTTAAGTTGAAGACGGTTATGTCCGGGAAATTCTCCATTTAAACCGTTATCATTAATGGTTCAATTAATGTGCCCGTCATTGAAGGCCACGATCATTCATGGGTAGTTATTAACCATTATGGGCGATTATTAACGCATTCGGCAGGTTATACCTCATAAAAAACCTAGGGAAAAGGAGAAAGGTACGCGCAATCTTATTCTCTAGCTAAAACTCTGTCAAATTGGCTACTCATTTACTGAATCTTGTACTGATTCTTACGCCGGAGGGCCTTTGCAGGGAGTGCCCCTGCCTAGTTTATGGTTGTTCATTCTTATTGCAGAGTTGGGCTGTGAGGATTAAAGGACACGTTGAAAGCCAGGTGTTCAGATTGGGCTTATACAGTGCATCCTAATTTCTTGGACGCATCAGTTGATTCGATTGCCGGGAAAATGAGTTTTTGCGGCAGTAAGTTTGTGAGTTTGGATATTTGTTACTTTTGAGCTTTAATTAACAATGGCGGAAAATGGAGTTAGTGGTGGCAGTGGTAGTCGTCGGGAAGAGGTGCAGCCGAATCCAAGCCTTAATCACGTCCCGGGGAATAATATTCCACCGCCTCATGATGCACGCCATCAGCTTAATCAGAGGCGTGGAGTTGATTCGTTGGCTCGGAGTGTGTTGGTAGCGCAAACGCAACACGGGCAAGATTACCCGGTCAAACAAGTAATAGAGTGGTAAGTAGAGTGTCGATCCCACGAGGAAGCAAATTGGTTGTTTTTAATGAGTACCAAGTACGTTACAATTTCAACTATATTTAGACGATCGATTTTTAGTGAATTAACTAATTAACTAAGCTAAAGCAAGAAATTAAATAAAGCAATATTAAATTGAGGTTGGCTTCAATGAGAGAGGATCTAGGGTTTTGATTTTCAATTGGCTCTTCCGTTGTGATTTAATAAGGGGTTGCTATTAAAACTATTCTATTTTTGGGAGTCGGGGATTCAAAAATCACCGTTAAGGGCTTTCGCTTCGTATAATGGTGCTAATTAACGGTATAAATTCACGGGCTTTCGCTACGTATGAATTTATCCAATTAATCGCTTCCAAACACAAAACCCCAATTGACTATTTTAAAGAGGATTAATAACTTAGATTAACCCAACTCAAAACAACTATATTGTATTTTCCAAAATTATCAAGTCACTCTCATGCACTAAACAATTTCTAAAATCATGTAATGGGTGATCAAATCATTACAAGCATTAAGAACACAACATAATATCCAAAAACAAGTGAATAGAAATTAATAACAAAGCCCCAAATTTAAATCACAACATCCAAGCCAATATGTATATCAAAACCCTAGGCAATTAATTTAGTTCATGATGCAAGGAAGGTAAATCAATTCTTCAATAAAAATTATTGTCATTAAATTAAAATAGAGAGTAAATAATACAATACTTTTTAATTGAGGAAATGATGAAATCCTTGCCTTAGTTTGAACAACAATGGAGGAACAATGAAGATAGAAGATTAAATGTGGGCTGCTTCTCTACTATTCTTCCAACCTTCCAAATTTCTTTTCCACTGCTTTTAAACCCTAGCTTTTCCTCTTTTTTTAAACCCCCCGCTTTTTTTTTAAAACCGCCGAAAAATGTGCTCTTATCTCCCTCCGCCTCGAAAAATGTGCGATCTCCTCCAGGGATTAGGGGTAATTTAGGAAGGTTAAATAAATTTAGGGGGGCAAAAGGGGTAAGAAAAGGGACCTGGGCTTGCGCTAGGGTCGAGGTCGGGCAAGAGAGCGCTGGTCGCCCAAATGAAATGGGTGAGGCTGTGAGAGGGAGTGGGGTGAAGGATGGGTGGAGGGTCATGATGGGGTTTGGAGAGAACGGGATCCGACCGGATCGGATCGAGAACGCTGGTCGCGCACAAGGGACCGGGCGGCGTGGCGCTGGCACGCATTAATGAAGCCAACTTTCAAGGAATTGCTCCGGTGCCCCTGTCTTCTTGAATGCGCCGCCGAAGACCCTATGCCCCTGGCTTTGCAATTTAGTCCTCATTTTGCTTAAGTTGCCCCTTTGAAATACTTGACGAAACTTAACGGCAAGCCACAAAACTTAACATTAATGCCCGGAATTGCCCCGATTTGCATGAATTGAGCCATAGAAACTCGAATATCTTTGAGATACCTACATGAAGCATAAAAATACATAAAAATAATATCTCAAATGCAATTATCAACCAAAGCTCAAAATAACCTATAAAATTCCGGAAAATTAATGAAAATAATAGAAAATAATAAGCTTATCAACACCCCCAAACTTAAGCTTTGATCGTCCCGAGCAAAGAGAGATATGGATTATGGACAAGCTCGAGACAACGATGGAATGAAGAAGGCACTCAATCAAGATCCCATATGCATTACCATGAAAGAAATCAAACTCAAGATTATAAAAATGCATAACCAAGGTATAATGTGATTTCAATGCTATCAAACTTTCCTCAAACACTTACTTAAAAACATGAAGCACAAGCCCATGACTAAATAGCATCACTCTAGCTAGGATTGAACGTTCAATGAAATACCAAGCATAAGCCATGAAACCGAAAGAGATAAATACTTCACAAGACAATAACTCATGGCATGACAATATCAATAGGACTTTTGCAAGCTTGTAACTTTAGGCCAAGGTTGAGCTACAAATGAAGGGAAGGAAATCAAGACAAGAGAGCACAAGTGAAGCCTTCAAAATCACACTCAAGTCTAACTTCATGAAACAACACACTTCATCATAACTCAACATTCTTTTCAACAACCCCCAAACTTAACTTCTTCTTTCTTTCTTTTTTTCTTTTTTTTTTTACACACAAATCAAGAACTTGGGGTTGAGAGTATACCAAACTACCACAAATGATTTTTTTCATCCCACAATTTCCCTTCTTTGAATAACTTTAAAGCACAAATGGTTCACAATTTTGGGATGCCCTTCACTTTTGATTTTTTTTTTTTTTAATACACAAGGGCCCCTTTTTACAATATAAACAACCTCCAACCCATCAACCAAGATTAAATCACACCACACCAATACATGAATAACAATATTTCCATGAAGCACACACTCCCTCCAAGACATAAATTTAGCAATTCATTTCACAAAGTGCTCTCTCAAAGGGTTGGATAAAGTGTATAGGCTCATGGGATAAGTTAATGCGGGTGATAGAAATGAAGGCGAATGGGGGTCATTGTGTGCTCTTGCACACACCATTCTTTCATTAAGGCTCAAATGGGATACTAGGGATTTAATGTGAACATGGGTAGGTCGATATGGCACAAACGAGTCAAACATGGCCTATATCATGCTATTGTCATACTCACAAGCCAAGCTATTCATTAATCTCGAAATCATCCAACGGCATCACAACTCACAACAAGGTATTCATAACACATGCACAACCAAAGCTAGAGCTTAGCTTAAAAAAAAATTATCAAGAGATCCACACATGGGCACTATTTAACATGAATGAAGGAAAGGCTAGCACAAAAATCACAAAATATCCTCAACTATGCATATAATAATCTCAAGGCCAAATCCAAGAAAATAATGCACATACAACTCAATGAGCGCCAAAATAATGAGATGAATGATCAAAGCATAATTAAAGGGGTCCAAACTAGCTTGAAATTTTCTAAAAATTTTCAAATTTTCTCAAAAATCGAGGGCAAAAAATAATTCTAACCCCACCCCCAAACTTAGAACCGAACATTGCCCTCAATGTTCATGAACATACCAAGGCAAGGCAACAATCACAACTCCCCATGAAAAGCAAATAAAAAGAAAAATATTTTTGCGAGGGGACACTATATACACCTCCTATAAACCCACAAACTCGGGAGGGCTTGAGCGACACATGCATATAAATACAAAAGCTATAAAAACAAATAAATAAAAAGAGAGGGAAGAGAAAACCGGTGTGATATGAATAGTTCTAATTTAAAGTCTTTAGCTTGACTTTCTTGCTCGCATCATTGTGTTTCCGGATCGTTGAGGAGTATGGAAGGTTCATTCTTTTGCAATTCACCACCCAAATATGCCTTTAAGCGTTGACCATTGACTTTGAATGTTGATTGGGTAGCATCATCTTTCACTTCCACCGCTCCATGAGGGAAGCGGAAACAACCGAAAATGGTCCCGACCATCGGGATTTGAGCTTGCCCGGAAAGAGTCTCAACCTTGAGTTGTATAGGAGCACTTGTTGTCCCGGATGAAAAGATCTTGGCAAAATGTGCTTGTCATGCCACTTCTTCGTTCGCTCCTTATACAATTTTGCATTGTCGTAGGCTCTTTGTCTAAGCTCTTCCAACTCTTCCAATTGCAATAATCTCTTCTCACGGCGGCCTTGAAGTCAAAATTGAGCTTTTGGATAGCCCAATATGCCTTATGCTCTAGTTCTACCGGAGATGGCAAGACTTTCCAAACACCATTTGATCACAGTCATCCCAATAGGAGTCTTGAATGCGTCCGAATTGCCCAAAGTGAGTCATCAAGCTTTTGGGACCAATCCTTGCGATTTGGGTTCACCACTTTTTCAAGCACACGTTTGATCTCTCTATTAGTCACCTCCACTTGCCCACTTGTTTGAGGATGGTAGGTCGTGGCTACTTTGTGCTTCACTCCATATTTTGCTAGAATTCCATCGAACAACCGGTTGCAAAAATGAGAGCCTCCATCACTAATGATAACTCGGGGGGTTCCAAAGCGTGAGAACAAAAAACTGGTTAGGGCATCATTTGTGGGGAGGGCTACGGCTTCAACCCATTTTGAGACATAATCAACAACCAAGATGTATAAATTTCGAATGAAGGAGTGAATGGTCCCATGAAATCTATCCCCCAAACATCGAAGACTTCAACTTCAAGAATTCACTCTCAAAGAAACCACAAATTCATGAGCATCCTTGAAGAGAAGGCAAAAAGACCCGATTTACAAGCCGTCCGAGATCCACTAAAGTGGCCACCATAAGGAGAAGAATGACAATGGATCAATACCGCAATTTGCTCCTCCAAAGGAACACATCTCAAAGTACTTGATCTTTCCCCAATTTGAATAAATAGGGCTCCTCCCAAACATATTGCTTGACATCATGGAGAAATTTCTTCCTTTGAGATGAAGAGAAATCCGGAGGGATAACGTTGCTCACAATGTAATTGACATAATCCGCGTACCATGGAACCGTGGCATAAGAGATAGAAAATAAGCTTTCATCCGGAAAGTCTTCTTTGATAGGAGATGGAGAAGAGATTCCGTCTTGCTCAAGTCTAGATAAATGATCCGCTACTACATTCTCGGTTCCCTTCTTGTCACAATTTCAATGTCAAATTCTTGGAGTAAAGCACCCACCGAATCAATCGGGCTTAGCATCCTTCTTGGCGAAGAGATACTTAATCGCCGAATGATCGGTGTACACAATAACCCTCGAACCAATGAGATATGCCCGAAACTTGTCAAACGCGCAAAGACAATGGCAAGAAACTCTTTCTCAGTTGTTGCATAATTAAGTTGAGCATCATTGAGAGTCTTGCTTGCATAATACACTGCATGAAAGATTTTGTCTCGTCGTTGACCCAAAACCGCCCCAATGGCATAGTCACTAGCATCACACATCAAATCAAACGGCAAGGACCAATCGGGAGCCATGATAATTGGAGCCGACACCAATCTTTGCTTCAATGCTTGAAAGCTTCAAGCAATCTTCATCAAACTCAAAAGTAGCATCCTTCTCCAAAAGATTGCATAAAGGCTTAGCAATTTTGGAGAAGTCTTTGATAAACCGGCGATAGAATCCCGCATGCCCAAGAAAGCTTCGAATACCTTCACATTTGTTGGAGGAGGAGTTTTTCAATAACTTCAATCTTGGCACGATCCACCTCTATACCCTTGGAAGAAATTTTATGCCCAAGAAAAATACCTTCATTCACCATGAAATGGCATTTTTCCCAATTTAAGACAAGATTCACCTCCTTGCACCTTTCAAGCACCTTGGTGAGATTCCGCAAGCAACTATCAAAATTATCCCCAAGTACCGAAAAGTCATCCATGAAAACCTCAATTTCCTTTTCCACCATATCCGAAAAAATGGCCATCATGCATCGTTGGAAAGTTGCGGGAGCATTGCACAAACCAAATGGCATCCGCCGGAAAGCAAAAGTACCATACGGGCAAGTGAAGGTAGTTTTTTCTTGATCTTCGGGAGCTATAGAAATTTGGAGATAGCCCGAGAACCCATCAAGAAAACAATAGAAATCATGTGCCGCCAATCTATCCAACATTTGATCAAGAAAGGGAAGAGGAAAATGATCTTTCCTTGTTGCTTTGTTAAGCCGCCGAAAATCCATACATACTCTCCATCCCACCACTTGTCTTGTAGGAATAAGCTCATCATCTTCATTTGGAGTCACGGTTATCCCACCCCTTTTTGGCACACATTGGATGGGACTAACCCAAGGACTATCGAAAATCGGGTAGATAATGCCGGCATCAAGCCACTTGATAATCTCCTTCTTAACCACCTCCTTGAGTTGAGGGTAAAGACGTCTTTGAGCTTCAATTGAAGGTTTGGCCTCATTCTCAAGATGAATCTTGTGCATGCAAATAGAAGGGCTTATCCCTTGAATATCTCCAAGAGACCATCCGATAGCTCCCATATTGTCTTTCAAAACCCTCACCAATTTTTCTTCTTGGAGATGAGAGAGATTAGAAGAAATGATCACCGGAAGTGTCTCATGCTTGCCCCAAGAATACATACTTCATGTGTGGTGGGAGAGGCTTCAATTCAAGAAGAGGAGGCTCGATAATTGAAGGCTTCAATTGATTGCATGTCTCCTTTGATAGATCAAGAGATTCCCTTGGAGCTTTCACATATCTACCTTGCAAGGAAAACTTGTCACTAGATATAAAATTCACATTTTCATCACAAGTCATTTCATTGTTGTGTGCAAGTGTAGAATCATGCAAAGAATTGGAATAACAATGAAGATTTTTATCAAAAGGATATTTGGGATGAATGTCTTGGAAGACTTCATCCACACATTTGTCAATCACATCAACTCTTGAACATTCTTCCACTTCCCCGGGATATTTCATGGCCTTAAAGACATTGAAGGTGACTTCTTGATCATGCACCCTCATAGTGAAGTTCTCCTTTTGCCACATCAATCAAGGTTCTCCCGGTTGCCAAGAAAGGTCTTCCAAGAATAATTGGCACCTCACAATCCTCTTCCATGTCAAGCACTAAGAAATCCGCCGGAAGGATAAGCTTATCAACTTTCACAAGAACATTCTCAATAACACCCTTGGGATAAGCTAGAGACCTATCCGCCAATTGAAGAGTAACGGAAGTAGGCATAGCTTCACCCAATCCAAGCTTCCTATAAACCGACGATGGCATGAGATTAATGCTTGCCCCCAAATCACACAATGCCTTGCCCGTAAAATTCTCCCCAATAGTGCATGGAATTACAAAGCTACCCGGATCTTTCAATTTTGGAGGAGGCTTTTGTTGTAGCACATCACTACATTCCTCCGTCAAAGATATAGTCTCATAATCCTCAAGTCTTCTTTTCTTGGAGAGGATATCTTTCACAAATCGGGCATAAGAAGGCATTTGTTCCAAAGCATCGGCAAAAGGAATGTTGATGTGAAGCTTCTTGAAGATTTCAAGAAACTTAAGAAATTGGTTGTCATCCTTTGCCTTTTGGAGCCTTTGCGGAAATGGAGGTGGAGGATACACTCTCTCTTTGACCGGAGGTGGGGGAATTGGCTCAATCTTCTCCTTGGATTTTTCTTGCACTTCTTCACAATTTTTCTCACCCACCTTCTCTTCACCCTTCTCAACTTGCAACTCTCTCCCACTTCTAAGAGTAACCGCTTTACATTGCTCTTTTCCCTTCGGGTTGGTTTTGGTATCACTTGGAAGGTTTCCTTGAGTTCTAGAATTCATGGAAGATGCCATTTGACCCATTTGAATTTCAAGGTTTCTCACGGAAGATTGGGTGCTAAGGATTATGGCTTGTTGATCTTGGATGATTTTTAGAAGGTCCTCCATGGGTATTTCTTTCTTTGGTGGAGGTTGAGGTGGATTTTGATTTTGGTAAGGTGGTTGGGTTTGGTATTGTGGTTGGTGTTGGTGTTGGTGAGGTTGGTTAGAGAATCCGGGAGGGTTATTGGAATTTCGATTTTGGGTTGAGGAGGAGGGTTGGTTTTGGTTGTTGCTCCAAGAGAAGTTGGGGTGGTTTCGCCAACCCGGATTGTATGTGTTTGAATATGGGTTGTTTTGGTTCCGGTTGAAGTTGGAAACAAATTGGATTGATTCCATTTTCAAATGGCAAACATCCGAAGTGTGAGGGCCTCCACAAAGCTCACATGCCACTTTTTGTGGAAGAAGAGTAGCTTGCAAGATCTTGGTAAGCTCCGCTACTTGAGCGGTCAAGCTAGCAACTTCGGTTGAGGATTCCCGAACCATGGCAACACTCCTTTGAGCTCCTCTTTCATTCCCCCAAAAATGATTGTTTGAGGCCATCTTCTCCAACAAAGCATACCCATCATCCACATTATTTGTCATAAATGCTCCACCCGCGGCCGCATCAATAGAAGTTCTTGTTGATGGAAGCAAACCATTATAAAATGTTTGCACTATCAACCACCGAGGCAATCCATGATGTGAGCACTTCCTCAACATATCTTTGTATCTCTCCCAAGCTTCATACAAGGTCTCACCATCAAGTTGAAGAAAAGAAGTGATGGCATTCCTCAGTTGGACCGTCTTCGCGGGAGGATAGTATTTCTCTAAGAAAGCTTGCCTAAGCTCACCCCAATTTGTGATAGATCCCGGAGTCAACGAGTTCAACCACATTTTCGCTTTATCCCTAAGAGAGAAAGGGAACAAGCGAAGGCGTATGGCTTCATTCGACACTCCATTCATCTTGAAAGTGTCACAAATCTCCATAAAATTCATGATATGATCATGAGCATCCTCGGTCACCAATCCCCCAAATTGAACGTTCCCTTGGATTAGAGAGATGAGAGATGGCTTGATCTCAAATTTGTTGGCGGCCACGGGAGGTCTCACAATTCCCGGTAGATAATCGTTCAAGAAGGGAATAGTGAAGTCATGGAGTGGCCTCTCTTGCTCAATAGGATTCTCCCTATTTCTCCTTTCATTAGCCCATTGGGCTTGTTCTCTATTCACCCTTTCATTATCCTCTTGGACTTCTTCTCGGGGAATATATTTGGCCCCCACTTCCGCCATAGTTCATTGCACTCTACGGCGAAGTCGGATAGTTCTTTCAATTTCCGGATCAATCGGCAACAATGAAACTTTTGCCGATCGGGTGTGTCGCATACACCTACACACAAGCTCAAAGAACTACACCAAAAGATCAAGTGCAATAGCCCAAGCAACAATAATAAATAAAAACAAAAAAATAAAAATGTCTAAATTACAATCTCAAATGAAGCTATTATGATATCTTAAAACAACACCGTGCTTCCCCGGCAAAGGCGCCAAAAACTTGTTGGTTGTAAAAACGCACACGGGCAAGAATACCCGGTCAAACAAGTAATACAGTGATAAAGTAGAGTGTCGATCCCACGAGGAAGCAATTTGGTTGTTTTTAATGAATACCAAGCACATTGCAATTTTAACTATATTTAAACTATCGATTTTGAGAGAATTAACTAATAATTAAGCTAAAACTAAAAATTAAATAAAGCAATATTAAAATGAGGTTGACTTCAACGAGAGGGGATCTAGGGTTTTGATTTTCAATTGGCTCTTCTGTTGTGATTTAATAAGGGGTTGCTATTAAAATTATTCTATTTTTGGAAATCGGGGATTCAAAAATCACCGTTAAGGGCTTTCGCTTCGTATAACGGTGCCAATTAACGGTATAAATTCACGGGCTTTCGCTACGTATGAATTTATCCAATTAATCGCTTCCAAACACAAAACCCCAATTGACTATTTTAAAGAGGATTAATAACTTAGATTAACCCAACCCAAAACAACTATGATGTATTTTCCAAAATTATCAAGTCACTTTCATGCACTAAACAATTTTTATAATCATGTAATGGGTGATCAAATCACTACAAGCATTAAAAGCACAACATAATACCCAAAAATTAATGAATAGAAATTAATAACAAAACCCAAAATTTAAATCACAACATTCAAGCCAACATATATCAAAACCCTAGGCAATTAATTTAGTTCATAATGTTAAGGAAATAAATCAAACCTTCAATCAAAAATATCATCATTAAATATAAATATAAATTAAAGTGTATAATACTTTATAATGAAGGAGATGATTGAAGTTCCTTGGCTTGAACAATAGTGGAGGAACAATGAAGAGAATGAAAATTGAGTGAGAAATGGCGGCTGGTTCTGCTTCCAATTCCCTCCTTCAATTCTTTCTTTCAGATTTTTTTGTTCCAGCCCCTTTTTCTTCTTTGGTTCCAGCCCTTAGTCATCTGCCGAAAATTTTTCTCCCAGATTAATTTCCAAGGCTGCTAGGGCACAAGGGGGGTAGATTTGGAAGTTCAAATAAGATTTGAGGGCAAAAAGGGGTAAGAAAAGGGAGATGGGTCGCTAAGTCGGGGTTAGCCCGGAATGGATCTCGGGTCGGACCCATTGGGCTGGGCTAGAGGAGAGGGAAGTGGGGGTGGAAGGGAGGTAGGTGGGCGGATGGGGCAAGGCAGAACGCGAGTTAACCCGATCCAGATGGGAGGACGCGCGGGTCAGCCACTAAGGGACCGGGCGACGTGGCTCTTCCACAAGCCGACAGCGCATTAATGAGAGAATGGCCGGCTGTCAGCGCTGCCCTCCGAGTTTCGAAATTGCTCAGGTGCCTCCTTCTTGAATGCGGTTGCCAAGTCCTACGCGCCTAGACTTTGCAATTTAGTCCACCGTTAACTCGTTAGGGCTTTTCTGGCCGCGCCGTGCTTTGAAATCCTCAACGAAACTTAACGGCAAGTGTCCAAACTTAACATTGAAGCCCGGAATGTCCTCGATTTGCATATATTGAGCCATAAAACCCCAAATATCTTTGAGATACCTACATGAAGCACAAAGTACATAAAAATAGGATCTCAAATGCAATTAATTATCAACCAAAGCTCAAAATAACCAATAAAATTCTGGTAAATTAATGAAAATAATAGAAAATTATAAGGTTATCAGCGCCCATCGAACCACCGAGCTAAACAAGCTCTAGTAAGAAAGTAAAGTCGTAACGGTGATACAAGACAATAACAATAACAAATTGCGAAAGCGAAATATAAGAAAGGGACTATGAGCTAACAAGCTCTAAGTTAAAGACACGACCAAAGAGATAGTTAATCTCTTAGCCTAAAATTTTGAACCACGTGCCGCAACAATGTGCACGCACAACAAAACCACATATTAAACAAAATTGTAATATATAATCAAGTCATCGGCGACACTACATGTCGAAACCCAACAGCTACAACCACGAGTCCACTACTCGGGAACACAACAACGACAAAGATATTGAATGCCCCGAGCTACTGCTCACTTAGGAGACAACTCATATATAAATAGAATGACGTACAAAAGTCTGACAATACTTGTCGACTACAGAAAATACTACAATAATTAAAAAAAATTAAAACTATCCAACCGTAAGGTTTACATAACTTTACTACCGTCGTTCCTCACATGAATAGAACGATAAATAAATAATGGAATAAGACTCTGTGAGTTACAATTCGAGAGAGTCAGCTACTACCAACACTCTACTTGATCTACCGAACGAAGTGCGCACAGTTACAGCTACAATCTACTCGACCTTTACGCGAGCTATCGATCACACTGCACATGTAGACCGCTTAGTGGGCTTAAACCCAGGCATACCGGGTTCAAACACTCACGTTCCGGGAGGTAAGTTTTGTCCCCGTAGTTATGTATTATAATCTATAATTAAATATAAATATCTAATTAAAGTTTTATTTCGATTTATGCTTTAATATAATTATAGTTATATTTCATTTTCATTTAATTAGTTTATTTTCCTATTTTTACTTTAATGTAATAATAAGTTATATTTCCTTTCCGTTTAAATTAGTTTCATTTTCGTTCCTACTTTAACGTAATAATAGTTATATTTTCTTCCTGTTTAAATTAGTTTTATTTCCGTTCTTACCTTAATGTGATAATATTTACATTTTCTTTCAGTTTAATTAGTTTCTTTTCTGCGCGTACTTTAAATATAAAAATAGTTATGTTTCTTATTATTTAATAAGTTTCTTTCCAGCTTATGCATGTAAATATAAATAAAGTTTGTACTAGTTTAACTATTTTATTCTTAACATAGCTTATAAAACGTTGTAATTATTCTTTAAGTTGTATTATTTCAGCTATAATTTTGTTTTTTCTTTTCTTTAATAAATGTAAAGTGATTTATCTTTATTTCTTTCCGTCGTATATAAATGTATTGTTTTGAGCCAAAGTATATAAAATAAAACGAGCATATTGACAAATCCATTGTGAGACCGAAAGGGCAAGTTGGATGTCTAACTCCTTCATAACTCGTAACTTAGCCCCCGAACCCATACAATCTGATATTTTTTTTGTTTTTCTCTGTTAATCATTAAAATAGAGGTGGCAACTATATAATACATATTTTGAGTCCACAAATGAGGTCAAGCGTATTCCAGCGCTTTGAAGTTTCAAACCACCCGCCTTTTTTTTTTTAAAGGTTGAGGGACATAGGTGACTTGACAAATGGATGAGGCCGGAGGCTTAAAGGCTTGAACGACTTTCACAACAACGATGGCGACTCTTACAACCCCGGGATTTAAAGTATTGTTTTTTTTTTTTAACAAAAGAGGGCTAGACTCACGTTCTTTGGGGTTATCAATATGCTTGTTTTTTTCTCTATTACATTTCTTTGGCTTCTTTTATATATATAATTTTTAATCTTTCAAAAAAAAATCATCATAAAAAACAAAAACAAAAAAATGTTTTCTTTCCTTTAATATAGTTTTGTTTGCATACATATTGGGATCTTTGTTGTTTTCCTTTTGTACCGCTAACAATTTTGCAAGGGCTGAAAAATAAAAGAATTGATTATTTATTTTTGCTCTCCCGAGAGGATTGTCCGAGGTATATAATCGTTACATCTCATTTCGTGGATCGCCAAAAAAGAGGGGTTTTTCTAATTAAAAAAAATCATGTGTGATACTTAGTTCTCTTTTCCTTCAAAAAATCGTTTCTTTTTGCAAAAAAAAGATCATTTTTAAAATAAATAAATAAATAAATAAAAAGGATTTCGTTCTCTCCAAGCAAGAAGAAAAAACAACTCTATTCTTTCAAATTCAAAAAAAAAGATTAACAAAATGAAAATTTCTCTGACATAGTTGAACTACGATGAACTGAGCCTCGAAATGAGGAATGTAGGCAGCCTTGGTCCGGTCAAATACTTTGATTTACTCTTTAAAAAGATGTGTTTTCTTTTTTGTATCCCAAAACATGTAAAGATAGGAAATCTCTTCACCTTTATACTCAATTGTCATCTCCAAATTCATCTTCCCTCTTAACCTTTCATGAATGTATCACTAGTGGATTAGTGTATCGTTCACTCTCGATTTCAAAAACAATTTTCAAGTTTACTTCAAGATATCAAGGTCTACCACTTCAAAAAAAAAAAGGACGATAGGAGCCATGGAAGAAATGAAAGCTGGAAAGCCAAGAAAGCCTAAAAGTCCGAAAGCCTGAAATCCAGAAAAGTTAGGCGACTCAAGGATCATAAGCAACAATTCAGGACTGGGGCTTTCAAACCACCCAGGGGTGTCTCTTTTGCACATATTGATGCCTACAGCCTATTATTGCAGAGTATGCTCACTAATCCATTTGGTCTCCGTTATTTCAAAAATCCAACCAAGTCCTCAAATTGAGCTTTCTAAAAGTATTTATCTATATTCGAGTTTGGCAAATGCTTGCTTCTCCCATATTAGCTTGTCGAGTCTTCTTCTTGGTCTTTGAGAACCACCTATCGGCGAAGTGTCTGTTTATTGTTAAAAAAAATGACGAATCAACTCATGTAAAAACATGATAAAACTACACAGGTTGATAATGAGTAATTTCGAAATATAGATCCACAAACCATTAAAAATGTGAGTTCAATAAAAGTAACCTTTTGTCTTTATGAAATGTCATCTTCGACCCATTGCAACCGAGATGTTAGTAGCACACTAGGGGCTTCCAACCATGCACCAAACCCTTCCAAATACCTAAACAAATAAACCATATACCAAAGCCTAACCATCTCTAAATCCAAATTGCTCCACCCTATATGTATATATATATATATATATATATATATATATATATATATATATCTACCAAGAGTGACCACCTTTTTATCCCAAGAGAGAGAAGATAGATATTTCTTCAAGCACTCACCCAAATTGCTTCGAAAGGTCAACAAAAAAAAGAGAAGAAGAAATAGAAAGAAGAAAAAAACAAGGTTGAAAATTCAAAAAAAAAAAAGGTCTATGCATAAAAAAAGAGAAAAAGAAAAGAAGTCTCTCTTGAGTAATTTCCTCAAAATCTTCTCTCTCTCTTTCTCTCGTAACAAAAAATAATTAATCACTCTTAGATAACCCCATAACCCACAGCCTAAAAAGGATAGCCAATGATCGCTTCTGATCGCCTTTCCGAAAATAACCAAATCCACAGCCCAAAATGTCTTTGAACCAGAGGCCAACCAAATCCTCAACCCTGAAGCCAATCCATCCCAAACACTTAAACACTATACCCTAACCTAGTTGCCACCTATATCTTTGTTTCAATCAGTTATAATGTGATCTGGGTCCAGGACATAACTCCTTGCTAAAAAACATATAAAATTATCAAAATATAAACATTAAATAGGGTCCATAAATCTTATGATACTCGGCGATAAACTCTGGATCGTGACTTTTTTTTTTCCATTAGAGTCATCCTTTTTTCTTTGAGCATACTCATTTCTGTCTCCCACAAAAGTCTCTCCAACTCATTAGTTATATTAATTAATTCGTCTTTTAATGTAGGTACAACTAAGGAATATGCGAAGACATCAAGATTTTCATTATTAATAACAGACTCTAAAAGGTTGGTTACATTATTAAGGTCCTGGGGTTTGAGGTCCTCAATTTCAGGGAGCGGGCCGGTAGATGACCAGTCTATAAGGGGAATGGTATATCCGAAACGGTCCACCAAGTCTGCAGATCGTCGGGAGGGCGGGCCGTAGTAGTATACCAATTCCAGAGGTTATCAGCAATAGACCTAAATTTAGTCGAGAGCCTTTCATAGCTAGTGCCTCCGTCAATTATTCCCAGGAAACTATCTCCCATAAAGTCATCACCTAACAGGGCTAGGGCACAGTCATCTTGATCTATAGTCCAGGTATTTTCGACTATCACAGTTTTATATGCGAGGGGCTGGGGCTGAGGTAACCTGTTCCATTTCATTAGTGGCGAGACTGATGTCTTCGAAGATTTCCCAACCAGAACGTCTCTTCCCATTTTGGTCAATCCATGGTTTGGGGAACAAGAGATAGGCATCTGTTTCTCCCTTCCTTACAAAATATCCATTTAGTGTTTTTCTATATGGCTGTAGAGGAGGATCTTTGTAAGGACGCTTTTCACGTTCTGCTTTGCTCTTTTCTCGTTTCTGTCTCGTGACTGCGGCTAGTTCAACTGGTGAAGGTTTGTATCCTAGACCAAATGGAGGGATACATTCTTTAAATTCATCTTGGACCAGATTGATAAGCCCCTGTTGATTTCTTCAGAGACCCAAACCAGGTATGTAATTCATTTTTCGGAGCATGTTTAGTGGGACCATATCTCAGAAGACGTGGTTTTCTTTCTAGTAATGTCGCCTCTCGCCCATATTCAATGGCGTTGACTCGGCTTGAGGGATAACTTCGAAACCACTGAGGAAGATACCCGTGTCATCGTGCACTATCTCAAGGATTGGGATGTCCCCGTTTTCTTTGTTTTCCACGATTTTGTCGGCAAGTATAATTACTATGTGGTCATCATGGATAAACTCGACATGCTGATGCAGTGAGGAGGCTACCCCTTTCATCCCATGGATCCAAGGACATCCCAGCAATAAACTGAAATTAGTAGGAATGTCTAGGACTTGGAATTCAAATGGCATGGTTAGTGGCCCAATAGTCATTGTCAGAGTTACCACCCCTAGGACACATCGACTAGTGTTGTCGTATGCCCTTACTGTCTGCGATGAAGGAGTCTGTTCTGATATATTTGTCTCCAGTTTGGCTAGTGTGCTGGTGGGACATACATTCAAAGATGAGCCGTTATCTATCAGGACTCGAGGAACCCTTTTTTCCATGACCCCTACAGTGATGTGAAGAGCATCGATGTGGTTGGTTCCTTCGGCGTATCTAGATCGATGAACATAATCACATTTCCAAAGTGTATGTTTCCGATCATTTGGGTGAGCTCATTTTGAGAGCTTTCAATAGGGATGACCGCCTGACTTAGGGATTTGGCCAGCGTGTCACAATGAGTTTTGGAAGCACATAGCAAGCCCCGGATAGATATGTTTGCTTAGGTTTTCTTCATCTGAGCTAACAGGGTATCTTCCATACTTTTAGCCCTAGTGTCTATTTCTTTGTCTTTGCCAGAGTGGTCACCACTTTCTTGGTTTGGTTGATATGCTCGACCATATCTGGTATGATGACTGACATCCCCACCGATCCAAATGGCTTTCTCAGTGCTACTTATATTTTGGCTGCCCAGGATAGTGTCCCAAGAGAGCATGTTGCAGCTAAGCTCTTTTTTATTATTATTGAAAAGGGAATAATACATCATTTTTATTCTAGCTGCATATACATCTTTGATCCTGTCAAACTTTCGTTGTTTGATTGGACACTAGGGTTTGTTCTCTTGTATCTACTACCGTGATGATTTTATTGTCGATGAGGTCTTGGATAGCATTTTTGAGCGAGTAGCACTTGTCGGTAAGATGACCACTGTAGCGATAATACTCACAATAATGGGTATGGTTCCATGAGCTAGGTAATGGTCTTAGCGGTGTATAATTCATGATTGGTTTAAGCTTTCCATGAGCCCATAGTGTTTGAAAGATCATGGACCTTGAAGCAGGCAAATCATCATAATGCCTCTGAATTTGATCCCTCCTTCATTTTGGTTGGGGTGAAGTGTTTGGTTGGGATTTGGTTGAGTAGCTAGATTGAACATCCTCTTGTTGGTTTGGGAAATATTGTGCCAGGAACTAATTGTATGTGTTTCTATTTGAAGGAGGTTGTTCTTTTTCATGCGCACAAATCATTCATGTCAGGGTTCCATGGGCCATTTGCTGGGTATAGGTATTTGATGGGTCAAAAGGGAGGTAACTTTTTTGGTTATGGTAGTAGGCATTTAGGTGAATGAGTTCAGGCTTGGTGTCTGAGGTAGGTGGATTGAGCTTATAAATATTTGGAATGATATTGCTTTGGGAAATGGGGTTGGTATTTGGCTGAAGGCTGGTGTTTGGTAGGGTTTTGGAAGCTTAAAGAAGGATATCTTCTGTTGGGTCGGAGAGGTTTATTTCCAGAAGGAGAGGATTATTAGGAGGAGGCATTAAGCTTTTGATTTCATGAGAGATGGTAGCGAAAGTTTCTACGAATTTTTCCAACAGATTGCCAACTACTTGGTTTGTCACTCTTTCTACATGGGCATCCAATTCCCTTTTCAGCCAGTTCTAGAATTTAGGGTGTGGGGCATACCCAGGAGCTTTTATTTCTGGTCCCAGAGCACTCTGTCAATTGCTGGTCTCTGCCACAGTCTGTTTGTTTTTTGCGGCCATTCTGCCCAAATCTGTAAACTCTGAACTGATTCTGATATTTTCTGATCAAACCCTTGTGCTAGTATCACGTATCAACCAATCGGTTCTATCTCTTCCTTTCCAAACTCAGGCTAGGATTCCGAGAAAAAGGGGTTGAAGGTATCAGAAGGGAAGGTTCCAAGCTTTTGGGTTCTGAGTACATTGTGCCTTTATTATTTTTTTATTATTATTCATTTTTCCCTAAGATTGATCGGACAAGCACCCGCTTTGTTTTGACAGTCTCGGGACTTTTCCTAGAATAATGGATTCTTTCTCTAGATTATAGAACCTTCGTATTCCACCTACCTTTCGACTCCCCAAGATCGAACTGATCTCAGGTGAAGGGCCTATACTCTTTTCAAGATCCACCATTCGAATAGTCTAGGTCGAATATCATAAGAATTATTGGTCAGCCCCTGTGCATATATCTTTTTTTTATATATATTTTTTGTTTTTTTTTTGCAATAGGGATTAGTCAATAATTTAAAGATATAAAAACTGATCGGTCCATGATGTGTCCTGAGAATCTATATGTATTTAACGTTGGTTGATGGAGGGGGTATGCTGGCCATGGTGTAGGGTAGTAGTTCGGAATATTTCTACGTGTGTGCACGTGTGTGAGGTATCTAAAAAGCAGTAAAGTCTTTTTTCCAGATATAAAGCAGTAAATGGCCCGTCTTTCAGTTCTTTGTGGATTTTCTCGGCTAATTAGTTTGAATCCTCGAAAGGACGGTGCGAGCAAGCGAGTGTGACAGCCATTCAGATCAATAAATAGAAAGAAAAGTGGAGAATCTATCTGTTCCAATTAATTACATTTGGTCCTAATCCTCAAAATAAAAATGACAGAATAAATATTTACATATTTTGTAAGGAATAATAAATAAAGCAGAATAAAATAAAATAAAGCGATAATAAGCCCATGTTTTTTGTTATCACAGAAATGCTATTTTTATTCTTTTTTTTTTGTTCACGACGGTACCAGATTCAGCGGAAACCAGAAAGCTTGCAAGTTTTCAGGGGTTATTTGCACAAATATATAAAATGCAATATCTTAATGTTAAATAAATATAACAAGCATATTTAGCCAAAAATAAAAAGAAAAACTTGTTTTTTCTTTTTCAAAAGAAAATGAGTCTAGCCCTCCGTTTTTATTTCCTTTAAAATAAAATCAACATCCCTAGCGAGTTCCACTATGAGTGCCCGATTTTCACCTTTCCCCGCTCTGAGAAATGAGTGATTTCAAAACCTTTAAATCGTGTGGAATACGCTCGCCTCAATTATGGACTCAAAATGTGATAAGCAGTTAGTCGTCATCTTTATTTTAAGGAAAACAAAGAAAAACAAAAAATAACCAGATTTGCAAAGGGTTCGGAGGTTAAGTTACGAGGTGGGAAGGGGTTAGGCACCCAACTCGCCCTTTCGGTCTCAAAATAGTTTTTTGGCTTAAATATGTTTTTTTATATATTTATTTAACGAGTTGAAATAAAGCATTAAATATATATATATATATATATATATATATATATATATATATATATATATATATATATATATATATATATATTTGCATATATATAAGTAAATTATTACAAACTTACACCGGCCTTCCGGAATTACAAATACATTTATAAAATTTTGGTCATAATAATGGATCTTTTAAAGGCTATTTTCTATAAATTTCGGGCATAACATAGCTTATTTTTCTTACATTTGACTAATCTAAATAGCACTTTTTATAAATAAAAACTTTAATAAACCTACCTCTTGAAGCGTGGGGTTCTATCTGTAACAAGCTCCTTACAGTCGGTTTTAGGTGCGCTCGCTCGTCGCCCGGGGGAGAGGAAGTCTTTTTTTGCTGCTACTTTGTTGTTGCAGGGATTCGGGCAGAGTGACTACTCCGATTAGTTGCTTTTCGCCTCAGGATCTGGGCGTCTAGCGTCTAGCGCTTGCTTCTTTGTTGTCGAAAATCGGATAAACAACAGCGCTTGTTTTTTATTGATTTGACGTCTGGATTCGCGTAGGACAACTACTCTTTTTGGGATTTTTGAACCGGTGGAATATGGCGGAATCCTAGCAGGGCAACTAGGTTTCACTTTGGCCGAAGAGTTTTAGTGTTTGCGGGAGGTTTGGCAGAGCTTCAGGGCTAGAGGAAGAAATTCTCTCGGCGTTCTCTCAGACTGCGCGATGAAACTCACTGTGTAGTGTTTTCTCACTGCGTATTCTCATTGTGTTCACTATGTGTGAATTCCTCAAGCTAGGGACCTCTTATTTATAAGTGAGAGTGAGGCTTCCTTCCTGTTAAGTTTTACTTTTACGTGTTTCAACGGCTTGTATAAGCGAGAAGATTGCACATTAGGTAAACTGCTACAGAAGATAGGGGAGGCGTTGGGCCTTGCGCCCAGGTGGTTGTGGGCAGCGCCCAGGGCCATTTTTCTTCATCTTTTTGGCATTTAGGCCCCCTGCATTTAACTGTATATGCATCCTCCTTTTTCTTTTACATTTTTAACTCAGTAACTTAACATTTGTTAATCCTTTTAACAGGTCTTGATATTTTATGTCATTTTACATTCCAGGGGTACGAAATTGGGGTATCTACAGGGAGCTGCCCCATACATATTTCGGCACTGCGCCCAAGTATCTAGAAGGCAGCACCTCATTTGCTCTTACTCACTGGTGCACTTTGCCTTTGGTACAAGCTTTCCAGCGCAAGGTACAATACGTTGAAGCACGAAGATAAAATATCTGCTCTGTTCCTTCGCTGTTAAGGATTCCCACTCCCGGCTATAAATATGAGGCTTCGACCAATGCCTCAAGACATAAAATATTACAAAGAATTTTATGGAGGAAATTATCACTGATTCTGTTGATAGTTTCTATTTCAACCTCGAAGCTTCGTTAATGCGAAGCCGTCCCTAAACACTTAACTCTCCGGCCAAAGTAAACCTTAGTTATCCGACTAGGTTTTTGCTCTATTTCACCGGTTCCAAAATCCCAAAACAAGCAATTGCTCTGCCCGATTCTAGACGTCAAATCCAGCAAAAACAAGTAGTTGTTTGGCCCGATTTCACACTCGACAACAACAAAAATCAAGAAAAAGTAAGCAGTTGTGCCACTCGGATCCCAAGGAAAAAGGCAACTAAAGAAGCTGGTCTCATACTGCTTCCGAATTGAACAAAAGTAGTAACAACAACAACAACAACAACAAAACAACAAAGAAAAAAAACTCTTCTTGAAGGAGCGAGGCGGCGCCTAAAAGCATGCCCAGAGAAGTTAGTCAGGGATAAAACCACACGCTTCAAGTGGTAGGTACCATAAAATTATTTATTATTTTGTCTATAAAATAGTGATATTTTTATAGTAATATATCACGAAATAAATCGTTATCATGCTAAAATTTCTGGTATAAATAGCACTAGAATAAGTCGTTATTATAGCATAAATTTAATAGGCATTATCTACAACTCTAAAATGAGGCTACTGTAATTTTCTATATTTCTATTGTCATATATATATATATATATATATATATATATATATATATATATATATATATATATATATATATATACATACTTTATTTAAGTTTTTAAATTTATAAAAATAGTATATTTTTAAATTTATAAAAATAGTATATTTAGCCAAAGATCCATTTTGAGACCGAAATGGCCAGTTAGGTGTCTAACCCCTTCCCAACTCGTAACTTAGCCTCTGAACACTTATAAATATAGTATATTTGATTCTTCTTTGTTTAACCTTAAAATAAAGATGGTTACTCTGTTTTTTCATATTTTGAGTCCACATTAGTGGCGTATTTCACGTGCTTCAGAAGTTTTAAACCGTCCGCCTTTCGGTAGCGGGGGAAAGGGTTAAAAACGGGGCACTCACAGTGGTGACTCTGCTGGAAACGTGGTTTTTATTTTATTAATAAAATAAAAATGCAGGACTAGACTCAGTTTGTTTTTTTGGATTTTTGGCTAAATAAGTTCGTTATATTTATTTAACAGTTTAAATACTGCGTATAACCTTGAAATATTGCAGCAACTTTATTTTGGTACTAGTGCAACCCGAAAAGATAAAAATCAAAAAAGGGCAGCAATTTTTGCTTTATTTTGTTTTATTCTGTTATTATATTATTCCTGGTGGATATGTAAATATTCTTTTATTCTGTTATTTTTATTTTAGGGATTATGACCAAATGTAATTAATAGGAACATATAGTTTCCCAATTTTTCTTTATATTTATTGATCTGAATGTTCGTCATGCTCGCTCGCGCTGTCCTTTCAAGGATTCAAACTAATGAGCCAAGAAAATCAACAAACGAACAAAAAGACGGGCCAAAATTTATTGCTTTATTACTGTTTTTTTTTTTTTGGGAAACAGGGGCGGCACCCAGCTAGCTTTTATTAAAATGGAGAAATAAATTACAAACTTAAGGGGGACAACCAGCCTTGCCCTTAAAAAGGGAGGATGGAGAGGCCTAACCTCGAGAAAAGAAAGTACAAACACAACAGCTATAGCTATCTAACAAACTAACCGTGAAGATAACGAAAATTATAAAAGCCATGAGAGTCCATTTGCAACAAATGCTTCAATTCCCTAGATAGAGAGGCAAACTGATCAAAATTTTTAAAAACCCGATGAGCATGAGCTTACGGCAAAATTTGATCGACCACTTTTTATTACGTTCATGGAAGATATGAATCAAGGCGTATCCAGTAGAGTAAGCGGCACATGCGGAGCTCGTAAGATGTATTTCCGGGGTTCAGAGTAATTATTGACTAAAACATCAACTGCTACCTTAGAATCATAATCCACTTCCACTTTCTCCAGGCCCAAACGACGACATAAAACCAAACCATCTCTAAGAGCAAAAATATCTGCCTGCATATTAGAACCCGATCCATAGCAATTGGAAAACGCCGAGATAAAGGACCCCCGCGAATCCCTAACAACCCCACCACCTGAACATAAACCATTCTTTGATGACCCATCAGTATTGAGTTTATATCCATTTGTGACCGGAGGAATCCACCGAATCCATTTCCCTGTGCGAAGAGGAGGCTGTAATATATTAACTCGTAGAGACTCCAACGCCAAACAAGCTCTCGGACCACTAGCAGTCTTAGGCCTGAACACAAGGCACATGTCTCTCAAGCGCAAAACCGATTGTAGATGAAGTCCACGTCGAAGGAATTCCTTCAAGCGGGGCAACCTGGATTTCCAAAGCTCCCAGTAGTAAACATGAACACCCCAAGAAGACAAGCCCCCAGCTGACTTCGAATAGAACCTTTTGCCCAGGTCTCGAACAAATGCTAAAGAGAATTGTAAGATGAGCACTTCTGAAACACAACAACAAACTTAGACGGACCAATGCTGTAGCAGTTAAAAAATCGTGGATGCATGGGGTGCGGAGACGGACAAACACTGTTAGAGGCCAAAGGTATCATCTTTGATTGAATTAAAGATGCCGAGGCTGCATCATGGAAAAGGCGCCATACAAATCCACTAACCTTAAGCGGTATCCACGGATGCCAAATCTTTTTTGCCCACAAGCTTTTACATTTAAAAAGAAAAAAAAAACTTTACTGCTTTTTTTAGATAACGCACACACACGCACTCATGTATAGATATTCCGACTGTTACCCTTCAACCCGATAAACACGCTCGGGTAACCATGATCTCGAAAGAGAGGCTATAGAGAACTTAGGCCGAAATTATCACATCATGCGCCCCTTAATGGGGCAAAGGCCCAGGTGGCTTCAGCCTAGCCATGCATTAGTCAATGTTAAAATCATGTATATTTTTTTAGGACACTTCATGAACTGATCGATATTTATACCTCAAAATTAATGACCAATTCTTGTTACAAAAATATCTGTAAATGAATAAAAGATATATGCACAAGGGCTAATAATAATTTTATGGTATTTATCCTAGACCATTTGAATGGTCGATCACAGGAAAAAGAGTATAGACCCTTCGTCCAGATTTGTCAATCTTGAGAAGTCGAGAGAGTCGGGTGAAATCTGAAGTTCTATACTGCGGAGAAAAATCCATATTCAGGGAAAAGTCCCATGTTGGAATGCTGTGATAATTGGATTATCACCATATTCTATATATGTTAATTTGCTTTGCCCATTACAAGTGAGTCATCAGCAGTGGCTAAAAGATGCTGGCATTATCGTTGGCGTTGTAACTCGTATGATATCACGTAGGTCTTAGATTAGGTGCTACCTAATCCAAGTCTACTACATGATGATTAAAACAGGACCCGGCACCGGATGCGCCGCGCAAGAAAGACACGCGGCTATGTCAAAAGCCTTGATGATAAAGATCGAGAACATCCTTAAGACTCACCACCGAGACATGCTACAAGTTAAGCCTTTCGCACCGGCAGACATCGTTCTCTGAACGGAAGACTTGTTTCCACTGCTCGAAGCATTCCACCGGCGGACTTTAAAATACGCACGTGCTCTGAGAAGAAAAGTCAAAAAGTTGCTCAAATCAAGACAGATATGTGCATGCCTCAAAAAGCCTGACATACTTAAAGCTACAAGACTTTCTCTTACTCAAGTAGTTTGTTGAAGTCAAAAAGTAATTACTTTATTGA
This sequence comes from Codonopsis lanceolata, assembly GCA_013146195.2. Classification (NCBI taxonomy): domain Eukaryota; kingdom Viridiplantae; phylum Streptophyta; class Magnoliopsida; order Asterales; family Campanulaceae; genus Codonopsis; species Codonopsis lanceolata. The sequence continues at coordinate 41,313,060 of CM028377.1, forward strand.
ACAGACCACCTGACAGTGCAATAGACATCAGACCTACTCTTCAAAGACTTATCAACACGGTCTGACAGACAACAAGTTCCAAGATCTACAGGACTAAATCTCTTCTCCAAACAATCAAAGATCTTATGGACAAAGATCTCTATCGATAGTCTTTAACCACTATATCTCTAACTGATAGAAAACTTCAAGTCTTCATCTCTCAACGATCATATTGACTCTCGCCTATATAAATCCTCTCTCTTGCCCAATAAACAAATACAGTGTGTGAGACTATGAGTAATACTGTGTAAGCGACATCGAAGATCATCAAACAATACACAGTGAGCAACGAGTAACTCAATCTACTCAAGAACTTCAAAGAAATCATCTTCACCAACGTATATCTGATAACTACACAGATTGCAGTGAACTCATCTAGTTCTTAGCAAAACACCTTCAGTGGATTACTAGGAAAAAAAACTTGGAAAAGAGAAGAGACTGATCAGAAACTTCAATAGACAGAGATCAAGATCTAAAGATTGATGTTAGATAATGTCTGACGAAAATGAAGAGGCATGCGTAGATATTGCATTCATATCTTGATTTGTATTCCATACATTGATTGTGCAATAATCAATCATCATGGAAGGTCGAGTGCTTTGCACTTACTCGTTCAGATATATTTTTATATCTGAACGACCTTGAAAATCCTTTCCTTCTCATAATAGTTTCTCGTTCTCGTCTCCTATTGTCCTTTGCAACTTAAAGATCCTTGAATGGATAATTAAGTAAGGATTGATTTCCTTCCTAGATCTTAAAGGGGAAGCCATTTGGTAAGTCACACAATTGAA
>CM028377.1:41313989-41386485 GCA_013146195.2 Codonopsis lanceolata
GTAAACCATAAACCTTCTCCACTGTAATCTCTCCCTCTCTTCCATTTACGCAACAACCTCAAGGCGTCGTCAAGGTCTTCCCCACCGGATCTAAGTCAATGTTTTCCTTACTCTGTCTCATCACCAAGGTTAGATTATTCACTATTATAGCCACTATACGTAACAATTTTCTATCCATTTACAATCCTCATTGCGACATTCAGTAGTGTCATTTTTCTTGGTGAATCTTTTTAAGTATATTTTTCATTTATATTATGACAATGCAGCTTGCTGGTGTACATCTTATCTGCGAGCAAGGATGGAGTTGGCCTTATTATTTTTTTTGGGGGGGGGGGTTTCAAATTCGCGATGCATCTCTTATGGCTTATGAGGTTGTAGAGGATGCACATATGGATCATTTGTTCCCTTTTCTTTGGCTTTGCTAGTGGATATATGTGCTTTGTAGGATGCCTTTTAGGGCCTACTAGGCTGGCTTGTTAAGAGTGTGTCATGTTCTAGGGAAGATTATAGTCTCACTCTAACACTTTGCTCCAGAGGAAGTGAGGGTTTGTCATACTTGCAGTTTGCCTTTTCCTTTGAACAATGGTCATGGAACCCTATGATGTGGTGCGTATGTACCTTGTAACTAATTTCAAATTTTCAACAGGTATTACACAATAGTCTATTAATTACACATCAATTTATTTATTCGGTGACTTCAATTTTTGCAGTTTAGAGATATAGTCAAATGAGGGTATGATTTTACTAGCTGGTTTTCTTCCAAATCCAACACGAGACATTATTTTCATCAATCAGGTAAGGTTTTAATTTTTATTGAATCTCAGCACCTGTACTGACTACTACATGATATTAGAACTTTCACCCTTCATTCTAGTAATTAGCTCTATTTGATAATTCAGCCTCAACACACTTATCGTGATTTTTTCGATACCCATTGGACTTGGTGTTGCAGTAAGGTTATATTCTTTGATGATCTTAGTTGTTGCAACCCACCTTGGCGATGCTCTTCAATGTGTCATTTCGGGTAAGTGCCTACATCACACACACACTTACTAGCTATTTGACTGTGACCGATACATCACACACACACACACACACACACACTTACAGGTGATAGCAGTAGTAGTCTGGCTCAAGTAAGAATTTGTGAATTAAGTGAAACTCTCTAGTCTGTAACCTGATCTATACGAAGTTAGTCTTTGTAAAGGTTAGCTTAAACTAAATGACTTGTAATTATTCCTTAGAGAGATATGTAAATATTTTGTGTACAACTTGTAATGAATGACTTAACATAGAGAGGTAAATACAACACAAGAAAAAACAAGGAGTGTTCTCTTTGACTGCTTATTGTTTTTTCTTTTTCTCTCTGCATCTCTTCTAGTTTTATTATTCTTTCTTGGTGTCAAAGCCTTCTTAAAGGCCATGGGAGATAAATTAGTAACCTCATCTACCTCTAGCAACATCAATTCGTAGTCCGAAAATAGGAGTTCGCAGAGCCCTCTTCCTCTCTTCTTTAACATACAATCTGTCATGTCTCACTGCCATCTCTCCCAAGAAAACTATATGAACTGGAAATCTCTCTTTGAATTTGTTCTCAACACACATAAATTGACCTATACAATCATCGAAACCACTCCCCCACCTAGATACATAGAATATGGTACCACCGAAAGTCCGACCTATTCTCTGTTTGTTCAAGTATCTGGAATTCAGTCTTATGTAAACCCTAGTAAAACCTCTGTAGACGCCTAGGATTTACAAGAAAAGGAGTTTGGGGTAGATTCTGCCATTCATATCCTGAAACTTCAGGATGATCTCCATGCCTTGACTAAAACCCTTGACATGTCCATCCGTGATTATCTTCTCGAGGCCAAAACCATAGTCAACTCCTTAGCCATCACCGGTGAAGTGGAGTCGACTGTTAATATGAAACAATGAATATTAGCAGGCTTAGGATCCACATACAAGGATTTTATAACAACCCAAAACTCTAGAGGAGCAACCACACTGTTCGACCTCCAAGATCTTGCCCTCCAAAAGAAATTTTCCACCCCTTCATCACTTACAACCACTGTCTTCAGTAATAGCAAAGGCTAGAATAACCCTTCGAAACCTGACAGTAATTCATTAAATTTCCATGGGGGTGGGGGGAATTCTCCTGAGAAAGTTTCTCCTCAAACCAACAACATGAGTGGTGGATATCGAGGTCAGGGTAAATGTTGGTGGAAACTTAATTAATCAAAGGCGGGGTGGATCTGGTCGTGGCATCCTTCCGACACCCACTTACAATTTCAGTAATTCTTTCCCAAATCCTTCTCTAAACCCTTCTCAAAACCAAAACACTTTCCAAAACTATACTCCACCAAATCCCTTTGTTGTCACTGACAGCAACACGACGTGTTAATTGTGTGATGGACCTCTTCCACATAAAACATGACACATTACTCTCCCTATACAGGTACCGACTCTATGACCATTGCAAATGGATCACAACTTCCCATCTCTCATGTTGGTGAATTGTTTCTTTCCAATGGACCTCAGTTGTTTCGTTTAAATAATGTTTTATGTGTGCCAAATATGCATAAGTCTGTATTATCTATTCGTCTTTTTTCATTAGATAATAAGTGTTTCTTTGAACTTGATGGGTTTGGTTTTCGTGTGAAGGACAATTGTGGGTCCCAACGGGCACAATAATAAGCTAGAAGGGGGGTTGAATAGCTTATTATACACTTAAAAACATTTAAGTAAGTTCTTTGAAAGGTACTTACAATCTATTGAAAAGATTGAAGTAGCGGAAGACTTTCAATGAAGCTGGTTCAAGTATGCCGATAAGGACTACCGGTAGACCTTAACAGGTTACTTAAGTTTTGCTGTTTAAGGATAAAGATAAACAAAGTAAAAAGCAGTTCAATAAGTAGACAAACAGTAAAGGAATTAACACAAGTATTTTGGGATGGTTCACACTATAAAGAGTGCTACGTCCACCACCAAGGCAGTCAACCTTGGATTTAAATAGTGCACTATGTTTTCCACTAGATCTATTACAAGGAATATTCCCAATGGATCGTGTACAAAATATTGACTTGTGTTTGGGGTTAAGGAATTAAATATCTATGTAAACAAGATATTTAATTCGAGTAGAAGAATAGTTTTGAATGAAAACAACAAAAGAAATGCAGTAAATGTTGATGCACATCTTCTTGTTGTTGACGAGGACTTCTTGATCTGTTTAGGATCTCTTGAATGCACTGAGTATTAAGACTTTGAGTTGTTGTAGATTTTCAAAGCAATTCATCAAGTGTTTCTTCAGTCTTTAATGGCAGCATTTATAGCAGGAGCGTTCTGGAGATCCGTTGGAGAAGACGAAGACTTAACAGCTCTATTAGGTTGAATGCATTAAATGCATGGGGCTGTCAATCAAGAAATTCGTCTTTACAGATATCGAGCAAGGAATGAGTACATAGATCTTTTTGCAGAGACTGGAGTTCGGGAATCTGGATGTCAGATCTGTGAGAGTTGTTATAGACAATTGGTGACGATCGCTTTCCTACTTTCTTGTTCGGTGAAAGTCTTCTTTAGGAAAGTTGCTTTCGGTAGTGCGAGATGTGACGGAGAATGTCTCAATTTAAATTCAAACTGATGAGGATAAATTTAAATTGATCCATTAAGAATTGCTTGACTGGACACGTCATGGTTGACCATGTTTACACAAGGTGCATGTTGTAAGCTTGAGCGGTCTTAGGTGAAGCCTTGAAGAGGTCTTCCGTGAACTTTGAACCATGAAGTCTATAAAAACTATACTTGACAAAGTTCTATACACAGTTGCCATGCTAATTGATACGCAGCCCAATTAGCCACTGATGTATAAAACTAGTGTAATGTATGAGCAGATATAAATCTAAATAAGTATCAACAATCTCCTCCTCTTTATATCTGGTCATCATTACTACAAATGAGGGCTATAACCGACTATGTGATAGATAATAGCATGACTGAGAGATTTATTCATTTTATAACGGAAGTCATGCCTCTACCAAACAGTAGAGCACCTCAAGTGTAAAGACTAACCTAAGTGCACCAAATGTAGGGAAATCATAGAACAACACACAGATTAGTAGCAATTGGTTTAAATAAATTTTAAACTGAGTGTTTAAATTCTAAGCAGATATAGAAAATGAAATAACAAGAACTTAAACCAAAGACAATTTTTGAAAGGCAAATAATCTTCTGTATTATAAACGAGAAGTTTAATGTTTACAGAGTTTTCAAAAGATAGGATAAATACAAAGGTTAAGGGAAAAACGGATAGACATTTTACCAAGGTCGTTTCCCTTTTCCTTTGTCTGATGCTTCTTTCTCCCTTCGCTGTCTCTCTAGCTCTTCAGTTCTTCGAACGTATTCGTCATCGGCATCAGTGGGTGGGTGGAGCGAGGCGGTAGTCGAGTTCTTCATGAAGACGATTATTCTCTTCCATAAGCATTCGGTTGATAGAATTCATTTGCTTCTCCTCCGTGATGGCCAGATCACGATCACACCGAGCATTCATTATGTCATGAGCAGAGTCTCGAGCTATGTTGTTGAGCTCGAGGACAGGAGGGCGGCCGTTGCCGAGATGTAGTGTGATATCATGGAACAACTCGTAGAAGAGGGATGAGTAGAGCCGGACACATTCGTCACGTTGAGCTTCAATATTGATATTGACATCCGTAAACTCATGTCTCATCTGTCCAAAACGGGTCCATACATCTTCTTGGAATTGACGAAAAAGAGCAGCAGTTCGGTCGTTGGCCTTGGACGCGGCAGTGGCGATTTCAGCGGTGGCGGTAGTAATGCTTGTTAGTTCGCCTAGTCGTTCATAGATAGCGTCCAACCTTGACAAAATTTCAGCAGTGGCCGGCTGAGAGGAAGATGGTTCTTGGCCAATGCGAATGTGAGCGGTAGCCGCAGAGGAGGCAGCTTCAGGGGACAAGGGCCGGAAGGGCTGTTGGAGAGGTGGAGTGACGGAGTCGGAAGAGGTGGAGCCTTGGGTTGGGATAGTGTTGGTAGAAAAGGAGATGTTTTGAGGTGAAGGGGGAGGAGGGGTTGGTGGAGTGTCTAACTCAATGTCAGTGTCAGAATTTTCACTAACTATTGAGGTTTCTGATAAAGGGTCGGTGGAGAACTAGAAAGAGTGGGCAGGATAGAAGAGGCTTTTGGGTTTACGAAATTGAGGTTGGGGTTGTGGTTGATCTGGGGAGAATAGATCTGCTACTGATGAAAGTTCAAACAGGAATTTGGCAGCAGCAGAGTCTATTGGTTTGGTAGGAGGGAGTTGGGTTGGTTATGATGGTGTTGAGGAAGTGGTTTGGGTTTGATGAGGTGAGGTAGGGGTAGATGGGTTAGGAGAGTAGTTGAAGGGTGAAGGAGGAGGAGGGGTGGGGGTTCGGGTAGGGTCATCCTGTCTTTCGGGCTCCTCCTGAGGGATAGACTCCTCAGGAGGGGTTGAAGTCCTCTGAATAGATGACTCAGTAGGATTTGGTAGGTTTGGTGTGAAGGTAGAGGGTTGGGCGCCATCAGAGGGCTTGGTGCCGGCATACCTCTTTTTCTTCCTTAGCAGCTGAATTGGGGGCTCAGCTGCTTCATCGGTAGAGGCGGGAGTGTCTGCAGGTGGCTGGTCTTCAAAGGTTTTACGTAGTCGCCTACGCTATGGTTGAGGTGAGGGTGCAGGTGAAGATGAGGATGGTCGTTTGGGTTTAGGAGAAGGCTGGGTAGATGAGGGAGTTGGTTTGGCAGGTGCTGGTTGAGCTTGGGTTGGTTGGGCTGGGGAAGGTGAGGGAGACGTACCGACGGCAGAGGAAGAGCACCCGGTAGTCTTGTCCTTTTGGCCTTCCTTCATCTCCTTCCTTATCCATTTGGTCTGCTGCTCCTCTATTGCTACTTCTTCCGCCCTAACCTTTTTCGCCTTAGCTTTCTGCTTGGACCGTAATAGCTGCTCTACCTCATCAGCCAGATCTTTATCTTGTTGATAGAGGGACTTAGCAACTTGGTCATCAAATTTCGCAGAAGCCTTCTTGAAGGTCTTTCTAGCTGCTTCATATGCTTCCATGTTGAAGCGTATAACTATGATCGGTACTGGCTTAGCAACTTTGTTGATGGAGATGGGCGGAAGACCTTTCTGCAGCCTTCGCTTGTTCTCGTATTCTTTATACTTGTTGAAGAACGAAGCGGTCAGCTGTTTTTCCTTGGCCACCAATATAAGCTCATCTTCTTTTAAGGAAGAGTTTACCTGCTCTGTGTCTCGAAGGAGAGCATTGATCAGCCTGACAAATGGCCGTTTGCAAGTGGGGTTGTTCTTAACTCTTTCCACCCACTTCTTGAGCTCGTTGAAGATAATAGTGCCGAAGTTGAGACGGGTCTGAAGGTAGACGGCACTTGTAAGATTCAGTTGTTGTGTCGTGAACATATCATGTGCACCACTTTTGAACAGCAGCCCCTTGTCAATCAAGTGGCTTGAGCAGTAGACGTCCAAAGGGAATAGATTCCTCAGCATCTTCCCTTGAGGTTCCCTTGGGGTATCAACTCCCCTCATTTCTTCCCAGGCATGATCAGCCTCAGCAATTGTTGATTCAAGAGCGCCACCGAAATGTACACCAATAATGCTGGAGATGGTCTTGGCGGTGATGGAGATAGGACGGCCTCTAATCCATCCACGTAGAGCATTTTTATTTTTGAGCTCCATCCTTTGATAGAACTCTTCAACCAAGAAGATACTGTAATCTTTGTCGTTGAGGCAGAAGAGTGGAAGAATCCCTGAGGCATTCATGTCGTCGCAGGCCTTGACTCCGGCGGCAATAGTGCAGACAGATTGGAGGTCGATGCACATTCCGGGTATATAGAGTTTCGGGTCTATGGCTACGATGACGTCATGAGCAGCGGGAAAAGTAGGATATCCCGGAAGGTTGACGTCCAAACTTGGAGGAATGTCCTTTTCTGGGTCTAGTTCCTTCCTGTTGTCACACTTGGGTTTTGATTTTGCCTGAAAGAAATGCAGTAAATAATCAGGGCTTTTTACCTCATATGTTAAACAAGCAGATATTTCAAGTTTTTATGAGATTATTGAAAATTTCAAAAAGAAAACTTGAAACCCTAGAATGTTTAGAGTAAGCAGACCAGAGAAACATATAACAGAAGATGTCGACAAAGAATAAGTATTCGAAGCTTATAAAAGACTGTTAATTTCTAGGTTTTGAAGAACAACAATGGCGTATACTGTTAGTTACGCGAAAGCGACCTTTTGTATTCCAAAACAATTTGCTTAACAGATGAAATACGAAACAGTAAACAGTGAATATCGAGTAGTAGAGTAGAGAAGAACATACCATTGTTGTTGATGAGAAGAAGAAACAAGAAGAATCTGGAAACAAAGAGAGTAGTTGCACGGAGAGAGAGAGAGAGAGGGTTTGAATAGAGAGAGAAATATTTTAGACAAAGGGGTTTCGTAAAGTTTTGGAAAGGGCGGTTCAAGGTCTATTTAAAGAAAAATTTTAGTGCAAAAGCGGGAACTTAAGATATTTTCGAAGTACCAAGATTTTACCCTTGACCCCCTTTATTGCTTTAGAAACCTCTTTAACTAAAATAGACTAATTAGTGATACTAACCTTTAAGTCTTCCGCTAAAGGGAAAGTTACGTCTTTCGGTTAGTCTAAAACTAAGTCTACCGATATGAAAGAAAAATTATAAGACTTTGAAATTAAGCAGTAGGATCAATCATACCAAGATTTCTCCTTAAATAAGCAAACCTGGTGGCATCTAGTGGTTTTGTGAGAATGTCAGGCAATTGATGTTTAGTTGGAACGTATTCCAGACTGATGTTACCTTTTTCCACATGATCTTTGAGGAAGTGATAGAGGATATCGATGTGCTTTGTCTTCGAGTGCATCACTGGATTTTTGGAGACTGAAATTGCTGACGTGTTGTCACACATAATTGAACAATTTGTAGTCTTGATGTTGTAGTCCACTAGTTGTTGCTTCATCCATAGAAGTTGAGAGCAACAGCTGCTGGCAGCAATGTATTCTGCCTCTGTGGTGGAGTTTGCAACCGATCCTTGTTTCTTGCATGACCATGAGACAAGTCTATTTCCAAGAAATTGACAAGTCCCACCGGTGCTTCTTACGCTCACTTTGCAGGTCGCATAATCGCATCCGAGTATCCAACTAGATCGAAGTTGTTGCGTTTGGAATACCAGATGCTTAGATTTGTTGTTGTTGAAACATATCTGATGATACGTTTGGCATCAAGCAAATGTGATTCCTTTGGATCTGCCTGAAATCTTGCACAAACAAAAATAGCAAACATAATGTCGGGTCTCTCGGGCAAGAAGGTAAAGAAGTGAACCTATGATTCCTCGGTACTTGGTCATGTTCTCTTGCTTTCCCTTTTCATCTTTATCAAGATGGCAGTCGGTAGACATTGGAGTCTCAAATCCTTTAGCTGAATCAAGACCAAATTTCTTGATTAGTTCCTTTACATATTTGGTTTGGCTGATGAAGATTCCGTCGGAAGTCTGTTGAATCTGCAGTCCTAGAAAATAGGTAAGTTCTCCCATCATACTCATCTCGAACTTACTTTGCATCAGCTTCTCGAATCTTTTGCACAGGCTTTGGTTAGTTGATCCAAAGATGATGTCGTCCACATAGATTTGTACCAGAAGAGAATGACCTTTGTGCTTGAGGATGAACAGAGTAGCGTCTATTCTTCCTCTCACGAATCCTTGTTCTATTAGGAACTTGGATAGAGTTTCATACCAAGCTCTGGGAGCTTGCTTTAGGCCATAGAGAGCTTTCTTGAGTCGGTAGACATGATCCAGTTTGTCTTGAATGACAAATCCTGGAGGCTGTTCAACGTATATCGTTTCTTGAAGATCACCATTTAGAAAGGCAATCTTCACATCCATCTGATACACTTTGAAGTTCATGAACGAGGCATAGGCTAGAAAGAGTCTGATTGCCTCTAATCTAGCAACAGGAGCAAATGTTTCATCGAAATCAATCCCTTCTTCCTGTCGGTAGCCTTGAGCAACCAATCTAGCTTTGTTTCTGGTGACGTTCCCATCTTCATCTCTTTTGTTTCTGAAAACCCATTTGGCGTCGATAACTGGATGGTTAGTCGGCCTTTGAACTAAGCTCCACACTTTGCATCTTTCAAACTGGTTCAGCTCTTCTTGCATAGCTTCAATCCAGTCATGATCTCCAATAGCTTCATCAATCTTCTTTGGCTCGATTTCTGATACGAATGCAAATGCAAACATAGTCTTATCTCGAACTATATTCCTCGTACGAACTCCTGAGTTGAGATCACCAATGATTTGATAAATAGGATGATCTCTTGTTTCAATAATGGTTGAAGGAAGATCACTTCTGGTGGGTTCTTCCCTTAAGAATTCTGGAGTAGGTTGAGAAGGAGATTTAGCAAAATCTGAGAAGAGATAGGATCTTCGAAACCTTCATTTTCTGGTGAACAAGAAGGATGAGTGATCTACAAAGGTGTTTGGGGGTAAGACAGAAGAGATGGGTTATGGGTCAATAGAAGAGTTGGAATCGGTATTGACAGAGTTGAATTCTGCCGGTGAAGGGTTAGCGGTACTGGAAGGGTCTGCAGTTGCAGGATTCTGAAGAGGAGTGGAAGTAGATGTTGTATTTCTACCTGTCTCATCATTATCAGAATCATTAGCAACATTCGGAGCCTTTCTAGGCTCTAACATGTCATATTCATCAAAAGAAACATGCACATATTCTAAAATTTTTAAATGAGTTTTACTGAAAATGCGAAATTCTTTTGAATGTTTGGAATACCCTAGAAAAATTCCTTCGTCTGATTTTGCATCAAATTTTCCTCTATATTCTTTTCCATTATGAAGAATAAAACATTTACAGCCGAAGATTTTAAGAAATCGTATGTTTGGGGCTCTTCCTCTCCATATTTCATATAGAGTTTTGTTATGAAACTTGTTTACCAGGGATCTGTTCTGGGTAAAACATGTAGAGTTGACGACTTTTACCCAGAAGTACTTTGGAAGTTTTACTTCTGCTAGCATAGTTCTTGCTGCTTCAATCGGTGCTCGTTTCTTTTTTGTTGAGGAGTTCCGTTGAGGAGTATCCTGGTCACCATTTTGTTGATCTTTCTACACCGTTGTTCTTGAATTCGGTGTCGTTGTCTGATCTTATGTCACTAATGTCTTCAAGCTTTTGAGTTTGAAGTCTTCTGAAAAGAGCGGTGACTAGATCATATGTCTCATCTTTTGAAGTCATTGTTTCAATCCAGGTGAACCTAGAGTAGTCGTCAACTACTACAAGTGTATACTTGTCTCCAGAAATACTGACTGTAGTGATTGGTCCAAAGAGATCCATATGCAGAAGTTGAAGAGGTCTGTTTGTTGACAAGAAATAATTTCTTTTGAAGGAAGACTTGGAAAGTTTTCCTAGTTGGCAAGCTTTACAACTTCTGTCATGATCGGTAGACACCATAGGTAGACCTTTGACAAGCCCATCTTTGGAGAGCTTGGAGAGGTGCTTGAAGTTGAGGTGACTGAGACGCTTGTGCCATAGCCAACTGTTGTCACGAACGTTGTTAGCAACTAGGCAAAGGCTTGAGAATCTCCCTAGAAGATTTAAGTCCATGACATAGACGTTTCCTTGTCTATTGCCGGTCAGTATTGTAGAGCAGGATGCACTATCTTTGATGAGGCACTGGTTGGAGTTGAATTGGCAGATTAATCCTTTGTCACAGAATTGGGATATGCTCAGAAGATTGTGCTTTAAGCCACTCACTAGAGAAACTTTGTTGATGGAGAGACTTCCTCTAGTGATTGAGCCATACCCAATTGTCTTTCCTCTTTCATTGTCTCCGAAAATTACTGTGGGACCTTTGGCTTCACCTATATCTGTGAGTAGACTTCTGTTTCCTGTCATGTGTATTGAGCAGCCACTGTCCAGGTACCAGATGTCTTTGTTTTCTGAATCTATAGCCATGAAGCATACCTGAAAAAGATTTAATGCAACAAGGTCCCCTTTATTTTCTTTTGGGTCCTAAGGATTAGCAACCTTTTGGAACCCATACCTGCCTAACCTTGAGAGAACTAGGTCTCTCAGATTTTGGAGTGAACCTTAGCAAGCATTCTGGAGCTAGATGGCCTAGGCAATTGCAAGAATGACATAAATGGAAGTTCCATAGAGAACTGTCAGTGGTTTTAGCTGAAGATTGATTATGATTATCCTTTTTCTTAACATTTATTCTTGGTTCAGCTTGTTTGTTGACGGTAGACTTAATTTGTTTCTTTTGAATCTTCGTAGGTATGTTACCACCAGACTTAGCTTTGGCTTGTCTGTTGATTACCTTATTAGGAAGATTCGGTAGAATACTGTAAACAAAATAAAGAAGAAGGAGAAGAAGAGAGAAGTCGGCTTGCTGCGCAGCCCAAATCTGGTCGCATAGTTTGATATTAACAATAGGCGACATATATATACAAAATACCCTACCATCTAATTTACTAAACTACCCTTAATGTCTAACATTCCTTCAAGTTTGGAGCATATATATTTATCATGCCCAGCTTGTTACAAATATAATCCACCCTTAACTTTGTCAACCCTTTAGTCGACATATCGCCGGTTGTTCTCCGCACGCACGCATGAGGTAGAGACAAGATTACATTGGATCTTTTCTCGAATGAAATGACAATCGACCTCTATATGCTTAGTCCTTTCATGGAAAACTGGATTTGTAGAAATATGCATGGCCGCCTCGATTATCACACCACAATCTCATAGGCAGAGGAACCTTAAACCCAATCTCTTCAATCAATTGTTGTATCCACATAAGTTCACAAGTTGTCTGAGCCATAGCGCGATACTCGACTCGCACTTGATCTCGCCACCACACTTTGTTTCTTACTTTTCCATGATACAAGATTTCCACCCACAAACACACAATATCCAGTAGTTGACTTACTATCATCCGGTGATCTCTTGAATCGGCATCGAGAATGCCTCTACCCGCATATGCCCATGATTCGCATACAATATTCCTCTACCTGGTGCTCCTTTCAAATATTTCACAATTCGAATCAATGCATTCCAGGGTGTAGTAGTAGGGGCTGCCATGAATCGACTCACTACACTCACCGGAAAAGCAATATCTGGACGAGTTACTACAAGATAATTCAACTTACCAACCAATGTTCGGTATCGTTCTGGATCCTCAAACATCTCCCCTTCTCCGGCTACAAGTTTGACATTAGGATCCATTGGAGTGTCACACGGTTTCACTCCAAGCATTCCAACTTCCTTAAGTAAATCAAGGACATATTTTCTTTGACACAAGAAGATTCCTTTCTTGGACCGTATCACTTCGATCCCAAGAAAGTACTTGAGTACTCAAGTCCTTTGTTTGAAATTTTGTTTGAAGACACGATTTGAGTGCTTCAATACCATGTGTATCACTACAGTGATCACAATATCATCTACATAAACAACCAAAACAATACGACCAACGCTAGTCGCCGAAAGAACACGTTGTTATCACACGTACTCTCTACGTAATCCAAACTCTAGCACGACAAAGACTGAATACGCCAAACCAAGCCCGGGAGATCTGCTTTCAACCCATACAACGATTTTCGTAACCGACATACTTTATTCACATACTCCCTTGAGCAACAAACCAGGAGGTTGCTCCATGTAAACCTCTTCACGCAAATCACCATGAAGGAATGCATTCTTGACATCCAAGCGATACAAGGCCCGGTTATTAGAAGCGACTAACGATATCGAAGGCGAGTAGTGAGCTTAGCAACAAGAGAAAAAGTATCGATAATCAACACCATACACTTGTGCATACCCCTTTGCAACCAATCGAGCTTTTAACCGAGCAACAGTGCCATCAGGATTCATTTTAACCACGTACACCCATTTACATCCAATAGCCTTCTTACCATCAGGAAGTGTTACCAAGTCCTGTGTCTCATTAGCCTCAAGAGCACGCATTTCCTCTTCCATAGCGGACTTCCAACCACTATGAGATAAAGCTTCGTGAAACATTTTTAGGGGTGACAAAAATCAAGGGAAACAACAAATGAGCGAGAGGAATCGGCGGAGGATGAGCATATGAGACACAAGAGGTGATAGGATGAACACAAGTACGTGTACCTTTGCGAGTGCTATAGGGAGATCAAGAGACGGATCGATGGCGTGGGAACCGGTATCGGAAGTGAATCTGTTGGAGTATCTGCAACGACTGGTTCTTGAGCATCTGCAACAGGAGTGCGCCGAGTATACACTTGAGTTATAGGAGGACGAGAACCAGCTTCAACACGAACACCAACCTCAGGATTATGGGGACGAACCAAAGTATAGGTGAGAAAATCATCGGAAGAGACAAACTCAGACGCCGAAGCAGATGACCGACCAAAATACGGGCTAGACTCAAAGAAAGTGACATCAGCAGACACTAAGTACCGACCAAATCCGGAGAATAACAACGATACCCTTTCTGAGTTCTAGAGTATCCAAGAAAGACACACTTAAGAGCTCTTTGGTCTAACTTACCAACTTGTGGCCGAACATCTTGGACAAAACAAGTGCAACCAAACACTTTAGGAGAAACTGAAACAACGATCGGGCGAAAGAACGTAATATGGTATGTCACCTTTAAGAGCACGATGGAAGGCGATTAATGAGAAAGGCGGCGGTGTGAACGACATCGGCCAAAAGGACTTGGGAACATTCATCTCAAACATCAATGCCCTAGCAACTTCCAACGATGGCGATTCTTGCGTTCGGCAACACCATTCTTGTGGGGGTGACAATACATGAAGATTGATGAATGATTCCATTCTGAGACATATAAGAAGAGAAAATACCAGAAAAATATTCCTTAGCATTATCACTACGAAGATTTTGAACCAAACAATTGAAATGAGTTTTAATTTCAGCACAAAAGGAACAAAATAACTGAAACAACTCATCTCTAGATTTCATTAAATAAAGCCAAGTATACGGAATAATCATCGACAAAAGTAACAAAATATCTGTACCCTGATTTGGAAGGCACATTACAAGGACCCCAAACATCAGTATGAACTAACTCAAATAGGGACGCAGCCCGTTTATTGACTCTAGGAGGATACGACACACGATGGTGTTTAGCAAACTCACATGACTCACAAGGTAAACTAGAAATAGACCCTACTTCTGGACACAATTTCTTAAGGACAGGCAATGACGGATGACCATAACGACGGTGTAGGCGGAGAGGAGACAGTACTTTGACACGTAACCGATGCAACAATAGAAGAGTGGCGGCAACAACTTCATCGAGCAGGTACAATCCATCAGTTTCACTTCCTTTACCAATAATCTCCCAAGTCCTCAGATCCTGAAAAAGACAATAACCAGGAAAGAAAGAAACACAACAATTTAAGGACTTTGTGAGTTTACTAACGGATATCAGATTATAAGGAAACTTGGGCAAGTATAACACAGATGTCAATGGTAAAGAAGCAACAGTAGTACTACCACTACCCAAGACTTTGGAAGAAGATCCATCAGCAAGGGTAACAGTCGTAAACTTATTTGATGACTCATAAGTAGATAACATACTTGAATCTCGATATATGGTCGGTAGCCCACGAGTCAATTACCCGTGCCTAGCCAAGATAAAAGACATGTTATGGGTTTACGACTTGGCTAAAGTTGCTTTGGAAGAGGAGGAAGGCTGAGGCTAGCGAGACATCACTGCTTGTGAAAACACGGCAAACTCCTCGCCATTCATAACAACATTATGAGTCTCAGGTTGACAAATTTGCTCGGATTTCTGTATGAGCGAATATGGATTTGTTTTTCTTGATACTCCATCATTCTTTGAGTGAGAGGCTTGGGACACTGGTTTTTGAAATGACCTTGGTCTCCACAATTGTAACATACTCTAGGTCCTCCACGACCTCCGGACCCCCTACCACCACGAGTTCCACCTCGAAAACCACCACGGCCTCCATCTCTACCTCCACGATAGCCATTCCCTTGTGAAACCAATGCTGATTTTTCAGATACCTCCACATGTGATGACTCACCATTTCTCGTTGCAGTCAAAAGCCTATCAAGGCATCGACAAGGTACCCAAATCTTTATTTGACAATAGCGAGACCGAACCACATCATACTCTTTCTCCGATCGATAGCCGGCTAAACATCATTTTTCACGTTGAGCTTTCATCTCCTCAACATCATCGAAATAGGCATAGCGGCGGTGAAATCCTCGCTCATACGCATGAAATCATAATAATAATCCATAAGACTCCGTCCTTTCGACTAGAGGCGATGAACTTCTGTGACGAGGTTATACGGCCCTATTCAAGTTACTTGCTCCAGAGAACCATTTATGCAAGAGTGTCCACAGATCCTTAACCGTTTTGCAGTGTTGCATAGACAATATTATTTTCCTACTGATACAATTCACAATTTTCGGAAACAACACTTTGTCATCATCCAACCACACCTTAGCCACCTTTGCATCAGTAGGACAATCTTGAACAAGATGTCCTTCTTTCCGTAAACCACCCATGTTCACCTGAACTAAATATCTCCACTCCGCAAAATTAGACCCATCGGCTTCCAAGATAATGTCAATCAATCTATTTTGGTTAGAAACAATTGTCATTATCGGTCCTGTAGACCCCGTGGACTGGTCGTCAGCCATAAAGAAAAGGAGAATTTCAAACTATCAAGCAAGTCTGAACAACAACAAAAAAGAATCAGACGAAGGCAGACTGTTCGACCAGACTCTTCGCAATAGCCGGAATAACCCACGGTTCGACAAGAATCGTCACGCAGTAGCCGGAATCACACCTATCAATCACCAAAATCATCAACTAACACTTTGAAACCTCCTGAGACACAAATCCGACACCTGCACAATCCTATTCCGACTGCTAGGGTTCCTACTCTGATCACACGCGCCACCACTCGCCGGCGCGTGACGTCGAAAAGTCAACAAGTCGGCTGACGAACTCCACAGATTTGGTCGCCCTCCTATTCCGAGTCAACCCCTGGTCTCGGAATCTACCAACCGAGCTCTGATACCATGTAAACAAAATAAAGAAGAAGAAGAAGAAGAAAGAAGTCGGCTTGCTGCGCAGCCCAAATCTGGTCGCATAGTTTGATATTAACAATAGGCGACATATATATACAAAATACCCTACCATCTAATTTACTAAACTACCCTTAATGTCTAACAAATACCTTTAAGTTTACTTTCAACAGGTACAGGTGTCTTGCCTGTTTCATAGACAAACTTAATAGTCACCGATAGAGATTTAATAGGTCTATCGCCAGCAGACTTTGCCTTAGCAAAGTTGTTGCCGGCAGACTTTAGTTTCTTTACCGTTACTTTCTCAGGTTTCTCATCTGACTCAGTAATCTTGGCTTTCCCTTTCTGAGCTTTGGGGTAAACATAAGGAATACTTGAATAACCAAGGCCTTGTTTCCCCTTGTTTCCAAATTTCTGTTTAAAGAAAGAGATATCATTAACAGTCTCGGAGGATTCACCTTTCTCTGTGACAGATGAGAATGCCATACTGGGCTCATCCGAATATCCTATGCCAGATTTATCTTTACATGATTTTTGGCTAGAAAGGATTTCTTCAAAGGTATCCTTGGAGCTGTTCCAATAGTCAATTGTCTTTTGCAAGGCAATTTTCTCTAGATCAAGTCCTTTGATGTACTCAGTTAGACATTCAATTTTGTCACAAAGGAATTTATTTTCTCCTTTGAGTTTAATACTTTCTTGTTGACAGCTATTAAGAGTTTGAATCTCAGCTACCATAAGAGATTTCTCAGCAGTAAGTTTCTCACAGTTCTTGGCAAGTTTTACATAGGCTACTCTAAAGGAGTTGAACTCTTCAAGCATATCTTGATTATCCTTGAAAAGTTCTTCCATACTGAAGTTCTCACTGTTGATCTCACTTTTATCCAAGGAACTAGGTGAGATTTCGAC
Source organism: Codonopsis lanceolata (assembly GCA_013146195.2). Classification (NCBI taxonomy): domain Eukaryota; kingdom Viridiplantae; phylum Streptophyta; class Magnoliopsida; order Asterales; family Campanulaceae; genus Codonopsis; species Codonopsis lanceolata. The sequence goes on from CM028377.1 coordinate 41,331,017, forward strand.
CTCATTTTCAGAGTCATAGGTGGGACCTGAATCATGAGCTATTAAGCATATGTTAGCTTGCTCACAATCATCCTCTTCCTCTTCTGAATCAGTCTCAAACCATGTAGCAACATGTTTGTCCTTTATGTCTTCAGCCAACATACCCTTTTGTTTTTGAAATTTTTTATAAGTAGGTCTTCGGTATGCTTCAAATTTTGGCTTTGGACATTTGAAGGCAAAATGACCAGGTTTTCTACAGTTGTAACACACAAGCTCTTCTTTAGATGAGCTTTCACCAGTTTTTCTAAAAGGTTGTTGGTGTGTGTTCTTCCTTCCATATTTTGCAAATTTTTGAAAACGTTTTACAAACATAGCAAATTGTTCTTCTGAGAGAAAATCATTTTCACAGGAGGAAGTGGAAGGTTTGTTTTCAACAGTGGTTTCTTCTTGGACCATGGCTGGCAAGGACACAGTTCTGAACTGTTTGTCCTGCTCTAGAGCTTGATTTACTTTGAGCTCATAAACCTTTAAACTTGCGTAGAGACTACAGAGAGTCATCTCGTTTAAGTTTTTGGATTCTTTCATAGCAGTGGTCTTAACATGCCATAAGCTACCTAGAGAGCCTAGAAACCTCATGTTCATTTCCTTTTTGTCATAGGTTTTACCAAGGGAAAAGCAGCTATTAATTACCTCATTGAAGCGATCGTATGCTTGTCTCAAGATTTCCTTTGGATCCTTTTTGAAGGAATCAAACTGCTGGATGTATGTGTATTTTCTGTTATCTCTTATGTCTTGGTCTCCTTCCAAGTATTCCACAAGAGCTTCCCACATCTCTTTTGCAGTAGTACATCGGATCACTTGCTGGTATGTGCTTGTGTCTAGAGAGCTAGTAATGATATTGATTGCTTTACTATCAAGCTCTACCAATTTTCTGTCGTCCTCTGTCCATTCTGATTCTTCTTTGGGAACTTCTGCAGGATTCCCAGCGATGGAGGCTAGAAGGTTGGCCTTCATTGGTACATGTTGTCCTGTAAGTACACACTTCCATAACCTGTTGTCAATGGAGTTCATAAAGCGCATTACCTTATCCTTCCAAACAACAAAATGGCCTTCGTCCAATATTGGGACGTGGTTCGCATTTGACGTAGGCAGCATGTAGTGTGTTTGTGTCATTGGATCGAGTCTCTCAAGAGTTTAATCTCGAAAAAAACTAGTTTACAAAGAGTCAAGCTCTGATACCAATTGTGGGTCCCAACGGGCACAATAATAAGCTAGAAGGGGGGTTTGAATAGCTTATTATACACTTAAAAACTTTTAAGTAAGTTATTTGAAAGGTACTTACAATCTATTGAAAAGATTGAAGTAGCGGAAGACTTTCAATGAAGCTGGTTCAAGTCTGCCGATAAGGACTACCGGTAGACCTTAACAGGTTACTTAATTTTTGCTGTTTAAGGATAAAGATAAACAAAGTAAAAAGAAGTTCAATAAGTAGACAAACAGTAAAGGAATTAACACAAGTATTTTGGGATGGTTCACACTATAAAGAGTGCTACGTCCACCACCAAGGCAGTTAACCTTGGATTTAAATAGGGCACTATGTTTTCCACTAGATCTATTACAAGGAATATTCCCAATGGATCGTGTACAAAATATTGACTTGTGTTTGGGGTTAAGGAATTAAATATCCGTGTAAACAAGATATTTAATTCGAGCAGAAGAATAGTTTTGAATGAAAACAACAAGAAGTACAGAAGTAAATGTTGATGCACATCTTCTTGTTGTTGACGAGGACTTCTTGATCTGTTTAGGATCTCTTGAATGCACTGAGTATTAAGACTTTGAGTTGTTGTAGATTTTCAGAGCAATTCATCAAGTGTTTCTTTAGTCTTTAATGAAAACATTTATAGCAAGAGCATTCTGGAGATCCGTTGGAGAAGACGAAGACTTAACAACTCTATTAGGTTGAATGCATTAAATGCATGGGGCTGTCTGATGACTGTATTTTATACGTAGTTATTGGGTATTATTCCGACTTAAATTATGCTATTTCTCGAGGTTTTTGTTGTCTAATATGTGTTTTAGTGTTGTTTTATAGTTTCAGGGACTTTTGGAATAATTGTGCAAAATATAGGCATTTTATGCTGAATTGAAGAACTTCAGGGACCAAACTGCAAAAGCTGGAAATTGAAGACCAAAAGCTGAAAATCAGATTTTTCTACCAAAACTCAGCCGCCACTTTCATAGAGTTCCAATTGTCTTGGGAATTGTGAAGTCCTAGTTTAATTCTTTTAAGTGTTGTAATTATAATGTATCTCCTTTTCCTCCTCGTTGTAGGATTAATTAGGTATAAATAGATCCCTTTAGTTAGGAAAAAAGGGAGAGAAGTTCTGTATTATTTTTCTTTGTCTATGAAAAAAGATTATCCAAGTATGATTCAAGGTTTTGTATTTTCAATTATGGAGAGCTAATTCCATAAACTAGGAATTGGAAGTAACTTGTATCGAATCTTTTGTTTTATATTAATTCTTATTCATTTAATTCTTGTTGATTGTGGTGATTATCAATCCTTCTATTATTTCGCTTTGAACAAATGAATGTAATCGCAAATAATAAAGGCCTAGAGGTGCGGATAACTGCATGACCAATGTGCATATGTCGTACACTAGCTAGCTCACCATCACAATAAATTGGATCTATCGATGCACGAGAGTGATAAGTTAGGACCAGGTTCATACATGATCTAGGTGACAGATAGATCATAATCTAAGTGACAGCTAGATTACATGTTCTTGTGTTTAGGATATAGAATGGATGAATGTTGAGGGGATGGAGGCTGAACCAATAGTTCAACAGACTATATCTATCTTTAGTGAACGAACCCAAGAAATTGAATGATAATTATTTTGAATTAAACAATAGAATAGATACAAGTGAATCCTAATTCCTAGGCGATTTACAAATCTTTGATTTATCTCATATTTATATGCTTTGTTAGTTAGATTATTTTATTGCTTTTTAGTTAATTTAATTTATAAAAACCAAAAACCTCATTAGTTATTAATTGCTTTATTTTAATAGATTAGTTAAATTTACTATAATCAAATCCAAATCTCTGTGGTTCAACCCTTGCTTCCAATACTATTCTATAATAGTCTTGTCCACTTGCAAGAAAATAAATTTAAAATAAGACATTGATCAAGTTTTTGGTGCCGTTGCCGGGGATTTGTTATTTTGATTTAGTTAATTTAACTTTTCTTTTTGTTATTTTCGTTTTTATAAGAAAAAAAATTCTTAAAAAATTATTTTTTATTAATTCTAAAAATTCCAAAAAAAATTAAAAAAAAAACTCTTAAAATAATAAAATTATGGCGTACAATAATTATCATTGGGGGATGGAAAATTACGCACCTATGAGAGCCACAAATGAATATGCCTACCGAAATGCTAGAATAAATCAATCATCTTTTCCTAATAGTTATGAAAGGGATTATCACAATCATCCATCTTTTCCGCCCTATCATAATAACTATAATGAGTCACCATATTATAATCCGCCCTTTTATAATGAGCCTCCTCCTTATTCCTCCTATTATAATGAGTCTCCTTCTTATTGTAATCAATCATCTTTCTCCTCGCATAATTATTATAATGATCCAACACCTTTAGAAGAAGAAGTTTCAAAATTAGATGGAGCAAGCATAAGTCAATCTGCCCTTATGAAATATTTGTTAGAAGAAATAGAAAATTTAAAGGAGATACTTGCAAAAGCCAACAAAGAAAGAAAAAAGGTAAGTAATCCTATTCAACCTTCTGATATGCCTGATAAAGTAGATAACTCTCATAAAGAAGTTGAAAAAGATAAAAGTGAATATAATCAAGAAAAAGATGAAAAAGTAGAACTAGAAGTGCGAGAGAAGGAGTTGATTCCTAAAGATGAAGAGATACCTATGGAAGTCTCTAAGTGGGAATATAATATAAAAAGGGGTAAAGAAAACACAAATATTGAGGAAAAAGAATTAATAGTAGTAGAGGAGCCGATTGAAAAAGATGATGAGTTGATTTTAGAATCCCAAGATTTTCCACAAAATGACGTACAACCTCATTGTTCTCAAGAACCCGAAGAAATTTCAGAGATTGACATTGAAAATTGCCATCAAATTGATTCTCCGCTAGACACTTATGTGGAGTTAGGGACGCCTTCTTCATATTTTCTTGAAGAGAATCAAGAACCTATTTTAGATATGCATGAGGAATGTTGTGTTGATGAAAAAATTGTGGAAATTCCGGATATGATTACATTGGAAGATTTAGGTGTGAAACTTCCCGTCCCCAAATCAATTAAATGGCCATATAGAAAAGAAAATTTCACCAAAGAAGTGTTTGGTTTCAATGGACTAAAATTAAGACACTACATGAGTGGTGGATTTTATGGACCAAAAATATGTGCATTCCTAAGTGATCCGGCGATGCCTTCTTAACGAAAAGGAAGGATTTAAGTCAAGCTAACGACTATAACTTAGAACAATTTCTAACCCTTATCTCTTTGTATTTATGTTGTTGCTTTTTGAGTCACTTGTTAGAGTCTCCCTGAGTTTGTGGGTTTATAGGGGAGTGTTAATAGTGTCACCCTCACAAAAAGATTTTATTTTTTATGTATTTATTTGCACTAATTTTATTTTTAGTTTTGTAGATTTTTTTTGTTTTAGTTTAAACAGGTTAAAGGCCGTTTCAAAAGATTTATTTTGTGAGTTCAACTGAAATTAATATAGCAATTTACGGCTGATTCAAGAAATAATAAAAATTCAAGGGCTTAAGTGAAATTACCTTGCGGTCGCAAGGCCCGTTTGACCTTGTAACCGCAAGGTAGACAACAAGTTGGTGCTAGAAGCCTGGAAGGGAGTACGCATTATTATTAACAAAAAAAAGAAAGGGGGGACAAGGAAAAGACGGCAGCTTAGAGACATCTCCCATCTCTCTCTCATCTCTCACCAATACCCCCTTAACCCAACCTGCATCTTCATCTCGGCTTCTTCTCCCGGCGAACAGTAGCCATCCTCTCGGATTGCTACCTACATCTCGTCGCAATCCTCCACACCGCATAAGCTTCCCGTTCTTTCTCAAATCGCCATCTCCTCCTCGCTCTCTCTCGTTCAAACGGCCCGGCCACGCAATCTCACCCCTTCTCCCATATCTGCCGCTTCTGAATCCCCTTCTTTCTTCTTCTCCGGCGAAACTAGATCTTCTTCAGCCGACTTCATCTCCATCCACACCCGCCATGTTTGGCCGAGCACCCCTTCTTTCCTCTTCGCCGGCAAAACTCCAGCCGGACCCTTCATCTCCCCAACCATCTTCTCAGCCATGCTCCGTCTCCTACCCGGCAACCCAACCCAACAGCTTTTCATACGCTCCTCCCCGATTCACTACATCTGCCCGGCCATCAATCGGCTCAGCCCAAAGCTTTCACCAAACCCGACAAACTCATCAAAGCCGGCTCCTTCCTCTGTTCATCCCGACTCGAATCGGCTTCGGCGGCGATCACACGCAACTCTTTCACCGGGCGTCGACAACAACCTCCATATCACGGTCGGTTTCACCATCACGATTCGGCTTGAATTTGAATTCCCTTGCAAAAATTTCAAGTAAGATTGCTTCAATTTTTCTATCTATTCTTTGAAATTGGAAATTTTGTAATGGGTATTTTATGAAAATTTGTTAATAAGTATGATCTGTTTTATTGGCGATTTTGTGAGAATTCAACTGTGGTGATATTATGCTTGGTTAGTTACTGAAATTTGTAAACCCTTATGCAATTCTTGCTATCGTCTGTTGCGAAATGGTGAATTTTCATGTTCTGGTGACTTGATCTTATACTTATTTGTACATCCCATTCAATCTGATTTGGATAAAATCAGGTTTGGACTAATGTTAGTCTGTGTTATATTTGAGATGTTGGTCACACCGAAAGTTATGGGCATTGACATTTGTTTAATATGATTTTCAATGGCGCGGAGAAACTGTTGCTTATATGTTGCTCTTGCATATTCATTTCAAAATATGGAGAAATTGAGAATTTCTATGAACTAGAGATTGAACTTATGCCTATTGAATTTTGTTGGGTTAGTGTGATTAGTATCACTTTGGGGATTGCATTGACTTCTTTTTGGCTTAAACTGATAAATTCAAATTGTCCTGCAAATGCCCAAATTGAAATTTTGAAAAAAAATTGAGGATTGCTAGGTTTGGTTGGTGCCTAATTTAATGATGCATTTTCTACCCTCTTGTCCTATATTTGATTCACATTGAGGACAATGTGAAATTTAAGTTTGGGGATGTGAATTGCCATGCACTTTAATGATAATTTTTTTTGAAGAGCCATTTTACCTGTTTTTAGTTAATTTAGTTTTTATTTTCTTTTTGTTTGTTTTAATAGTTAGTTTATTTTAATAAAAAAAATTGAAAATTTTCCGAGTCTTTGATTTTGGTGTGGCTACTTCCGCCAATGATAACATGTTTGTTAATAATGATGCATGAAAACTTGTCTACGAGTCTTAGCTTGGTCTAGTTGATGGAACTTTATATCTCCAAAATTTTTTGAGCACAAAAATACCATGACTTGATTTATTAAAGAATTTGGATATTTTTATTGAGTTCATAGTGCACATTGCATTCCCTTTGGACCTTGCTATTTTGTGGTCATGAACATTTTAAACAGCCGTCATTACATGATTGTTGCATTATATTTGCGACTTAGGGTTGATTGCATGCTAAGTTAGATTTGTTAGACTTCTTTTGTTAATATATCTCAAGCACACTTTCGAACCGTGAGTACATTTAAGTCTTGATTTTCCCTACCTCTTTTATAGCGAAAGCTTATGTGAAATATTTGTGGAGCTCGTTTTTAAAACTATGAGTTAGGGAATGATTTGAAACTTTGTTGAATTTCTGTGAAAACGAAGCATGAGCATTGTGACAGTTAGGATATGATTTAGGCCATCTTTGGAACGTTTGAGCCTTTTTATCTCACCATCCCTATTTTATATTAATCCATAGTCCCCTTTGAGCTTTATTATAAAGAATGGCGTGTGCTAAGCACACATCGACCCCCATTCGACATCGTCTCTATTACTCACATTAACTTAACCCTTAAGCCTATACACTTTTGCCTACCCTTTGAGAGAGTAGGATTGGGTTGGGAATGTTGTCTACATGGTGATTGATGCAGTTCAAAAATAGCACCAATGAGTTCTTGTATTGAAAAAAAAAAAAAAAAAAAGAAAGAACGAAAAGGGTGCGAAAATAAAAAATTGCACATGCCCTTCAAAAGAAAAAAAAAGAATAGAAAAAAAGAAAGAAAGCAAAGAAAAAGATCATGGGGAAGAAAATCTTTATGATGATGATGATACCTTCTTCAACCCAAAAGTTCAAGTTTGGGGGTTGTTGAAGGAAAGTGAGTGCTTTGTATGGGAAAAAGGGAAATATTCTTACTCTCTCACTTTGTAATTTCTTATCCCTTTTATTGTTACCCCTCACCTTGGCCTTATATTACAAGCTTAATAAAGTCCTATTGATCTAGTTGCCACATTTGTTTGTGTTAGTTGACATGGTTTGAAAGCATAGTTGATTTGACCCTTGTTTTGAATTGTATACACATCTTGATATAGCTCACCGTATTTGCATAATCTCAGCTATTATAAGTAATTGGGACTTGAGAGCATTGTATTTCATACATAGTTAGTGCATGGGATGGATGTATAAGCACTTGAATTCTATCATGATCTCTCTTCGTGTTGTTAACCGGGTATTGATGGTATATACATGTTTTGTGATGCACACGTTTTTATTTTAAATATTTTGGGAATGAATGTTGTGCTTAGCTTGATAAAACTTTCAAAGTTTGGAGATAGTCAATTAATGGTTTCACACACACACATGGAGATGTACAAGTGATATTGATGATGATTGAGTGAAAGCCTAGACTTGTGGCTATGTGTTGTTATTTATCATTCCTTGAGGCGTTATGTGGTACCATGCCGATGTTTTGAATTTTGCTAGAAAAAATATTTTATTTGCTTTAATTTAGTTTAGTTTAGTTGTTTTATTTTACTCGAGGACGAGCAAAAGTTTAAGTTTGGGGGTATTTGATGACTGTATTTTATACGCAGTTATTGGGTATTATTCCGACTTAAATTATGCTATTTCTCGAGGTTTTTGTTGTCTAATATGTGTTTTAGTGTTGTTTTATAGTTTCAGGGACTTTTGGAATAATTGTGCAAAATATAGGCATTTTATGCTGAATTGAAGAACTTCAGGGACCAAACTGCAAAAGCTGGAAACTTGAAGACCAAAAGCTGAAAATCAGATTTTTCTACCAAGTGTTGTAATTATAATGTATCTCCTTTTCCTCCTCGTTGTAGGATTAATTAGGTATAAATAGATCCCTTTAGTTAGGAAAAAAGGGAGAGAAGTTCTGTATTATTTTTCTTTGTCTATGAAGAAAGATTATCCAAGAATGGTTCAAGGTTTTGTATTTTCAATTATGGAGAGCTAACTCCATAATCTAGGAATTGGAGGTAACTTGTATCGAATCTATTGTTTTATATTAATTCTTATTCATTTAATTCTTGTTGATTGTGGTGATTATCAATCCCTCTATTATTTCGCTTTGAACAAATGAATGTAATCGCAAATAATAAAGGCCTAGAGGTGCGGATAACTGCATGACCAATGTGCATATGTCGTACACTGGCTCACCATCACAATAAATTGGACCTATCGATGCACGAGAGTGATAAGTTAGGACCAGGTTCATACATGATCTAGGTGACAGATAGATCATAATCTAGGTGACAGCTAGATTACATGTTCTTGTGCTTAGGATATAGAATGGATGAATGTTGCGGGGATGGAGGCTGAACCAATAGTTCAATAGACTATATCTATCTTTAGTTAACGAACCCAAGAAATTGAATGATAATTATTTTGAATTAAACAATAGAATAGATACAAGAGAATCCTAATTCCTAAGCGATTTACAAATCTTTGATTTATCTCATATTTATATGCTTTGTTAGTTAGATTATTTTATTGCTTTTTAGTTAATTTAATTTATAAAAACCAAAAACCTCATTAGTTATTAATTGCTTTATTTTAATAGATTAGTTAAATTTACTATAATCAAATCAAAATCTCTGTGGTTCGACCCTTGCTTCCAATACTATTCTATAATAGTCTTGTCCACTTGCAAGGAAATAAATTTAAAATAAGACATCGATCACTGTCAATCAAGAAATTCGTCTTTACAGATATCGAGTAGGGAATGAGTACATAGATCTTTTTGCAGAGACTGGAGTTGGGCAATCTGGATGTCAGATCTGTGAGAGTTGTTATAGACAGTAGGTGACAATCGCTTTTTTCTTGTCGCTCAGTGAAAAGTCTTCACCTTTTCGCTGAAAGCCGCTGCGAGTTTGAGATGTCAGAGAATGTCTCAATTTAAATTCAAACTGATAAGGATAAATTTAAATTGATCAATTAAGAATTGCTTGACTGGACACGTCATGGTTGACCATGTTTACACAAGGTCTGTCGTTGTAAGCTTGAGCAGGTCTTCCGGTGAAGCCTTGAAGAGGTCTTCCGCTGAACCTGTGAAGTCGTATAAAACTAGGGTCAACAGGGCAAAAGCCCGCGCATGCAGCCCACCGCCCCATATTAGGGGCGGGTTGAGTATTATATACCCGTTTGAAAAACGGGCTTTTCGGCTTTGCTCGTTCGCGGGCTTGGGGGGCGGGCGGGCGGGCAGGCGGCCCCGCATTTTCTTACAATTTTTAATTCTTAAAAAAACATATACATAATACATTGCATTGTACAATTTGAGCCCAACAGCAGCTGCCATTTGCCAAGCGGCCCAAGCCCATTCCGTGTAAGTCTTTAGGGTTAGTATTAGTACTCTTTAGATCTAAATCTCTAATCTCAAAATTCAAAAATCAGAAGTTGAAAAAGTTCTCAGTTCTCATACTCTCTCTCTCTCACGCAGACTCACGGCTATCTCACGCTAACGCACGGTCGCCCCAGGCTTCGATCAGTGGCTTAGTCCCGTCTTCGCTCCAGCAATCTTCTCGACCGCCGCCTCGCCACTATGTCGGCGTTGACTACTGTGCGCAGTGGGGTTATCCATTGATTTAAGACGTTCAGTTGGCCTATCATACTTTCTTCCTTCGGCGTTGCGCCTCGGGCGGCCTCGGCTCTCCTCACTTGAGTCACTCACGCATCGCTTTCGCCTCGCTTCCGCTTCCGCTTCTTTTACGCATTCTTGATCCGGGGCGGCGGCCGGCTCGACCTTCCTCGGTCCTCTTTAGTTTCATCTCGATCTCACGCCTCAATTTCTCCCATAGTCCCATGCCTCAATTTACGTTACGTAACCGTTTTGAGTTGTGATATACTGTCATACTGTCATACTGATATGGATCTATGTATATTTAATATTGGTATATTGGTATTATGGTATATAACTATTAATTGGTGTATTTGTGTATAATTATTGATTGGTATATTGGTATATAATTATTAATGGGTATATAATTTATATATTTAATAAACAAAAGCATTTTGGGCGGACTTTGCCCGCGGCCCTACGCGGGGCGGATTGGGCCGAGAGAATCAAGGATCGTTGAGAGTACGGGCTTTTTGGCCCGACCCGTTTAGGGGCGGGCTTTTCGGGCCCGCGGGCAAACCCGCCATGTTTGCCCGTTTTGACAGCTCTAATAAAAACTATACTTGACAAAGTTCTATACACAGTTGCCACGCTAATCGATACGCAGCCCAATTAGCCACTGATGTATAAAACTAGTGTAATGTATGAGCAGATATAAATCTAAATAAGTATCAACAACAACCTAACGAGTTTGGTTTTCATTAGATAATAACTGCATTTTTTACATTGTAATGAATGACTTAATATAGAGAGGTAACTATAACACAGGAAAACGCAAGGAGTGTTCTCTTTCGATACATATTGTTTCTTCTTCTTCTCTCTGCATCTCTTATAGTATTATTATTATTTCAACATGCAGTTGTTGTTTTAGCTACTATTTGGATTGATTTGTTGTTGAGGATTCAGTCACCAATAGGAGCATTGTCAGTTTCCGATTTGGTCAGGGTTATCAAAATATGGTATGTATTGATGTTTTTTTTTGATGTCTAGTGTTTAATTTTAGTTGAATTGAGAATTGATTGTGATTGATCTCCATTTGTGATATTCAAGAGAAAAACTTAAAACCACTCATTTCTCTCTTTGGCACATTTGGATCCTTTTTCTTCTTCTGTTTCCTCTTCTTTGAACCATCATCATCCTCACCTTTTGCTCTCTTCCTACTTGATGGATGTTTAGAAGTAGAAGGCTCTTCTTTGAACCATCATCAAGTACCAACAATATTTGTACAATCAATTCACATCAGAAATGTTTATGACCAAGAAGCTTAACACATAAAACATATTACAACTACAGAACATATGATAGATTTACCTCTTCATCACTATCCTCTTCACTAGCTTCATTCTTTATATGCTCCAGATGTGGGTCGACGACTTTCTGTTTTAATTTACCTCCTCAATGCGTTTCATCAAAGTCCGTTAGGTTCCGTCAAGCATCCCAAGGCAAATGAGACTCGTGGAGATCAAGTCGTACGTAGTCCCAGTCCCTCTTTTCTTAATACAGAAAGCCAAAACTGCTCACCAAAATCATCCAGGAAAATAAATAATGAATCAATTTTATATCTTATCTTTTAATTTTAAAATGAATTACAATCTTTGATGCATGGGCTGCTTAGTGAAAGTATAGTACTGCTAGCCAACTTGACTACTCCCAAGAATGCAGTAGGATCCAATTTTTAAAGCATGGTGGTGATGAATAGGATTTCTTTCACTTTGAAAGTGCTACACATGGTGCCAAGTTGGTGATTAGATTATGTAATTTTCAACTTTAACCATCTCATTTGAATTGTGCTTATGATTAATCCTGACCTATTGTATAAAAAATAGGTATGCCTGCCAAAAATTTAAAAATTCAGTAACTTGGCAAATCTAGGCCAGGATGAGTAACAGGTGTTGGAGTGAGTAACAGGTGTTGGAGCATTTTCCCTCCTCTGCCTCACTTGCAGAATACAAATACTTAGTTTAGTTACGTAGCAGGTACCACCTCAGGTTTTATGTCATGGTAATGCAACTCTTTAATTGTCCATTGTTCTGTTCTTTAATTATCCATTGTTCTGTTCTTTATTTGTATTTGGGAACAAAAGATGAGACTTTATCACATATTTTGCTATTTATTGGATCCAAAGGCAACCGCCTACATGCAATGAAAGATCTCAACTTGAAGTCTTTGGGTATTTTGAGAGTTGCATCATCTTACAATTACAACTGCAAGGAGCATAGATATGAGGGATTTCATGTCGAGGAAGAGCCAGAACTATCGTTTGCCAATGGAGTTTGGGTGGATCAGCGTTATGAATTGAAATCCTCATACAAAAAGCTTATGAGCAGTCACCAACTTCCTTGACCTTAGGCGGGCCGCCCCATACATGGTCTTACGACTTTGCGGAGACTGTGTTTTTTGGTAACGATCGCCGGGCACTGGTCACTGCGACCCCCTTTGTGAGGAGGCACCCCTTCTCCCGAAGTTACGGGGCTATTTTACCGAGTTCCTTAGAGAGAGTTGTCTCGCGCCCCGTCTACAACACCAAAGCTACTGAGTTTGAAAATTAGGTAATCATCTCTGTGTCAAAATTTGTTATTCTACAATACAGAAAGCATACATTTATATTACAAAAAAAATATAAATAAAAAATGAGACACAGAACTAATAAAAAATGAGACACAAACTAACTTTTTTTCCCAAGGCCGAGGAAGTTGTTACAAATATAAATTCTTGGGTGGCGGATAAAACCAAAGGTCTGATCAAGGAGATTCTTGCTACTTTCTTAGTTATGTTGAACTAATGTGAGTAATCTTTTTTCAGGTGGCAATTGTAGAAAATAATTCTTGATAAGCATGCATGAAGACACAATGAGCAAGATAGGAGCTATTTTGACCTTTGCAATTCTGGATGCTGGTGGAAGGAATGTGACGATAAAGTTGCTTTCCAAGACGAAGCATGATAAAATTATTGCAGTTGTTGTTGGCTTTGATGTTTTCAATCAATGTGGTATTGGTATCCACTTATGTATTTCATTAGCTTGCCTTTCTCTCCCACGTCTTTGATAAGACTCAACTATGACATGAAAGTACCAAGGTTTGAGTTTGTATCACTCGTAAAACCCTCATTGTTTGAGTATTCAAAACTTCAATATGAGATTTCCTTGTTATCGATCCTTAGAAAATAAATAGGCTATTGTTATTTATAATATTTCAAGAGGCTCAAGATTTTGTGCACCTCATGATTACGAGGGTTTATGATTTTGGTTCATCGATTCATATTCATATCCTATAGGGTGTATGATCAACTAGGTGTAATTTTGGGTCAGTGTTGAAATGCGATTGGCTAGTGTAGGTGTGAAAGCGGAACATGTTGTATTGAACCAGAATTTTTTTTGTATAAAAAATAGCATTTACAACGTTTTTAAAACGCTGTCTAAACTTTTCTACAACATTTTCATAAAACGTTGTAAAATCATTTTTTACGTCTTTCAAACGTTGTAAAATCTTTTTTTACAACGTTTTTAAAACGTTATCTAAACTTTTCTGCAACATTTTCATAAAAAGTTGTAAAATCCTTTTTTACAACGTTTTTAACTAAAACGTTGTCTTATATTTATTGCAACATTTTCAAAAACGTTGTGCTATGTTTTTTACAACATTTTTTATAATGTTGTCTAATAGTATTCAAGGGATTGTGGATGGACAAAAACAACGCTTTTTACAACTTTTTTCAAAACGTTGTGAAATAAAATGAGCTATTACAACGTTGGTTATAACAACGTTTCAAAAAACGTTGTGAATACTCTTTTACAACGTTGTAAAAACTCTTTTTTGTTGTCGTGTACACACCTAATTAGAGAACACGTCTCTTACAGTTGGCCGTTCCCTACTCTCTCTCTCCTATATTCTTTCTCACCAAATACTCCCTCTAGCCTAACCATCGAGAGGCTTGGATTTGCGATGTGAACTAGAGGTTGATATTTGTGCTAAGTGATATCAATCCGACGAGAGAGAATTGCAGGATTATTGATTGTGACATATGAAGATTGTAACTCAAGCAGAAAGTTGTAAGTCCAGTTGGCAACTGATAAGACTAGAGGGGGTGAATAGCCTTTTAAAACATTAAGGGTAGATTTGAAAGACTTTTAAAAGTTGCAGCGGAAATATGTATTTATGTCAGTCAGCTGATATGGTATCAGCTGGCTGATGTTTTTTTAAAAAGACTGACAATGTAGGCTGGAAAAAAATTGGTTGTCAGCTGGCTAACACAATTAAGTGCTTTGAAAATAGATCACAAGATACAAGGAAAGTGTTGAAGAACAATTTATAAAAACAATAAGTAAACAATTTATGTAGAGAACATGCTGACACTTAAGTAGATTAAGACTTCTTAAGTGTTTGAGCAGTTTGTAAGAGCTGATGAAATAACTGATAAAGGAGTTGAAGTGTTTCCCAGTAAAAACTGCTACGTCCACTACCAAGTTGGTCAAACTTGGATTTTTGAAGTGCACTAATATTATTAAAAATCTAAGTAATCTCTAATGGATCAGTGTACAACAAAGACCAATGTTTATGGAGTATGGTTGAGAAGCAATCACACTCGTGAGACAATCAAACTGATTCCTTAAAGAATATGAAAGAAATAAGGAATAACAAGACAGTGATTGTCAAAACAATAACTAGATACGAAATAACAATGAAGACTATCTAGCTAAAGTTTTAAGGCTGAGGCACTTCAAGTGAGTAATCTGCTTTTAAGAGTATGAATGCTTTAGTTGCGATTCCGGAAATGTAGAAACTTTCAAGCATGTTTTTCTTCACAGCTCTATTGCCTCTCGTACTTGGTCCTTTTCAGTGCGACCTTTCAAGTTCATTCTTGTTATGTCTCCATCCTTCAATGTTGCATGGCTTGGTGGCTTCATTCTCCCAGCTCTTTGGATCATATCCTTTTGTCTTGTCTCATCCTTTGGCATCTTTGGAAAAATAGGAATTCTCTCCTCTATGACAATTCGGGTCTCTTTTTTGCTGGCATTTCCAAGGCGATCAGTGCTGATCTTCAAATCTATAAAGCTGCCAACTCTCGTGCTATAAGGCTGCCTTCGAGTCCTAAATTCAAGCTGGTTCGTTGGATCCCTCCTTCTTCAAATATGGTTAAACTTAATACAGATGGGGCTTCTCGTGGTAACCCTGGCTATAGTGGAGGTGGAGGTATCATTCGTAATTCCAATGGTAGCATTATTTTTGCCTTCTCTAATTTTTATGAAGTTGGTTCCAATACTTTAGGTAAGGCTAAAGCTCTTCTGCATGGTGTTAAATTACTTCGTGACTTTGGTTTTCGTAAGGCATTTGTTGAGCTAGATTCCAAGATTTTGGTTGATTGTCTTATTAATGGTCATAATCCTCCTTGGCGGTGTTGGTCCATCATGAATCAGGTGTTAGCTATTCATAATGTTATGGATTTTCAGATTGTGCATTGCTTCAGACAGGCTAACTATGTAGCTGATCTCCTTGCTAATTTGGGTTGTGATTCCTCGTCTAATTCCAGCTTTGTCTCTGCTCAGGATCTTCCCCCTCACATCCGTGGTGCTATGTATCTGGATAAAGATGGTACTCCATATCTTAGACGTTCTAGATAGTTTGATTTGTTTTTATTTTAATATTTCTTTTTGTCGAATGTATTTCCTTTTTATCGAGGTCAGGCTCCTCTGTCCTCCCATTATAAGGGCAAGGCTGGTTGTCCCCCTCAAGTTTGTATATTTTTTTCTTATTAATAAAACTCTGCAGGGTGCCGCCCCTATTTCCTAAAAAAATGCTTTAGTTGTTTTCTTCAAGAGGTTCCTGAGGGTATTTATAGATGAACTTGAAGTGCAGTCGATTAGAAACACATTTTGAATTTGAAATGTGCCAATAATCCGGAAGTATCTTCTTACAAGATCATAGAGATCCTGTGTGAGAGATAAAGAGCAGTAAAATCTATCATAGCACAAACAGGTAAGTGTCAATAACAAGAAATGTTTAACCATAAGAGGTAAGGAAGCTGACACTTAAAAACGAAGGTCAGCTGCTTCTAAGTGGCTGACACTATTTTACTGCAAGCTGACCAATTATACTAACCAAATAAATTTTAAGTTCTGAATAAAAGTATAATGATTTTAAGCAAATTTAATTTAGGCAAGATTCAACAATCTCCTCCTATTTGCTTAAAACTATTCACTTAAAGTAGAGAGCAAGATATAGAACTTATCATCCTGCAAAATAGATGTTAGTAAGCCAGAAGATAAGAGATAATTTAAGCTACAGAACTTAAGAGCCCTCTAAATAATTGTCTACTACAAGTAAAACCAGTTTCTTAAAAGAGTTTAAAAGTTTAAGAGAGTTGGATTAGTTGTCTACTGACGTGGATCCTTACGTCACAGATGTTGAGGGACCATTTCAGAACTGCTCAAAAATCGATAATGCTTTGGGGGCTTGTGGGGTGTAGGAAATAATATAAGGGCCTATAAAACAATGATTATATAAATGTCTTGGACACATATTCCCTCGTTGCACCAAATGGAACTTTATATTTTTATATTTTGATTTATTATGAGCTTTATAGTGGTTTTTCTCTTGTCAGTCAAGCCCGAGATGCAACACCATTCTCTGACATATCAAATCTTCCTCATGCGTCCACACATGTTTGATACATGTTTGACATTTTTTCGACCTTTGTTTGTTCGGACCCAAAGGCTGCCTACGTTCCTCATTTCTAAGGCTCAGGTCGACATAGTTCTTCCCCTAAGGGAAGATTTTTGTTGTTGGTGACCTGTTACATGCTGAAAGTTGTAGACTTGTCTACTGGAGATCACATGCTGGAGACTATTCTCTCTTCTTCTCCCGAATTTTCTTTTATTATGCTCTACCTTTTGCCTAGACCGCCCTTTTTAAGTTTTCAATCTAGCGAGCCCTTATATCTCCTTGTATATTCTTTTTTTCAGGATGCTCTAACTTTTGCCTAGACCGCCCTTTCGAGTTTTCAATCTAGCGAGCTGAAAGGATATCTCGACCTATGCATAATATCGTTTGAGCTTGTCCATGTTGAAGAGCTGAATGAGATCTTCCCCATCGTGATTGGTGAGGAAAACTGCGCCTCCTGACTGTATCTGCCTGACGATGTAAGGTCCCATCCATAGAGACTTCCATTTTCCCCTACTGTCGACATAACTAAGAGGTTTTTCGCAAAGAACCAAATCTCCTACTTGGATACTACGGCCTATGACTTTTTTGTTGAATGCTTGAGCTATTCGTTTTTGGTATGCTCGAGTGTGCTCTAAGGTAAGTAGTCGCCATTCATCTAACAAAGCTAACTTATCGTAGCACTGTTTGACCCAGTCAATCTCGGCTATCTCTGATTCCATCATGACTCTTAATGATGGGACCTCTATCTCAATAGGCAGCACTGCTTCCATGCCATAGGCTAAAGAATAAGGCATAGCCCCAGTAGGTGTGCGAACTGATATGCGATAGCCCCAGAGTGCTAACGGCAATTTTTCTGGCCAGTCCCTTCTTGTTTTAGTCATTTTTCTGATAATGTTTTCTAATGTTTTGTTGGCTGCTTCAACGGCACCATTGGCCTGTGATCGATACGGGGAGGACCTATGTCTTTGAACTTTGAATTCATCGAGTAGTCGATTTACTTCTCCTTCGAAGTGCGTGCCATTATCGGAGATTATTTCAAAAGGCACTCTATATCGGTATATGATATTGGTTTTGATAAATTCAGACACCTTTTTGGCATTCAACACTTTGTAGGAAGCAGCTTCTACCCATTTCGTGAAGTAATCGACAACTACTAGGATATACTCATGGCCGTTTGATCCTCTTGGGTGAACTTGACCTATGACATCAATTCCCCATGTTGAGAAAGGCTAGGCAGCTATGGAGTTGTACAGTATATGCAGGGGAACGTGCTACAAATTAGCGAAGCGCTGACATTTGTCACACTAACACACCTACCAAATATAATTTTCTAGGGTACTCCAATAGTATCCTTGTCGGATTACTTTCTTTGACAGCATATGCCCATTCATATGTGGCCTACAAGTACCACCATGCAGTTGGTCCATGACTTGTTCTGCTTTGGCCTGATCTATGCATAGCAGATTTAACCCTTGGTAATGTCTTTTATATAGACTACCTACGCTGATCACAAATTGCAATGCCCATCTTCGTAGGGAGACCTTTCCTCTTTTGTCTAAATTGGTTGGATAAACTCCTTTCTGAAGTAAGTTCCAAATGTCTAAGAACCAGGGCTCGTCGTCTTTTTCAGGAGTTAGCTCAATTGTGAAGCAGTAGGCAGGAGCTATTTTCTTCCCAACTACAAATGGCTGAATGTTGATCTCTATGAGAACTTTGACCAACGAAGCTAAAGTTGCTAAAGCATCGACAAATTTATTTCTATCTCGCGACAAATAGTGGAATGAGATATCATCAAACTTTTTTGCTAAAGCTGTCAAACAAGCATGATATAGTTGTAGTCGGGGATCTTGGGTTTTCCATTTCCCCTCGATCTGATTTATGATCAAGGCGGAATCACCAAAAACTTCTAATTCTTTTGCTCCTCTTTGGAGAGCCTCTTCTGGACCAGCAATGCACTTCATACTTGCTAGTATTATTTGAACATTTAAACTCCAATCTTATGGCCAAAGGAGTGAGAATCTGCTGGATCAATTAGCAGGATTCCTATGTCGAAACCCCGTTTGTTAGCAGCCCCATCAAAGAACATCTGCCACTTGGTGTCATGATCTGTAATTTCTAAGACACCCTCATATGGGAAACTTGACTCTGAAGCATCTTATAATTCTAAAGGTAAATCAGCTAAATGGTCTGCGAACATACTTCCTTTGATAGATTTGCGTGTGACGTATGTGATGTCAAATTCATTGAGTAAGAATGACCATTTAGCCAATCGGTTAGAGAGTGATGGCTTTCCGAAGATGTATTTCATTGGGTCCTTCTGGAGATCACTTTGATGAACCGGACTTGTAAGTAGGTCTTGAGCCTTTATGTTACCCAGACTAAACCAGTACAACTTTTCTCTAAAGCTGAGCAATTGAGCTCGCTTCCTTATAGCTTCCTACTTATGAATTTTCTTTTTCTTGCGCGAGCATAGCCCTTACTGCAGTGTCTATGATAGTTAGGTATAGGAGGAGAGGTTTGTGAGCATAAGGAGGAGCTAGCACTAGCGGGCTAACAAGGTAGTCTTTGACTTTTTCAAAGGCAAGCTGGCATTCTTCATCCCAGACCTGGTGGGTGTCCTTTTTCAGGAACTTGAATAGTGGCTCACACATGCATGTTAACTGCCTAATGAAGCGACTGATGTATTGTAATCGGCCCAGGATTCCCTTAACCTCTATTGGAGTTTTTAGCTGAGGCATGTCTATGATAGCTTTTACTTTAGCAGGTTCTATTTCAATGCCCTGCTTGGTTACCATAAACCCTAGGGGCTTGTTTGGTAGTCGGACAAGGATAAGCAGTATTATTAATCCCAGTATTATTAGTGCCCTCGCTATTAATCCCCACTTGTATATTGGGGGTAGTTTTGAGATTACAAATGTTAATCCCAATTTTTTTTAGTGAGGGTGTTAATAATACCACCCTCTCCCTTGGTATTAATAGTGAGGGGATAATGACTTTATCTGGATAACTCGTGCTATTAGTCCCGACCACCTATTGCGTACCAAACATCAGGCAACTCAGATTATTAATCCTATCTGGCCTTAATCCTGGCTACCAAACGGCACCTAGGACTTTGCCTTTGGTGACTCCGAATTAGCATTTTGTTGGGTTTTAGCTTCATCTGATGTTTTCTTAACCTTTCGAAGAATTTTCGAAGGTCTTTGACATAGGCACCATTTGTATCGTTAGAATGCACAATCATATCATCCAGGTACACCTCAACTTCTTTATGTATCATATCGTGGAAGAGAGTAGTTGCAGCTCTTTCATATGTAGCCCCAACATTTTTCAATTCGAATGGCATGACAATGTAGCAATAGGTTCCCCAGGGGGTGATGAATGAAGTTTTTTTTCCTGGTCCTCTGTTGCCATTTTAATTGGTTGTAACCAAGCATGTCATCTACAAAGGATCTTAATTTGTGAGAAGCCACAACATTTACCACAATATCAATATTGGGTAGAGGGAAGTCGTCTTTGGGCGATGCCTTGTTGAGGTCACGGAAGTCTATGCAGATCTGAACCTTTCCATTAGGTTTCGGCATAGTCACTATGTTTGATAGCCAAATTGGGTAGTCAACTACCCGGATAAACTTGACATGCAGCTGCTTCGTGATTTCTTCTTTCACTTTCAATAACCATTATGACTTAATTCTGTGGATTTTCTGCTTAACTGGTCTAGCATCTGAGTATGTCGGAATTCGGTGGTCTACAATCGTAGGATCTAACCCAGGCATGTCTTCGTAAGACCATGCAAAGACATCTGCAAATTCTTTGAGTAAACTGATCAATGCTGCCCTTTTTGACCCTTGCAGATAACTGCCGATTCTGACCTCTCTGATCTCACTGTTCAACCCCAGATTGATAACAAACAAGTCTTCCTCTAACGCTACTAATCGGTGCTTTTCTCGTTGCTTGATTGACTTTGCGAGCTCGATTAGGTATTTTTTATCTTTTGGGTCCATTTCGTTAAACGACTCATTATTTATTTTAGTTAATTTGTCTTTTAACGTAGGTGCAACCAAGGAATATACGAAGACATTGAGACTTTCATTATTAATTATAAGGTTTACAGGATCGGTTACATTATTGAGGTCCTCAATTTCAGGGAGAGGGCCGGTAGGTGACCAGTCCGTAGGGCAAAAGGAAACAGGGGGAAGGGTGTATCCGAATTGGTCCACCAAGTCTGCTGTTGTCAGAAGCGGTCCAACCATTGTGTACCAATTTTGCAAGGGATTATTAGTAATGGACTCAAATTATACAAAGGGCTCTTCAAAGCCAGTCCCTCCGTCAATCATACCCAGGAAGCAGTCTCCCATAAAGTCATCACCGAATAAAGCCATATCATAGTCATCTTGATATATGGTCCAGGTGTTTTCGACTGTTACAGTTTTATATGCGGTGCTGCGGGGCTCTAGGATAACCTTTTCCATTTCGTTGGTGGTGAGACTGACATCTTCGAATATCTCCCAACCAGGGCATCTTTTCCCATTTTGGTCTATCCAAGGCTCTGGGAACATGAGATAGGCATCTGTCTCTCCTTTCCTTACAAAATACCCACCTAAAGTTTTTCTAGATGGTTGTAGAGGAGGATCCTTGTAAGGCCGTTTTTCACGTTCTGCCTTATTCTTTTCACGTTTTTGTCTCATGACCGCAGCTAACTCAGCTGACGTAGGTTTGTATCGTAAACCAAATGGAAGGGTACATTCTTTGAGTTTGTCCTGGACCAAATTGATAAGCCCCTGTTGATTTCTACCAAGACCCAGACCATGCATGTAATTCATTTTTCGGAGCATATTTAATGGGACCATATCTCCGAAGTCTGAGGTTTTCTTTCTAGTGATGTCAGTCTCTCGTCCATGTTCAATTGCGTTGACTCTGGCCTGAGGGATGACTTCAAAACCAATTAGGAAGATATCTGTGTCAGCATGCTCTATCTTGAGGATTGGGATATCCCCACTAATCCAACTGGTTTTCTCAGTGCTACTCATAGTTTGACTATTGCCCAAGATAGTGTCCCAAGAGAGTATGTTGCAGCTAAGCTCTTTTATTCAAAAGGGAAATGATACAGCTTATTTACTCTAGAAGTATACATTTTTTATCTTGTCAAACTTTGTTTGTTTGATTTGAGGCAAGGGATTGTTCTCTGGTATCTGCTACTGTGATGATCTTATTGTCGATGAGGTCTTGGATGGCATTTTTTAGCAGATAACACTTGTCGGTAGAGTGACCACCGCAGTAATGATACTCACAATGCTAGGCATGATTCCATGTGCTAGGCAATGGGTTTGGAGGTGTATAATTTTTTATCAGTTTAAGTTGTCCATGGGCCCATAGCGTTTGAAAGATCATTGACCTTGAAGCAAGTAAATCATCATAATGCCTTTGATTTTGTTCCCTCCTTCCTTTTAGTTGGGGTGAGACGTTTGGCTGGGATTTGTTTGAGTAGCATGACCATATATCTTCTTCTTGGCGTGGGTAGTATTGTGCAAGAAACACATTGTATGTGCTTCTATTTGAGGGGAGTTGTTCCTTTTCATGCGCACAGATCATTCCAGTTAGTGTCCCATGGGTCATTTGCTGGGTATAGGTTGTTTGAAGGGTCAAGAGGGAGGTAGCCTTTTTTGTTATGGTAACAAGCATTTAGGTGAGCGAGTTTGGGGCTGGTGTTTGGGAATGAGATGCTTGGTGGGCTGGGGTTATGGATATGGGGAGCGATATTGCTTTAGAAAACAGGGTTGGTATTTGGTTGAAGGTTAGTGTTTGGTTGAGTTTTAGAATTGAAGGGAAAGTATTTTATGTTGGGTTGGAGAAGTTGATTTTTGGAAGGAGGGAGTTATCAGGGGGAGGTAATCGGCTTTTGATTCGGTGAGAGAACGTAGTGAAGATTTCTTCTAAGCTTTTCAATAGATCCCCAGCTACTTGGCTTGTGACTCTTCCTATATGAGCATCTAATTCTCTTTTCAACTAATTCTGGAATTCAGGGTGTGGGGCATATCCAGGAGCTTCTATCTCTGCTCCCAGAGCAGTCTGTTCATGTAGGTACCCGCAATAATTTGTTTGTTCTTGGCGACCATTCTACCCAAATTTGTACTCTCTGAACTGATTCTTATAGTTTCTGAACTGACCTCTGTGCCTGTATCCCGTATCAAACTACCAGTGCTATTTCATCCTTTCCAAATTCGGGCCAGGTTTCTGAGGAAAATGGTATCATAAAGGAAGGTTCCAGGATTTTTGGTTCAAGTACAGTGTGCTTTTATTATTTTACTATTCATTTTCCCTAAAATTGATCGAACAAGCACATGCTTTGTTTTGACAGTCTCGGGACTTTTCCTGTAACAATAGATTCTTTCTCCAGAGTATATAACCCTCGTATTCCACCTGACTTTTGACTTCCCAAGATTGGACAGATCTTAGGCGAATGGTCTATACTCTTTTCAGAATCCACTATTCAAATGGTCTAGGAAAAATACTATAAAAATTATTGGTCAGCCCCTGTGCATGTATCTTTATTCATTTACATATATTTTTGCAACAAAGATTGGTCAATAATTTCGAGGTATAAAAACCGATCGGTCCATGAAGTGTCCTAAAAAATATATATGCTTTTAACGTTGGCTGATGTAGGGTTGGGCTGACTTCACCCCGTTGGCCTCACTGTAAGGGGTGCAAGATGTGATAATTTCGGCCTAAGTTCTCCGTAGCCTCTCTTTCGAGATCATGGATACCCGAGCGTGTTTATCGGGTTAAAGGGTAACAGTCGGAATATTTCTACATGAGTGCACGTGTGTGAGTTATCTAAAAAGCAGTAAAATCTTTTTTCAGATATAAAGCAGTAAATGGCCTGTCTTTTTGTTCATTTGTTAATTTTCTCGGATCATTAGTTTGAATCTCCGAAAGGACGGTGCAAGCGAGCGTGACGGCCATTCAGATCAATAAATAAAAAGAAAAGTGGGGAAAATATTTGTTCCTATTAATTACATTTGGTCCTAATCCCTAAAATAAAATGACTGAATAAAAGAATATTTACATATTTGCCAGAAATAATACAATAGCGGAATAAAAGAAAACAATAATTGTTATCACTTTCTTTTTTTATCTTTTTTTTCGAGTTGCACTAGTACCCAAAATGAAGGTGCTGCAAGATTTCACGGTTATGCACACATATATACACACATATATATAAAATGTAATATTTAAACTGTTAAATAAATATACTGAACATATTTAACCAAAAATACAAAAGATAAAACTTTTTTATATATACATCTAAAAAAACAAAACTGAGTCTAGCCCTCAATTTTTATTTTTTTATTAAAATAAAAACAACGTCCGCAGCAGAATCGCCACTTTGAGTGCCCCATTTTTGACCGGATCCGCGCCACTGAAAAGCGGAGGTGGTTTCAAAACCCTTTTAAAGCGCGTGGAATACGATTGGCCTCAATTGTTGACTCAAAATATAAACAACAGAGTCGTCATCTTTATTTTAAGGATAAACAAAAAAAAACCAAAAATATCAGATTTACAAAAGGGTTTGGAGGCTAAGTTACGAGTTGAGAAGAGGTTAGGCATCCAACTCACCCTTTCTGACTCAAAATAGGTTTTTCGGCTAAATATGTTCTTATATATATATATATATATATATATATATATATATATATAAATAAACTTACAGCAGCCTCATTTTAGAGTTGCATATAAACTTTTATAAAAATTTGGCCATAATAACGGCTTAATTAAGTGCGATTTATACCCGAATTTTGAGCATTATAACGACTTATTTCGTGATGTAATAATATTTTAAATAGCACTTTTTAAAGATAAAATAATAAAAACTTTATGCTACCTACTTCTTGAAGTGTGTGGATTTTATCCCAAACCAAACTTCTTTTCTGGTAGGCTTTAGGGTGTGCTCGCTCTGTCCTTCGGGGGGAGGGAGTCTTTTTGCTTTTGCGGGTTTTCGAGCAGCATAACTACTCCTTTTTTTTGTTTTTGCCTTGGGATCCGGGCGGCACAATTGCTTGTTTTTGCTTGCGTGCGTGCTTTTTGCTGCTTACTTGCTTTGAGTCAGAAAACGGGCAGAGCAAATGCTTGCTTTGGCTGGATTTAACGTTTGGATTCGGGCAGGACAACTACTCCTTTTGGGATTTTGGAACCGGTGAAATAGGGTGGAAACCTAGTTGGGTAGCTAGGGTTCACTTTAGCTAGAAAGTTTTAGTGTTTAGGGGAAGTTTTGGCAGCCTAGCGGAGCTTTGGAGTTGGATGGAAGATAACTACGTAAGTTCACAACACCCTCTCTCCGTAAAATTGTTTGTGAGTCTCTCTCCTCCCTCTTTTTTCACTACCGAAGGCCTCTATTTATAGGCTAAGATTGGGCTTCCTTAACAGCGAAGGTTAAGCCAGATATTTTCTTCCGTGCTTTAACAGCTTGTACCGTATGCTGAAAGAGTTGTACCAAAAGCTAATTGCAACAGTGAATAGGGAAGCTGTGGGCGCTTCCTACACCCATTATGGGTGCCACCTATGCTTGTTGTGGGCGTAGCGCCCAGAGTGGCTATGGGCCGCACAATTTTTGCTTTTTCTTTACTTTTTTGCACTTTCGCCCCCTGCAATTCACTGTTTGTTAATTCTTCCGTTCTTTTGCATTTTTTACCATGTAACTTGACATCCATTAGTCCTTTTAACAGGTCTTGATATTTTATGGCATGTCATAAAACTGGGGTACGAAATTGGGGGGGGGGTGGCTACAGGCGGGCATTTCCAAGTATTCAATCATGACACAAGGATGTAAGAATTGAATTTCTTCTTCGGTCATCTTGGAAAGATAATCAGCATGCATGTTGTCCTCGCGGTCAAGTCTGACTAATTCCTAGTAGTCAAAATCTTTCAGAATTTATTTAACCAGCTTGCAGTAACATACCAAAACCGGGTTATAAACTGCATACTTTCCCTTCAACTGATTCACGACCAGCTGTGAATCAATGTAAATCACAATCTCTCGCACACCAATATCTTTTGTGAGCTCAAGACCAGCGATTAGAGCTTCATACTCTGCTTAATTATTGGATGCTAGAAATTTAAAGTGTAAAGCTTTCTCGAACTCCATATCCCGCCCGGGTGGTACCAACAACAAGCTTGCTCCACTCCCTAATTTGTTGGTCGCTCCGTCAACATGGAGTTCCCAACAATAATCTGGGCGAGGTCTCTAAAGGGGGCAGGTGTAGGCTCAGCATGAGGAAGAGTTTCTTCCTTGCATGGAATGTTGAAACTTGTTTTTGCTACAAAGTCTGCCAGGGCATGTGCTTTTATAGCCTACCGAGGATGGTAGTCGATCTGGAATTATGTTAGATCGATCGACCAAGTGATAAGCTGTCCAGACAAGTCGGGTTTATACAAGATCTTTCTGAGAGGAGTGTCCGTGTATACAATGATCACATGTGCAGAAAAGTAAGCTCGTAATTTTCGAGCAGCAATAACAAGA
This sequence comes from Codonopsis lanceolata, assembly GCA_013146195.2. Lineage (NCBI taxonomy): Eukaryota > Viridiplantae > Streptophyta > Magnoliopsida > Asterales > Campanulaceae > Codonopsis > Codonopsis lanceolata. Next base: position 41,357,379 of record CM028377.1, read on the forward strand.
AAATAAGCCAACTTTTCTGTATTAAAATAGTGACCCTCGACTGCAGTGAGGGCCTTAGAGACATAGTAAACAAGATTTTGAACATTACATTCCTCCCTAACTAGAACAGCGGCCACAACTTGATATGTGGCCGCCACCATGTAATCGTACAAACTCTCGCCCATGACCGGGCTACTCAATAATGAAGGCTTTCCCAAGTACTTTTTAAGCTGCTCAAAAGCCTGATCACACTCAGCTGTCCATTCAAATCCATTGTTCCCTTGGAGGACCTTAAAGAAGGGCAAGCACCTCTTTGCTGACCTGAAGATGAAGCGGCCAAGAGCGATGATCTTGTCGTTAAGTCACTGGATGTCTTTGATGCACTTTAGCGGCTTCATCTTGATTAATGCTTCAATTTTTTTTCAGGAGTCGCCTCAATCCCCCTCTCGTTCACCATGAACCCCGGGAACTTGCCCGCTTTCACCCCGAACACACACTTGCTCGGGTTGAGCTTCATGTTGTGCTTCCTGAGGTTGCCAAAGGTATCCTCCAAATCCACCATATGATCATGGCCTTTTGAATTCACGAACCATATTATCGATGTAAGCTTCGACATTTTTGCCAATCTACGAGCTGAACACACTGTTGACCATTCACTAATAGATAGCTCTCGCATTCTTTAGCATGAATGGCATCATCTTGTAACAATAGAGGCCACCCACTGCTCTGAACGCAGTCAGTGCCTTGTCTTTTGTATTCATCTTCACTTGTGGTATCCTGAATAAGCATCGATGAAGCTTAGAAACTCAAATCCTGCAATAGCATCCACCAGCTTATCGATACGAGGAAAAGGATAGCAATCCTTCGGGCAAGCTTTGTTAAGGTTGGTGTAGTCTACACATATTCTCCACTTGCCATTTGATTTTTTCACCATGGCCATATTGGCCAACCATGTCGGGTAGTGAATTTCCTCGATGATGTCTGCTCGAAGTAGCTTTTCCACCTCCTCCTTGTATGCAGGATCCACACTTAGGCAATGTATAGCCACCTCCTCTCTGACACCTCCCATGTCCTCTGGTCGCCATGCAAACACATCCAAGCTTTTTTGGAGCTGTTCAATCAAATTGGCACGAGCTTCAATAGACAGAGCCTTGCCTATCTTTATTTTCTGCTCAGGATAGGAAGGGTTGATCAATATCTCCTCCAACTCATCCTGTGCGGCGAATTCAGGCTCATCCCACACTTATAGCATCTCACACTCTAGATTTTCCTCAGCCTCAGCTCGAGTTTCCACCTGATCCAAAACCATGCTTTTTGCCTGCTCGACTTGTCCCCCAACTCCATCGTCGGCAAAGGATAAGTGACTTCTGCTGTTGATCACTGCTAGCCTCGAGCAGAACTCTCCCTGACCAGGGTAATCTGAATTGGCCCTATGGTCGTGTGAGAATTCTCCTTGTGACTGATGGTGATAATCTGGTCCTCAGTCGATAGGGTCAACTTCTGTTTCTTTTTCTGACTATCCCGAACATACTCCAGCACTGCCTAGGGCTGGCTCTTCAGGACCCCTACTCCATGGTCTGTGTAAAACTTTTCTCGCTGGTGGGGAATGGATGCCACCATTTGGAACTTGGTCATGCTAGGTACCCCCAAAATGATGTTGTAGGGGGACCTCAAATCAATCACCATAAAAGTGGCGTAGTGCCTGAAAGCAAGAGTAATACATGATGTCCCTGCATGCTCCTATATCAACCAGCATTCTATGAACCAGTCATCCATCCACTAAGGCCGAAACAACCAATGATTGCTCTCCGGCCAGTCCAGTACTCGCGAGCTCACTGCAAGTAAACTGAATAGCCTCCTCCCCTGTTTGTAAAGTTATGGGGAAATCTACAACCTTTGACAGGGAATAAATCTGTTTTCCCAGTTGTGTGCCCATAGTCATCATGGTAGGCACACCTCCTCGTTCGATCTCTAGTGTTTGCAGTCTCCGCGCTCATACGTGGCGCACGGGGAAACTCATTCCTCACCTCGTACAATATGTCCTCCCGCAATGTATTAAATGGGGTAAGGTCGCTTTCCCGAAGAAATTCTCTGTGGCGGTCATATCTTGACTTGCTTCAATTATAACCACCCCCTCCCTTTTGGCCACTGCTTTTTCCAGTATTGTCGTTCCCCCTAGCATTTATGCTTTCCATTTTCTTCTTATTTTTTGCAATCTCCCCCTGCACACCATTTTTGAGCCCGCATCAACATTTCTGCCTGTGTTTTGGGCTCCCTCATACTAAGCTCTGATCTCAAGCCACCTTTTCCCTCGAGCAAGCCAATCTCAAAGCATAAGGTGACCTTCTGCTCGGACAGGCCAGGTACTTGCTCGAGCATATTTGTGAACCTTTCTAAGTAACTGGAAGTAGACTCATAAGCCATCTGTTTAATCTTGGACAAAACTACCCGGGTCTTTGCTATTGCTTCTGAGGTTCTGAAGTCGGCCAGGAATTTAGATCACAGGTTTGCCTAATTGTTGATCGGTCTGCGGGGAAAGGCGCCCATCCAAGTCAAAGCCTTGCCCTGCAAAGAGCCCATAAATGCCCGAATCTTTAAAGCCTCATCAGAAGTCACAAGGCCAATTTGTGATTCAAAGGACATCAGCCAGTCCCTCGCTTTGGTCTTCCCTGTATACTCTTTAATGTTAGGGAAGATGAGGCCTTGTGCTGGAGGGGCATTTTGGATCCATGGAGCCAAAGGGCTAGACGCAGCGTGTTGGAATATGCTTCTTGATAATTAACTTATCACCTTGCATATTATGAATATTTTGATTTGCATGTTCCCATTATTGTATGTCATAACAAGTAGCTAAGAGGGCTGCGTACCGATTAGCGTGGCAACTTGTTTGACAACGCATAGGTCTTAGGTTGGGTCATCCTAATCTAGTCCTACCTTCTTAATGATGATTGACAGACCAGCACTTCATATGCACTAGCACCAGCAGACTTGCTGTAGCATCAAGGTTTTCGTAAGACTCGTCACCAGCAGACTTGTCATATGCACTACAGTCTACATGACACTTTGAAGACTCGTCACCAGCAGACGTGCTGTAGTGTCAAAGTTTCTCAAAGGATTCGCCACCAGCAGACTTATCATGTGCATCACGAAAATACCTTGAAGACCTGCTACCAACAGACTTGCTACGGTTTGAATGTTCACGGCATAACCAACAGTCTTTTCCTACAAAAGGCTCATTCATCATAATTGAACATCTCACCAACAGACTTGGCTCTGCACGTGCTACAGAGAGAAAAGACTGCAGTAGATCAAGACAAGACAAATATGTCCAAGCTTCAAAAGAAATTCAAATCTTTATGAAGCCTGACATAGCTAATGACTGCAAGACTCTCTCTCTCTCTCTCTCTCACGTGGTTTGGAAAAGTCAAAAGAATCTACTTTATTGGACAGACCACCTGACAGTGCATTATGATTCAGACTCACTTTTCAGAGACTTATCAATACAGTCTGACGGGCAACCAGTTCAGGATCTGCAAGACAAAGCTTTTACCCAGAGTCAAAGATCCAGTGAATAACATCACTATCCGACAGTCTTTAACAACGACATTATTTCTAACGGATAGAAAATCCATCTTCATCTCTCAATGATCAAATTGACCCCGGTCTATATAATAAATCTACCTTCTTCTTGAACAATATATAAAAGAGTGATTGATGTTTAAAATCAATCTTCGAAGACACCTGCAACAAGAACTTCAAAGAAGCTATAAGATCTACAAGAGATTGTCTTCATTAACGCATCTCAGATCTTCACACAAGATTGCAGTGAGTATACCCAGACCTTAGTAAAACACTCTTTGTGGATTGCTAAGAAGAAACGCTTTGAAGAAGAAGAAGAGATCAGAAATATCTATAGATAGAGATCGACGTCTTGGTCAAGAACCCAATTCTTGATTTGAGTTCTTCACCTTTCTTCTAAGAACTCAACCTTTAGGTGACCTTCAGGACATTATTCCTAAAGCTAGAGGTCAAGATCTTGGATCGATTTGAAGATTGATTTAAGATGGTGCCCAAGGAAGATGAAGAGTTGTGTGTAAATATTGCATTCATATCTTTAGATATGTATTCACATACAAATGTTGTTGATTGTGCGATAATCAATCATCATAGAAGGTTGAGTGCTCTGCACTCAATCGTTCAGATAATTTTTATCTGAACGACCTTCAAAAATGTCTTCTCATATTAGTTTCTCGTTCTCGTCTCCTATTGCCCTTTTTACTAAAGAATTTGTCTATGAATGATTAAGTAAAGGTTAAGGCTTAAAAGGACAAGGACAGAAACTTTACATAGAGAGTCTAGGTTGATGTATTATGTAATTTATCTATGAATAAATTCAGATGTTCTTTCAAATGATTTATCTTTCAGTCGTTACCTCTCTATGAGCTTTTATAAATTAATTTATCCTTTGAAAAGCTATTCTCTAATGATTTCCTAAATCACCATTTGAAAAGCTATTCTCTAATAAATTCAGATGTTCTGATTATATTCGCGTACAACCACTTAAGACTTCTCTAAATCTAAGCCTTACAATTTCCGCTGCTTAAACTCTTTCAAACATGCTTTTGATTTATCGGTAGTTCAACAGCAGAGTTCATTACTTGGCTTAAGAGAAAGTCTGTTGTTCGATACAACCAGTAGACATGCTTCTTGTGTGAACTGCCTATGCCTATAAAACATATACTTTACACGCTTATTTGAAAAAGTTTTAATCTGGCATCATAGACTATTCACCCCCCCTCTAGCCTATTTGAGCATCATTGTGGACCAACACAACGCCCATAAAGTTTCCATCCAAAGCCTTGTCCTACTCCCATGCCTCCATGCACCGCTTCAATTCTTAAAAATCCTAGGCGTTTACCACAACGGGCAGACCTATGGCGGGTTGAAGATATGCCCTGGGCACAAGAGGGGACTGTGGGGGACCCATAGCTCCCATGGCTTTAACTATACCCACGGCCTGCACCACTTGTACCTGGGAGCCTCCCGCATTCTGCTGTACTTGAACTGGCTCCGCTCCTGCCCCATTTTGCTGGTTGTTACTGGGGGGAGGTAGCTCCTGTCTTCCCCTTGAAGATGTGGGGAAGCTGATCAGTCCCTGCGAGCATGTGATCCTCTCGGTGATGGGGAATGGTGCTGGTAGGTATGCGATCTGCGTGGAGATGGAGAATGATGCCTGCGAGCATGTGAACTATGCAGAGAAGGTGATCACTGGCGACGATTAGAGGTGTCAAAACGGGCTTGCGGGGCGGTTTTGCCCGCGGGCTCAGAAGGCCCGATGCAAGACAGGCCGGGGCAGGAAAGCCCGCAAACTTAACAATCCCTAAAACTCGTGGCCCAACCTACCCCGAAGCGGGCAAAACGGGCAAATCCGCATTTTTTTTCCTTTAATTATACCATTTTCATAAACTCATAATTTATACCATAAATTAAACCACTGAATATTACAAATTCAAAACCATTAAATCAAAAACTAAATAAAGAAAGTTCTCTTCTTTTTAGTGTTTAATAAATTATGTTCAATAGCAAAATACAAACTTAAAAATACCAATTACAACTTTAAAACTTCATCCAAAAATCAATTGACCATTCAGTCTCTTTAATCATCATTCATCATCAATATTACTAGATCTGAAATCTTGAGAAATCAAAACGAAGCCCTCTTTCTCTGCACAAATACTGAAAGACAAGAAGAAAGGAAGAAAGAACAGAAAAATAGAAGGGGTAATTTTTTCCTCTCGTCAAACTACGAAAAAAGAACGAAAGAGATACCGAGCGACAGTTGATTGTTGAGGCTGAGAGAGACAATGTCGGAGTTCGTCGGACCGACGCCGGTGAGGTGAGAGAGTGGTAGCAGAGACGGGATGATGGGGGAGACGCGAGGAAGTGAAAGTGACGATGGTGGAGAGCTGGAGAGGCTTGGAGATGGACGCTATGTGTTATCGTGTAGGTGACTGAGTTAGAGTCACTGAGAGGAGAGATAAAACGATTTAGATTTAGGATTCTAGGCTTTTTAGCTTTCTAGGGTAGAAAAAGTCATAACTTCATTAAATAGTAAATAATACATGTCAAGTAAAGTAAGCCCAATATAAGTCCAAATCAACAAAGACTAAATGGTCCAAAATCAAAAGTATGAATTGTTAAAAAAAAATGACGGGTAGCCCGTCCCCGCCCCGCAATAACTCGTAGCCCGTGAGGCCCGCTCCCAAACGTTCCTCCATTTCATTGGCCCAACCCACCCCTTTTAAGTGACGGGGCGGACATGCCCGCGAGCCTTAGCCCAATTTGACAACTCTAGCGACGATGAGACTGGGCTAAGTCCTCCCCTACTCGAGGGCCAAGGCGGGAATGAACACTTGGAACAACTCTATGACTAGCCCTCCCCTCGTGCTGAATACGCCTCTTGTTCGACTCCCACTCACGGGGTTCTGATGGAGCCTAAACCGGCCTTTGAGGATCTCTGCCTCGTCTAGACACACTCACCACTTGGCTATGTGTGGGCATAGCTGGAAGTGGCTCTAATTCAATAGGTAATGGAGGCTTGCCTATAACGATCAATTGCTGGTTGAGTTGGGGCATTTGTCGCAGGTATAATGCCCGTTGGTGTAAAGCCTCCTCCCTAAACTCATTATCTAGGCCACCTGCAGCCACAACACTTCTGGCCAATGAATCCAGCCCCCGCCTCTGATTGAGTTGATGACGAGCATCATGTGGAAGGGGTGGAGGTAATATGTTGTCGGCCTGGACCTCCACACTAGGAGTGGCTGTATGTCCATCTTCTGGCAAGTTTACCTTGTTAACACCATTTGCAGCCATGAAAATATCTCTATAGTCGTCGGAAAAAGAAGTTAGAACTCAAAACACTCGTTTCCCATCAACGGAACCAAATGTTGTATCCAAAATAACCTAGATACACAGGGCAAAGATATTCAGATATCTAGCTTTCAATCTATTCGTGAATTGAGGCCCAAATCTATCAAAGAAGTCCAAAGCAAACGTGAACTAAGTAGGGGCTTTCCCTGCAAAAGCACTTAGGCGTGATAATCAGTAAATCAGCAAGTGTGTAATGATTTTGACAGAGCTTCAACCTGAGTATTTGTGAACGTACCTTCTGTGACAGCCCGACCCGAACTCCAATGCGGAATCCCAAGGTCGTGCCGTCAAGACAAGCTAAAAAGATCGGACAAGCACCGTGGCGTAGTGGTGCGAGTCCGTGAGTTGAACCAACAAACTCTAAACAGAATGAAAAGCCATAACGGCAAAACCGAATAACCAAAAACTAAAATCATGCGAAGCAAATCATAAGTGGAACCCAAACTTATAATTGTAAACTAAGGAATACAAGGCCGAGAGACGACTATCTCTCAAATCTATTTACGCACGTGACGCAACAATGCGCACGGGCAACAAACCATCGGCAATCCTAAGGCCGGCGAATCAACAGAATACCAACCTGATAAACAACAACTCAACAGCTATAACACGCCGAAGGAATAAATCAACTAAAAGAATAATATATTCAAATTCTAATAACTAAACCCAAGTCTCACGACTAACGTCGTCGGAGATGACAATACCAACAATACTAGAATGAGTGAGCTAAAGCATGCTCGGAATAATAAAAGGGAACAACTCATAAGAGATACAACAGCTCGACCAAACAAGTCGGCTACCAAAATAATACGATAACAAAATACTAATATAGTCTACCCAAGTAAAGTCTACATAACTTTACAATCGTGTCTCACAATTACATAATAACAATAATAATAATAAATCCAAGCTTAAAGCCCGGAAGACCACCTTCTAGGAATCACTATCCGAAGCCGCCACGCGTACTAACGGGATCACTGCAAAAAAAAACTAAGGAAAACAAACACACGAAATGAGTCATAATGACCCAGTAAGTTACTAAATGCAATAGTATGGCATAGCATGGCGTGGCATGGCATAATGCATAATCATATATAAAATCATGGCATCTTAATCGTATACCAACAATAAACTCGCATTAAGTCATCGTGTAACATACTTCATAAACCACATAGCACGTTATCTTTCATATAAGTGCTTATACATAAGCACGTAAAACCAAGATCTGGGCCTAGCCCTTCAAATGATCATAAACCGGTTTCAATCCTCAAATGATCATAACTCATCGCTTTCTTAATGAGTACCTCGTTACCTTCATCCAACCCCGGATGAGAAATGGGAGCTCAATATCGGTTAGAGGCTGAGACCACATCCCACTATTGGCCACATGAGCGAGAAAGGGTACCAATGCGGCGCATTCATAGAATGTTTCAAAGGCTATGAATCGTCCCATTGCCGACAAAACGACCAAGACGCCAGCTGGACTCAAATCAAGATGCTCAAGTAGATATTTACTTGGATAAACCAATAAGGACCAAGTCCATCATAAAAGAACTTATCAATTCAAGTATGTCATAATGCTCTACAAAACCCAATAAACAATGCACATAATTGTACACACTTAACATGTTCAACCAACTTGTAAGTTTAGTTCATAAACCACATATTGAGGTATTCAATATTTCCTCAAGTCATCACCAATTCAAGAATAGCTTATAGCTCAATAAATCACAACGTGAGGTCTACTATAATCCTCTACTCAAGATTAAATCAAAGACTATAATTTAGTCTAAGAACAACCACAAACAAGGCTTAGCATTTGGTTTCACTCAAAAGCACACGGACTCAACCATAGTCCCAATTGTCATAATTAATCGACTTCTCAAACCAATCTCGAGGGTACCAAAACTAACTTCGTAGTCAAAACCCCGAAGTGCTATCATGTGCAGCGACCAAATTCCCTAAGAGGGAACTCATTCAAATAATCATTTCTTAAGGGCATACGAGATCATAGGTTGGTCTCTAATGCTCCGTGCTCTAACGAGCACGCTCTAAATAAATCCCCAATAAGCTTCTATATCATGGGAGTCACAAATGGGACACAATTCGAGATGTTCGGGTGCTCACAATCAAGACCAACCAAACCCGAACATCGTAGGATTTCAACATAGGGCTCACTAACATCTTGTTGAACCTAAAACGACTCCCTTGAGTCTTAATATCACATTTCATTAGATACGTATTTCATAAATCCCAAATTTAACACATCATTCACGTTCATAATAATTCTCCGAAAATAATCCGGGCTTGCTTCCCAAGCCTAAAAATCCAAGAACTCAACATAAACATAATCAAGCGAATCCCCAAGCGTCGTAGGACTTCAACCCGAGTTCATTAACACTTTATTGAACTTATTTCGACTCCGTTGAGTCTAAATACTAAGTTTCATTTCTTATACATTTCATCAATCTCAACAATGACACTCACTTCAATTTACAACAATTTCCAAATTAATTCGGGCTTAATTCCCAAGCCCTAAATTCATAAAAACCTTAACAAAGAGATAACACATTTCTCCCAACACACAACATCATCCAAATCAACCTACACATCAATGCCCATTTTTAGTAACAACCCTCCTCCAATAATTCGGGCTTGATTCTCAAGCCCTAACATTCATAAAACTCCACATAAATCACAACCCATATTCTACAACACATAATAACATTCAAATCATACTAGTCATGTTATTAACAAGTTCATATTTCCAAAAATTCACAAAATAGGCATACAAGGCATACAAGATGTTCATTGCCCACAAATAGCACATATATTGTTTTCCTTAGGGCCAATGAACCAAAATAAAAAGAAGGTAACTTACCTAGCTTGAGTGAAAACTCAAGAGAACACAAATCCGATCGGTGAACTTGTTCTACTCGTCGAGGGCTTCAAGATTCCGAAGTTTGAAGGCAATCGGGTGGGTGGATCGTCTTGGATCGAAGAGAGAAGGAAGCTAGGGCTTGAATCTCCCTTGGACTCTCTCTCTCTCTATAATACGTATGTGGAGGAGGAAGAATGAGGAGATTTGGCTGAATTGGTGAAGGGTTAGGGTATTTATACTTCCGCAACAATAAGGGCACAATAGACTTTTCCCAAGTACAATTAGTAGAGATTAGGATTAATCAATCACTAATCTAACCTTAATTAACTTCCAAATAATGTTAGTACATGTTTAGGGTTAAGTATGAGAGGTTAGGAAGGGTTTAGAGGGGGTTTAATGAGGGTAGAATATGTATAATTCGTCCAAACTCAAAACAGGGGAAAAATCCCGTAACAGTATCCTGATGTTGAGGTGGGCGCCTCACATCCATCCAGGCGGGCGCCTGGGCTCTGCCCAGGGTATTTCACTTTGCATAGCTCTCAGCACTTGAGGCGGGCGCCTCACAAGGTGCCAGGCGGGCGCCTGGGCCTCTGAACCTTCAAAACTTGGTCTAAACATGTCCTAAATGGTCCCAAACTCATGGGCAACCATTCTAGGGTCTAACCCAACTCAAAACAAGTCAGAAACACACCCGAAGAACTCCCGAAACAACTCGGAGCGAAACCGGTAAGGGGTGCAACAACGTGCAACCGGAACGGCGAATGAACTCATAATCGAACGAGCAATGAAAGGAGACTTTTAAGACAAGTCTAAGGGCTAATGAAGAAGCTTAAATACTTCTAGAAAGTTGAATAACAACTAGGGAAATAAGAGTCCCAAAGAAGAGACGATTACGCGACTCGTTTCCCGAACTTCTGCTGATAGAGAGGCTATCTCCAAAACTTCCAAATCATCGATAGACTTAAGGAACACCTCCAACTTGAAGTCTAAGTATCTAAACATGTTAATAAACCATCTTAAAGAGGTCTAGGACCCAAACCGAGGTCACAGACACAAAACGCAAGTAAACCCTCAATCGCGTCGCATTCCGACTATCGTCGAGTCACGACTTGTGACTTTAGCAAGTCAACAACTATATGGAGTCTCTTAATAATGTTTTGGTCTTAATGTGGTCTTTCAAACACATCTAGACCCTCTCTCAAACCAAACATACAGTCGACAAAGGAAGAAGTGCAAGTATAGCACGCAAACCGAGATAACGAAGGAGCGGGGTGTCACACCTTCCCTCTTTAGTCAGAGGGGTTTATATAGCCTTGGCCATGAAGGCCATGATTTGAACTTTAACTGCACGAGCATAAATGATGGATACGTTTAAGGCCACTTTTGAAACGTGGGGGCGGATTACTCAACATTTAGTCCCTACGTTGTAGACGACCGTTACCCTCTCCCTCAAGCAGGCTGACTCTGCTCGCTATGGGGTCTAGGGGTGAGCTTAGTCCGGGTTGGTCCATTTTTTTGGAAAAAATGAGAAAATCGGAACCAGACCAATAGTCCGGTTCTCAAAAAATTTAGAACCGGAACCAACCCAATAAGTGTGAGAACCAATACATTGGTTCGGTCCAGAACCAATAGACGACACACCAGAACCAGAACCAAACCAATACAATGAATTTTTACTTTTTAACTATTTAATACAAATATATAATAATATTTTGAAGACTTTAACTTTATAAAAAGATTAAACAACCTTCGATAAAAGTATATTCAAACATGTTTCTGAAACAACTTTCGATAAAAGTACAAACTTAAAAGTAGAACATTATAGATGTCTCTTGGAGTTAATAACCAGAACAATGATCAGCAACATAGAGACTACAGCCCAAGGGCATATCTGCAACATTGAGACTACTGACTAATAACCAGAACAATGATCAACAATAAGGTGACAAGCAGAGACCTAGCATTTGGCCCAAAAATCAACCTCCCACCAAGAAAGAATTTATGCAAAATATGAAGCTTATATTGTCGCGGAAACAACCTGGAGCAACATAATAGCTTGAGGTAATAATAAAACAAAGAGCAAAACTATACTTTGGCAACTAATTTTGTGTTCTCCCTGTAGTGACGTAGTCACTCTCGTTTCTTCTTTCCTTGTTAACTTAACTCATGTAGGATTTGAAAGGAATCTCGTACTACGAGTACACAACAGGAAGAAGAATTATGTTTTCTATCACCCCCACAAGTCCACGAGGGATCTACTAATCTGTGGACTATGAACACTTCCACTCTTGTAAGGATTTTGCATTGCCCTTAGGCCTCAAAGAGCATGCTTCTCTAGAAATAACTAGTTTTTTTAACCCGTGCGTTAAGCACGTCAACTAAATCGTACATAAACAAAATAAAGAGGATAACAAATCTTAAAGGATAAAATAAGAATAATCGGTTTATTAACAATTACACATAAGTATATCATTAATTATTAAAGATTCTAAAAAAAATTCTTATACACAACATTTGTTATCTTATTAGTTGGTTTTTCCTTTTCACCACATATAATATCTAGTTTCTTCAAAAATAGACCTACGGATACATGTAATTATTGACTTTGACACTTATTAATTGTTATTATATATGATACCAACAATGGTCATTGTCTTCTTTGGAACATGAAAGACAGTCTTACATCGGATGGAGTTAATGACAATTTTAGGATAAAAACCTTTTCTCCAACATTGCTTCCTTTCAAAAATTTTGTTTCAATAATATGATCCACAAGATTTATGATGCTTAGTTTTGTTTCATTACACAACCCTGCAGCATGGTCAATGTTTCTCAATAGCATTACTGGAACGCCAATTTTAAGTGTCAATTCATGACCTGACAACCATGAACACTTTATATTATTCAAAAACTCTAAATGTCTTCGAACAAACATGAATTTTTTTCTGCCCTACAAATACAATCTGAACTCAAATAAGTTCTTCATTTTGAATGATTACTTTTATTAAATTATATTTGTATTTTATGAATAAATAAATTTTTGATAAGAAAATAAGATAAAATAAAAAATAACGAAATTATTTTAGTAACCTCAGTTTAAATTGTTTTTGTTTTATTGACTCTATAACTATTATTTTTGTTCCATCAATTTTTTTTATTTTACTAACATATTTTTGTTTTACTTTTTTTATAAGAAATTTTTTAAACTTTTGTTCTTATAAGTTAGTTTATTTTACTAACCTCCGCATTAAATTATTTTTGTAACACCCCGCTCCTTCGTTAGCTCGGTTTGCGTGCTATGTTTGCACTTCTTCCTTTGTCGACTGTATGATTGGTTTGCGAGAGGGTCTAGATGTGTATGAGAGACCACGTTAAGACCAAAACAATATTAAGAGATGCCATATAGTTGTTGACTTGCTAAAGTCACAAGTCGTGACTCGACGATAATCAGAATGCGACGCGATTGAGAGTTTGCTTGCGTTTTGTGTTCGTGACCTCGGTTTGGTCCTAGACCTCTTTAAGATGGTTTATTAACATGTTTATATGCATTAGACTTCAAGTTGGAGGTGTTCCTTAAGTCTATCGATGATTTGGAAGCTTTGGAGATAGCGTTCGTCTCTATCGCGTAGTTCGGGGATTGAGTCGTGTAATCGCCTCTCCTTTGGAATTCTTATTTCCCTAGTTGTTATTCAACTTCCTAGAAGTATTCAAGCTTCTTCATTAGCCCTTAGACTTGCCTTAAAAGTCTCCTTTCATTGCTCGTTCAATTGCAAGTTCATTCGTCGTTCCGGTTGCACGTTGTTGCACCTCCTCCCGGTTTCGCTCTGAGTTGTTCCGGATGTTTTTCGGGTGTGTTTTCGACTTGTTTTGAGTTGGGTTAGACCTTAGAATGGTTGCCCATGAGTTTGGGACCATTTAGGACGTGTTTAGACCAAGTTCTTTGGACCGCGCCGCATCGAATTCGATCACCGGCCGCGGGCAATGAGAGCATTGCAGAATGAACCTAAGCAGGCCCAGAAGCCCAGGCGCCCGCCTGGACTTGAGTGAGGTGCCCGCCTCAACATCAGGAGACACCTACGGGATTTTCCCCTGTTTTGTGTTTTGACGAGAATTGTCTAACCTACCCTCATTAAACCCCCTCTAAACCCTTCCTAACCACCCATACTTAACCCTACCCATGTCCTAACATTAGTTGGAAGTTAATTAAGGTTAGATTAGTGATTGATTAATCCTAATCTCTACTAATTGTGCAAGGGAAATGTCTATTGTGCCCTCCTTATTTTGGGGGTATAAATACCCAAACCCTTTTGAGAAATCAGTAAATCCTTTCATTTCTTCTCTTCTCCACCATACGTATTAGAGAGATGGAGAGTCCTTGGGAGATTCAAGCCCTAGCTTCATTCTTCCTTCGATCCAAGACGATCCAACCGTCCGATTGCCTTCAAACTTCGAAATCTTGAAGTCCTTGACGAGTAGAACAAGTTCACCGATCGGATTTGCGTTCTTTGGAGTTTTCATCCGAGCTAGGTAAGTTACCTCCTTTTGATTTTGGTTCATTGGCCCTAAGGAAAACAACCTATATGCTATTTTTGGGCAATGAACACTTGATATGCTTTGTATGCCCAATTTGGGGATTTTTGGAAGTATAAACTTGTTAGGAGCATTTGTAGAATGACTTCTATGATTATTGAAGTATATGATTATTCTTCATCTTGTGTTTCTAGGATTATGAGTATGCTAGAAATCATGTCCACATGTTATTTGGGTTTATTGTGGAATTATGCCTTTGATTGGGGCTTTGGATGTGTGAATTCAATATAAATTATGAGTAGGAACATTTAATTGAAATAATGTGATTTATGAAATGAGTTATGATTTATGTTGGGTTTTGTTATGAATTTTAGGCTTGAGAATCAAGCCCGAACTATTGAAGAATTGTTGTTAATTAAAGTGGGTATTAATGTTGAGGATGATGAAATGTATCATGAATGAAACTTAGCATTTAGACTCAACGGAGTCGTAATAAGTTCAATAATGTGTTAACGAACTCGGGTTGAAATCCTACGACATTTGGGTTTCGTTTGACTATGATTATGTTGAGTTCTTGGATTTTTAGGCTTGGGAAACAAGCCCAGATTATTTTTGGGAGAATTTCTATAAACTTGAATGATGTGTTAATTTTGGGATTTATGAAATGTGTATTTATTGAAATGCGATATTAAGACTCATTGGAGTCATTTTAGGTTCAATAAGATGTTAGTGAGCCTTAGGTTGAAATCCTACGATGTTCGGGTTTGGTTGGTTTTGATCGTGAGTACCGAGCATCTCGAATTGTGTCCCATTTGTGACACCCACGATATAGAGGCTTATTGGGGATTTATTTAGAGCGTGCTCGTTAGGGCACGGAGCATTAGAGACCAACCTATGATCTCGTATTACTTTAAGAAATGATTATTTGAATGAGTTCTCTTTTAGGGAATTTGGTCGCGTGCACATGAAAGCACTTGCGAGGATATGACTACGGCTTAGTTTTAGTACCCTTGAGATTGGTTTTGAGGATGTCAATTATATGACGAGGTTTGGACTATGGTTGAGTCCGTTATGCTTTTATGAATAGACTAATCACTAAGTCTTGATTTATGGTTGTTCTTAGACTAAATAATAGTCTTTGGTTTAATCCCGAGTAGAGGGCTATAGTAGACCTCATATTGTGATTTCTTGAGCTTATATGCTACGTTTGATTGGGTTGTGACTTGAGGGTTATGAATACCTCAATATGTGGTTCTTGGACTAAACTGATAAGTTAGTTGTATTTGTTAAGTATGTGCAAATATGTGCATTGTTAAATTGGTGTGTAGAGCTTTATGACCTACTTGATTTGATAAGTCCACTCTTGACGGTCTTGGTTCTTGTTTGAGCATGCGAGTAAATATCTACTTGTGCATTGCATGTAAGTCCAGCTGGCAATATTTGGATTGGTTTTTATGTCAGGGTAGGACGATACATCGCCTATACGAATCGTAAGATTCGTATTCGCTATGGATCGCCGTACCTGGGACCTCACACACCCTCCACTGTTGGCCCCAGTGGGGAAGTTAGCCCATCTCGTAACCAATAGAGCGAGTGGATTATGCTAAGCTAGACTGAGAAAGGGCTGCCCTTGAGGTGTAGCCGATGTCGATGTAATCACGAGCATCGATGGTACAACCGGTTACTAATGTGTATTGCGAGAAAAGACGGCACGGCACTAATTCGGTATCTTCTCTATCCCTTATGTGGCTTACTATAAGCACTTATATGAAAGATAACGTGCTATGTGGTTTATGAAGTTTATGATCCTTGATAACTTAATACAAGTTTATTATTGGTATGCTATTAAGATGCCATGATTTTATACATGCTTGTGCGTTATGCCATGCCACGCCACGCTATGCCATACAATTGCATTTAGTAACTTACTGGGTCATTATGACTCACTCCGTGTGTTTGTCTTCCTTAGTTCGTGCAGTGAGCTCGTTAGTGCGGCGTTGCGCCTACTACGGGTGCAAGTTTGATAGCAGGTGGTCTCCCGAGCAATAGCTTGGAGTTATCATTATTGTTGTATTTATTATTTTGTCAAACGCGAATGTAAAGTTATGTAGACTTTACTTGGGTAGTATGTTAGTATTTTATTTCGTATTATTTTGGGAGCTGACTTGTTTGGTCGAGCTGTTGTATTCAATTAGAAGTTATTCCGTTGTCTTTCCGAGCAAGGTTTTAGCTCACATATTCTAGTTTTGTTGATGTTATTTCTATCTCCGACAATTTTAGTCGCGAGTCCTTGGTTTAGTTGTTAGTGTTTAATATCTTATTCTTTTAGTTAGTTTGTCCCTCCGGCATGTTGTAGCCGTTGAGTGGTTGTTTATCAGGTTGGTATTCTGTTGATTCGCCGGCCTTAGGTTTGCCGATGGTTTGTTGCCCGTGCGCAATGTTGCGTCACGCGAGTCGTAGATTTGTCGAGAGATAGTTATCTCTCGGCCTTGCGTTCCTTTGTTTAGGATTAAAGGCTTGGGTTCCACTTATGATTTGCTTCCGCAGATTTTAGTTTTTTTTGGTTGTTCTGTATTGCCGTTATGGCTTTACCTTCCTATTCGAGCTTGATAGCTCATCTTTTGACTCGTACCATTATGCGTAGCAGGTGCTTGTCCGTCTTTAGCTTGTCTTGACGGCACGACCTTGGGATTCCGCATTGGAGTCCGGGTCGGGCTGTTACAATTTTTGTTTTGTTGATTATGTAATTTATATTTTTATAGTGGCTTGTTCCATAAATTATTTTTATTTTACTAACCTCTTATATTTTTGTTTTCTTGACTCCAGAACTATTATTTTTGTTTTAGTTACTATTTTTTTGTTTAAAGAGAGAAAAATGTTTAAACATAATTAAAAGAGAGGAGATGGTGGTGATGATAGAGAAAATTTGGAGAAGACAGGAGAGAGAAAGAGAAATACAACCAGAAGATAGAAGATAAGAGAGAGAAATAGTGGAATGGTAACTCAAAAGTTAAAAATTCAAAAGTGTGATTTTGGAGGGAGAAATATATCTTTGACATTATATATATAGAGATATAGATGTTGAACTCTGATAAATGATATGAGACTGCATAATAAGTAGGCCCATAGAAAACCCAACCAATAGTTTAATTTAAAAAAAAATCATTTTCAGTAATCAATCTATACTTCAAATTAGAATTCTTTGTTATAGCCACTTGGTACAGCTTAAGTCAAATCACTAAAGAAATCTATTCATACCTTAGCTAGAAAGATTTTTGAAGAAACACCACTTCAAAGTAGGCGAGAATCGGTAGAACCCCCAAATCAAACAAATTGGCAGTACAATGGCTAAAGAGAGGAAAACAGATAGTTATACTTTCATACAACTCAACAACCCAATATAAAACATTCTTCAAAAACATTTACATCGGCCAATACAGATCTTTATATCCTACATTGATATTTATACTTTCACACAACTCAACAACAAAGAGACGGTTTGAAATCTAAAAAAACTGTTGCACAATTGGAATCTAAAGAGACAGAGTTTCCTTACCAGAATTTGAACTCTAAGAAACTACTGCATATTGAAGGGGAATGCAGAAAATTAACAGGTAAAAAATCAACACAAAAACAAATCAAAACCCTAGATCACGAGAATCAAATCAACAGAGAGAGAATTTGGTACCTATGGTTGTGGCTATGAGGAGACGAGGAAGAACCCACCGAAAGTCGACGAAATGAGAGACGCGAAAGAGGGAGAGAGAAGATGCGAACTGCGAAGGGTTTGAGTCTTGTCCACTGCGCTGTCCGACTGAAGGCGAATTGGTGACACCGCAAAGGTGGCGACTGGCGAGTAGCGAAGGCCAAGGCTAATTGCTTGATTTAGGGTTTGAGTCTTTGCGTTTGATTGAGATTAAGGGGAGAACTGGAGAAGGGTTAGGGGATGACGCATTGGAAAATGGACAAGAGAAAAAAATAATAGCAGTACTACAAATATCTAAAGTAACTATTTATATTTTTCATCTAGGTTTCTATTTTGTAGGTAAAAAATATAAATAATACAACGTATATATAATATAATGTATATATAATATAATATAATATATATATACATACATATTGGTCCGGTCCAGTTCCAGAACCGAATTTTAAAACTCAAA
Organism: Codonopsis lanceolata; assembly: GCA_013146195.2. Lineage (NCBI taxonomy): Eukaryota > Viridiplantae > Streptophyta > Magnoliopsida > Asterales > Campanulaceae > Codonopsis > Codonopsis lanceolata. The sequence goes on from CM028377.1 coordinate 41,375,862, forward strand.
ACCAGGACCAGACCAATTATTCGGTTCTTCAAAAATTCTGGACCAAGACCAAACCAAAAAATTGGTCCGGTCCAATTTTCATTGGTCCGGTTCGGTTTTTAAAAAAAAAACAAAACAAAAAAAACTTGCTCTCCCCTAGTGGGGTCCTACTTGCTACACTCTTGGCCCCCATTGGGGATGGGTCCCTACCCGCTGGAAGATCATGCCTGAGCCAAAGATGAGCACGTGTTCTGCCCGTGGAAAAAGTAAACACGTGTCGAACACATGACTGTCGCTTGGGCCGTTTAGGCCGGGCATTTAAAAAAAAGAACTAAATAAAAAATACACAAGTATTTTAAAAAACTACATATTATATCAATATTTATAATTGAGTCAATTTGTTTTTTTTTAAATTTGTGTTCCAAGACAAACATTACAATTATTTAGGACCGAAGAGAGTATTAAATAGTCAATGCTTCTTGGTACTTGTATCATACTATGAAAACCTATTACCCCTATTTATGAGGATTAAAAAAAATTCTTAGTTATTGAATATACAAAAATAAGTTCCTGAATGTACACGCCTTTAATTTTTAAATCAGAAACAAATCAAAATTTGTATTTAGTAAACCGTTCCTTTGTCAGTTTTTTCTTTATTGTTTTTTGTTTTGTTTTGCTTGAGTATAATTTATTTAAAAATATATATATGTCGTGCGTTTAACTCACGGGTGTGAACCTAATTTATGAATAATATGAGTAGTTTTATGAAAAGTTTAATTCTTCTTCATTCTTATAAATTTTAGATTCTTATAGTTCTAAAACTTTTAAGATTTTTAAAATCAGTTTGTTATTCGAGGTGCTTAGGTATTTCCATTATTCTAATAAAAATATTTTATATATTTTATAACAAGTTTATATATCAATAAATTATATAACAGCCATATTTTAAATAATTTACTTCATACAACAGTAATATAAATAGACATAATTATGACATATTATGCAATTTACTTGCAACCGATAATGGTAATAGTCCGGAAAAATAATTATTGTATAAAGTATCAGCATATGCACTACTTCTATTGCCATTCAAATATTTTGTGTTTAATCGTCGAATACTTACAAAAATTCAAGCAATTTTATATGTGAAATCTATAGATTGGACATAGGCTAAGGTTAGATTGAACAAATAATTGATAAATTTATAAGAAAATAAATATATATTTGACCCAAGGGGTGGGAGAGATGGCAAGACTAAGACCCACACTTACCTGTCAAAAAATAGAAAAATAAATAAATATATACATATTTTTTCTACTCCATTTAAATCAAACTGAATCTAAAAAATATAATTCTTAATATATTTGTCTAGCCTACATGTTTAAAAATCCTAGGTCTAATATATGCAAAAAAAACTTTAACCTTAATTAAAAAATAAAAATCTTAGTATATTTTTCCAGCCTACATGTTTAAAAATCTAGGTCTAATATTTGCAAAAAAAACTTAACCTATTAAAGTTAGTTTACGAAAGATATATATTTATTTAATTTAATCGGTAATAGGCCAATGTTAATTTGAACTTTAATTTTATAAATATTTACCAAAATATATAGATCTATGATGTTTTTCTCTATTTTCATCATATCCAAAAATAGAGTGCATTTATTTGTTCATTTTTGTCAAAATCAAATTTATAAAACAAATGTCCAACATAAAAAGTTGGGATCAGAAGATTTTTTTTAACTATTTTGAAAAACAAATTGAAAAAAAACTCATATGTTTACAAAATTTCTCAGATATGATAGATCTAAGTTTCTATTTGTATAAATTGCATATCGATATATACTTGGATATAATTAATTAACTATAAGATCTATATATTTTCCATAGTTAAATTAAACTCTCAATTTTTTTTAACAATAATCGAAATTCAAATTTATATTATACAAATTTCTCCCAAAATTTTATTTTAAAAAAATAAAAACGAAATCTAAGAAACATATCTATGAAATGGTTTGAAGGTATTCAATGTTATGGTTTTTTGGGGGGATACGACAAATGAAATCTTGAAACGAAGGATTGGAGGAGATGAAGAGGATGATGTGGCTACATATTGCAAAGAAGGGAAAGAGGCCTAGCGAAATATCAACTATATGTTATATGACTTCTCCCAAGGTATACTAAAAATCTAAACTCAATAACTTTTGTTATTGAATAGTTGTATAAAAATTATGTTGCATAATATGTTATTCCTAGCATTTTAGTGTTGGAGGTTCTGTTTAGAGTCTGTTATTTCGACTTTAATTCCTTTTTTATTAAATATAACAAACAGCTTGATTTTTAACTATTTAATTAGCAAAGCCGTGAAATTGTTAAACTAACATTCAAAAGAATAGATATTAGATATTATGTATACTTTTTAAATCAAATTCATGTAGAAATGGGTCCTATCTATTGATTATTATATTTTCATATTTGTTTATCTGTGAATGTTTTTACATTGCAATGTACGTATTTAGAATTTGAATTTTATATATATATATATATATTAACATTTGTGCTTTTTTTAGGTTATTTAAAAATTACCAATCCAACATTTAAATGTAATTTTTTGTGGTACTTTTATTTGGTAGCAAGAAAGATCATCTCGATGTTTAATATTAGTAATTCAAAGTACAATTTATGTTGTATGCAATGATAAATACAACTTCATGTTTAAAACCATCCATTCTAGAATTATAAGTAATAATCGTACGTTTTCAATGATAAATATTATATATAAATTGGTATTCCAAAATTTATAATAATTTTTTAAATATATGATAGTCTATCGATATATTCAGTTTTATTTAAGTATATGATATTTTATTGATATATTAAGTTTTAGTTAAGTGTATGATATTCTATTGATATGTTCAGTTTTATTTAAGTACATGATATTCTAATATTTCATTTGGAGATAAGACAATTGTGTTTGGAGGAGATTTTTGAAAGATATTGCATGTGATTCCAAAAGGAAGTACACAAGAAATAGTTCATCCAACTATTAATTCATTGTATTTTTGGAGAGATTCACATGTATTGAGGTTGACAACGAATATATATGAGATACAACGTATGGATCCAACGATGGTAAAATTGGTGAACCAAATGATAATGATGCATATGTTGATATTCTTGATCAACAGCTGCTTAATGAATTCAACGATCCAATCGCTCCAATTGTACAAAGCACGTATCCTTCATTTGGAAACAGTCCCGATGATTTATCATTTTTGGAAGAGAGAGTTATTCTATATCCGACTATTGATGTGGTTAATTCAATAAATGATTACATTGTACTGAAGAACAATTCAAAAGGAAGATTGTTTTGAGCTCAAATTTTTCGTATCATTTTGATAGAAACGTTGATCTTTTGAACGATATAGATACTTATAAAGTTTTAAATGGAATTTCATATTCTGGAATCTCAAATCATGAGTTGAATTTGAATTGGAACGTCATTAATGTTACTTCATAATATTGACCATTTTCGTGGATTATGTATTAGTACGAGATTAATTATTACAAGGCTAAGAAACCATGTTTTAGAAAGTCGAGTTCTTTCAAACGATCATTCTGGTGGTATTGTTTTATTTCAAAAATATCACTAACACCATCGAATTATAGAATTCCATCAAAATTTCAAAAAGACAGTTTTCGCTGATGGTGTCTTGTAAAATGTCTATAAATAAAAGTGTATAGTGTAGGACTTCTTTTGAAAAACCTTTTTTTTTAGTCATGATCAGTGTGTCGCTTTGTCTAGAGTTATTGATGTGCATATTTTGGATCCGCCTTAATGGCGTGTGAGCCTCATCTAATGGCCCATTATATTTTACATAATGTGTAATATCCCCGAATTTCCTATAAAAATAATAATAATTATAATCAGATATCAAAAAAATAATTGGGCCTCTTTTGAATTATTAGTATGCCCACTTAGTTTTAGTATACAATTGGGTTGTTTATTCAAGATTGGGTTTGAGCCCAATTAGTGGTCAATTTATTTATAATAATAATAATAATAATAATAATAATAATAATAATAATAATAATAATAATAATAATAATAATTAATATAATAGTAAAATAAATAAAAAAAGGAAGGATATGGATCCACTGTTTCTAAACAGGAAAGGGGGAAAGAATTTATTAATGGTAGAGTTCGATTGAACTCGAGAAGTGTGAGGGACGAATGTATATTCCAATTTCGTGCATGTCCGATTAGAAGAGGAAGGGTTTGGGAAATTGGATATAAATACCCTTGCTACTTTCTGGGTTGAGACACCCATGAAAAAATCAAACATGAAGCTGCTGGCCTAGGGAGAGAGGAATGCAAGAATGATCACAACATCGGATTGGCAAAATTTCTGGCGAAGGCAAGAAAAAGAAAGGCGATTGATCCAGATTTTGAAGGTAAGTCGTTAAGGTTCATCAGTAATTAGTATTTATATGGGTGAGTAGATAAACTTTAATTAAGCTCACCATTAAAATGGAGATGGAGTTGGAAACTTGCAAATTGGTTTGAATTGGCAGAAATGCTAGTAGAAATGTGTTGGAAAACAATTAAAGAAGAAGGGGATTTAAATTGAAAAGAAAGAGAAAGAAAAAAAAAAGAATTTATAATGTGTTGCGGGTGCGTGTGTGCGTGTTTGTGCTCGGTGAAGAACAGAGGGAGAGAAGAGACGAAGTCCATGAAGAGATTGAGGGAGTGGTGTTGGTCTGTTCTGCCGTGAACCGATGAGAAAGAAAGAAAAAAGATACATATTCCTACCAGGTATGTACAGAGAGGAGAGTTAGATGGTTAGTACACCGACGAAAAACATTATTGTGTGTATGGAATAAATAAGGTATGGATAAGATTTATTTTAAAAAAAGGAAAAAGCTGATGTGGGTGTTGTGTGCATAGGGACGGGAGAAGTGCTGACAGAATGCAAAAAAAAAAAAAAAAAGAAAGAAGTGTTTTCAGTAAGCAACAATGGGGTTTTTGTCCTTTTTACTTGTAAAGGATTTGATAGTTAGGCTAAGAATTGATTATAGTAACAATAGTATCTAAATTAGTTTAGGTTGACTAAATTGTTACATTATAATGTTTAGTAAATTAATCTATGTCTTAAATTTTAGATTTGGATAAGAGCGGCTAGCCTTCTTCTGGAATTGGTGATATTTATTTCGTTGTACACTCACTAATCAGGTAAGAGATTATACATCTTTTAGATATTTGAATTATTTATTCCAAATTGATAGGCTTCCGCTAAATTTTTGACATTTACTGTTCTTTGAAATGTGTACCAACTTTGAGTTGGAATTTGAATTTGAACTCCGTCGTACTCATTCTTTTGTTATTCATAATTGTAAATCTCATTTCATATATCTCCCTAATATTTAAATTTTTCAGTGAGATATTTTTGCGAAACCAAATTTTCGTTGGAATATTATTTTTTTTTGAAATTCTTACTATGATCACTAAGTTGAACAACCGGCTACTGGGGTAAAGTAGCATTTTGAATTTGATATTTGATTGTGAATTATGCCACCTGGCCCGTGGCTTGGTGATCCGGATATACCATTATGAATTGTTACTATTAGTACATTATGAATCCTTGTTTAAAAGAGGTCTTGTGACCGCTTATGTGATCATGGTATCCGCGGGTTGGTCGTCGTCTCCAACTGGTATGGGACAGTTGGCGACGATTAGATCTCTCGCAAATGCCTTTGTATCTCTATCTTTTACATCGAATTCTTTTATGACATTATGAAATATGAAATTTATCATCTCATTGTGCTATTCCCGATTATGAACCATTTGAATATTAATCCCTTTTGAATGATTTATTGTTAATAAACCCTTCCTTAGATTTCGGAGGGGTTGTATATGATCTTACTGGGCATTGTCCGCTCATTCCTTCCAAATCTTTTTCCTTTCAGGTTTTAAGTAAGTTGGATACCATCAAGGACGATCTGGAGATTCTCTTTTTATTTCGAATTAGTTCGTTTTATATTTTTGGACAATTATTTGGTTTAGCCGTGATCACACAAAATTAGTGATCTTGTCTTATGCTGAGATGAGAACAAAATATGGTGGGAGATGATACGTGTAGTAGGATATATGGCTGATCAAAGTTTCATACATTAACAAACCCTCTCTAACACCTGGGTTACAATGATAAACATGACTATTACTGAACTGAACTGAGCTAAGGAATTAAAGCTTTTTACAGAAGATGAAGAAAGCATATGTTTTTCTGGGTTGTATATTTCCGGGATACTGGGAGACACTATGGAAGGGATTCTCTAATACTTAATTCACTTGCTTTTTCTCAGATGATCTTCCAGTAACCTTCAGCTTTCCTTTTATACCCAATTGGAGCGGTGCATCTTTGTCCGTGAAGCGTAGGTGGCTCCTTTTCATTGGCAGATCCGTGCGGCCCTTCATCATTTGCACGACACATAATTAGGTGAGTCATCCAGGGAGTTGGGCATCCGTCAGGGAGCAGATAGCATGATTGCAGCAGTACTTTTGTCGTATGATCAGTTTTTGAGGTAGAACTACAGTGAAATGACTTTATCGGGGTGTGTGCCACATTGGGATAAGCGCCGCCGATTCCAGGTGCTTCGGCATGGCAGCACCTGATTCTCTCTCAGTTTGACTTGGCTGTGTGGGCGTTAGCTCGGCACGGAGTGATTGGAGGACTCATGAGAAGAATTGGGCCTTGCTCGGCTTGGTGGGTCTCAGCTCGGCACGGAGTGATTGGAGGACTCATGAGAAGAATTGGACCTTGCTCAGCCTGGTGGGTCTCATATCGGCCTTGTGGGTCCCAGGTCGGCACAGGCCGAGACCCTTTAGTAGCCCCCCACTTCTTGGCCATAGCCGAGGGTCTATGGTCGAGAAGTAACCAGTTGAGATTTGGCCTTTTCCGTATAAACTGTTTCTGGGCCTATAGGTGCGGCAGTGCGACTTGCTCTGCGTGCCGATCAGTTGCGCGAGTAGAACAAATGACGGTTCACTTTTTATTGGAACGTGTGCCATCACAGGGACAACCTCTCCCATCAGGGCATTAAATGCGTGGCGTCTTTTCAAATTTCAAAACAGGTGCTGAGCCGCCAATTTCTATAAAATGAATCATTTGGGCGGGAAATCAAGGCAGATGTCTTAAATGCTTCTTGAAAAACACGGTGAGTCAAATTGGTGAAGAGGATGGAAAACGACGTCATTCAGTATTAGGTATTTATAATTTCTTCTTTCACTTCTTTCACTTCTTTCACTTTTACCGTTTTCCATTTTCATTGTTTATTCTCCCTTACTTCCTTCACCTGTACTCTCCTTCTCCTCCGTCTCCAGGTGTGTTCCGGCCAGAGTTCTCAGAGATCCTTGCGCTTCATTCCGTTCTTCCAAACCAGTAAGTGTCCTTCTCTATTTTTGTGTGTCCGCGAAAATTTTTAGAGGGAAAAGCCTCATTTCACCTAGTTTCTTCCTTTTCTGAGTGTTTTCTCCGGCGACGTTGTTCGCTCTTTGATTATTCCGGCGGTTTCGTGTCACTGTTGAGAGAGACCCCAGGTTTGCTTAAGTCACCGGCCGTTGGCCGGAGTATCCACCTTACAGTAAAAATCCCAGTTCAGCCCTTCCTTTGTTATTCCTTGGTTTTTGCCTTGATTTGCCCTGAAAATGCAGTGGCCCCCCTGCTATAACCTTGATCCTTCATCTTCTAGTGACTCTTCGAGTTCCGACGATTCGTCGGATGAAGAGAGGCCACTGGTGATCAGGAGCCCGCTCCCTGATCGCACCGGTTCCTGGGACATACCGTACCGCCATGCCCTAAGGGGATTCATTAGAGCCTTGACCATCAGGAGCCTTCGCCTAGCGAACCAAACATTTCCCCCGACGTGCCTTCTGCTTCAGCGGTGAAGTCGGGGAATTCTGGTTTTGCCGAGCTAAATAGGTAGGGCGAAGAGGTTGCTGGCTCCGCCCCTAGTGGCGTTCATTTTAGTGTCTTTCACGGAGAGGAGCGCACAATTGACCCCACGATTCGGGTTGAAACCATCGTTATCGACCCGCCGAGTTCGAGCAACTCCTCTCCTGCCTCGGTTTCTTCAATAGATTATGGCGAGGATGATCCGTTTTTGGACTCTGTCTTTGGCAAGTCGCCTCGCGAAGGCCCTATGTACCGCCAATCCCACGGTGGCTGGAAAGTCGTTACCCCAGGGAGGCGAGGTTTTATCTAGCGAGTTCCGGGGTTGTAGTGAGCTTGCACTGGAGGTATAGTGATGAAGTCATTTTAGCTCCGGACTATCCCTTGAACGTTCCTATGAGGGTTTTTGTGAGCAGGGAGCGAATCGCCTTAAGTCTAATAGCTCAATTTTTTACTAGGGAGAGAGTGTTATACTATCGTCGAGCTGAAAAGGTGCTGGAATCTCGTCGAGCTGAGAGGATGTCTAGCGGTGGAGGTGCATCAATATCAGGCCGATCAGAAGCTCGGGAGGAAGAAGGCGAGAAAACCTCGCGCTATCTTTGGCTTTTGAGAACCACATCACCCCTGATGACATAGCTGAATGGGTCGCAGAGTATGGATCCGATAGCTTTCAGGGTTCTGTTCCCGATCCGTCATTGAGCCTGGGGGAGCTCCGCCAACTCCGGAGCCACGTCGGCTTCTACCTATCCCTCTTCGAGTCATCCGGGTTGAGGATTCTGCTGGATCCATTCATGTGCGAGTTTTTGAGGAAGACTAGCTCTGTTCCCTTGGATTTGACTCCAAATTTGACGACGACTTTAGTGTCATTTATTGTTTGCACCAGGGTGCATGGGTTCGAGCCTACACTTTCCCTGTTCTGCCATTACTTCAAGGTGGGCACGGCCATGTCTCGGATGACCGGGGGCCGACATGCAAATGGGTTTCCCCTCTTGTCAAATTTCGTCCAAAAGGACCTCAAATGGTCGGATAAGGTCCTGTTGGTGGAGTGCAACAGAGGTTGGAATTTCGAGATGCCTGAGGGGGAGCCCATGGCATTGGAAAAACAAAGAAATTGAGCTCGGCTGACCTGATCCTGAAGCGAGCTATTGAAGCCCCCCTGCACAACGCACATGGCGAGCAGGTTAATAGTTACAATTGGAAAGCGATCGTGGAGAATGACTTGCTTCTCTCGAGGTTCGAGGTATCTTCTGTGAAGTATGAGGGGGTGGAAGTGGTTTGCCCGAGTGTACAATACGTTAGCTGTGAGGGTTGGCCGTGCACCGAGGTGTTCGGCCGCCGATTATCCGAGAAGTCTGAAACAATACACCTGGTTGCTTAGTGCCAGGTGGCTAGTCTGTTTATCCTGTCTTCTTTTTTTTTTTTTTTTTTACCTCAGCATTGTTGTGCAAATATGGGGATGACTCGCGATGAGTTGATATCTAGGATGAGGGAGGAAGGAGACCGAGAAAGTGATCGAAGAGGCTGCTCGGGGAGGCAGATTTAGGTGGTGCGGAGGTCACGCTTGGCGGCGTTCGGGAGGATCCTCCCAAGGTGGATTAGCGGCCGCCTCGGATAAAAGCGAGGCCTCGGCCTCAGGCGGTGTCCCCAGGCAACGCCCAGAGGCTCCGCTACGTTAGCGCCCTTACGTTTTGTCGGTGAATCCGAGCCGGTGAGGCCGGGGATGCGGCAGCGAGGTGGTTGGCGATAATGAGTTTGTGGCGAGGCATATTACCAGTCGGCCACCGAGCCTCCCTTACGGTTTTTCGGTTGCAAATTCGGCTATCGTCAGAGGTGGTCCTTCGGGAGACCCTGGAGAAAATGTCCCCCCTTCCTGATCCTCAACTGGACAACCTCAGTGCCCTGTTTATTAGCGAGGTAGCTTTTTCTGTTCTTCTTCTCCCATTTATTTCTTTAAATGCTTCATTTTTTTTTTGGTTGATGACCCTATTATCTTCTCTTATTTATTGCAGCTGGGCATATGCTTGGCAGAGTATCAAGAAAGGATGGCCTGGCCTCGGCCGAGGAGGAGAAGTCCGGGGCCTTCGGTGCAGTTTGAGATAAGCGGAAACTTGACTTGACAGCTTTTCAAGCCGAGTTGACTGCCAAAAAGGATGAGGCGCTCGGTAGAGTTGGGCAGAGTGGTGGCGAGAAAGAAACTAAAGATGAAGGTTCTTTGAAGAGTAGTTCGCTCAATCAACGGCCGGGGAGCCGATTGGCTGGCCATGTCCACAGAAAATGATCGACTGAAGGCCGAAGCGGCCTCCATGGTGACTCGAGATCAGGCCATTGCTGATTTTCTTGCCTCAACTAAGTATGGCAACAAGGTTCTCGATACTATGGAGAAAGAGCGGGGTTGAAACTTTTTGCTGCATGGTTGAGTCGACCATGACCATAGTTGAGCTAGCTTCCTGTGAACTTATGGCCCTGAGTGCTGAGCTGCCTCTTCTATGGTTCCTTTCGATCAAGATGAGCTGGGGGAGATACGGGAGGCGGACGTGAAGGCTAATGCTCCTGAATGGGTTCCTCCCACGTTGATGGTGATAATCTCTTTGTTCAGCTGGTGGCCCACGACGTTTGGATAAGGGAGAGCTACCTTCCTTACTCGAGATAGTTGACCCGATGCGCAATGAGTATGTGGGGGACAAGCGATGAGGAAG
>CM028377.1:41386585-41472068 GCA_013146195.2 Codonopsis lanceolata
CCTATGTGAGACCATGATATATGTGAAATTCATGTTCTAATTAGTCTATTGAACTTGGGTATGTTGATTATCCATGAGTTTTGATGTTGGTTTTGGTTGAGATACTTGGAGGTGTTTTGCCCAAATTTGGTTTTAGCTTGCTAAATTAATAAAGTGAGCTTGATTACTATGTTTTATATGCTTAATAAGTATATTAAACCAGGTTGTATGATTTAATCATGAATTTGGAATTATGATTGGTAAGATGAGCTAAATGAAATTGTGCTCAAAATGATGAATTTATTCTATGTTATATTAGTGAAGGTTTTGTCGGGTTTATGTGAGTTAACGAACCCACAGGATGATGGCTATTGTTGATAGTTATGAATATAGGAGAATTGAGAACCATAGCTTCTATGCCCTAAAATTTTTAGAAAGGGTAGATTAGACTCAGCGAGTCATTATAGGCTTGATAATATGTTGAGCAAACTTGGGGTTGAAATCCTACGATGATTGGATTTCGTTTGGTTAATGGAGGGAAGAACATAACTTTGAAAATTAAATGGTTGGTGATTGAGATGTGTTTGTGGATTTTAGTCTTGGGAATTAAGCAGAATGACTATTGAGATTTGGTTGTAAACCTTAAAAATTATTAAGGTATGAATTTATAAAACACATAAAGAATGAAATGTGTTAGTAAGACTTCAGCGAGTCGTAACAAAGGCCAATAAAATGATAAGGAGCCTTGGGTTGAAACCTACTGATGTTTGGGTTTGCTTGGGTTGTGTTTGTGCCAGGGTCTTTGGTTTGTGTCGATGGAGACATTCATGGTATAATTTATTAGAAATATGTTTTAAGCATGCTTGTTAGAGCATGGGATAATGAGACCAGCGTAAGGTCACGAGATTAGTTAAGAGAGATTAAGAGAGAATCCTCTTCTCGAGGATTTTTGTTTTTGTACATATGAAAACACTTGTGCGAAGTGACTACGGGGTAGTCATGATGTTTTAAGTATGGTGTTGGTGTTATCGATCATATATGGCGATTAGGACTATGATTGAGTCGGTGTACTTAAAATAAAGACTAAATAATAAGTCTTGAATTGTGAATATTTTGAGACTAGCGTAGTAGTCTTGGTTTGATTGAGTTGAGTTGAGGATTAAGGAAGGCCTCACATTATATTTTATTAAGCGATAAGCTATGCTTGAATGGGTTAATGACTTGAGGAATAATGAATACCTCAATAAAGTAGTTCTTGAACTAAACTTGTAAGTTAGTTGAAAACAATGGTTATATGCAAATATATGCATTGTTTATGATGTTTAGTAGAAGCATTATGTCTACTTGATTTTATGCAATTATATGCATGGTTTATGAGATTTAGTAGAGCATTATGTCCCTCACGTGGTTATATCTGCAAATATTCATGGATTATGGGATTTTGTGGAGCATTATGCCTATTTGTTTATGTGCTTGATTATGTGCGTAGTTTATGAGTTGTTGTAGAGCATTATGTCTACATGATTTAATGAGTCGATAATTATGAATTTGGTCTCATTGGTTTATGCAAGTAAATAGCTACTTGATGGTTTGGTTTAAAGTCAGTGGCGGGTTTTGGTTGTTGTGTCGGCAATGGGGACGATTCATAGCCTTTGGAACAATCGCTACGAATCGGCAATATAGTTGGTCCTTTTTGCTCCTCACTATTTTATTGGCCATAGTGGGATGTGATCTCGAGTTATGCCATCTAGCTGCGACGTAGGCTCTCATTTCTCATCCGGAAGCTGGATGAATGTAGCAGTACTCATTAAGGAAGCGATGAGTTGAGATTATTGGGGAGGAACCAGGTGTGATTATTGAGGGAAGGCAGAATCATGGTTTGAGATTTGATATCATGGTAAGTTGGTTGGGTTTTGAACCCGGTTGTTGTGACGGTTCGATTACGTTCTTTGTTACACATGTTTATTTATGAGCATTTATATGAAAAATAAAAATGCTACTTGAGTTTATGTGCTTTAAAATTAAGTACATGTTTCATGATGGTATCTAGGCATGATACCATGATTTATATGTTTGTGTGCATTGCCATGCCATGTCATAATATGCCACATGTTGCATTTAGAAACTTCTTTGGGTCATTATGACTCACCCGTGTGATTGTTTTCCAAGTGTGTGCGATGATCCCGTTAATGCAGCAGCCGGATAACGACTTCTAGCGGTGGTCTTCCAAGTCAAAAGCTTGGAGTTATTTAATATTATGTTGTTAATTATTTGTGAGGCTCGAATGTAAAGTTATGTAGACACTTGGGTAGATTAGTATTATATTATGGTTGTGTATTTGGGAGGTTGTATTCTTGAGCATTTGTACCATAGTATTTATTTCCTTTGTCGTTTCGAGCATGTGTGGCTCGTTTATTCTAGTTGTGGTATATTGTTGTTCTTACCTCAGATAGTTTTAGTCGTGAGGTTTGGTTGATGGTTTAGCATTGATTATATGATTATAGTGAATTGTTCCTCCGGCATGTTATAAGCTAGATTGAGTGTGGTTTATCGAGGTTGGGATTTTGTGCATTGCCGGCCTTGGTTGCCGATGGTTGTGTGCGTGTCTAATGTTGCGTCACGCAGCGTCGAATTTTGAGAGATTTACTATCTCTTGGGTTATGTTAGGAGGCTTGATAGCTCGGGTCCCATAAGGTTTTGCTTAGGTTTTTGGTTTTATTTTACGTATTGCGTTATGGCTTCCTTCTGTCGTGATTTGATTGGCTCGTCTTTTGACTCGCACCATTATGCTTAGCGGTGTTTGTCACTGTTTTGTCGATGATGGCACGACCTTGGGATCTCGTATTGAGATCGGGAATTAGTCGTCACAATATGACTTCTCGTAGTCTCTACGCAAGTTTAAAGGTTTATGAACTTGAAGTTAATCAAGCTCTGAGCAAGACAACAAAGGCGTGGCCATGGTCTAAGAAGAAATCATTGTTGAAAACAAACTTCTACTTCTTCCGGTGAAAATGAGTTTTTATCGATGAACAATTTGCTATGTTTGTTAAGCGTTTTCAAAAATTTGCAAAATATGGAAGGAAGAACACTCACCAACAACCTTTCGAGGAAAAATGGTGAAAGCTCATCTAAGGAAGAGCTTGTGTGTTATAGCTGTAGAAACCTGGTCACTTTGCCTCAAAATGTCCTAAGCCAAAATTTGAAGCATACCGAAAACCCACTTTTAGAAAATTTCAAAAACAAAAGGGTATGTTGGTGAAGACATAGAAGACAAACAGGTTGCTTCATGGTTTGAGGCCGATGGAGAAGAGGAGGAAGAGGATTGTGAGCAAGCTAACATATGCTTAATAGCTCATGATTCATGTCCTACCTATGACTCGAAAATGAAGTTGTAGTTTCACCAAGTCCTTTGGACAAAAGTGAAACCAACGGTGATAACTTCGATAGGAAGAACTTCTCAAGGATAATCGGGATATGCTTGAAGAATTTAATTCCTTTAGAGTAGCCTATGTTAAAGCGGCCAAGAACCGTGAGAAACTTACAATGGTGAGAAATCTTTGATGGCGGTGAGATTCAAACTCTCAATAGCTGTCAACAAGAGAGTATCAAGCGAAGGAAGAAAACAAATTTCTTCATCACAAAATTATTTGTCTAATGAGCACATCAAAGGACTTGACCTAGAGAAAATTGCCTTGCAAAGACAATTGACTCTGGAATAGCTCGAGGATGCATTTGAAGAAATCCTTACAAGCCAAAAATCTAGCAATGATAAAATAGGCATAGGATATTCGGATGTGTCTCTTCCGACAATCTCTTGATCAAAGAGAAAGGTGAATCCTCAAAGCTGCTAATGATATATCTTTCTCTAAACAGATATTTGGAAATATAGGAAACAAGGCCTTGGTTATTCAAGTGTCCCTTACGTTTACCCTAAAGCTCGAAAGGAAAAGCCAAAATATGACTCAAATGAGAAACTGAAAAGGTAGCGGTAGAAAAGTGAAGTCTACCGGCAACAACTATGCCAAGGCAAAGTCTGGCGGTAGACCTACTAAACCTCTACCCAGGTAACTATCAAGTTTGTCTATGAAACAGCAAAGTCGCTTTACTGTTGAAGGTAAACTTAAAGGTATTCTACCGAATCCTCTGAAAAGGTATTCAACGAGAAAAGCTAAAGCTAAGTTTGTTGGTAACCTACCTAGGAAGATTCGAAAAGAAACCAATTAAGTCTACCGTCAACAAGCAAGTTGAACCAAAAATGAATATCAAGAAAAGGAATAATCATAAGCACTCTTCATTGAAGACTCTAACGTTCTCTGTGGACTTTTCATTTATGTCATTCTTGCCATTGCTTAGGCCATCTAGCACGGAATGCACCTAAGGTTCACCCCAAGATGCGAGAGACCTAGTTCTCTCAAGGTCAAGGTGTATGGGTTGCAAAGGTTGCTAATCCTTAGGACCCAAAAGAAAATAAAGGGTACCTTGTTTGCTTTAACTTCTTTTGAGAATGCTTCATGACTATAGAATCGAAAAACAAAGACATCGGTACCTAGGCGGGTATTCAGCACATGACTCAGGAGCAGTCTTCTTACGAATATAGCTTAAGCAAAAGGACCCACGGTTATTTTCGGAGACAATGCAAGAGGAAAGACAATTGGATATGGCTCAATTACTAGAGGAAGTCTCTCCATCAACAAAGTTTCTCTAGTAAGTGGTTTAAAGCACAATCTCTTGAGCATATCACAGTGCGACAAAGGACTTCTATGCCAATTCAATTCAAACCGGCCTCATCAAAGACAATGAATCGTGCTCTACAATCCGACCCAAGCAATAGACAAGGAAATGTTTTTGTCGTGGACTTAAATTTTCTAGGGAGATTCTCAAACACGTGTCTAGTAGCCAACAATGTTCGTGACAACGGTATGGCTATGGCCAGCGTCGCTCACCTCAACTTCAAGCACCTCTCCAAGGCTCTCCAAAAATGGGCTTGTCAAAGGTCTACCTACGGTGTGCCGATCATGACAGAAGTTGTAAAGCTTGTCAACTAGGAAAACTTTCCAAGTCTTCCTTCAAAAGAAAGTACGTATTGTCAACAAAGCAGACCTCTTCAACTTCTGCATATGGATCTCTTTGGACCTATTACAACGGCCGGTATTTCGGGAGACAAGTACACACTTGTAGTAGTTGATGACTACTCTAGATTCACTTGGATTGAAACTATGACATCTAAAGATGAAGCGTATGATCTAGTCATTGCACTTTTTAGAAGACTTCAAACTCAAAAGCTTGAAGACATTTGTGACATAAGATCGGACAACGGCACCTTGAATTCAAAAACAATGGTGTAGAAAATGCTGCGATGACCATGGGATCGGCCACAACTTCTCTGCCTTGGTACTCCTCAACAAAATGGTGTAGGCTGAGCGGAAGAAACGAGAACAACGATTGAAGCGGCTAGAACAATCTTGCGAAGCTAAACTTCGAAGTATTTACAGGCGTATCAATCTTGCTTGCTTTACCGAATAGATCGGGTAAACAAGTTTCATAATAAAACTCCATATGAAATATGGAGAGGAAGATCCCAAACATAGGATTTCTTAAAATCTTAATTTGTTTGTAAATGTTTTATTCTTTATAATGGAAAAGAATATAGAGGAAAATTTGATGCAAAATCGACGAAGGAATTTTAGGGGTATTCCAAACATTCAAAAGCATTTCGCATTTTCGGTAAATCTAACTTAAAAATCTTAGAATGCGTGCATGTTTCTTTTGATGAATATGACTTGTTAGAGCCTAGAATGGCTCGAGCGTTGCTAATGATTACGATAATGATGAGGCAGTACAAATACATCATCTACTTCTACTCCTTATCGAAAAGGTTGAACCCACCTATACCGATAATCATTCACCGGTAGATGAGACCTCTACCGATACCGATAACAACTCATCTGTTGACCCGAACCCATCTCTTCTGTTTTACCCCAAGCACCTTCTGAGATCTCTCATCCTTCTTGTTCACCGAGAAAATGAAAGTTTTGAAGACTCTATTTCTTACGAACATTTTGGTGAATCTCCTTCTCAACCAACTCGAATTCTTAAGGGAAGAATCCACGAAGTGATCTTCCTCAAGCGTTATTGAAGCAAGAGATCATCCCATTTCTCAAATCATTGGTGATCTCAACTCGAGGAGTTAAATGCGAGAAATAAGGTTCGAGAAGAAACTTTGTTTGCTTATGCATTTGTATCGGAACTCGAACCAAAGAAGATTGATGAAGCTATCGAAGATCATAAGCGGATTGAAGCTATGCAAGAAGAGCTGAACCGGTTTGAAAGATGTAAGGTGTGGAGCTTAGTTCAAAGACCGATCATCCGATCATCCGGCACCAAGTGGGTTTCGAAATAAAAGAGATGAAGATGGAAATGTCACCGAAACAAAGCTAGATTGGTTGCTAAGGGCTACCGGCGGAAAGAAGGAATTGACTTTGATGAAACTTTTGCTCACATTGCTAGACTAGAAGCAATCGAGAATCTTTCTAGCCTATGCCTCGTTCATGGACTTCAAAGTGTATCGATGGATGTTAAGAGTGCCTTTCGAATGGTGATCTTCAAGAAATATATCGTGGAAGCCTCCGAGGATTTGTCATCTCGGACAAAGCGGATCACGTCTACCGGCTCAAGAAAGCTCTCTACGGCTGAAGCAAGCTCCTAGAGCACAGTATGAAACTCTATCCAAGTTCTTAATCGAACAAGGATTCGTGAGAGGAAGAATAGACACTACTTTATTCATCCTCAAGCACAAAGGCCATTCTCTTACGGTACAAATCTATGTGGGCGACATCATCTTTGGATCAACTAACCAAAGCTGTGCAAAAGATTCGAGAAGGCGATGCGAGCAAGTTCGAGATGAGCATGATGGGTGAACTTACCTATTTTCTAGGATTGCAGATACAACGGACTTGAGACGGAATCTTCATCGACCAAACCAAATATGCAAAGGAACTAATCAAGAAGTTTGGTCTTGATTCGACCAAAGGATTTGAAACTCCAATGTCTACCGACGCCATCTTGACAAAGATGAGAAGGAAAAGCAAGAGAACATGACCAAGTCAGAGGAATCATAGGTTCACTTCTTTACCTTCTTGCTAGTAGACGACATTATGTTTCTTTGTTTGTGTTTGTGCTAGATTTCGAGGCGGATCCAAAGGAGTCACAATTTGCTTGCTGCCAAGCGTATCATCGGATATGTTTCAAAAACAACAAATCTAGGCATCGGTATTCAAAATCCAACAACTTCAATCTAGTTGGATACTCGGATGCAGATTATGCGCACTTTGAAAGTGGCGGAAGAAGCACCGTGGGACTTGTTAATTTCTTGAAACAGAGACTTGTCTCATGGTCTTGCAAGAAACAAGGATCGGTGGCAAACTCAACCACGAATAATACATTCTTTGCATTGTTGCTCTCAGCTGCTATGGATGAAGCAACAACTAGTGGACTACAACATCAAGGCTGAGCGCCCAATCATGTGTGACAACACATCGCCTATCTCGATCTCCAAAAATCGATGATGCATTCAAAGACAAAGCACATTGATATTCGTTATCACTTTCAAAGATCATGTGGAAAAAGGTAACATCGATGCGGAATATGTTCCAAGCGAGCATCAATTAGACATTCTCACAAAACCAGCGGATGCCACCGGGTTTGCTTATTTAAGGAGAAATCTTGGTATGATTGATCCTACTGCTTAAGGTTAATATTTTGTTAATGTTTCTTTCATACCGGTAGACTCAGTATTAGACTAATCGGAAGACGTAAGTTATCCTTTACCGGAAGACTTCAAGGTTAGTATTCTTACTTAGTCTATTCTTGCTAAAGAGGTTTCTAAAGCAATAAAGGGGGTCAAGGACAAAAATTGGTACTTAAGAAAATATCTTAAGTTCAGCTTTTCAGCTAAAATTCTCTCGCCTTTACATAGTCCTTGAACCGTCATTTGCAAACTTTACGAAACCCTTTGAGCGAAATTTCTCTCTCTCTCTCTCTCTCTACGAGTAACTACTTTCGCAAATTCAAGTTCTTCTTGTTTCTTCTTCTCATCATCAACAATGGTACGCTTCTCTCTTCTCTACTCGTAATTTTCTATGTACTGTTCTGCATTTCATTATCAACCTAAAATCGTTTTGGAATTCAAACGGTCATTTTTCGAGTTTGAACAGTGATTCGCCATTGTTATTCCTACAAACTTGAATACTGACAGTCGTTTTTATGTATATTCATTGTTTATTCTTATGAAAACTTCTGTTATGCATTTCTCGAGTGTGGTTTCTCTAAACACTCTAGGGTTTCAAATTTTTGCTTGAAAATTTCAATTATTTTAGAAAACTTTGAAATTCCTACTTGTTTAGATGTCTAGATGAAAAGCCTAATTTTTATTTTGCTTTTCTTTCAGGCAAGAACTTCAAAATCAAAGCGCGACGGCGAAGGCTTTCAACCTCGAACCGACATTCCTCCAGGTTGAATGCCAACCTTCCAGGATACCCCACCTATCCCGCTCTCATGACATTATTGTCGCTTTGGACCCGGCTATATATTCAGGCATGTGCATTGACCTTCAGATCAATCAACTCTATAGCCCGGCCACGTCAAAGCTTGCGAGGATATGGGCGCCTCGAGATTACGCCTCTCTTACGCCTCAACGACAAAAACTACAAGATCTTCTGGCGAAGAATTTTATCAAAGAATGGAGCTCATGAACAAGACGCTCTTCGTGGGTGGATTCGAGGCCGTCCCATCTGCATCACCGCTAAATCAATTTCCACCATCATCGGCGTGCATTACGATTGGAGCTCTTTCAAAGAAGTGGTGAGGCTTTACATGCACGGAAGCCATGAGGGAGTAGACACCTTCTGGAGCCACAAGGGAAAATGCTCCGAAATTTGTTCCCTCTTGACGTCTACTGCACCAGCCATCTTCTAGACAAGGGGCTCCTATTCAAGAGTGGAGCTCATGACATGTTTACAGGCCAACAGATCAAGCCGGTCTCTTTGTATTCCTCCAACTACGTCTCAACTGGGGCTTATCATTTTCGACGAGCTAAAGCGTGGGTAGAGAAAGCTAAGAACAACCCCACTTGCAAACGCCCTTCGTCAGGCCGATCAATGCCCTTGAGGGATGATGCAAACATCAACTCTTCTTTGAAAGAAGATGAGTTGTTTCTGTGGCCAAAGACAAGCAACTCACGGCCTCGTTTTTGGTAAATACAGAATACGAGAACAAGCGCCGACTGTAAAGGTCTTCCGCCGGTCTCTCTTGACAAAGTGGCCAAGCCTGCACCTATCTTGGTCACCCGCTTCAACATGGAAGCACATGAAGCGGCGAGCAGGACCTACAAAAAGGCCTCTGAAAAATTTGACGATCAAGTGGCCACGGACCTCCATCTAAAGGCCAAAGGCACGGCGATGAAGCGAGCATTTGCTAAGGTCCAAAATGGCGCCAAGGGCAAAGCCAAGAAAACAAGGCCGGAAGTAACAACTCCAACTGAAGAGGTGCAGGCCAAATGGATCAGAAAGGAGATGAAGGAAGGCCAGAAGAAGAAGGCACCAGGCCAATCCAGCCATTCCTCTCCTCCATCTACCCAAGCTAAGCCATCCTCTCAGCCACCTACCCAATCCGACCAACCACCCTCACCATCTCCCGCCTCCCAAAACCAAAAGCGAAGGAAACTTCGTAAAACCTTTGAAGACCGCCACCCGTCCACTCCAACCTCTACCGATGAAGGCGGTGAGTCTCTATTCACCGAGGAAGAAAAAGAGAGCTACCGGTCCCCAATCTTCTACCGCCAGCCAACCAACTACCTCTACCGACGCCCAAACCTTACATGTCAACCCTTCATCTATCCCATCTACCGATGCCCAACCAACTACCGACGCCCAAACCTTACCTATCAACCCTTCATCTATTCCTTCTGAGTCATCTACTCAGAGGAATTCACCACCTGAGTCTATCCCTCGAGGAGCCTCAAAATCGGGAGGAGCCGGCCAGAACCCCATCTCCTCCTCCTCCCTCACCTTTCAACTACTCACCTGACCCATCTACCCCTTCCTCACCTCACCAATCCCATCCAACTTCATCAACCACACCACAGCCATTAGACCCTGCTGCTGCCAAGTTCCTCTTCGAACTTTCGTCAGTAGCAGATCTCTTCATCCCTACTCATCAACCTTCTCAACCTTCTCAACCTTCTCAACCTTCCCTTCAAAAACCAAAATACCTCTTCTACCCTGCCCCTTCTTTTTGGTTCTCTACCGAACCCATTCCCCAATCCTCCCATATCAGTGCAAATTCTGACATATTAATATAAATTATAGAAATTAATAGAAATTATAGTTTAGTGGTTTAAACCCCCACCAGTGGCGGACACAGGGCAAAGAGTATGGGGGCAGTTGCCCCCACTTGGGGTTTTTTTAGTGAAGGAATTTTTTTTTAAAAAAATAATATGTTATATTGTACATTTTGCCCCCACATGAATCAAATTTCTACAATTTGCCCCCACATAAATAAAAAAAATATTATAATTGTGATTTAAATTTAAAAAAATTAATAACCCTTATTTTAAAATAGCCCTAATTTGAAATATCATAATTTTGAAATAGCCCTAATTGAGTATTTAATTTATGTAATTGTTGTGAATTGTGATTTATGAATTTGTGATAGATGATATATTGATATTATGATAATATTATTTTATTTCCTAAATTTATGTATTCAATATCTTGGTAGGAAATGTATATTTATTTAATCTGAAATTAGAGCATTTTAATTTGGGGGTTGAAGTAGACTAAGTAGTTGATTTATGAGAATTTTTTTTATTTGTGTAGATTTCCAAATTGTGGTTGATTTAAAGGAATTTGGTTTTAGTGATTATGGAGAAATTTGTTAAACGAAAACCAAATTTGTGATCACTTTATAAATGATTGTCTTGTATGTTTTATTGAAAAATATTTGCTTAGGAACGTTACAAATGATGATATAATTAAACGATTTCAACGTATGAAAATGCATAGGTGACAATTATGATTTATAACTTTATTAAATTTGTGCACCCGGTTGGAAAAATTCCTGCGTCCGCCACTGACCCCCACATATGTCAATATCAGTGCCCTTTAATGTGAACAGAAGGATGCAGACCTATCTTCACATTGTTTCGACTAGTATAACATAAACCCCAAACCTCAGTGATGAATGTCTAAAACTAAATCATGGTAATCATTTAATCAACTCATAAGGCGAAAATGTATCATCCTGTTGTTACTATAACACCAAGTCTCACAAATAATTTTCACAAACACCTTACCTACAACTAAATCAGTTCATAAAAACTTTTAAGGGGAAACTTCACTAGAAAGAGAGAAAATAGTGGTAAAACCCATCAAAACATCACGAGAACACTGAAATCTAAGTAGATTTGATCTAATGACACTAACATTAAAGTTCATGTGTATGTGACCCATTAATTATGTTGTATAAATAAGAGTTTTCATTTTCAGGAAGATGTTTTGGCAGGAAATTGCTATTTTTGGACTTATGATATATATATATATATATATATATATATACATTGATTCATGGATTGTATATTTTTAAGCAGTGTGGGGGGTTTCTCTTACATATAAGCAAGAATCGTTAGATGGAAACATTTTGGCAACCAAATTAAAATTTAGCATATGTCAGACAATTTGGTGTCTTATGAACATTTTGCAATTTACTTTTAAAGTGGATGTCTAATTCTGAGTAACCGCTTCTTCAATTTAAGAGGCATCTTTTTCGTTTGTTGTGTACACAATTTTGTAAAATACTGCTGAAATTAATATGTGCGAAGTACACAAGTTTGATGGTTATGTTTTTAGTGACCTATGTGATCTAATATCTATTTGAGTGTCATGTTAATCATACATTTATACTTTTAAAAAATATTCATTTTTCTTTCTTCAAATTCAAAAATTAACGCTAACAAAGAAAATCTCATATATTTAATGATGCATTCAGTTTCGTTATCAAACAAACTAAATAGTTCAGCATTCACGCAGTACCTACGTACCACCTCTTAACATGTTTAGACCCACTATTCAGTATTCAACACTTGTTACTAAAAAAAACAACACTATAACCTCCCAAGAAAGGCAATGACTTATGATACCCTCAATGATTTTTTTTGCAAATAATCC
Organism: Codonopsis lanceolata; assembly: GCA_013146195.2. Lineage (NCBI taxonomy): Eukaryota > Viridiplantae > Streptophyta > Magnoliopsida > Asterales > Campanulaceae > Codonopsis > Codonopsis lanceolata. The sequence continues at coordinate 41,398,786 of CM028377.1, forward strand.
TTCGCCAACGTTTACCCTTACCCCGATATCCATCACCCCTGTTGCTGGTTTGAGGAAAAAATTTCCTAGGAGAATGGTATATCAAACATGGAACTTTTTAAAGCATACTTGGACAGAGAATGGCTTCTAAACTATACTCAACTGAAGCATTTGTGTTAAAGTTATATAATACAGTATCATAGGAGATTCATCTTTCAAAGAAATACTTGGCAGCATAATCAAACTATAGTACACATTTGTTACTGATCCACCTGGTCTCCACAATCAAAGTAGTATATATTCATGCTTTTACCATTCACTTGGCAAAGGCGTATGCGAAAAAACCACATTGAAGATGCATAATTGAACATGAGAGATACATCAATCACATAATATTTTGGACATTTCACATGCGTATATGTTGTATAAGTGGCACCAATTGGAACTTCGGTTTACTCATAACTATCAACAACTGAGTAATCATAATGAATCAAGGACACTTGGGGTTTTAAATAAACTGAAAACAACAGAAAGGAAATGTAATTTTGCTAAAACAACTAGATACTTGGTGTCTGCATAACCCAAAAACAACATAAGGGGAATGAGTTCGATTACCTGCCTCTGTTGTTGTTGCTTTTGCTGCTATGAAATTGTCTATCATCTCCGCAATTAGCTCTTGTGTTTCCCACCATTCATCTGAAATTTGGGTATTTGAATCGACCACCGGCATAGTAGCTTAAGCTCCATGGAATCGAGATCGGCAAAACTTGTTGTTCAAATATACGTGAAAAAGGTTCAACCAATGACTTCGGAAGAGATTTGACAGCCCTTTTGTTCAGCACTGGACAAAGTGCCGGCTACATCTCGACAAGGAGGTCCCCATAGTGCACAATGGACATCATCCCATTGCATACGAGGATATTTTGCGCGCTCTAGTGCATGTTTCATTGCGTCCTCCTAAGAATTGGGTTTAGATTCTCTGAACAAAGAAAATGAAAGAAAAATAAGTAGCAATAGTTTTTGAAACAGATCAATCAAACTCAAGTTACTGAAAGTAAAGATCAAGTTGTAGGCAGATACAACTAATGGACTTCATGACTTGTTATCTCCCTTCCCCTATAGTTTATTATGAATCAATATAGTCATATCATTAACTACTAGTAGCCCTTAGTCCATTATACTCTACCTTAACAAGGTAAATATGAGAAATGCTAGGAATTGAAGATATTGCATCTGTATAATGGTATTCGTTGAAAACCGAAGGAAAATGAAAACTTATAATTGGGCGAAGTAAAACAAATCCACAATTCTGAATAAGATTTTGAAAATGAAAATGAAAAATTAATCTCTCCTCCAACCTATAATATGAAACAAAGAGCAAGCGAGCGACCTGATCTAGACTAGCTCTGCTGCTGCACCCTTCATTGATGATTCGTTTGTTTGTTAACTCCCTGAAGAGTTATTCTGCTCTTGTATGTTAATGCATTTAGATATTTCAATTGCCTTTTTATTCTTTCATTTTGGTCGTATTTGTTTTAACAAATCAGAATGTTTTCGATCGTTTAAGAACAAATATTTTTGTTCACTTTCTTGCAAGAATGGTAGCCATTGTTATCTGTATATTCTTGTCAGGTTGTAGTTATCTTTAAGAGGAAACAGAAAGAGTGGAAGTTCCTGATTTTATCTGCCTTTTATTTTTTTGTTTACATTTTTCTTTCTTAGAAATCTAGATTCAAATTTTCTGTCTCTCAAAAGTTGTTTCTCTTCCATTTCACCTTGCTTAGAACTCTTGATCATGAAGCTGCTAATGTAGTACCAGAGGCAGTACCATTGGAAGTAATCCTAATCCAACTCAAAGAACCATCTGATCCAGTCCTTTTTCAGTGTCAAAATGTACCAGACTAGAAGGCTACAGACTAGAAGGCTACAGACTGATACTACGATGGAGTCTCTTCATGAAATATCCTGGACCGCCCTATAAGGTATGAGTCTTTAGGCTCAATTTCTTCGTGCAAAGTCCTTGCGGTATACATTTTCTTTAACTGTTGATGTGGTGGAAGTCTTAAGGTTTCAAAACATGAAAAGGCCGAAAACTATAAAAAGCATGAGTAATAATATTAATGGACGGACCAAGACTTGTGTCTAGGGCAACAACTTGGTAAATTATTCACATAAAAAGGTTACCTAGTACTTTGTACATAGTTGGTGTACCAGTGTTCGGGGGTCTGCTTTGTGTAAATCAACATTTCATAATCAATACAAAAGATTCAGGAGGAAAATTATTCCTTTAAGAACTTCAAATGAAAAATAGTATCAGAATAGCTTCATCTATGAGCTCCAATCAAACCTAGATCAACTCGATTCTTTTGTGGTTATAATCCCTCATACAACTCTAACAATCTTACTCAATCTTACTTGCACATCCCCTATTTGTAGTTCCAGAAAAAAAATAAACAATCCCGACTATTACTTTCCAAAATCGAAACAATGTGACAATCCAAAGACCGAAAGAAAAGAGGAATGAGAGATCATGGGTCATACGAGCAATTCGATAACACCACCTATCCAATTATTCATAGCACCCAGCTCGGAGGGGTCTTGCCAAGCACTCGAGGGGAGTAAGCAGGAGAAGTGGAGAACCGGTAGGTAATGTGGTCTTAAGTATTGAGGGCACCTTGCGAGCTAGTTAGAAGGACTACTAACTGAAAGTGTATAAATTACAGAAAGAGGTATCAAACCTTCTAGCTGAAGATATGAATTGCATGGAAGGAATACAGTCTAACCATCATAAAGACCCAGGTTCATACCTTAATGGTCACTTTCTGTCCTTTCGCATAATTAACTGACTTGTCATTGTTCCTAATCAAAGCAATTCTGCCAATATCAATAAACTCATTCCAAGGAATGCAAATTGGAGCTCCAACCTGTATGGAAGCAATTTAAATATGATGAGAAAGTAAATTGGAGTTTCATAATAAGACACCCTTAAAGTAAACTTGATAAATCTACAGTAGGTTTGGTTTTCAAGTTTTGAAACAATATTGAGTTGTAAAGGCACCAATGTACAAGAAGCTCCAAGTGAAAGGGACCATGGAGAAAAAGAAGAGAGGAATAAAGAAAGAGGGATGTATATGTATATATAAAGACATAGAAATCAACTAATTATCGCTTATACTACACAGAAGATTTCAGGGGCATACAGAAAAAGCTAAGCAAATAAGCATCATGTGAATCCGCATATTCAAGTATCTACTCTCTGCATAGGAAGGCCAGTAAGGCAACCAAAAATAGATAATGTACAAGCATGCTATTAGTATAACCAGTTACCAAATGATTCACCATAATAAAATCTTTAGTATTGCATATACTTTCCCGTGGAAAAATGCCAAGGTTGCAATATCATACGCCCCAATGTTTTACCCTCAACAATCCTGAATATCACTCTCATGCCAAATGATACTTCTTATAGTTTCTTTCTTTCTATCCCATGTTGGATTGCTTTATCTTGTCATTGAACCAACAACAGAGATGGACCCACTTGGATCGATGCTCATTTCAGCAGTCTACTCTCAATATTAATGATCATGGGTTCTACATTATAAATATTCCAATGATTGCCATTATAAATATTCCAAACAGAACAACTCTCTATGTTCTATGTTCCTAATTCCTATTATCTACAAATCTAGAAGCTAAGTGCCAAGCAAAATAAGATGGTACTTACTGATTTATATGTGTAGCCCTAATCTATTATATATTCTCAAAAAAATTCTAAAAGAATAACAATCAATAACAACTATAAATCAGTATCATCAACGAATAAACTAACCACAAAATTATAAATTTGGAGAAAGCGCTAGAAACAATAAAGGGAATTAAGGGAGTAATACCAATAACAACAAACAAATGTTGTTGCTCCCTATTTGTTGACAACACAAACCCCAACTTTGTTAAGAAACCTAAATTCTGGAATGAAAAATCATAATAAAACAAGCGAGTGAGAGAGAATTCATGGAAGAGAGAGATAGAGGGAACGAGAGAGAAAGAGAAAGAGAGCAAGAACTTACCGATAGATAGCTCGTCATGTTGCTTGCTGCAAGTCGAACTCCTCTACCAAATAATCCCTAATTAAGGTCCCAGCTCCCTGAAGCCTAGATCAATTTTGAGAACACATAAATCCCTGTGTTGTTGCTAGTAAGGCTGGGAGAGAGCAATGATGATGGAAGGGGTGGAAAGAAAGAAAGAAATTTCAGCGTTTGTTTAAGAGATGTTTGTTTAGGAGATATTTGTTTAAGAAATGTTTCTAGGATTTTAAGTTTTCGGCAATTATTACCGCAAAAGGGCCACGAGCAGGAAGGGAAAATATTATACTCCGTATAACAACGTTTACATAAAAAAATGTTGTGAAAATTACAACGTTTACATAAAAAAATGTTGTTAAAGAAAGGGTAATAACGACGTTTGTTTTAAAAAACACTATAAATAAAGGGATACACAACGTTCATGAAAAAAAAATGTTGTCTTAATAAACTTTTAACAACGTTTAATTAAAAACGTTGTAAACAAAACGTTGTAAATACCCTTTTTTGTCGTAAGTTGGTTAGAGTTTTATCCCTTTAGTTGCCCTATTTATATTATTGTACAAGAAATCATATTTCTTGTAGGTTAAGTTAAGTCAATCCCGAACCCCTTCGGATTAGGAAACCAATTAACCTTTAATAATATAATTACAGTCCATGTGAGCGGAAGTAAATAATCGGGATACAAGCCCAATTGCTAACACTAACAACAATCTAATGGATTCAATTCTAGCAACTGGAGCAAAAGTTTCATCAAAATCAATTCCCTCCACTTGTGTGTATCCTTGAGCAACTAAACGAGCTTTATTTCTAATCACATTACCTAGTTTCATCAGACTTATTTTTAAATATCCACTTGGTTCCTATAACATTAGTAGATTAAGGACGAGGAACTAAGTACCAAACATCATTTTTAACAAATTATTCTAGTTCTTCTTGAATGACATTTATCCAAGGTTCATCTTTTAAAGCTTCTACCACATTCTTAGGTTCTATTTCAGAAACATAGCAACACGTATGCACTTTCAAACATTCAAGAAACAAAGAAGCAAGTTTAACCATGTCTTTGTAACTAACCTTTTCTCTTCTTCTTGTTTGCACACCTACACTTACTTTACTAATCATCAAATTTGAAGGGTGATCCTTCTGAATTCTGCTGGGAATGTCTTTGGATCTGTCCGTTATGTTTTTTTTCTTCATCAGAATCAGAATTAAGTTTCAGCATTCTTCAATGAAGTCCCCGATGAAGGTACATTGGAGCCTTCATTCGTCCCTAGCATTCTTTGAAACAGTTTCGTCACTTGGAATAACTTCAAATTCTAAAGTTACTTGATCTTCAACACTTTTTCTACCCAAATCAGATGCATCATCAAAGATAATGTTCATGGATTCCATAATAGTTCTTGTCCTAAGATTGAATACTCTATAGGCATGACTATTTGTAGCATATCTCATAAACACACACTTATCACTTTTAGAATCAAATTTTGCAAGATGTTCTCTATCATTTAACAAGTAACAAATACTCTCAAAAACATGAAAATACTTTAAAGTATGTTTTTTTCCTTTTAGAATTTCATAAGGAGTTATATTACTACCAGATATTAAATACATACGATTAATAATATGACATGCAGTATTTAAAGCTTCTGCCCAAAATCTTTTAGACAAATTCTTAGAATTAAGCATAACACGAGCCATTTCTTGTAAAGTTCTATTTTTTCTTTCAGCTACTCCATTTTGTTGAGAGGTTTTAGGAGATGAAAATTCATGAGAAATTCTCCTTTTATCACAATAAGATGAGAATGATGAATTCTCATATTCTTTACCATGATCAGATTTAAGTTTCACAAGAGTAAGATTATAATCATTAAGCATCTTTTTATACCAAATTTTGAAAGCATCAAAAGTATCAAAATTTTCTCTAAGAAAGAATACGCAAGTAAATATAGAAAAATCATCAACACAAACAAATATATACTTTTTACCACCTAAGCTTTCAACTTCAATTGGTCCCATGAGGTCAGTATGAACCAATTCAAAACATCTAGAAGAAACACAATTTTGAATACTTATGTGTGAAGCTTTGGTTTGTTTACCCTTTTGACATGCACCACATATTTTCATTTATTTGGTGTTTAATTTTGGTAAACCTCTAACAACTTCATGTCTAACAAGTTCTTCTAGTTTCTTAGTACTCATATGACCAAGTTTTCGATGTGTAAGGATAAAATAGGGTCGACCTCTTTTTCTCCATTGAATTTATTGTTGTGTCCTTTCTTGGTCCAAAAGCTATGGTAATTAATACTTTTCTTGGTCTTAAAGTAATGGTAAAGTGTAACCATAATTAAATACTTTCAAAAGCTCTCAAGAGTCCATAATTAAGTTGGACAAAATATTTGGTAAGGTCATTGAATTAAATTAGGAAACTAATTTAGGAAACTAACCTTTTATTTCCTAACATTCTATATTTCCTTGGAGTTGTTGAATTTCTTGTTTATGTAGTCTCTACCTCAAGTATAAATACAAGGAGACTTTAGTGCAGACAGACACCAAGAAATACACACTGATACACGAAGACACATAGAGATATACATGCTTAAGAGAGAAGATGAGAAGCATTACTTGGAGTATTTTGTGTAGTGTTGTATGTAGCTATATCAGCAGTTGCATTGCTGTTTTGATGTTCTTTTCCTAGTTGATAGAAAACTTATTTTTTTAATCCCACGTTTTCTTTACTCATATGTTTGTGGGGTTTACTCTCCAGACTTGTTGTCTTGTGAGAGGTGTTTAGTATTTTGTTGATTTCACGTTTTGCTTTGTAAAACTCATAATATTTTAGTGAAATCCTCTTTAGCCATAAAGCTGGATCTACAAGCATGCAGATTGTTTGATAAACTTCCGTATTAATTACTACTTTAATTGTTTAAAAACTTTTGTTGTTTACTTGATATATATTCTGGTCAATGCACCTCAAACAGTATTAACAGATTTTATTGAATCCTAGCTACTATTGATTTTTCACGATGCGATAAGTCAATTTTATTTACGGAAGAAGAATGACAACTATGTTAGCAACACGATAGCAATCATCATTAAATCTAATGCCTGATAAAATACTGTGGCACCCCGACCCGAATTCCAATGCGAAACCTCAACTCGGACCGCCCAAATATAACAAGTAAGCATGCGCAAGTAGGAATATAAAATTTCACGTGGCGCAACATCGCATACAATTAACAACTCGGCTACACTTGGCCGAAAAATAACAGAAAGTAAACAAGTCGCTGGCGATGTTATAGCCGGAACCCAACAACTACTCCTACTAATATAACACATGCAATAAGAACCTCAACGACCACAACATGTCGGAGACAACAACATCAATACTATAAAAGAGTATTAAGCGGAATAAGCCGTAGTGAACCATATCATATAAACAAGCTCGACATGTAAGTCGGCATACAAAAGATTATAAGTCTAGAATATGCAAGTTATACAATAACAACAAAACCCAAGTCAAGTCTAAGTAACTTGCTTCCCATCGTCCTTTCCAAAATAAAAGTCTAACTACAAAGTCCCAAAAGAGCAACCTTCGAGTACACTAGCAATCAAACGCGGATAAGGCGAATCTAGCGAGAACCGTCTCCTTGGCTCGGATCTAAGGAAAACAAAACAAACAAGTAGGGTAAGTCATAAAGACTTAGTAAGTTACTAAAAAATGCATGTTCATGTCATAGCATAGAATTTTTCACAATTATGGTACATGATCATCATATAGCACTTAACACATTATTCACATAAGTGCAGAAAATAATTCATACAAGTAGGATATGATATAGGCCCGGCTGCTACGTAGCTCTTGCAATAAACTGTGTTAACTAGTTCGTGCCATCGATGTTTTGTGAATTCATCGACTTGTATTGAGAACCGCCTCGATTTAATTAGCAAGCCAATGTGGCACGTATTGATACGGCATAGGGGCTACTTCCCCACTGCGGCCCACAGTGGAGGCGTGTGTGTGGTCCCGGGTACGGCGATCCATAGTGATCACGAATCTCGCAATTCGTGAAGGTGATGCATCGTCCCAACCTGACGTAAAAAAACAAACCAAATAATGCCAGCTAGACTCAATGTGATGCACAAGTAGATATTTACTCGTCATAAACAAATAAGGATCGAATTCGACAAGAGCGAACTCATCCGACCAAGTAGGTTATTAATCTCTACTATAAATCATGTCAAGGAGATTAATTGCTCAAAACCAAACATTCACAACAAACTTGTTTGCATACAATTAGGCTCAACTATAATTGAGTGAACTCGATCAACCGGTGTCCAAACTTCGTAGGGATTGAAAGTAGTGTTCAACATGTTCAAATCTTCCCTAGAGTCGACTCCGTTGAGTCATTACTATACATTCCCAATTTTAGGGGATTGAAGCTATGTGCTTCATAAACCAACCTAGGGTCATTACTAAGTTCAACTAGGTTATAAATTCTCTAAGGCATTACAATGTAGTTCATATTCATCATAGAGTCCAATTTAGAGGTTAGAACACATAACAACATACCAACATATCATGTAGGCTATAATTAGGATACTCTCATATGGCACCACTTCAAGCAACACATATAATTAATGTTTCTAACATGTTCATAATCCTAAATATACAAGATGAAAGAGCATTACAATCTTTAATAACTATAAAATCATCCTACACATGCTCCTACTAAGTTCATATTTCCAAATCACAAGATGAAGGTATATAAAGCAAGCATGTGTACTCATTGACCTCAAAAATCATAGGCTTTGTTTGCTTAGGGTCAATGAGAACTAGAACAAGGAAGAAGAAGAGTAACTTACATGTATTTTACGCCCAAGAAATCAAAGGAGAAAACTATTTGGTAGGAAATGCTCTACTCTTCAAGCTCTTCACTTCTATGGAGGTGGCTTGAGCAATGGAGGAAGGAACCATGGAAGACCAAGGGAAAAGCTTCAAGAAGCCATGGAGGAATCTTGGGGGAGATGAATCTCGTTTTTGGAGAGTGAGGGAGGGAAAGTCAGGTCAAACTATTAGATTGTGGTGTTTAAAGGGTAGGAAACTTAGTGGGACAAGTGTCATTATCATGTTGTTGCATAAAATCTGATTTGGGGCTTGTTTAATCCACTAAAGCACTCACTAATCCACTCTTAAAACAAGTTACTAATGTTAAGTCATAAGTAATGAGTGTTAGGGAGGTTTAGGTGGGGTTTAGAAAGGGTTTTGGATAGGGGTTTAAGTGCAAAATTCGTAAAGTAGCAAAACAGGGCACACCAGGATCGCGGGACCATGCGGTCGCATGGTCCTCCATAGCATGCGACCGCATGCTACCTTCTCCAGCAACACCTCATTTTCTGGTTACCTTGCGGAGGCAAGGCCATTCCACCTTGCGGTCGCAAGCCCAACAGACCCTAAAAGGCTCCAAATGCAACCTAGAAGACCCCCCAAACACTTAGCCAAATCAATAAGGCTTCAAACCCCAACAAAAATGAGTCTAAAACTCATCACAAACACCCTCAAACAACACCCAAACAATCCAAACAAAGGAGGGAAAGAAGGAGAACTAAACAAGCAATTCAACCGACGATTCAACAAGTATGCAAACAAGATCCTAAGCATGTTAAGAGAATTATGAATGACTTATAAATGATTCTAAAACATATATAGACTAAGTAAACATGCTCACAAACAATATGAATGCATGAATGCAAGCAATGAATGTCTAGGGTGCCACATTCTCCCCTCCTTAAGGAATTTAGTCCCTAAATTCTTACCAAGTCCTTCAAACAAATGTGGATACTTGTCACGCATCTCAGCTTCCGTTTCCCAAGTCGCTTCCTCAATGTTGTGATTCTTCCAAAGAACTTTGACTAAGGGAATTCTCTTGGTTCGTAGCACTTTCTCTTTAGTATCCAAAATCTTCACGGGCTTCTCAACATAGGACATATCCGACTCAAATGTTATCTCCTCATACTCAAGCACATGTGATTCATCCCTCATATACTTTCGCAACATAGAAACATGAAAGACGTTATGATTCTCTGAAAGTGAAGGTGGCAATGCAATTCGATACGCTAAGGATCCAACTCTCTCGAGAATCTCGAACGGGCCAATATATCTCGGTGTAAGCTTTCCTTTCTTGCCAAATCTCTTCGTACCTCTCCTCAGTGTCACTTTCAAGAATACATAGTCTCCCACTTGAAACTCAAGATCCCTTCTATGATTATCTGTGTAACTCGTTTGTCGACTTTGAGCGGTGCGTAATCTGTCTCTAATCAACTTCACGCTCTCAACCGACTGTTGCACTAACTCGGAACCCCAAAGTTTTGCCTCTCCAACTTCGTCCCAACAGATAGGTGATCTACACTTGTGCCCATACAATGCTTTATACGGCGCCATCTTAATGCTCTTTTGGTAGCTATTATTATACGCAAATTCTGCCAAGGGTAAATGAGAATCCCAGCTTCCTTTAAAATCCATGGCACAAGCTCGAAGCATATCCTCCAAAATCTGAATCAACCGCTCGGACTGACCATCAGTTTGAGGATGAAAAGTTGTACTAAAGTCTAATCTGGTCCCTAAAGCCTCTTGCAACGATTGCCAAAATCTTGATGTGAACCTCGGATCTCTATCGGACACATTACTCACTGGAACGCCATGAAGTCTCACGATCTCTTGAATGTACAAGGTTACCAACTGAGTCAACGAATAAGTGATCGCGATCGGTATGAAGTGTGCAGACTTAGTCAATCTGTCAACTATAACCCATACTGCGTTGAATCCTCTACGCGTGCGCGGTAATCCTGTCACAAAATCCATAGTAACAAACTCCCATTTCCATTCAGGAATCTCAAGTGGTTGTAGAAATCTCGCAGGCCTTTGATGTTCAGCCTTAACCTGTTGACAAGTCAAACATCTCGACACATACTCTGCAATTTCTCTCCTCATGCCTTTCCACCAAAATTGTCGTTTCAAGTCTAGATACATCTTCGTGCTCCCCGGGTGAATGGTGTATCTCGTTTTATGAGCCTCATCAAGAACTTGCCTCTTCAATTCATCACTAGCAGGAACGCAAATTCTTCCTCGAAATGTCAAAGTACCCTCATATTAATCGCAAAATCAGGTGATACATTCTCAGCCAGTCTATCAATTATTTTCTTCAATTCTGGATCATTCTCTTGCTCTTCTTTAATCTTCCTAAATAAAACTGGCATAACACGAACATTCGCAAAAATAACGCCTCTATCATAAATTCTAGGACTCCAATCTCGCCAGTCTTCCAACATCTTCCATTCTCTAACCATTAAACAAGACATGTGAACTTTCCTACTCAAGGCATCCGCTACTACATTTGCCTTCCTCGGATGATACAAAATAGTACAATCATGGTCCTTTAATTTCTCCATCCATCTCCTTTGTCTCATGTTCAATTCTTTTTGGGAAAATAAATACTTCAAGCTTTTGTGGTCGGTGAAAATCTCGAACTTAGCCCCATACAAGTAATGCTTCCATTTATGCAACGTAAAAATAATTGCAGCCAACTCCAAATCGTGTGTTGGGTAATTCTGTTCATGAGTAGACAACTTCCTCGACGCATAGGCGATAACTCTACCATTTTGCATCAGCACACATCCCAAACCTTCCTTAGAAGCATCGCTATAAATCATAAAATTATCCCCTCCATTAGGCAAGGCCAAAATAGGTGCCGTCATCAACCGCTTCTTAAGCTCTTGGAAACTAGCCTCGCATTTCTCGCTCCAGACAAATGGTGTATTGTTTTGTGTCAATCTAGTCATAGGAGTCACAATCCGAGAATATCCCTCAATAAATCTCCGGTAGCAACACGCTAGACCCAAGAAACTCCGAACCTCGGTAACTGAACTAGTTCTCTTCCAATTCATCACCGCTTCAACCTTAGAAGGATCAACGGCTATCCCAGCGCTAGAAACGATGTGCCCTAAAAATGATACTTCCTCTAGCCAAAAGGCACATTTACTAAACTTCGCATAAAGTTGTTTCTCCTGAAGAATAGACAAGACAATCCTCAAGTGTTTCTCATGCTCCTCCCGAGATTTCGAATACACTGGGATATCATCAATAAAAACTACCACGAAACAATCAAGATAGCTCTGAAAGACACGGTTCATCAAATCCATAAACACTGATGGTGCATTTGTCAACCCAAACGGCATCACTACAAATTCAAAGTGCCCATATCTAGTGCGAAAAGCCGTCTTTGGAATGTCTTCCTCTCTAACCTTCAATTGATAGTAACCCCTTCTCAAATCAAGCTTAGAGTACACAATCGACCCTTGCAATTAGTCAAAGAGGTCATCAATGTGGGGTAGTGGGTATTTATTCTTAATGGTCACCTTATTCAATTCTCGATAACCTATGCATAACCGCAAACTCCCATCTTTCTTCCTCACAAATAAGACCAGTGCGCCCCAAGGCGACACACTCGGTTTAATAAAGCCAATCTCTAAAAGTTCTTGCAACTGAATTTTCAACTCCTTAAGCTCCGCGGGTGCCATCCTATACGGTGCCTTAGAAATCGGTGAAGTCCCCTGAATAAGGTCAATTCAAAATTCTATCTCTCTATCCGGTGGCATAGCATGGTCGGTAGAGAATACATCGGGAAACTCACATACTACCGGAACCTCTTCTAATTTCGGAGAAGACTTCTTTTTATCGACAACACATGCAAGATAACCCGTACACCCTTGTGACAATAACTTTCTAGCCCTTAGAGCAGAAATAAAATGCAACCCACTCAATACATGATCACCCACAAATGTAAATTCGGGCATATCAGGCATAGAAAAAGTAACCCGCTTTTTATGGCAGTCAACTAGAGCATGATAAGCACATAACCAGTCCATACCGAGAATCACATCAAAATCACGTATAGGTAGAACTACCAAGTCCGCATGCAAAGTGTGGTCACCCACCAATACATCACAAGATTTAAACACTTCAGATGCGAGCATATATTCCCCAAGTGGGGTAGACACTTTAAACAAATATGGCAAAGGTTGAGGCAACACACATAGGTTCTCAACAAAGTGCGAAGCAACATAAGAATGTGAAGACCCTGGATCTATGAGAACTCGAGGCTTATGATCAAATATAGAAAGAGTACCTCCTATCACTGCCGTAGACCACTGGACCTCGCGCTGATCCAGTGCAAACACACGACCGTGAACCTTAGGTCTACCATCCCCACCTCTCTTAGCCCCAGACTGCTGACCGGTGCTACCCGACTGATTAGCCTTAAGCTTTGGACAATCTTTCTTCAAGTGAGTCCCGTCACCACAATAGTAACACTTCCCATTCTTTCCCCAACACCTATCAACTGTGTGTCCAGGCTTCTGACAGAACGAACAAATCATAGTCTTGTTACGCGATCCCTGTTGCCCCTGAGAAGAAGAAGTGTTGTTGCCCTGCTTCCCTGACTGTGGCCTACCTTGGCCTCAACCTCTCATATCTCGGTTGCCTTGGTATCCCCTCCTGTTACCTGAATTATTACATTGACTAGCATTATGAGTAGACTGTCGTGCATTACTTGAATTATTCTTACTTCGGTGCTCCTCAATATCTTGCTCCACCTCATAGGCTCGATCAACCGCACTCCGATAATCTGTAAGTTTAAGTGCTAAAATCTGCTTCCTAAATTCAGTCCTCAACCTCTTAACTAGAGCTGTCAGATGGGCCGGGCCGGGCTGGCCCGGTCCGAGCCCGACGGGCTTCACTTGGCAACGGGCCGGCCGAGCCGGGCCTAAACATGAACGGGCCTAGCAAAAGTCAAGCCCAGCCCACGTGTACTTCGGGCCTCTGGGCCTTCGGGCCTATGGGCCAAAACAAAGTATTTTTAAAAAAATTCATAAATAGCTACTGTCTGACAATTTTCTCAAGCTCACTGCTCACAGATCTGACAACTTCTTGAGCTGGTATTGGTCAATGGTCGTCATTGTTCTTATAATTCAGTTTCTTTTTCTCAAAAGTTACAAACAAATTAGTTATTAGAAACATATCAGAACTTCAACAAAGAAAATTTAACTTGGAACTCAAAAATAATAAAACAAAAGAAACAAAAACATCACATTAAACAAATCATTCTTTAACAATACAAAACCGAACCCACATTTTCAAATTCTTTAACAATACAAAACATATGAGATACATATATAGCTACTGTCATGAATGTAAATGCAACCTCAAATTGATGTTTCCATATTCTGGTTTGCTTTGTGATTTGATTTATGGTGGTCTAAGTAACCAATAGAGTCTACTGACCACAGAGAGAGAGAGCAATAGAGACAGAGATGAGAGAGCGAGTAAAACATTAAAAGTCTATAAAATCATAACAACAATATCAAAAGATTGCCGTAACTGAGGAAAACGAGGGCCGATGTCGTATCTGTCTTAGTTCTTGCTCTTCAAAACAGATACCATAACAGCAATATCAAAAGATTGCAAAAGATAGCCAATAGACTGTAAGAGTAGCTGTGTGTGTGTGTGACGCCATGGCTGTGGAGGCGGCGGTGGTCGATAGAGGCGGCGGTGGTCCAAGAGGGGGCGGCGGCAAGAACAAAGAGATCGAGCCTCGAGGAGACGAGGACCAGCCGACTAGAAGACGAAGACGAGAGATCAGATTGAGACGGTTGAGAGATTAGGTTGAGACGGCGGAGAGATTGAGAGTCGTCCCGTAGGCCGTAACGTAACAGCCGTTTTTGGCTTTGCGTTTGCCTTTTTGGCTTTTGCTTTGGAAAGAATATGAATGAGTAAAGTAGATTAGGAATTTAGGGATACTGTGAACAGTATAGTAAGCACGCCACTGATTGGGATTTTTTAAGTTTTAATCTTTTTGGCTTTTTAAATAATTATTTATAGTCAATTGACAAATAGTCGGTGACTCACTGTTAGTATGTTTACATGTTACTTACTTAATGACTTTGTAATTGTCAATTTGCATTTCGGGCCGGGCCATTTTTAAGGTTTGCGAACTGTCGGGCCGGGCCAATGAGGCCCGGTTTTTTTCGGGCCTTCTAATTTGAAGCCCAGACCCTTAAAATTTCGGGTGGGCTGGACCGGGCCTATGGGCCGGGCTTGATTTTGACAGCACTACTCTTAACAAACTTATGTGTTCTCCGTGCTTCGGTAGGAATCAAGTACGTACAATAACGACTCAACTCGGTGAACTTCGCGGAATACTCCGCTACAGTCATGCTACCCTGCTCAAGATCATAAAATTCTTTCTCCCTCTTGTTGCGAACCACATCCGACACATACTCATTTTTAAACTCCCTTTGAAAATTAACCCAAGTAATAGGAACTTGTTGCATCTCCCAGCTTTCCTTCAACACATTCCACCAATGCTCGGCGACCCCCCTAAACTTGAATGTTTCTAACATGACTCTCTCCTTATCGGTACACCCTAACATAGATAGTAGCTTGATCATCTCTTCCATCCATAACTCGGCTTCCCTAGGTTTCGGCTCCCTAAGAAACGCACTAGGCTTCAAGTTAAGGAATCTCTCTAGAAGGGTGGTGTCATTCCTCGGTCTCGGTGGTGGTACTACCTCCTCTTGTCGAGGTGGTGGGGGTGCTCCCTCAGCTTGACCTCCCTGGCCTGCCCCTGCCAGAAAAGCCATCAATCTACGATGTAACTCTGCCATCTGCGCATCCGGACCCACTGGATTCTGCGGCGGTGGTACCTCAGCCTCAGGCTCGACCGGACCTCTCCTGGGTCTACCTCTACCACGGCCATTGCCATCCCTAGGATTTCCCATCGAACCCCTACAAGAATTCACTCGACATTAGAATCAACACACAAATAACCAACCCACCTAGGCCATGGAAACTATCCTGGCCGACAGCTAACCTATAGCTCTGATACCAACTGTGGCACCCCGACTTGGATTCCAATGCGAAACCCCAAGTCGGACCGCCCAAATATAACAAGTAAGCATGCGCAAGTAGGAATATAAAATTTCACGTGGCGCAACATCGCATACAATTAATAACTCGGCTACACTTGGCCGAAAAATAACTGAAAGTAAACAAGTCGTCGGCGACGTTACAGCCGGAACCCAACAACTACTCCTACTATTATAACACATGCATAATAAGAACCTCAATGGCCACAACATGCTGGAGAAAACAACATCAATACTATAAAAGAGTATTAAGCGGAATAAGCTGTAGTGAACCATATCATATAAACAAGCTCGACATGTAAGTCGGCATACAAAAGATTATAAGTCTAGAATATACAAGTTATACAATAAAAACAAAACCCAAGTCAAGTCTAAGTGACTTGCTTCCCATCGTCCTTTCCAAAATAAAAGTCTAACTACAAAGTCTCAAAAGAGAAACCTTCGAGTACACTAGCAATCAAACGCGGATAAGGCGAATCTAGTGAGAACTGTCTCCTTGGCTCGGATCTAAGGAAAACAAAACAAACAAATAGGGTAAGTCATAAAGACGTAGTAAGTTACTAAAAAATGCATGTTTATGTCATAGCATAGCATTTATCACAATTATGGTACATGATCATCATATATCACTTAACACATTATTCACATAAGCGCGAAAAATAATTCATACAAGTATGATATGATATAGGCCCGACTGCTACGTAGCTCCTGCAATAAACTGTGTTAACTGGTTCGTGTCATCGATGTTTTGTGAATTCATTGACTTGTATCGAGAACCGCCTCGATTTAATTAGCAACCCAATGTGGCACGTATTGATACGGCATAGGGGCTACTTCCCCACTGCGGCCTATAGTGGAGGCATGTGTGTGGTCCCGGGTACAGCGATCCATAGCGATCACGAATCTCGCAATTCGTGAAGGCGATGCATCGTCCCAACCTGACGTAAAAAAACAAACCAAATAATGTCGGCTGGACTCAATGTGATGCACAAGTAGATATTTACTCGTCATAAACAAATAAGGATCGAATTCGACAAGAACGAACTCATCCGACCAAGTAGGTTATTAATCTCTACCATAAATCATGTCAAGGCGATTAATTGCTCAAAACCAAACATTCACAACAAACTTGTTTGCATACAATTAGGCTCAACTATAATTGAGTGAACTCGATCAACCGGTGTCCAAACTTCGTAGGAATTGAAAGTAGTGTTCAACATGTTCAAATCTTCCCTAGAGTCGACTCCGTTGAGTCATTACTATACATTCCTAATTTTGGGGGATTGAAGCTATGTGCTTCATAAACCAACTTAGGGCCATTACTAAGTTCAACTAGGCTATAAATTCTCTAAGGCATTACAATGTAGTTCATATTCATCATAGAGTCCAATTTAGAGGTTAGAACACATAACAACATACCAACATATCATGTATGCTATAATTAGGGTACTCTCATATGGCACCACTTCAAGCAACACATATAATTAATGTTTCTAACATGTTCATAATCCTAAATATACAAGATGAAAGAGCATTACAATCTTTAATAACTATAAAATCATCCTACACATGCTCCTACTAAGTTCACATTTCCAAATCACAAGATGAAGGTATATAAAGCAAGCATGTGTACTCATTGACCTCAAAAATCATAGGTTTTGTTTCCTTAGGGTCAATGAGAACTAGAACAAGGAAGAAGAAGAGTAACTTACATGTATTTTACACCCAAGAAATTAAAGGAGAAAACTATTCGGTAGGAAATGCTCTACTCTTCAAGCTTTTCACTTCTATGGAGGTGGCTTGAGCTATGGAGGGAGGAACCATGGAAGACCAAGGGAAAAGCTTCAAGAAGCCATGGAGGAACCTTGGGGGAGATGAATCCCATTTTTGGAGAGTGAGGGAGGGAAAGTGAGGTCAAACTATCAGATTGTGGTGTTTAAAGGGTAGGAAACTTAGTGGGACAAGTGTCATTATCATGTGGTTGCATAAAATCTGATTTGGGGCTTGTTTAATCCACTAAAGCACTCACTAATCCACTCTTAAAACAAGTTACTAATGTTAGGTCATAAGTAATGAGGGTTAGGGAGGTTTAGGTGGGGTTTAGAAAGGGTTTTGGATATGGGTTTAAGTGCAAAATTCGTAAAGCAGCAAAACAGAGCACACCAGGCTCGGGGGACCATGCGGTCGCATGGTCCTCCATTGCATGCGACCACATGATACCTTCTCCAGCAACACCTCATTTTCTGGTTACCTTGCGGAGGCAAGGCCATTCCACCTTGCGGCCGCAAGCCCGACAAACCCCAAAAGGCTCAAAATGCAACCTAGAAGACCCCCCAAACACTTAGCCTAATCAATGAGGCTTCAAACTCCAACAAAAATGAGTCTAAAACTCATCACAAACACCCTCAAACAACACTCGAACAATCCAAATGAAGGAGGGAAAGAAGGAGAACTAAACAAGCAATTCACCCGACGATTCAACAAGTATGCAAACAAGATCCTAAACATGTTAAGAGCATTATGAATGACTTATAAATGATTCTAAAACATATATAGACTAAGTAAACATGCTCACAAACAATATGAATGCATAAATGCAAGCAATGAATGTCTAGGGTGCCATAAATACATAAGTTATTTTTATCAAAAACATCACATTTTTCTTTGTTGAATCTAGCATGCATGTCATTATCACATAATTGACTAATACTTATCAGATTAGCAGTTAAACCTTTAACATGATACACATTATTTAATTTAGGTAGTCTTTGACAATTTAGAATACATTTACCAATTACTTTACCTTGTGCACCACCACCATATGTCACACACCCACCTTTGACATTTTCATAATTTTTCAAATATATTCTTTAGAACCTGTCATATGCCTAGATAAAGCACTATCAAAGTATCATGCTACCTGCAATGTTAAACTTGAGAGAAGTAAAAGTAGCCTAACAAAAAAATCTGAATTTTTGTTTCCAAGCAAATTTGGCAGAATATGAATGAATTCTGGAATGAAGGTTCATCGGAGCCTTCATTGAGTTCTGAAAAACGTTTTTGGTCTGATCAGCTTTTCTCTTACGACAATGGTGTTTAATGTGACCACTAATATAACAGTAAAAACATATCATACTACGTTTTCAGGAAGTCTTTCTTTTGGATCTTCTTTTATCACATAAATTAGAAGAAGTAAAATCTTTTGAAGAGATAGAGGGGCACTTACCAGTTTCTTTAACAAACATAGGAGCTTTGTTAACATTTTTAACAAATATGGGAACCTTAGGAATTTTATAACCAATGCAAACTCTCCTTTCTTTGCCTACTTCCAAAATTTCTTCAAGAGTAGTCTTACCTTTATTCATTTTATGCAAGGTACCATTAGATTTATCTAGCTCACTTTTCATCTTTTCAAACTCCACATCTTGTCTGGTTAATAGAGATTCAATACGAGCAAAAACCTATTTTTGATCATCTTTCAAAATATTTAATCTTTTACTTTCAGCATTTAAAGCTTCCTTTTATTTTGTAAGATTTTCAATTAAAACTTTTTGTTTACTCCAATTTTCAAAAAGAACATTATAATTATTTATAAGATTTTGATTTTCATCATCAGAGTCATCATTCATCTGCGGAATAGCTTTGGAATAGGGAGAAGTATCAATCATAACAAAAATAGTGCATATTTTCATCAATATAGGTTTGGATGAGCTTACATTGGAGATATCATTCCTGGGCAGTCTTAACGGATTCATAGGAATAGTTCTTTCTTCAAGGAAAGTGAATATGAGGTTCATATGAACAGGGTTTTTCATGAGAAAATAAGTTATATCAGTTATCAGATTCCTCCTCATCACTATCACTTAATGTAGCAGTAAATTATTACCTCTCTTCATGAGTGTATTAGCACACTTGTTTGCATAATGCACATATCCTTTGAAAGCATGACATTAAACAGAATCAATGTTCCTTTGTTCTCCTTGACTTGCTACACTTGAGCTTTCTTGGAACTTGCTAGGATTAGTTCTTGATATAGAATCATTATTAGTATTTTTTAAACTGGAAAAATTTTTTCCTTTAAAGAATTTACCAAATTTTTTAGCAAACATAACCAAGTATTCATCACTCATATCAGATTCGCTCATTTCATTGCAAATCTTAAGAAACTCTTCCTTCTTTTCAGTCCTAATTTTTAAAGAAATCTCTTTTTCTTTACCTTTTGATTGTTGAGTGGGATTTAATTCAAAAAATTTGTAAAATACCAATCAACTCATCAACACACATTGAGGATGTATCATGAGCCTCTTTTATAACAGAAATCTTGACATTAAACTTTTTAGGTAGAGATCTCATAAGGTTACTCACCAATCTTTCATTGGAGACATGATCTCCTAAAGATACTGATTTATTTGAAATCTTAAGAACTTTGGTATTGTAGGTAGATATATTTTCAGAGTCTTCCATTTTTAGATTTTTAAACTTTGTCATATTCATTCTAAGTTTAGTTTTTCTAACTTTATCGGATTCTTCACAGTGTCTGAAAGAACGCGATGCCACGGAATCTCAATATGGAATGATGTTACTGCCAATGTTGCAGTGAATGTTGCAACAATGACAGTAACAATGATAACTGAAAGAGTAACACAGAAAATAGCAGCGGAAGTTTTGTTTTCAGATTTAAAATCAAACAGACTTAGGAAGACAGAAAATCACACAAAAACAATCTACAAGTATCAAACTTGTAGATCAAGCCTCAAGGCAACAAACTATATTAAAATCAACACTGTTTTTGAACCTTAACAGTTAACACAAAAATCTCACAAGATATAGAATCTTGGAGATTCACAAAACCCACATAAACTACTAGAACAAACGTGGGAAGAAAGAATAAAAAAAACAAGAACAGCTTCCAAAACAATCACACCGACTGGAAGCACAAAACAAAACTTCAGCAAACACAAAGATGTGTTCCTTGAAGTTTAAAGCAGCAACACCAGCAACAGATAGTCTTCGTGAATGGGTTATTCTTCTCTTCTCTCAGGCTTGGCACACAAGACTTCAAATTATTTTTCTCTCACGCAGTTCTTAGAATAATTTTCAACTAGAAGCTCTCGGCACACACCAGCTTTCTGCACAGAATCTGATTCTAGGCTCTTTCGGGTATTGCTGCGTAGTTTCTCTCTTGTAAGCTCTTGCGGCCTGTACAATCCATGAAAAAACCCGTCTGCATTTATAGGTCATCAACCTGTAGGAACACGGTACAAGGAAACCAATTCCTACTAGGAAAGAGATTAATACAATATTAAGAAAGATTATGTTTCCTATTAAGACTAAGATACATCAAATAACTAATTTATTTACATAAATCTAGTTACCAAAAATATATTGCAAGATATCTTTCCTAACAAAACTATGATACATGGAATAACTAAATTATTTGCAGAGATTTAGTTTTTTTTTTTTTTTAATTTTTTTTTACTATTATTTTTAATGCCTTGAAAGGCTACAATTATACGTATATGATGCCTTTGGAATGGCTCGAACAATTGGTGCCTCTGGGGAGGCTTTGAACACCCGACCTCTCGGTTGAGAGTAGTTAAGTCCCAGGGTGTCTCTGGTAGGGCTTGAATACTCAACCTCTCCGTTAAGATAAGTGAGTAGCTAAATGGGGCCTTTAGATAAGGCTTGAACAACAACGATGCCTCTGAAGAGGCTTGAACACCCGACCTCTCTATTGAGAGTTGTAAAGTCCAGGGTGTCTCTAGTGAGACTCGAACACCCAACCTCTCCGTTAGGAGAAGTGAGCAGTACCAGTTGAGATTTAGTTACCAAACATGTATAGCCAAAATCTCCAAAATCTTTTGAAAGATTTTCCAAAGATTTTCCTATAAAAAAACACACCAATCTACCAAAAATAATCTAAACAAAATCTAACACCTAAAATAAATATTGACTACATTAAAAACTTTCTTTGACCAAGAAAGGTGAAAACAAGATAAAATAGGTCATACCTATTTTACCCTTACAGTGTCTTTGAAGGGCATCCCAAGCACCCTTAGCACTACTGCAATTAGATATAATTTTAAAAATACTAAGATCAACAACAGAGTTAATAGCATACATGGCATTAGAGTTATAATTAGTAAGTAACAACTCATCATTAGACCATTTAATTTCAGACTTAGGTTCATTATTACTTTCATCGCATGTGTTCAAAGGTGTAGACCAACCAGTGATGACGGCATGCCATGAATGTTCATCAATTGATTTGATGTATACACATATTTGAACTTTCCAACTAGAATAGTTGGTACAATCAAGAATGAGAATCTTGTGATAACCATTACTCTGTACGTTCATCATAGCTAAAATCAGAAATGACCTTCTCTTTGTACGTCAAGAGTTGGCTCTGATACCAATTGAAAGAATGATTAAAGCAAGGATAAAAACAGAATAAAAAATAAAACGAAAATAAATTGTTTTGTATATAATCTGGTCAATGAAGCTTACAATGAAAAGTTCATTGAAGACTTCATTGAGATATCAATGTTGCAGAAAATTAAAAAAACAAAACAGGAAGAACGAAACTGAACACAAGAGATAACATTTGATCAATAAGCAAAAATACTTATTTATCGTGCCTCATAGCAAAAAATATTTCACTAGTAAAATATATGTTTAAGCTCATTACATTCGAAAGACTAACAAAATAGAATTTATGAAAAGCTCTTAATAAAGCAGATATGACTTTGAATAATACTAGCACCTCAAACTACCTAGACTGATGTACGCTAAAAAGATTTTAACAAAACAGTAGGAGGTGTAAATAGAAAAACAATGTTGGAGACAGAATGAATGAAGGCTTTGATGTAGCTTCATTCAAAAGTTCATTCAGGATTAGAGCAGCAACAATTTTTCGATCTTTTTCTTTCTTATAATTTTATGTATAGTCTCTTAGTTTTACAACTATGTCTCCTAGCCTCTTATTTATACTTGCTTCCTTGACATAGAAACCTTGTAGAATAAGAAAACAATTTACCATAAAAGATTAGTAGGTTATTGCAATAAAGAATGACTAAATCTTATCAAATATAGACTTACCAAATAAAAAGGATTCCTTACCAATAATAATTAGGTCAGTCGTGTCTCTTCTAACCAAGACAAATGACACACAACTTTTGTGTTACAAGAACACACAATTCTACTAGAATAATGATTCATATAAACCCTAAAAACCAATTAAAGCATAATCTCCAAAATAATCTTTCTATAAAAAGTGCAACAATAATAATTAATCAAAGTAAATACCAAGAAAGGCAAAACAAATAATTAATTAAAATAAACATTTAGAAAACACAATAACTCAATAATTAAATATCCAACAATGACGATATGAGGTTGTGACTTGTGAAAGCATGTTATATGTTAATTGGTTGGGATTTTGGTTGAGTATGAAGTGTTGAAGTCTTCATTTGAACCCTAATATGAGGTAGAATTGAAATGTGGTACCTTTGTGAACTTGAAACCTAGTTAAACTCGACATTGAACTTAGAATGGGGTTGTGATGCATATAACTTCTATGCCCTAATTTTGGAATGTGTAGACTTAACGAAGTCGACTCTAGGAAAGAATTCTAAATTACAAACATCGTATTCAATCCCTACGATGTTTAGAACTCGTTTGGTTGATAATAATAACTCCCGAGTTTGGTTTATTTGAGTACAATGACAACTCTTGTGATTATTGGATTTTTAGCAAAATACATGCTTAACATGAGTACTTGGTAGAGTTAATAATCTACTTGATTGGATGAGTCCGCTCTTGTTGAACTTGATCCATATTTGTTTATAATGAGTAAATATCTACTTGTGCATCACATTGAGTCCAACTGACATTACTTGATTTGATTAAGTCATTGGTGGGACGATACATCGCCTACATGAATCGTAAGATTTGTGTTCGCTATGGATCGCCGTATCGGAGACCACACACACTTTTACACTGTGGGCTGCAGTGGGGATGTAGCCGCTTTTGCCATATGCAATACGCGCGTTATAGACTTGCTATTTGCCGAAGTAGGTGTTCTCGGTACATCGATGTATCCCACACGAACATCGACAACACGAAAATGTCAACATTGTGTATTGCAGGAGCTATACAACGACACTAGTTCTATAACATATCCTACTTACATGGTTTATTCCTTGCACTTATGTGACAAGTAATGTGCTAAGTGAAGCATATGAATGATGCGCCTATGATTGAGATGAATGATATATTATATGATGATATCTTGTTTTATATATTGACATACATTATGCCATGATGTAATTGCATTTTAGTAACTTACTAAATCTTTATGACTTACTGTAATACCCCGAAAATGCTAGTATGAAATGTTAAATTATAATATAATATAATTTCATTGTTTTGGGCCGATCTAATTATTTTGGGTCTAGTTTCGGTTTTGGATACATTTTGAATTTGGGCCGTTAAATAATAATAATAATAATAATAATAATAATAATAATAATAATAATAATAATAAATAAATAAAAAATAATAATAATAAAAATAAAATAAAATAAAATAAAATAAAATAAAATAATAACAATAATAATAACAATAATAATAAATCAATCACAAAGAACATGAAGTCCTTCCAGGAAGACTTAAGATAATATTATAATATTAAAATATTAAATAATAACAACTCTAAGATAATGAGATAATACCGTTTCAGCTGGGTTTGTTTCGGGAAGGAGTCTAATACTCCCTCGGTTGATTCGGAAGGAAATCTTCTCCCTTCAAGAGTCATGTTGCAAATCAATCACGGAGTGGGTTGTGTTTTATAAGTATCCCACCGGTGCTTTGGGGTTCTATTTTAGTAGAGTCGAGAGAGAGAGGGGGAGGCGTCGACGGAACAACCGGCTGCAAGTTTCGGGTGTACGTGTGCTCTGGCAAGCCTACGGTTGAAGAAGGAAGATTTTCGGCAAGATCATATAGCAGGTTTGGTTCCATTCACTTGATAAAAATTACTAGTATGATCAAAGGTTATTAGTTAAAACAATTAGTATGATGCATATGAAATCTTCCTTGGGAGGCTCGGGCAATTATGTCGACACTTGCATGCAAAGAATAAATAGGAGTTAGCTGTTTTAATTTCCGGAATATTGTTTTATTAACATTAGTTTTGAAGTATATCAATATAAAAATAGTTGTTAAGGGATCTTGGATAGTGCCTTAATGGAGATGTTTTTTTTTTTTGAACTGGAAGCAATTTGGTTGCTTGTTGTTTCTTTAACTATGAGGGTGAGTATCAGTGAATAAGTTTCTTAAATGGGTTTATTTTATTTGGTTCAATTGAAGGCAGGAGGTTATAGTTGCATATGTATGTTTGGTAGATATATTAATATGATAATTGTGGGAGGAAGCAGTAAGTTAGCCGAAGCAGGGAGTCTTCAGGAAGAAGATGATGGAGATTTTCGTTTTTCCCCCTAGGCTTTTGGATAGAATTAATCAATTCCGTTATTTACAAAATGATCCCCTTAAATCTTTATATAGTTAATTGGTTGTCATTTATATTATTTTACTTTTGTTGAGTTATTTAAGTTCAGAAATAATAAAACCCGAAATTCAGAATTTTAATTTTAGTGTTTTATTTAAATTAGTTTTGGGCAAGACGAATTAAGGTTTCAATTGCGGTTCGAGACTTTGTCGTGAGCACACCTTAACAAGGTAAGGGATTACATTTCTTTTAGGTTCTTTGAAAAAGTATAAAAATATTTTTAATGTTAGGCTTCCGCAAATTCTTGGAATTATTCATTCCTTCATTTGCCATGCCCGACCTCATGTCGGTAGTTGCTTTGACTCCATCGTTAGCTTTATTGAATATATTCGTTATACCTTCGTTTTTTTGCAAATTTCATGTTTACCTTGATTTTTATGAAATACCTTGGTTATTGAGAAATTGCTCTGTATTTGTAAACCTTGTCTGTATACTCTTTGGTATAAAAAATGATGAATTTTGATATGAATTACGCTTTTAATAATAGTACATTGATAGTACTATTCATGTTTTGAAATTATTTATAATCACTAAGTATGAACAACCAATCACGGGGATTTTCGTGACAACATTTGAAATAATTGAAGTTGCACCACTTGGCATATGAG
Source organism: Codonopsis lanceolata (assembly GCA_013146195.2). Lineage (NCBI taxonomy): Eukaryota > Viridiplantae > Streptophyta > Magnoliopsida > Asterales > Campanulaceae > Codonopsis > Codonopsis lanceolata. The sequence continues at coordinate 41,425,002 of CM028377.1, forward strand.
TGCGGTTATCCGGATATACCTTAATTTGTGTACCCTTCGGAGGATTTAGTTCTTGGTCAATAGACCCTTATGTGATCCTAATAAATATTTTGAATCTTCGGTTATTACTAGCTGGTATGGGACAACTAGTAATGACAAACTTATTTGATCATAATTATTTTGTTTGAACTCTCTATTTAAAAAAAAAGAATTTATATTATTGTTGATCGATACCTATCTTTGATTTGCAAATTATCAATTTCTAAATTTTGTTTTAACTTACAACACGATTATTCTTTGAGTCACCCCTCCTTAGAAACCGGAGGGGCGACGTATGATCTTACTGAGCTTTGTTCGCTCACCCTTCACAACCCTCTTCTTCTAGGTTGAAATTAAGGACAAAGCTTGAGGTAGAGAATAACCGTGAAGGACTCAAGACTTATAGGCGAATTTATAAGTTTTGAAAATTATTGGAGGCATAGTTAATTTTGGTAGACTTTGTTTTGTAATTTATTTTGGGATGACTGTAATTTTTAAATTAGAGACTTTTGTAATTTCTGGTTGGGTGACGTTGGACTAGTCTTTAATTAAGTTTCAAATTATAGTGACGTAGCCAGATTTGGGCCCATGTAGAGGGACCCAAGTTTGGGGCGTTACACTTACCCCATTCCATTTGTTTTCCTTAGATCCGAGCTAGGCAGGCAATTCGCATTAAGTATCGTGTCCGAGCTAGTTAGCAGGAGTTCTCGTAGGTTGTTCTTTTGGGTCCTTTGGTAGTTAAATTTTCTATTTTGGCAAGTAGTATGGGAAAAGCAAGTTATGTAAACTTGACTTGGGAAATTGTAAATTGTGATGTTTATGTTAACTTATAACTCGCACTACTACTTGTATTCTTTTGTGTGTCGACTAGTATGTCGACTAACCGCTTTCTTTATATCAAAAAATGATGTGGTCAAGATCCCATCCTCCTATATAATCCACTTTACCCCCACTCCCACACTACATACTTAAGTCCTTCACTACTACTACAAAAGTTGCCACAATGATGCAAACAAATAGTAACATCTAGCATTCTGCATCCAAATTTATGTATCATTAGTCGGTCTCCAGATCCCTCCTCTATCCTTCACCTCTTGCCATCTACCTTCATCCTTCATCACGTCCTCTCTCTCTCCATCATCCACCCTCCTCCTTCATTGCGTTCTTATTCCTTCGCCTCCATCTCTCCTCCGTCCTCTGCCTGCATCCTCCGTATTCCGCCATCGGAGGTTTGTATATCTCTCTCTCCTCTCTCACCTAATGAATCAGATTCGCTCCCGCTGTTACTCTCATCCCATCTTTGTTTCTCATATTCTGACACTTAGGGTTTGAGTCGATCAATCAATTCATGACTCTAGTAGTTGACTCGGTGAATCAATTGATCAATCAGTGAGCCGATTAATCGACTCGATGAGTCCTTTAATCGATCAATAAGGGTATGTTGGGGTTTTTCATATAAAATATGGTATTTTTCAGTTTTCAGTAAGTGAGGTATGTTTTGCTATATATGGCTTTGACAAGGCCATTTTTTTAAAAAATCACATACAATTTCATGCGTGGCTTGACATCTTATTTCATATTTTTCCGTCAGCTTTCTAGGGTTGTCACTCTAACCCCTGCTATTTTCAAATATGCCCAAAATTGCTTCCTTTTTACACATTTGACTCCCAAATCCTTGAAACTACAAAACAATACTAAAATGAATTTTATTCGACAACAAAAATCCCGATAATTAACAAAGTTTAAGCCCAAAACGTACTCGATAAATGAGTACGAAAATCCCATATCATGTATTTATGGACTCGTTTGGTACATCATTTTGAAAACTCAACTTTTTCTAAATATAGCGTTTTTAAAATGCAACATTTTTAAAAGTAATTTTTTTCTTATAACATGTTTGGAAAACTATTTCAAAACGCTATTTTTATAAACAAAATAGTTGTAAACGCAACAAATTTTTAAAATGCTTCAAATTGAAGCATTTTAAAACGCTGCATTGAAATAATTTTAAAGAGAAAACGTTGTGTTTTTTACCAGCGTTTTGGTCAAAACGCTCCACCAAACAAGCACTTAGATAATGAGGGTAGAATAGCAAAATTTATAGATTGTGGGGGTGCGTTTAGAGGATGAAGGGTGTAAATTGGAGGGAGGGGTGGGCGAGGCGGCGGGTGTAGGAAGTTTATAGATCGTGTCTTTAGAGGATGACGGGTGCAAATACTTGCCCCCGGCGGGTCGATCGATCTCTCCTCCGTCATCACGCAAGTCAGTTCCAAGGAAATAAGGCGAGATACTGGCACTGACCAAGACGCATCTGATCTTCTTCCTTGGTCCACTCTTGGATTTCGTTTTCAATTCCGGTAGGTGAATTCAAGCAATCTTTTCAAGCATCCCGAGGCTAGTTCCCTTGTGAGTCAATTGTATTCAATGCTGTGATTTTAAGCTTCTCTCACGATCTCTCTCTCATCACACAGGTCAGTGTTCTTCTCTGTTCAAAATTTTTAAACTAGGGCTCCTTAATTCTTCCTCAAATTCTATTTGATTCCAAGTATAGTAGTAATATTTAATTATTCATTAAAGCAATTATTGTTGTCAAAAGGTTTAATTTTTATTTAATCTAGGTTTAATGTGTAATTTCTTGTAAATAATGCAGAACCTGAGTTGATAATAGCTTCAAATTTTATCAAATCATATTTGTAGTCATTTTACCTTGCAAAATGGACCTGATGTCTGGTTACAAGGTACTTTAGTTTCAATACGCTAATTAATATTTTATAATTTTTTCCGTTATTAACTTATTTCCAGTGGGTTAGTGAGTTTATGTGTGTTGTGACTTGTGTTTTCTTCAGGGAGTTGTTGGACTTGTATTTGGAAATGAAAACTCAGGTTCCAGTGAAGATAGGTATGGTTTCCCGGTGTTTCATAAGTTGTTTGAGTTGAAAAGTTTTGTATGCTTTATATCGTTAGTGCGGTTATGCAATGTCAATCCATTAGTGCGCTACGGATTATTGCGCTTCGGACTGACTAGCAACTTATGGTAGCTAATCAGGACTGCAGTTTTGTTCATCCTTATGACTATATTTGCAGATTAAGCTACACTACACAGCTAGCTTTTGCCTTTTTATTTAACTGGATTTAACTAATCATTAACTTGAATTTGTTTAAAATGTTAAACTACCTATTTTGATCTTAGTGGTGGCAAGCCGGCGATTGCACCGCCTATCTAGGGATTTGGGTTGGAGGGTGGTTAATACTTGGGTTCAAGGAAATGGCTTAAAGCTAAACTTGATTCTCAGGTCTCTGAGTCGCTATTTGCAAAGTCAAACATCTTAGAGATACGTAACTACACTTGGAAGTAATCATTTTAGAAAAGTTTGAAACAGGTCCAGCTTCTTCATTTCATATATCATGGGTAAAGTTAGAAAATCTGAGAAATTGTACGCTTAATTTTTGAAATGGACACTTTCATCGGAACATCTCGAAGAGTAAAGTATTATTCTTTCGGCTTTCCACTAAAGGGAGCATACTAAAGTAGGAATCTTTCCATTTAAGGGAGTACATTACATAAATTACTGGGCTTCTAAATGTCCCCTGCTGCCCTATGCATGCCTTATTCGGGAATGTTCAGCAAAAATCGACAGAAACTGTTATTCAGGAACATGACTTGTTTTTTGCAATAAAAGATACCCTTAAATTATATCAACATGACTTCCAATTCTGCTGTTGCACCATCTAATGAAGTTCTTGGTAGATCGTAGTTCTCCCTTGTGACTAATCTATTCTGTGCTTGCATCAAAAGCTACGTAGAACGCTTGCTTGATCGTATAAGCAATGGAAAGCTGGCAGATGATAGAAGAAATGCTATGGCTGAACTTCAATCTGTTGTTGCAGAAAGTCAGGCTGCACAGCTCGCTTTTGGGGCAATGGGTGGGTAACTTGTTTTTGCTGGACAATGTGTACCTCATGTTATCAACGCATGACAAAATCCATTCAATTGTAATGCAGGCTTTCCGGTGCTTTTAAGCGTCTTAAGAGAAGAACGCGATGATGTTGAAATGGTAAGCTTCTACCGACAATCTTATTGTTTTTTTGGTGTCCATTTCCTGGCAGTCTTTTTCTCTCTTGAGAATTTAACGTCATATTGTCCTTCTTTATAGGATGCATTAAAGTGGCCTTTAAATCTAGGAGATCCAGTAGGACCAGTACTAGTTCTAGCTTTTGATCCAGCTCTAACTGAAAGTTATAATTAGGTTTTTGGCAAGGAACTATTCAAAATGTGAATAGTATAAGAAAAAGGTACTGTTATTGTGGATCAAGAGAGAGGTGCTAGCTAGATTTAGTGCTCAGGGGATCTTTTGTCCATGTTGGTGTCTGCTTGCTTCCACCTCCACCAACCCTCGAGAGTGAGACATACTCTGTAACATGTCTCACAAACTTACAGATTGTGTCCCCATCTCATTCCACATATACCTAGGATGTGTATGTAACAATGCCTAACAGTTCCCCCCTACCTAATGCACGAGTGACAATCTATGGTAGTATATGAAACCTCTCCTACTTTCTCAAACCCCACGGGATTTGTTCTTTTAATCCAATTTCTAGTTCATATACAAACTTTCCTGTTTCTAGTGAACTTTATGTTGTATTGACTAGCTCGGTCGACAACACATAGTTGGTATAGTTTGAAAGAGAGAGATGTGGATAATTTTGTAGAGCACAGTGTCAGTTTTCATGTAATTGATAATTTTTTGGCTATTAGATAGATGCTTGATTTGCTTACTGCTTGGGACCTGTTCTATGCCATTGATAACAATGTAGGCTTTTATCTTCCTAACTAGTTGCATGATCTGGTATATTTTCTATGCTCATTTCAATGCTATAATCTGTCACTGTATTCTTGAAGGTTCGTGGGGCGCTGGAAACGCTTGTGAGTGCCTTAACTCCTATTGCTCATGTGAAAGCACACACGAGTGGGGTTCAACCTGCTTTAATGAACACAGATTTGCTTTCTAGAGAAGCAGAAAGCATTTCTCTTCTTCTGAGTCTGTTGGTAAGGATTCTTTATCTTCATTATTACATATAACTATTGGATTTGGATCTCTTACAGTTTGACAATTCTATTTTGTTGTGTTGGCAGTCGGAGGATGATTTCTATATTCGATATTACACACTTCAAATTTTGACGGCCCTTTTAACAAATTCTCCCAATAGGTATTCTTCTCTGGGTGCAATCTCCATTTTGTTATAACAGTTTTGATTTTATAGCCAGTGGAGGTGATTTATTTTATTTTTACTTTTATTTGTTTTTCTGAAACCTTTTTAGATTACAGGAAGCTATTCTGACTATTCCTCGGGGAATAACTCGGCTTATGGATATGCTTATGGATAGGGAGGTATGAGCTGGTAAAGACAATTCATTTGTTTTGGTGTTTATGTCATGTGTGCTATTTATGAATCCTCGAAAAGATTTGTGTGTGGAACTCCAGGTTATACGGAATGAGGCCTTGTTACTTCTCACTCACTTGACCCGTGAAGCCGAGGTCAGCGTTTGCATCATTTGGTCACATACTTTTAACTGTTATGAAAATCTTGATTTTACTTTTTTCCTGTCTAATTTCCTCTGATCTATTTCGTTAGGAAATTCAAAAAATTGTGGTCTTTGAAGGTGCTTTTGAGAAGATCTTCAGTATCTTCAAAGAAGAAGGGGGTTCAGAAGGGGGCGTCGTTGTGCAGGTGACTAAAAGACTCCCAGTTTTGAACATTTTTTGGTTCTGCTGCCAATAGCTTCCTTTGCTGATATTTACTTCTTATTGCAAATGGCCTAAATGTATATATTCTTGGTTAAGAATTTTTAATAGTTTTGATTTCATTGTTTGCACATTTCTTGTTTATAGTCATTTGAGACCACCCCTGCTTTCTATTCAAAAGCAATAGAGATGCAACAAAATGTGGTCGAGGTTTTACTAATAACAGCTTAATAGTTGTGCTGGCATGAATATCAAATTTTCCCTCTTGTTTTTTGGGTGAATAGAGCCCAAATTTAAACTGAATTCAATTTAAATAACCCAATGCCTCAATTGGAGGGTTGTAACATATGCTTAAGAACTTATATTGGCCAATCTATCTGCCATGAAGTTAGGATGAATGCTTGATAAGGGAATCTTCTTTTGGTAGTTTGAGCAAGTTGTTGTACTATTACACAATATTGGCTACAGGTTTCACTGATTGTGTGTATCCAGAATTCCAGATGGATTTCATAACTGCCTCAGGATCTGTATCGATAATTAAGTGCAAAGGATTGGGTGACAGGTCTATCACCCCCCTACACAATCAGGGTGTCCTAAGAATCATGGCATATGCCATCTCTAACTCCACCCGCCGGTCCCTAGCTGCTTTTCAATCTGTTATACGTGAGAAGTTTCAATATATTGGCAACTTCATTATTTTTACGATATATATTGAAAATTCTGATATTAAATAATCAAGTGTAGTACTGCTTCCATAGAGCTAACCAATTATTTTTATTATTATTTTTGATAAGTATGGTGAAGTATTATAAACAAGCGCCAAATGAGGTGACACGTCCTTGTACATTGGATGTATACAAGATCAAAAATAGACTAAACAAAAGAACTGTCTATGCTATCTACAAAAAGGATCGTCTGAGTTAGGATCAGCTATATGGAGCACCAGAGGCGCAAAGACAGAAGGAAGTTCTTCTTAGTTCCATCGATATCTGATTAGACATTCTCAAAAGCCCTCATATTCCTCTCTTTCCAGATGGTCCACCAAACTGCTGCAGGAGCATAGTCCTAGAATACGTTCTTCCTCCTCCTTTTGAATAACGACCATCCTTGAATCAACACAATAACAGATCTGGGCATAGCCCAAGAAACACCAGCACATAAGAAAAGGAAAATCCATAATTCCCTCACAATGGGGCAAATGCAATAGCATGTGATTCACATTCTCCTCATTCTTACACATAACACCGGCTGACGTAAATCATGCCACGAGATCTCAAATTCTCCCCCGTCAAAATAGCTCCCCTAGCTGCCTCCCAAACAAAAAAAGCCACCCTGCTAGGGATTTTAGCTTTCCATGGGAACGAGATTCTGCCTCTACCAGTCAGCTTAGAGTAAAAGGATTTAACAGAGAATATTCTGCTCTTAGAAACTTTTTTTTTGATAAGTAAATAAATATATATAAAAAGCATCAAAAGTGGTGATGCGTCCATTGTACACTAGAAGTATACCTAACCAAAATGATTACCCAATGTCTATACTATTTACAAAATCTACAATAGTAGTGTTGGGACTAGAAGTAGAGTGATCAGCCTCGGAACACCAAGAATGAAGGGTGCGAATCAACAAATTCTTCAATTCCGGGACTGACATTTCCTCGTTGTCGAATGCCCTACGGTTTCTATCCTTCCAAAGAATCCAACACACTCCCAAAAGAGCTGTCCCCCAAATACGACTTCTCCTATTCTTATACCCCATAGTCCAGCCTCTGACATGGTCAATAATCGATCTCGGCATGACCCAAGACATCTTGAACAATCCCAGCACAAAATTCCAAAGCTCTATAGCCACTTGGCAGTGCAGGAGCAGATGATTTACACTCTCCTCACTAGCCTTACACAAATAACACCTATCGACAAAAACCATGTTACGTTTCCGCATATTATCCCCGGTTAGGATTGCTTCGTGAGTCGCTTCCCACATGAAAAAAGCCACTCTCTTAGGGGCTTTGGAATTCCAACCTGCTCTCCAAGGGAATGAAGTTCTACCACAGTTGAGAAGCTTGAGATAATACGAGTTTACTGAAAAAAGAAGGCCCCCTATTCCTTTCCAAACCACCTTATCCACCAACCTATCTGTATTCTGCTCTTGAAGCCTCCCTAAAAGCTGCACAACTGACTCAATCTCCCAATCATGAAAATTCCTTCTGAACGTGGGATTCCAGATAGGCTTACCCTCCACCGTAGACAAAATAGAGCTAAATCTACAATCCTTATCTGTGGAAAGCTCGAATAAGTTTTGGAACATCGCCCTTAAACAAGTATCCCCACACCATCTATCTTCCCAAAATCTCACCGAGGCCCCGTTGCCAACCTTAAAAGCAGTGAATCTTTCAAAAGAGTTCCACCCTTTCCTAATACCTCGCCAGACTCCCACCCCATAAGAAGAATTGACCTCATTAGGGAACCAACAATGATCCCCTTCTCCATACTTACAAACCACCACTTGTCTCCAAAAAGCCTCCTTGTCTGTGAGATACCTCCACAACCATTTTCCCAGCAAAGCCTCATTAAATAATTTGAGTTTTCTGATATTCAGACCTCCCACTTGAACCCTGGTGCACACCTTGTCCCAGTTCACTAAATGAAACTTATGCTCATCTGTCTGCCCTTCCCACAAAAAATCTCTTTCCAACTTTTCTAATCTTTGCCTTATTGTGGCAGGAATCACAAAGAGCAATAAAAAATAGGTCGGTAAATTAGCAAGAGTGTTCTTGATTAGGACTAATCTCCCCCACTTGGAAAGAAGTTGACGCTTCCACCCTGCCAATCTCTGCTCGAAACACACGAACACTGGATTCCACAACGCCCTGCTCTTTGACTGAGCACCTATGGGGATCTAGCTGCATTCTTTGGTTGCAAGTGCTCTTAGAACCTTCCCATAACATTTTATCTTCTCTCGAGCCTTGCCTTTTAAAACCATGAAGCAGATCCAAAAACTGCACAGCTTCTTCAATCTCCCAATCATGGAAGTTTCTGCGAAAAACAGGGTTCCATAGGTCTGCCTCCCCCCCATGATTTACTTGGAGCGAACTCACCATTTCATCCCTATTAACTGTGATGTTATATAATCTAGGAAACAAATGCTGCAAAGTAGTATCCCCATACCAAATGTCCTTCCAGAACCTGACTTGATTTCCTAGACCAATCTCAAACTTGGTGAATCTGCTGAAAGCATCCCAACCTGTCATGATTCCTTTCCGGATGCAGGATCCATGAGAGGACAAGACTTCATTAGGGAACCATAGGTGATTGCTCACACCATATTTACTCGTCACTAACCTCCTCCACAACGTCTCTTTATCAACTAAATACTTTCATTACCACTTGACCAACAACGCCTTATTAAAGAATTTGAGGTTTTTGACTCCCAAGTCCTAAGCCCCCAATCTCCTTGCTGGAACAGACTGATTCCCATCCGACTAAGTGAAATTTTCTCTCCTCATTATCTCCTTTCCAGCTTCTCGATTCTCTTAACTACCGAGGCAGGGCAACGAACAAGGATAAGAAATAAGTAAGGAGATTAGAAAGAGTGCTCTTAATCAAGGTTAGTCTTCCACCCTTAGACAAGTACCGCCTCTTCCACCCCGCCAATCTCCTCTCAAGCCTTTCCACAAAGGTATTCCACACATTAATATTTTTGAAAGAAGAACCTAGTGGCATACCCAGATAAGTCGTGGGAAGACTAGAAGATCTGAATCCAAAGAATGAAGCCAAACTCTCCACGTTATCCACTCTACCTATTAATTTTAATGTCTGCCATTTGACTATGCTTCTTGATGAACATATAATCAGAAAAGAAAGGATATTCTGAAATACATCAAATAAACCCCAACATTTTATGCTATCATTCTTGCTTACTTTCATGTTGGAGTATTTTGAGCTCTATATAGATGCAGTTATATCTTTAATTCATTTTGAATGTTTATTTTCTGGAAGAAGCGTATGTTAGCTAGGTATAAACTCACATAGATGCTTGTGTCTTGTTTCTAGCTTAATTAGTGCGTGATTTTTGTGTTTCTTGGCCCAATTGTGTGAATTGGATTACTCAGACTTCATGAATAATTTCTACTCATTGTTTCAGCTTGTTTTCGAACAATATGTTGCATTTGCTAGCATATACAGGTTTGTAATATAATCTTCACCTCTCAGGACTGCCTTGAATTGTTGAATAATCTCATCCGCAATACTGTATCTAATCAGGTTTGGGGCTCTTTCACTTTTAGTCCTGCAATGTACTTCGATTTCCATACTTTTAATCACTATATAGATGTACTATAGGTGTTGCTTAGGGAGACTATTGGCTTTGACCATTTAACATCAATTTTGAAGCTCAGAGGAAGTACCTATAGTTTTACACAGCAGAAGGTTAGACTTCCAACCTTGTAAATTTGTTTCCCTTACTGCTGGATGCTAGTTTGACCTTTCATCGTCTTATGTGTATATTGTGAAGCCTTTCTGTTTTTTTCTTTTGTCTCTGAAACTAAATTGATGCCAGTAGACTATAAATCTACTGAGTGTGTTAGAAACCATCAGCTTGCTACTCGTGGGAGGTTCGGAATCTGATCCAGCAAAAGATGCTAATAGACTGACAAACAAAACAGTTCTTGTTCAGGTTTACTTTAAAACTTCACCTAGGTAGTTGAAATTTCAAAAATACTCTTTTCTATCACATCTCTCATTTACTTTTTCTGATGAACAGGGAAAAGTTTTGGACCATCTACTAATGCTGGGAGTTGAAAGTCAATGGGCTCCTATTCCTGTGCGTTGTGCGGTAAGATAATTGTTTTCAGTGTTTTAATACTATGTTTTATTATTATGCTCGGTTACCTGAGTGAAAGGTGCACAATTTGCATTAAGGGCATCCACAATGGTGGATTCTTAAGCAATTCCCAAACTGTTTAAGAATTGTACACCATTGTGAATTCTTCCTTGGGAATTCACACACAATTTAAAATAATTGGTAGAGGGAAGAGAGAGAGAGAGACCCCACCGCGCCAATGAAGGAGTGAGAGAGATGGTAAGGCATTTCCGCATTTTTGATTTTGAATTGTGATCTTTTTCTTTTTATTTTTATTTTATTTTATGAATTTTAATTATTCACGTTTTTATGTAATTTTAATTATGAATATATTTATGTAATTTTAGTTATTCCTTTTTATATAATTTTAATTATGAATATTTTTATGATTTTAAGTATTCCCTTTTTATGAAATTTAATTATTCCGTTTTTATGTAATTTTAATTATGTAACATTTTTTATGAAATTATAAACTAATTTATTTATATTGCATATTTGAATATTCAATATATTAATAAAATTATAAACAAATAATTTATTTGCAAAGTATAAAATAAAAAGTAGCCCATGTAAGAATTGTTGAAGAATCTTAGAAGAAAATCAAAAAGAAAAAAAAACATTGATTATGTTTGACGCTGCATGAACAAAGCTTAGATACAGTTCCTTTAGAATTTGTAATTTGGCAATCTAGAAATTTCCATCCATCTGATTCGCCAATATATATATATTTTTGATAAAGGTAAAGTGTGTATATATATATATATATATATATATATATATGAAGAGCGTCAAAACAGGTGATACGTCCTTGACATAAAAGTATACACTACACAAAAATATACCCACTAGCCAATATGGAAAATATTCACAGCATCTGCACTAGTGTTATCATTAAGATTCAAGGTATGATCAGCCCCTACACTCCATTCAAGCATGCTCAAGAGAAGAGATTTCCTCAAAGCATTCATAGAAACCTCTTCATTATCAAACGCCCTTCGATTTCTTTCTTTCCAAATCGTCCAAGCTATGCAAAATGGGGCAACATCCCAAAGGCTATTCCTGCTCTTTTTCCTCCTCAAATAAGACCAATTCCAAAAAAGATCCTTGGTAGAGTTTGGGAGCACCCACGAAATGTTAAACAAGCCAAAAATCGCAGACCATAGAGTCCCCACCACCGGGCAGGGGAGCATCAAATGGTTAACACTATCTTCATCCCCCTTACAGATATAGGGCCGATTAGTGTACAGAAGGCCTCTTTTCCTCAAATTGTCACCTGTTAAGATGTTAAGGTGTCTTCATTTGCTACCTCCCACGCCAAAAAAGCCACTCTACTTGGAACCCCAGTTTTCCATATCGATCTCCACGGGAACGGAATTATGTTGCCGCTGTCCAGTTTAGAGTAAAATCCTTTCACCGAAAACACTCTACTTCTGTTGCTGATTCGCCAATATTTAGTACAACATCTCCCAAAAGTAGTTGAACTATTGTTGTTTGCATGGAAATTAGGGTAGACTAGCTAGTATTGAACCAAACACATTTTTTCAGATTCTTTGGGCGTTATGTTTTTTTATTTTCTTTGACGTAGGGAGGCCTAGCTTCAGTGTTCCTTGTACACTTGGATGCAGCAGAGGTGAATCCAAAAAAAAGGGAAAATATTATGAGGGGTAAATTTTATTCTGAGGGCAGGAACATTCAGCATAATGTTACATGTGAACTTTCATCCTTCAGATAGAAATAAGGAAAGTTATCATTGATTTAATTTTTTCCTCAACAGAAGAAGAGAGAAGTTTTAAAGGTCCTTGATTCCAATCCCCATACCAAGGGGCCACACTTACCTATCAGGAAAAAAAGAGGTCATAATATATCTGTCATAACAAATATCTGTAGTCTACCTAGTAAGAATTGGTTTAAACAGAAGCAATGGTAGGAAACTGAAATATCTGTAAAACTAAAGGGCTTCAATTTCATAGTATTGGCCTTTTTCAGTTCTTTTTGTAGAGTTGCATATGTTGAAAAATTAATTGAGCTGCATCCGTCTTGTATCTCAAAGAAAAAGCATTTAAAATCCTATATTACCAAATACCATATTCTGAACTACCTTGTACTATTCAAACTTCCGGTGGGGTTAATGGGGCCTTATGGCAATAGATTGACCTCAGAGAAAGGATTCTGCTAAATTAACTTTCATAACATACTTCATGACATTTAGCTTCACTAAGATGTATTCACCTTATTGCAGAAAATATATGTTGATTTTGTACGTCTAAAACTGTGCATATGTTAATTTAAATCAATACTATACAAATTAAATCTGGACCCCTGGCCCAAAATCTCCAGATTTATTGATTAGATTGAAAAAATTATCCCTATTGACTCAAATTATGGCATAAAATAAAATGAGGTTTACCATGAGATTTTGCATACACCATAATGAAAGAGGAGAGTATTGGTGAATCCAATGTATACGTGTTGTCAATGAAAAGAAAAATAAAAAGTGTGGACTTCAAACATGCATCAGTATCTTTATTACTTTGGCAGGCGTTTCGATGCATTGGTGATCTGATTTCGGGTGACCGTAAGAATCTTGATGCCCTTGCAAGTAAAGTTCTTGGTGAGGAGCCACAGGTAGAGCCCGCTTTGAATTCTATCCTCCGAATCATCTTGAGGACTTCTAGCATGCAAGAGTTTGTAGCAGCTGACTATGTATTTAAGTGTTTTTGCGAGGTTTGTGTTAAGACTTTTTTATTATTGAATTATTTCCTTAGCATACAAGATGGGCACTCGTATTTTTGCTTAATCTCTCTAAAATAACACTTTTTTTTACTGTCTCTGATATTTTCCTGAGATCAAATGAACTTTGCTTGGTTCACCTTATTTGAAGCAGCAAAATGCAGATGGTCAGAAGATGCTAGCATCCACGTTAACCCCTCAGCCAGAGTCAATGGCTCATGCTCCTATTGAGGAGGATGTGAACATGTCATTCGGAAGGTTAGCTTGTTTTCCTTTTGAGACTAGTCGTTCTAAGAATAAAATATTAAATAAATTAAGATAATAAAATAAATCAATAAATCAATTGATTGCTGGTTCTAAGAATTTATCTCTTTGCAGCATGCTTTTGCGTGGTCTTACCTTGAGCGAACATAATGGTGATCTTGAGGTAATTTGAAATTTATTTCAATTCAGTTTCAATTTTTGAGTTGGTGCATACACTTGCCTTTATAACTTCTGTCAACCATGTATGCCCATGGCAGAACTTTCTGTAAAATTGTATCAACGATCCCCCCTTCCGTTATTTGTCTAATTTCTTTTCAAAACTGCATGCATTATATGGTTGGACTTCCTTTTCCCTTTCTGTTTAGTTTACTCAAGATCACTGCACCGCTTGTCGCGTTATCTTTTTGGTGGCTGGTTTAAGAGTGTTTATTAATGTTTTAAAATGCAGACTAGCTGCAGAGCTGCCAGTGTTCTTTCTCATCTAGTGAAGGATAATATCCAATGCAAGGAAAGGGTATGCAATCTCATGTCAAGTTTATGTTTCTTTTGCTTTTGTTGTTATTATGATCCAGTCCATCTTCTGGATATCAACCACTTTAGTTAATACACCTTTGTGGGTAACCTGAGTTATCTATCATGTCATTTATTTTGTTTTCCTTCATCCAATTTCGTGCAGATTTTACAAATCGAACTTGAATCACCAATGCCATCATTAGGAACCCCAGAGCCCTTATTGCACCGTGTGGTGAAATACTTGGCTCTTGCTTCCTCCACCAAAGGAAAAGATGGAAATTCGGGAAATCTGTATGTCGAACCAATAATCCTGAAGTTGCTCGTCACCTGGCTCTCTGATTGCCCAAGGGCAGTGCAGTGCTTCCTGGATTCACGACCTCACCTAACATATCTTATTGAGTTAGTATCAAACCCAACCATGACAGTGTGTATAAGGGGTTTGGCAGCCGTACTTCTGGGGGAGTGTGTTATTTATAATAAAGTCACTGATGCTGGAAAGGATGCTTTCAGCCTAGTTGATGCCATAAGCCAGAAAATCGGACTTACCTCTTACTTTCTAAAATTTGATGATTTGCAAAAAAGTTTTCTTTTTTCATCTGCAAAGGCAGCCCAGCCCCGTAGGCCATTAACAAGATCAACGGCTGCTAGTATGGCCGAGATTGAATATGTTGACCAGAACGAGGCATCTTATCAGAAGAATGAGGATCATCCCATGCTTGCTTCATTGTTTGATTCTCAGTTTGTCAACTCTGTCAAGAACTTGGCCGTAGATATTAGAGAAAACATTGTCGAGATTTACAGTCATCCAAAAAGCAAGGTCTCAGTGGTGCCGGCTGAACTCGAACAAAAAGGCAGTGAAAGTGATGGGGACTATATCATGCGGCTAAAATCATTTGTCGAGAAGCAGTGCTCAGAAATACAGGTAGGTTTTATGATTTTTGTTTTCTTATTATCTGTGCTCAAGTACCCAAAACTGTCATAGTTTTAAGATATTGCCAAACTGTTTAATACGAGGTTCTGCTAAAAAAAAAATCTAAGCTCTGCGGCAGTGAATTAACTCACTTCACTATCCCTATACTTTTATGAGATTTTACTTTGGCTTTTGCAAGAATATCCTCCCTTCTTCCACAACGTGGTGAATAGTAATTAGTCAGCATTAGGGCTCCATGTTCAGTGGAAAACGTTTTCCAAATTTTACCTTCTTTGATAGTTTTAAGGAGAATGATTCAACTGTAGAGTTTTGTACAAGCTAATGGAAAAGCACCCAATTCTGAAGGAAAATGAATAGCAAAAATTAAAATTCAGCTAGTCAATTCCAGTAAATGAAGCTCCCTCTGTCTTTTGTCTTTACTTGCCTCTATTGTTTCAATGAAAAATGATATTTACAGAGAATTTTCAGGCTAATTATTCATGCATTCACCCAACATAAGAAAATGGAGTATTTTTATTTATTTATAAAAAGGACTTTGTAATATCATTTTGCTCTAGTTATTTTTCGTGAGACATATGTTTATATTAATCATGTTTCTCAATTACACGCTCTTTTTTACCGAAATCAATATATAAACCATGTTTCTCCATTACAAGTGTTGCATTTGGTAGCATGCTGGGTTTTGCCTTTTGCCTACTTATCCGAAGCTTTTTCATTCTTTCTTCTTTTTAAATTATGAAAAGGACCTTCTTAATCGCAATGCAACATTGGCGGAGGAACTAGCCAAGATAGGTGGAAATCGTTCATCCCAAACTGAAAATAGAGGCAATGGGGGCTCAGAGAGAGTCCAAGTAGAGACACTCCGGCGAGACCTTCAAGAGGCATCTCAACGTCTCGAAATGGTTAAGTCTGAGAAAGTCCAGATCGAAACCGATGCTTCAATGTACCAAGACTTAGTTGGGAAGCTGGAATCCGACCTACAGAGTTTGTCTGAGGCCTACAACAGTCTCGAACAGGCAAACCACCAATTAGAGAAGGAGGTCAAAGCATTAAAGAGTGGAGGAGCCACATCTATTCCAGATATCGAAGCAATAAAGGCAGAAGCCAGGGAAGAAGCTCAGAAAGAAAGTGAGGTAGAACTGAATGATTTACTAGTTTGTCTAGGGCAAGAACAAAGCAAAGTAGAGAAACTCAGTGCTAGGTTGTTGGAGTTGGGAGAAGATGTTGATTCTCTGCTTGAGGGTATTGGAGAGGATGTGGAATTGCCTGATGACGATGATGAAGAGGAAGAAGACTGATAGTGCTGCTGTTGCAGTGCTGTGAGTGAGGTCTTTGTCACAGTTTACTTGTTTTCCTTTCGCTACGTCTTCATTGAATTCCATATTTATAGCTCTCATTGTGATCACTCTTTGTACATCCCTTTGTGAAATTGTTCAGTCGTTTATTGTTCTTGGGGTTGAAATTTGATTCTCAAAATTAAACTGATATTTTATTGAGTAATGTAAATTGATATTGTGTGGGATGACCTACCTGATTGTATCATCCTACTTGAGCAAGATCACTTTTCCTGGTTAACCCTTGTAGTGTTCAAAGTATAATTCGCCTCTGAACATTATAAGGCACAGGAAACATTTGTGTTGGAGGAGGATGCATTGCCTCGGGTAAGTGGAATTTTTTTCTTTTCAAAGAGGATTAACAGTAGTTCCTCACCCCCTTAGTGACAGTGACTCGAATCGACAACCACTTAGGTGTAGGTAGGAGTGGTAATTGGGTGTCACCGAGTAAGTTAGGATAAAACTATTATGTGTGAAATTCGATATGGTCCACTTTGGATAATATTCAATCGCTGCAGTAACTTGTGCTTTTTAAAGGAGAAATTTGGGTCGGTCCCCTGTGATGAAATTATAATCGGAAAAGTCCCTTATACTTGTTTTAAATTGTTAAAATACACTTTTGGGGGGGGGGAATGATGAAGATACTCTTAATGAAGGAAAGATGTGTGGGTAAAGCCACTATCCAAATTTGGGAATTGGAATGAAAACATTAGGTATCACAATGTACAATTGAAATATGTCAAATTTGGGTATTGAAATTTTAAAAGTTATTGTCCAAATTTGGATCGGAATGAAGACTTTGGGCATCGCAATATACAATTGAAATTTGTCAAAATTTGAGCTTCGAAATTCTAAAGGTCATTGCCCAAATTTGGGCATCGGAATGAAAAATTGGGTCTTGCAATGTATAATTGATAATCTATCAAAATTTGGGTATCGAAATTCAAAAAACCACTGCCCAATTTTGGGTATTGGAATGTAAACATTGGACATCACAATATACAATTGAAAATTGTCAAAATTTGGGTATCGAAATTTAAAAAGCTACTGCTCAAAATCGGGCATTGGGTTGAAAACATTGGGCATCGTAATATACAATTGAAAATCTGTCAAAATTTGGATATCGAAATACAAAAATCTCTGATCAAATTTGGGCATCATAATACAAAAATTGGGCATAAGAAAAACTTTAGAAGCCCAAAACAGTGCGTAAACAATGTTTGTTTGACCTTAAAACGAAAACATCACGGGAAAACCCTATGTATCCTGTATATCTCATCAAGAGCTTTGATTTGACATATTGTGGGTCACATGGTTCATCCGTAATAAAAAGTTATGTCATATCGACGGAAGAGTCCTCAATTATTGATTTCTACTAGTGTATTAGTTTCAAAATTGACAACTAACACTCTTAAGCTTCATTTTCTTTCCAAAGCTATTAGAACCCTCAACATGTTATGGTAATATAACTGGAATTGTAACTTTCTTGGATGAGTTTAATCGTCTGTGTTTCCTCAAAACTCAAAATTCAAAATTCAACTTCCCGCAGACTGCAATCCTTTGATGCGTTTTTCTTTCAGTCTTTCAGAGTAACATGCTGAGGGTTTTGAAAGGACATCAAATCTTAGAAGAAGTGGAGAGAGAATGAAGAGAAAGAAAGAGAACGTGGAAGAAGACAAACAAAGTAGTAGGTGGGTACGGGTATTTTAGGAAAAAAATAATGAAAAAACACTTTTGCGGTTTTTTTAAAAATGATAGCTGAGCAGTTACAATTTCACCAAATGGTACCGGCACGTAATTGCGTCTTTTTTTTACCGAAAAAGACACTTTTGTGGGCGTAAAGACTATAATACCTTTGATGAACCAAAAGGCGTGTTACGGATCACTTACTCAATCCATCGCGATGCATCAATTTGTGCCTCACTATGCATGATTTTGATGAATGCTTATGTGTATCGCAATGTATAAATTTGTGCATCACAATGCATGATTTCAAATTATTTGCACATCGCATATTCATACAATCACCATCATCATGAAGATACTACCATCATTGTGTTCCCAATCTTCACATTAAACCCAAAACGACACCATCGTTTCCCGATCATACCACACTTGCCTCTGAGCTACCCGATAACAACTTCGCTTTAGCTTTTGATCGAGCCACAGAGGCATTGCTGCAGCGATATATATTCTTGGAAGTTATATGGAAGCTCAAGAAACAATTCCAATTTTATTACAATCAGTTCTTGTAAACCATGTATGTTTTCAATCAAGCTGCCACCACCAGACTTCGATTTCAAATCGAAGTTCCTTGGTGATTCTTGAGCCACGCAATTGCTCATCTCCAATTGTTGGAAGTGACGTGATTTTGCCGAGTGGGCTTTCAACTGGGAGCATCGATTGCCAATTTGATGGCGCTAGAGGTCATTGTATTTGCAGAAACAATTTTATGAAATTGGTCTTATGTGGTTGAAAAAAAAGTGGGGATTGCAGCGATTAAAAACCCCATGAAATGTATTGGCCATCAATTTTCTCAACTATTATCTACTCAAATATAGATAATGGGTAGTTTTGAGTATTATCTAATGATACCCATTAAGCTTAATGGGTGTTATTAGATAATATATATTTCTATCCATTAATAAATAGTATTATTAGGTAATACATAATAAACTTGGTCACTTATTTTTTTAAAAAGAAATCTATTTAGAAAATGTTTGAAGTTGGTATCTCATATAATCATACAACACTTTATGCATTAGATTATTGTAATGTACAATAAGTTGATGCAATTTCTGTGCAATTCTTTACAAAATACAAAAAAATAAATTTGTAAAATCTTCTATTCATCATAATCAACATTTTTGATGATTATTAGTTTATATTAAACTTTCAACAAATATCTCAAAAAATAGTTTAGCTAGAAGAATTGAATTGAGCTTGAACCAAATTATCTACACCAAGTCTAAATACCATTACGCTAGATTACTTTTTGAAATATTTGTTGAAAGTTTCATATAAATATAAACTACTCCGTAATAATTATACAAATTGTTCATTATGATGAATTTATTTATTGTTTTGTTTTTAATTAAAGAACGTTTGGTTGTTATTTATAATTATAACGGATATAAGTTCTCATAATTTTATGTTTTTGTATTGTATACAGAAATTGCATAGAAATTACATCAATCTATTGTACTATACAATACTCTAATGCATGAAGTGGTGTTTAAAATACCAACTTCAAACATTTTTTAAATAAATTTCTTTTATATATTTTTTCAAGTTGACCAAAAGTTTATTTGGCTCCTGATATTACTCATTTATTAATATATATAATTGAGTATTACACTCTATTCCAGACAAATAGTTCATTATTTCATTTTGTCACGTTTCACTTAAATAATTCAGTTTCAAAAATTAAGGTATAAAAATGTCATTTTATTACTAATATACTAAAAATATCATATTTTTTTAAAGTTTAACTTTCAAACATGTACTCTTTACCTGAAATGAAAAAAAGTATTTAATATCATTCATTAAGCTACTACCTATTAATTATATTTGGTAGATACTAATTTTATCCAAACTTAACCGATAATACCAATTACCACTATAGTGACAAACATCAAATTGGCACTAGACCTGTCCACTAGATTCCAAAATACCGAAACCATCCTCGAACCGAAACCATCCTAAACACGGATCGGTTTCTCCATTAGCTAAATCGTGAATCGAAGATTCCAAATGGGGGCCAGACCGGGATAAGCCACCTGTTCAACGATCTTTTTCAAAATTTTATTAATTATTTAGCTCGTGTTTCGTATGGGTATATGATATATTTTTTTATAATAATAATAATATAACTTTTGGATATTATAATTGGATTTTTAAACTCTTCAATGAAAATACTAATTTAATTTCTTCTAATGTTACTAATATTAAACGTTTTTTTATCTAAATACTTTTAAAATCAATATATTTTTCTAACTAACGTGAGATACATATTCTCTATTGGTAATATAAGTAAAAATATTTTAAGACTTTTAAAACCAACATCACTTTCTAACCATGTGGTATACATATTTTTTATTGGTAATAATAATATTTTAAAATCAACACCAATTTCTAACAAATGTGTGATGCATATATTCTATTAGTAATAATATAAGTTTTTTATTTAAAGAGTTTTAAACCAACAACTATTTCAAAACAATGTGAGATACATTTCTTCTCTTCTATTGATGATAAAGTATAAGTCTTTTATCTAAATATTTTAAAAACCAACATCACTTTTTAACCAATGTAAGACATATCTCTTTTATTAGTAATAATAATCAACATCTATTTCTAACAAATGTAAGATATATCTCTTTTATTGGTAATGCATTAATAATAGTAAAAGTATTTTATCGAAAATTAAAATCAACATCACCTTTTAACTAATATGAGATATACATCTTCTATTGATAATAATGGTATAAGTATTCTATCTAAAGATTTTGAAAACCAACATCACTTTCCAACCAATGTATAATACATTTCTTTTATTGGTAATAATAATAATTTTTAAAATCAACAATAATTTCTAACTAATGTGAGTTATATATCTTCTATTGGTAATAATAGTTGAATACTTTGTAGCCAATGTGAGATACATGCATATTCTATTTGTAATAAGAAGTCTTTAACCTAAATACTTTTTAAACCAACATTTCTTTTAAACAATGTGAGATACATATCTTTTATTGATAATAAGAGTAGAAGTTTTTAATATAAAACTTTTAAAACAATGTAAGATACATCCCTTCTATGGTGGTAAAAATAGAAGTATATATCAAAAGACTTTCAAAACTAACATCAATTTATAACCAATGTAAGATACATCTCTTCTATTAGTAATATTAGTAAAAATATATTTCATATTGATTATAAATTGATTTTGTTTTAAAAGTCATTAGATTTAAAATCTCATATTTTATTACCAATAGAAGAGTTGTATCCCACATTGGTTTGATAATAATATTGGTTGTAATTTTTTTTAATATATAAGGCTTCTACTATTAATAATAGAAGATATTAAACCCCTTATTTTATTAATTATTACTAAGTATTATTATTAGTTAATGGTTGGAAAACAAAGAGTTTTCATGAATTCAAGAGTCATGCCTTCACAATTGAGATTTAACAAAACGGGTGAGGTGATACAACCATAATACTCCTCACCAACTATATAAATAAATAAATAAATAAATAAATAAATAAATAAATAAATAAATAAATATATATATATATATATATATATATATATATATATATATATATATATATATATATATATATATATATATATATATATATAGATTCTGACCGTTTTAGATGATCTTACGACTCATATTGATTAAAAGATAACAAAATAAATACATATCATTTGAAAAATTGAAGGTTTGAGATCTGAACTGGAACCAACGGTTTGAAATTGTGTTTTATATTTGGTAAGTGTAAAAGATGTGAGGTAAAGATTACGATGTGTTTGGATTCTTGGTTATTTTTTTTCATCGTTTTTGATTTTTTTAGGATATTACTTTCTTTCCCATCGGTCACACATTTTCTCTCTATATCTTTCTCTCACCTTTTCACAAGGTCTTTACAAACTACAAAAAAATTACAAACCACGAAAAAAATCGCAAGTCCAAACAAGGCCTTAATGGTTCTAGCAGTAAAGCCACTAGGTGATTTCATCTTCTTCTACAATTAAGAAATTCTACAAATGTATCAATGAAAATAACATAAGGGTGGCGCTATTTGGATCCCCAAAACATCTAAGTATGCCCCCTAAAAACCCAAACTTCTTATTTACCCTCCTCCATCTAACATCTAAGTAAACCTCATCCATCACCACCTCCTCCTTCCTCCCTCCTCCTCCTTCGGTCCCTCACACTGCATCCTCTAACTATTACCCCTCTCATCTATCTCCTGCCACTCGAGTGAGCCTCCGTCACCTCCTCCTTTCTTCCTATGTTCAACCCATCTCCTTCTCTTCTTCCTAGTCTTCTCCTCCTTTTTTTTTTCTTTTCGATTCAACTCAAGGATAGTTCGGCCATGGTCGACTGAACAATCTTCCACAAGGTTGTTCGGTTGACCATGACCGAACTACCCTTTAATTGAATCAAAAACAGAAGAAGGGGGAGGAGACGAGGAAGAAGGGGGGGGGGGCAAGGGAGATCAGAGCTGGGTACTGGGTTGGTGGTGCTGGAAAAAAAAGGAAGAATAAGAGTTGTGTTCGCCAAAGGAAGGGAGAAAAGAAAAGAAGAAAAATTGATGAAGAGAAAGAAAGGGGAATATGGAAGGGGGTTGTTTGGACTTAACTAAAAAGAAAAAAATAATAAGGAAGAGATAGAGTGGTATGGTGAAGAAGGGAAGAGGATGTAGTGGGAGGGAGGATGGAATGAGTGTGAGAGAGGGAGGAGGCGGTGATGGAAGGGGTGTGTTTGGATGAAGGAGGATAAATTAGGAAGTTTGAGTTTTTGGGGGGTTTGCTTAGATGTTTTAGGCGTCGTTTGGTAGCCAGGATTAAGACCAGATAGGATTAATAAGCTGAGTTGCCCGATGTTTGGTATGCAATAGGTGGTCGGGACTAATAGCACGAGTTATTCGGATAAAGTCATTATCCCCTCACTATTAATACCAAGGAGGAGGGTGGTATTATTAACGCCCTCACTAAAAAAAAATTGGGATTAACATTTGTAATCTCAAAACTACCCCCGATATACAAGTGAGGATTAATAGCGAGGGTACTAATAGTACTGAGATTAATAATACTGCTTATCCATGTCCGACTACCAAACAAGCCCTTAAGGTCCAAATATTGCCCCCCATAACCTAACACGCTTGGGGATTATATCACAAACGATTGTTTCTTTGAGGATGTGTCGTTTCCCTAACCATTCCAATGGAAAAATGTCATTATCTTATTATATTTCTTAACGACACACGCCTTATGATTATTACTGTTATCAAAATGAGGATTTTTTTTGGATTAAAATTTTCAAATTTTAATCTTAAAGGCAGAAGTGAATTGGCCAAAAATAATAGCACCAAGTATTTGTGATGTGCCCGGTCCAAACACCGGTCACGAAGAAAACATGTGAGACCATCACGTGCAGGTCACGTGTTCATAAACAAGCACCCGCGCAAATCAATAGGTGCACTAATCAAGGTGTCCGTGCAACAAACACGCTCATTCCTTGGCTACGCTTGGTCGGACCAGGCCTTGCCTATCCGACGAGGGGGCCACGCCTCGGGTACATTGAAAACGCAACGAGCAAGTATAGTTTTCCCGGATAGGGCCATGCCCATTCGACCAAGCCAAGCACCCATCGGGCAGTCAGTCTCTGAAAACAGAAAGGTTTCCTTAGGCAAGCCATATTTTATTCCGAAAATCTAAGCAGAATCCCGCCCTTCACACCTACAATCAAGGGACGGCTTGTCAAACCCTAATTGACAATTATCAAATCTCAATCCAACAAGAATTGTACTGATGTCTTATTTATTTACCTTGAAAATGTACAAATCAATATAGAGTATAGTGATTTAAAAGCAAGGGTCGAACTACAGAGACAAGAAACAGTTTATGCAAATAAACAGGTAACAATTATTAACTAAAGGGGGGGTGTTGGTTGATTTAATCTAAATTAACTAATCTAAATTATTCTAATAGTAATCTATGGAATTTATTGGCAACAGTTTATCGAAAGCAGCAAACACAGTTTGTGAAGATCAGATTCTGGAGGGAAATCTAGGAGTTAGGATTCACTTGTATCTACTCTAATGCTCTTTGATCTAATGTATCACTCAATTTGTTCAGGGTTCGTTCGCTAAGGAAAAGAGTGGTACGCTATGGGTTCACGATTTGCAGTCTTAGTGCCATTAAGTTGATTATGCTTTCGCTACTGTCCACATAATTCAACTGATGATATACCTAAAGAACAAGAACATAAGAACCGAAATCTACCTTATTGGGGGCTTGCGTCAGTAGATTTACTTTATCACAAAGGTGGGAAAACATATGCCATATACACTTTGGTCATGCAGCTATCCGTATCCCTATGTCTTAACGGTGACAGATACCAAACCTTACGTATAAGCGACAGGAAAAGACAAGATGATAAACTTTGTGATTAACAAGACTTGATTGAATAGAAAGTATAATCAAAGCAAAAGATTCGATATAAGTTACCTCCAATTCTTAGATATGAGCAGTTAGTTCATCATCAATGATGAACTAATCAAGTGGGTTGATGAAAACACGAACGATCTCTACTAACTATGAATTACAACTAATAAAACTGTATTGTATTGCTAAAATTCAAACTTCTAGCTTAGGGCTACAAGGTTTACTTATATACTCTAGGTTATAGGGTTTAGACTAGGTTAAAATTCTAATTTCTGGATTCTTAAAATTCGGCGGCATGCGGCCGCATGGTGCTGAAGGCATGCGATCGCATGGCCTTGCTATTCTTCGAGCTTTCAGTCTCGGAAGCTTGCGGTGGCATGGGCTGAGAGGCATGCGACCGCAAGGTTTTCTTCATCTTTTGGTCCTTAGAATCTTCTGACTTTGCACTTCAACCCCTTCTTTAATTCTTCACTTAAAACCTTCAAGAAACCTTTAATTCCATTCAAAACCCTGAAACTTACAATTAAACTCCAAAACCCATAATAGTAGCCACAAGCCTCGTGGAATTGTTATTTCTAAGCTGGATAAGTACTCCATAGATGCGTATAAAACACATCTATCAAATACCTCAAAATTTAAACTTTGCTTGACCACGAGTAAACTACAAAACTAATAAATACAAAAGTGATAAATTACAAAAGCAAACTAAAAATCTGTTAGGAGGGTGACACTATGTACACTCCTCTAGAAACCCACTAATTCAAGGAGACTCTAACGAGCGACTCGAACTATGCAAATAAATACAAAAAACAATTAACTAAAATTACACTAAACTAATAAAGCAATAAATAAATAAATAAACAAAATCTTTTTGGTTTATTCTTAAGTCAAGATAGTATGGTTATTCAAAAATTGCCTCAAGGAATGCTCAACACATGTGTAAGGACTTATCCCAATACGAAACTAACTTACATTCAATCTTACAAATGGTACTAAAATTCTTCGTGTGTGTGTGCAAACCATTAATGATTATCTTCCAACTTAAACAATTTTATTAAGCTAAGCACAACATTCATTCTCAAAAATATTTCAATAAAAACATGTCCAACATAGAACATGCGATCTACAATCCATACCAAGTCTACCACAGAAAGAGAGAACACTATGGATTTCAAATGCTTACACATTCATCCCAAGCACTTTCTATGTATGCTTACAATGCTCTCAAATTTTAGTTACTTATAATAGTTAAGATTATTCTAACACAGTGAGCTTTACCTAGAAGTGTATATATATGAAGCATAGATCGATTTAACATGTCAAAATTCAAGTCAACCAACACAAGCAAATGACACTAGGATCAATAGGATTTTATTAAGATTTTAATGTAAGGTCAAAGTGTTGGGGGATACGATGGAAAAGGAAATGAAATTCAAAGTGAGAGAGCAAGACTACCTTTTTCCCCATTCATTTCTACAACATGTAGAAATATTTCCCATTAGGCTAGGACTTGCAAAGACCACAAGTGGGGAGTTTCTTCCAAACTTGTTTTTTTTATTCCTCCTGCATTTTTTTTCCTCCTAAGGGGGCATGAGAAGGGATCAAACCTGAGACCTCACACTTTGTGAAACCCCATATCTACCACTGGGCCACCCCCTTAGGGGCAAACTTGTTTATTACACTCAATTCACTAAAAATGACTAGTGATCCTTTCTTTTGCTTTCTTTCTCTTTCATTTCTTTTCTTTTGAATTTTCTTGCACTCTTTCTTTCATCATTCTTTTTCACTCTTTTTTCTCTTTTTTTTTTTTTAAGGATACAACGAAGAAGAAGAAATCATAAGGAGATCATCTGTATCAACTATTGTGACGACCCGACCTGGATTCCAACACAAAATCCCAAGGTCATGTCGCTGAAACTAACATAAGAAGAGGACAATCACTTGTTAAATAGTAGTGCGAGTCGAACAGTCGAGCTAACAAGCTCTAAACATGAACATAAAGCCGTACTAAAATACGGGATTTCAAAAATCGAATTAGCGGAAGCAATAAGGAAATGAAGTCCCGAGTTATGAAGCTTGAAACCAAAGCCAAAGAATCCAAGAGATAGATATCTCACAAAGGGGAAAAAACCAAAACTTGCATGCCGCAACATTGCAGACACTAAACAAACCATCGACACTCGAAGCCGACGTTTCAACAAAGGACCAACCTGATATAACAATTACCCACGGCTAAAGCATACTTGGGTTAACCAACAACTATAACAATTTAGAATAAAGAAAAGCCCCAAAGCTACTGCGTGCCCGGGAGACAACTGAAATAAATACTAAAACCACGAACAATGGCCCGACACAACACATTGGCCCAAGGAAGAATCAATACAAATACCCAAGTACTCTACCTGATCGTAAAGTCTAAATAACTTTACAAAATCGATCTCACAAGAATGGTAAGTACAATATACATATGACAATGTTAAAAAGAAATAGGACTCCATAAGCTACTACTCGGGGAAGTCCGCTGCTACTAGCACTAATCACACGATCTAATCTCGATCTATCGTTCAGCTGCACTCTGCTACAGTCACGATCTACTCGACCTCAACGTGGCTACCAATTTACTGCAACCAGAAAACAAAGTACGGAATGAGTCATAATGACCCAGTACGCTACTACAAGAGATATGTAACATATAATTATGTAACATAAAAATAGTCATGGTGTCATTTGACAAATGATAAAAATAACCTGTGAAGAGGCATTGTATTGTTTAGATACTCCACAAGATAACCATTTCTTCTTACTTACTAAACCATCCAAATGAACCAGGGTGTAATTCCCTGTTCAAACACAAATCAAATGAATTAGAACGTAGTTCCTATAAAAACATCATATGCAAGTATATATAATTATATATATACTAATCAAACTGTTCATAGAATCTTTAAGTATAAGTGTGTATATATATATATATATATACACACACATCAAGCCTTTCATAGAATAATACACAATGAAGATAAACACGGTCAATTAGATCTCATGTTCAACTAACACATTGTTATCACATAAGTTCCCATAGTAAGCCACATAAGGGATAAAGAAGATACCGAATCAATGTCGCCGTATTGCTCCTGTAATCACAACTGTTAATCATATCATGCCACTGATACGCGTGATCGGGTATCAAAGTACCGAGCTCTCTACTCGGGAAAATAGCACTAGCCAATGTGCTCTTTTGGTTACGACAAAGGGGGCTACTTCCCCACTGTAGCTAGTAGTGGAGGGGTGTGTGAACCGAATCCGGTACGACGATACATAGCAATCACAAATCCCATAATTCGTGAAGACGATGCACCGTCCCACCTTCAACGTAAAGCTCAACAAATGCCAGCTGGACTTATATGCAATGCACAAGTACATGTTTACTTGCAAATTCTCAGGTATATTTAATGATCTACTAAACTCATACGATTATGCACATTGTTACAATAATCACAAAACCACAATAGGAGCTCATTTGAGTCTCTAAATCATAAGTGTCAAGTTGTCCACTCTATTCGATTCATGTCCTAAAAGCTAGTAATCTAGTAAAATGGAATATAATTATCATAGGATCTCACCACGATCCTCGTAAGGTTCTCGTTCCATTTAGGAACGCTAGTTCACGTATTAGTAAGTCAAGTAGAAGATGGAAGCCTAAGTTGATTAATATCAAATCAAGCCCTAGTTCAATTCAAGTTCATAATCCCACCTATTAGTGGAATCCAAATTTCATTGCAAGTCAACAACTCAATAGTAGAACATGCATGAAGGCAAGAAACACTATATGCTTTATAAGTCATATTCATCAAGTATGGAGAATCAATCCTTAACAAGTATTACAATTATGCTTTCATAAGTCATAATATCTAATAAACATAGATGTTTATTTCTAGCATAAATCCAAGTTAAGTCCTTAACTTAACAAATACTAAATCACATATTCTCCAAGACTGCTATGTTAGTCTAGGGTCATTAAATCATTTAGATTATAAATTGTAAGATCCCGATTCCCGGTTAGCTTGAATTGCGTGCAATGCTCGCATTTCTTCTTTGGTTGATTGCTCGTTTGGTTAGTGAGAGAGTCTAAATGTGTATGAGAGATCACATTAAGACCAAAACAATTTTAAGAGATGTCATATAGTTGTTGACTTGCTAAAGTCAAAAGTCGTAACCCGACGATAGTCGAAATGCGACGCGATTGAGAGTTTATTCGGGTTTTGTGTTCCTGACCTCGATTTGGTCCTAGATCTTTACATGATGATTAAATAACATGTTTATATGTATTAGACTTCTAGTTGGATGCATTCATTAAGTCTCGTGAAGTTTTGACGCCTCGAGAATAGCAATTCTCCTTTTCGCGTAGTTTGAGATTGAGCCGGGCGATCGTCTCGTCTTTCGGGAACTTATTTCCCCTATCTGTTGTTCATCATCTAAGAGGCATTCAGGCCTATATTGTATCCCTTATAGGTGTTTACAATCATGGGTTATTACCCGTCGGTTTGTGGTTTCATTCGACGTTTCGTTAGCAAGTTGTTACGTCTTGCGTCGGTTTTGCCCCGGGTTGTTTCGGGTGTTGTTTAGGGGAGTCTAGACCTAATTTAAAAGTGGTTTGGGACTTGGATGGATTTAAGGTTTGAGGACTTTAAGGGTTCAATTGTGAGCCATTTCGAAGCTTTAAGGCTCGAGGATGCATGCGGGAGAGGCCGGGACCGAACAAGGAAGCAACAACTTTGGAATTTTGTAAAGTTGGAGGATGCGCCGCATCCCCCTACTCCATGCACCGCATCCCCTGGTCCCCGACCGCATGTGTCATACGGATTTTGGTGGAAATTGACATGTTGACCAACTTATACCCACCCAAACCCAATCTAAACTAAACCTAAACCCTCCTACTTAACTTAAGACATGTCCTAATCACTTATTAGAGTTTTGGAGGTGGATTAGTGGGTTAATTAGGGAGAGATAATCCCACCTATATAAACCAAACCCAATTTATTCTCTAACATATCAGCCGCATAGAATACGACTTCTATCTCCCGTCTTCTGCGAGCAGACCTCAAAAACGCGAGAGAACTGAGAGAGGGCGATTTCTAGGGCTCGTGAAGGGCTCGTCCTTGGTGGCCATAGCTAGAGAGCTTCTTCCCCCAATCTACACCGCGATTTTGAAGAGAAGGTTGAAGGGAACAACACCCATCACCAAGATTTCGGGATTTCGGCTTGTGAAATGAACACCTAAGTTTCTACCCCTATTTCTCCTTCTTTTGGCTCCATTGACCCTAGGGAAACAATCATTCTTGCTAAGTGAGGTCAATGGATGCAATTTCTAGGGTTGCTAGAGATTCCATGAACCCTAGGTTTTCAAATGTTGATATAGTTGGATGAACCTATGTGAGACCTTGATTAGTATGAAATTCATATGCTAAATGGTCTAATAAACCTTGTTATGTGAATTGTTCATGTGTATTGAGCTTGAATGGCAAAGATACTTGGAAGGGGATTTTGCCCTAATTGTGTTTGGCTTATTAACTATGATGGTAAGCTTGATTATTATGTTGTATATGTATAGTAGAGCATATTAATCCATGTTGTATGATTAAATCATGTTTTGGAGGATATGATTGGTAAGGTGAACCAAATGAAGTTATGCACAAATTGATGAATTTGTTCTATGATTCCTTGGTAAGTGTTTTGTTGGGTTTATGTGAGTTCAATGAACTCGGGAAGATGGCTAATGATGATAGTTTTGAATATAGGGGGTATTGAGACCCATGGCTTCTATGCCCTAAATTTTAGAAAGGTAGATTGGACTCAACGGAGTCATTATAAGTTCGATAATGTGCTAAACGAACTTGGGTTGAAATCCTACGACGATTGGATTTTGTTTGATTAATGTTGAGAAATGCATAGTCTCCAAACTTTATATGGAATTATAATTATGATGGCTTTATGGATTTTTAGTCTTGGGAATTAAGCCCGAACGACTATTGGGATTTAGTTGTAAACTTTAATGAATTATTACGGTGTGGATTTATAAAATACATAAAGAATGAAATGTGTTAGTAAGACTCAACGGAGTCGTTATAAGGTCAATAAAATGATAAGAGCCTTGGGTTGAAACCCTACAATGTTTGGGTTTGTTTGGATTATGTTCGTGCACACCGGGTTTTCGGGTTTGTGTCTAATGGAGACACTCATGGTATGGAGACTTATTAGAAACATATTTTTGTGCATGCTTGCTAGAGCATGGGACAATAGAGAACCACGTATAGTCACGGGTATATTAAGAGAAGATAAGAAAGAATTCTCTTCTTAAGGATTTTGGTTGCGTGCATATAAAAGCACTTGTGAGAAAATGGTTACGGAATAGTCATGATGTTCTTGAGTATGGAATTGGTAATGTCGATCATGTATGACGATTAGGACTATGATTGAGTCCGGTGTACTTAAAATAAAGACTAAAATAATAAGTCTTGAATTGTGGATATTTTGAGACTAACGTAGTAGTCTTTGGTTTGATTTGAGTTGAGGATTATGGTAGACCTCACATTATGTCTTATTAAGCTTGTATGCTATACTTGACTTGGTTGATGACTTGAGGAATAATGAGTACCTCAATATGTAGTTTTTGAACTAAACTTGTAAGTTAGTTAAGAACATTGGTTATATGCAAATATCTGCATTGTTCATGATACTTGGTAGAGCATTATGTCCTACTTGATTATATGCAAATATATGCATGGTTTATGAGATTTCGTAGAGCATTATGTCCTACGTGGTTATATGCAATTATGTGCATGGTTTATGAGTTGTTGTAGAGCATTATGTCCTACATGATTTAATGAGTCCGATAATAATGAACTTGGTCTCATTGGTTTATGCAAGTAAATATCTACTTGATCGCTTTTGGTTTAAGTCCACCAAGGGTTTGGTTGTTGTGTCGGCAATGGGACGATTCATAGTCTTTGTAAACAATCGCTATGAATCGTTGCATTGGGTCCATTTCTCCTCACTATTTGGCCAATAGTGGGATGTGGTCTCGAGAGAGAGCCATCTAGCCTACTTTCGAGCTCCCATTTCTCATCCGGAGACTGGATGAATGTAACGAGTACTCATTAAGGGAAACTGATGAGTTGTGATTATTGGGGACGAAACCCCAGGGTATGATTGATTGGGTATTGAGCCCGGATCTTGGTTTGAGATTGGATCTCATGGTAAGTTGGTTGGGTGTTGGACCCGGTTTTGGTTGTAACGGTTCGATTACGCTTTCCTCGTTACACATGTTTATTTATGAGCATTTATATGAAAGATATTATGCTACATGATTTATGTGAGTTTATGTGCTTTAAAAATTAAGTACATGTTTCTTGTTGGTATACTAGCATGATACCATGATTTTTATATGATTGCACATTATGCCATGCCATGACATAATATGCCATATAGTTGCATTTAGAAACTTACCGGGTCATTATGACTCACTCCGTGTGATTGTTTTCCCTAGTGTGTGCAGTGTGATCCCGTTAGTACGCGGCGACTTCGGATAGCGATTTCTAGCAGGTGGTCTTCCAAGCCATAAGCTTGGAGTTATTTATTATTATTGTTGTTATTTATTAGTGAGACTCGGATGTAAAGTTATGTAGACTTTACTTGGGTAGATTGTAGTATTATGTTATGGTTGTGTATTTGGGAGCCGGTTGTATAGCCGAGCCTTTGTATCCTTAGAATTTATTCCCGTTGTCATTTCGAGCATGTGTGGCTCGTTTATTCTAGTTTGTATTATTATTGTTCCTACCTCAGACGCTTTTAGTCGTGAGATCTTGGTTGGTGGTTTAGCATTGATATTATATTGTTATAGTTGAATTGTCCTCCTGCATGTTGTAGCCGTTGAGTGGTGTTTATCGTTGGGATTTTTGTTGTTGCCGGCCTTGGTTGCCGATGGTTTGTTGCGCGTGTCTAATGTTGCGTCCACGCATGCCGAATTTTTGGGCCGAGAGATTTACTATCTCTTTGGTTGTTTATATTTAGGAGCTTGTTAGCTCGGGTCCCATTATGGTTTTGCTTCCGCAGTTTTAGTTTTTATTATCCCAGATCGCCGTATGGCTTTGTCTTCTTGTCTTGAGCGTTGTTGGCTCGCTCTTTTGACTCGCACCATTATGCTTAGCAGTGCTTGTTTGTCTCTTAGTTTGTCCTGATGGCACGACCTTGGGATCTCGTCTTGGGATCCGGGTCGGGTCGTCACATAAATAATAAACTAGAGCTGTCAAATAGGGCAAATGCCCACGGGCATGCCCACCCCACCACCTATTATGGTTGGGCTGATGTATTAGATACCCGTTTGTATGCAGGCTTTTGGGCTTTCAATGGGCATTTGCGGGTTAGGCGGGGAGACGGGCGGGTCGGTCAACCCGCACTTTCTTATAATACTTAAAAGTTTTTAAATCATTTACATAATTACATTGCATATAGCCCAATCCAAGCGGCCCAAGCCCATTCCCACTCCTTTTCCCTCAAACTCAAATTAGGGGTTAGGGTTAGTATTCAAAATTCAAAAATCAAATTTTGAAAATACTCCCTCTCTTCCTCTCACGCTCACAGTCACGGCTCACACATGGAACGGCCGCATAGATTTCGACGACCTTCTTCCTCCGGCGATTGCGCTACCTCCTGGGCCCTGGCCTCTGACTCCATTTCCATCTCAAACTCTTAACTCTCTCTCATCTTAAACTCTCGACTCTCTCTCTCCCTCTCGTTTTGGAAGCAGGAAAATATCAGAATCCTCCATCTCTATAAGACTATAACTGTCTCCTCTACTGCCATCTCTCTTAGCTTCAATGTTTTTCGACCGTTTTTCTTCATCTTCGACTTCTAGTTAGGATTATTATATTATTATATCTTCAACGCATGGTGAATTTGGTTCATTCAGCAAGCTTTGATGATGTTCATCTCCTTTTACAAAGTATGAGAGTCTACAGATGGATTCTGGCATCCATTTTTGTTTATCTTGTTTGGAAACTGTATTACAGTAAGTAGGGAGTATATTGATTTTCAGTGTATTGTTGGATGAATCATGAATGTAAATATTAAAAAAACCTCATTTTTTGCGGGCTTTGCCCGTTTGCCCCCCTACCAGGCAGGGTTGAACTAGGGATTCTAGGACCGTCATGTTCGCGGGCTTTCCCGCCCCGCCCCGTTTTGCATCGAGCTTTTCAGGCCCACGGGCAAACCCGTCCCGCATGCCCGTTTTGACAGCTCTATAATAAACACATCCTAAAATGATAATTCATCCTATTGTTCAAAATCCATAGTAGTCCATGGATTAAACAAAACTATCCTTAACAAGTTCAAATATTATGAATCACTCTACGCATCAATCTTGCTAATTGCATTAAATATTCCTCTCAACTCCAAATGTCCTGAATCTTACTTATTCAGAAACTACAATTCTTAAACTATAACTTATCATTTTAAATAACTTCATTCGGACTTGTATTCATCAATCTATGATCATATCAAGATCAAGCTAATAATCTGTTTTTCTGTTATGATTATTCTGCCCAGTCAACTTATAAATTCGACCATTAATTTCACACAACTCCAAATTTCATGAATTTTATATATTCAGAAACTAGACTCTTGGAACTATAATTTGGCTATTTAAAGTATTCTATTTGGACTTGTATTCTTCAGAATACAGCCACCTCAAATTCATGTTAAAAATCTGGTTCTCTGTTGTGACTCATTCTGCTTAGTCAACTTATAAATTCAACCATGAATCACTCACAACTCCAAATGAGGGGATTATTGCCTAGTCTGAAACTAGACTCTTGAAACTATATTTTTCCATTTTAAAATACTCCAATTGGATTTGTATTCATCAATTTATAATCACATGAAGATCATGTTAATAACCAGTTCCCCTTGTTCAGACTCACTGTCGCAGCCATGGTTCGTGATTCATTAAAAATACTTCCCGAACTTGAAAATTTATGAAAAATTTACAGAGCATTACATAACATACACATGACCAGTAAATAATATTTTTAGGAAATTCCATGTAGTAGATTAGTACCAGTAGTTTTTGTAAAACAACTCAAAATTAGGACTGAATCTGTGAGGTTTCTTCCTAATTGGTGAAATCCTAAATTAGTCATCTCATTGAAATTTCCAATTGCAACAAGTCCATGAACATTAGTTGTTCCAAATCATGTTTAGAACACTTTTAATGTTATACACAAACCCAATTTATTAAGTCTAGAGGGCAGCCCCAAAATTTCCAGAATTTAACCCTAACATGAAAAATTCTTTAAAGTTAACAATTGCAATGAGTCCCTTCACAAGAATTATTCCTAAGCACAATTAGAACCACATTCATGCTTTACCAAAACCCAAATTAATAACTTAACAAAGCAGCCCCATAATTTTCAGATTTATAACTTGTTGAAATGAAGATTTCTACTTCACAAGAAGTCTTCCTAAGCATGTATACTACAACTATTATGAAAGGAGTATGTCATTATATTGAACATACAATTTTTCTGGGATTAGAAGCATACCTTTAGCTTAGAAAAGGCTGAGAAAAATGAAAACAAAGCATGGATTAGTAGTCTCCTTGTCGATAGCTACGATTGGGTGGTCTCGAATCCAAAATCGGGTGGCCGGATCTCCGGGAAATCATGAAATACACACTAATCTCACCAAGAATCTCTCACACATGAGTTTTCTAACCATGAATGAATATGAGGAGTGGTAGGAGGTGTAAGGAGTGTAATATTATAGATATTTCAAGTCACAAAGATTAGGGAGTGAGTGGAAAACAAATGTCTAGCTCTTATAGGTCAATTTTTAAGAGATATTGAGTCCCTAATTGAGGACTTAGCGCTAAAATTTTCACTTAGGATGAATCCAATGTAATTAAGGTCTAAGGTCAGGTTTAGTAAAATTCATTAAGGGTCTCCAAGTAAATCCAATAAACAAGGCAAAACTCAAATTTTTGGAAATACCGAGAATAAATGATTCAGTCAACTTTAAAAATGCGCATGTACTGAAATACAAGTCTAAAAATTACGCAAGAGGTATGGTTAGAAAGATCATGAAGTTTAGTTTCTAACGCATCAAATGGATCTCAATTCCGAGTTATCTACAAAAAACTATGGCCAAATTACTACAGACCTATCATGACCGAGGCGAATACACAAGCCACACCGAAAATTAAACACGAGCGTGTTCAAACTTAAACACGGCCAAACCAAAATATTACCAAGTTAATCCCCTAGGTCCCCCGAGTCATCCAGGGCCAAACCTAGGGTCAAAATAATACTAATCGAGTAATATGACAATAAACACAACGGTACGAACTCGTACGACAACACGATAACTAAAATCGCGAATCGGGGAATCAAACATACGACGATAACTATTGTGAATGTCGTGGCCACATGTAAACTTGTAAACATGGTTATTATGAATCTAAATTCATCTGATCAAGTACACAAAGACCTAGGATCTTTCAAAGGTCGCGAGCAAGAACGAAGTACGTAAACGTTCTACCGAGTGAAGTACTTAAGGATTCGGGGTCTCACAACTATCCTATGAGATCAATTCCCCACCCAAATCCTACTTTTCAAAGGGTAGGCTAAAGTATATAGGCTTTAAGGTTTAAGATAATGTTGGTGAAAGAAATGAAGTCGAATGGGGGTTGATGTATGCTTAGCACACGCCATTCTTTAATTCAGCTCAAAAGGGGACACTAGGGATATATATAATAAGGTCGGGAAATTTTAAGGCTCAAAGATCCAAAGATGACCTAAATCATATCCTAAGGGAGAATTACATAAAAATCCCTGACCTATTTTAGTAGTTGCAAATTGAACCCTGACTTTTGTTAATAGACTCATTGAAACCAACCTATTTTTTTTGTTCCAATTAAAACCTTCAGTCTATAAACCCGTTAAATAACTAACGGCTTGCTGAGTAGAATGCTTATGTGATATCCTACGTGGAATTGGCGGGAGCAAAATCTCAACGTTGAATAAAAAAACTACTTTCCTGTCAATTTTATTTCATTATAAACCTTGTACAAATTTTGTAATTTCATAAAAAACCCTAGGCCTAAAAAAATACTAAAAATTATTTTCACCAAATCAAGCCTTAAAATTTTAAATAAATGGTTATTTATATACCCATTTCATTTAAAAAATATTATACTGCTTGTGTATTTTTTTAGTATTTAAATATATTAAATAGTGAATATATTGACCCAAAGGGGTCTACCAGCGGTAGAGCTGGGGAAATGTTTACAAAAAAATAAATAAATTATAAGATATTAATATTAATATTTGTTTTAATTGATTTTTCTTAAATGGTATGTCAGGTCAAATGTATTAAAAGCATACGTAATAGGGGTGTAAGTCCAAATCGCGAAATCGAATCGAATCAAATCGGGCGGTTTGATTCAGTTTTGGGTGATGGTGTTCGGTTTTGGTTTGAATAATTCATAAACCACTTGGTTCGATTCGGTTTGCAATTTTCACTTTTGAATCGAATCGGCGTATTAAATTATTAATATATATTTTTATAATATGTAATTATATATTATATATCACACACACACACATATATAAATCTAAACCTAATCCCTGATTTCTCATCTCTCTTCAAACCAAACACAACCTCTCTCTCTTTTCAAACCAAAGCAGCCGTCACTATCTCGCACTATCTCTCACAATCCACTCCCTCCGACTTCGTTCTTCAGTTTAGCCATGGGCCCACAACTTCATCGATCTTGTGCCTCCGATGCCACGGTAAGCTCCCATCTTCTTTCCCTCTTTTGTGATCTATTTCTTCCTCCTTCCCCTCTTCTCAATTGTGTCTCCCTCACCAATCTCGATCTGTGTCTCACTCACCCCCTCTCGATCTGAGTGTTGGAAAATATGTTTGGTTGACTAGTTGTGTATATTTAAGAACATGTAGAGGGGATATGTTTGAAGCGAGACTGAAATCGTAAGAAAATATCAATGGAAGGAGAGGTTAAGATTTTCATTTGTCCATGGATGACAATATGGGTATGATATGATCCTGATCACGTATTCGTGATTAGAAACGTTGATACGATTCTAGTCGTGTACTCGCGATGATAGAGCGTATCTCACGTAGCCGAAAAGCTACGAAACGTCAATGAATTGATGGATTTTGACACCTCGACCCAATGTTACAATCAGCAATTGAACATGGTACTCCGCGATCCAATTGCATGACGAACACAAACCTTGGTATAAGGAATAACGTACAATAGATATGGAATTCCTATTGATAAGTTAGATTTCGAACACGATGGAATCACACCTAAGTATTAACAAGTTCACGAAGAACAAGGAGGTTTCGAAGAAAACACTTAAGAATATATTAACTTAATAATCAATTTCTTAACTTCTTTACAATGAAAGAAAAGGCCTTTATATAGGCTTGCAAGTAAACCCTAATACTTGAATTAAAAGAAACCCTAGAAATAACTAAAATAAAGAAAACCCTAATAATCATGTATTTCTACAAGGGCCTATTTTTCCAAAATTGCATTTTGGCCCCAAAGTCTTCCAATAGTTATTAAAAGCTCCACAATTCATCTTTGAACATATGGTAACTCTTTTGAAGGCTTTCTTTTTCCGTATGAAGTTGTTTAAGGCTGATACGGTGCAAAACGACAATGCAATTGCAAGCCTCTCAGCACATTGCGGTCGCAAGCTTCACAGACTGTTAGCCCGGAGAAATGGCAAGGCCATGCGGCCGCATGCCTATCAGAACTTGTGGTCGCAAGCTTCACAGACGCCGAATGACTTGTTCCTTCATCCAATTGATCCCTTATGCTTTGACCACCATTCACCATCTTCCTTTGATTCTTCAACTCCAAACTCTTCAGTCTCGTCGAGTATCCATTATAGTATCCTGAATCACCAATAAATCCGCGAATGAAGTTTGTATAGAACCCTTGAATCTTCCATTCATACTCAACACTCTTCAAGGTCTTTATTCGAACACCTTTGCACTTGATTCCTTGATCAATCGCGAACTCTTCATGCTTGATCAACATTTCACTTTGACACGGACTTAGGCTTGACATGATCTCATCATTCCCCCTCTCTTAAGAAAGATTTGCCCTCAAATCTAGATCTACATCAAATGGATGCGAATTAGTAACCGAAAAGTATGAACTCACATGAATCTTACCATGTAAATCCCCTTAAAAAAATCATATTGTAGTCATGCTCAAAATCCTTTCGTTCTCGAGTGAGATTTCCATCCAAGCCCACATAAACCACGTTTCCAGGATCATGAAATAATCAAACTTGATTTGTATCATATCCACCCTTGGGTTCCTCATTGATCCTTGCCTAAATCTGTAGGAGAAACACAACAACACTTCGCGATGCAAGATGATCAAAGCGGTTAGAAAGATATTTCATACTCAACAAGTAATCACATGTCGTCATGCTCAATTTAGCACAACTGAAGTCCATTTTAATTTCAATCTCAATATTATGCAACAGAATCCCATCTCCGGGTTCAAGTATCAACCTAACTTAGGTACCCCTTGTTACAATGATGAGCAACACTATAGTACTATGTAACATAAAGATAACAAAATCATCATGAAACAATGATCTCAATGATAAGTATTGTTGATTCTTTTGTTAGATTTATATCAGTTCAGTTCATTACATCTAGTTTTATACTTCAGTGGCTAATCGGGCTGCGTATCGATTAGCGTGGCAACTGTGTATAGAACTTTGCCTTGTATAGTTTTTGTAGGACTTTACAGGTTCAGCGGAAGACCTCTCCACAAGATTTATCGGAAGACCTGCTTAAAGCCCACAAATGGTAGACCTCGTGTCCACCTGATCTTCTATGACGTGTCCTATCCAGCAATGACTCATTGGATTAATTCAAACTTATCCTAATCATTATTTGAATTAATCCAAGACATTCCCTGACATATCAAGCCGCCGAAAGCAACTTTCCGAAAAGCAGGAAGACTTTTCGTCCTGAATAGTGAAAGCAGGAAAAGCAGACTGCCTCCTACTTTCTGCAACAACTCTCAGATCTGACACCTAAATCGCCCACCTTTTTGAAGATCTCATAAATCATTCCCTGTTCTAGATATCTGTGAAGACGAAAATCCTTGACTAACAGCCCCATGCATTTAATGCATTCTTGAAAAGAGCTGTTGAAGTATTCGTCTTCTCCAACGGATCTTTTGAAGTGCACCTGCTATAAATGCTGCCATTGAAGAAGAAGAAAAAGCAACCGCAGTAATAAATCAAACACTTAAAGGATTGCTCGAAACTTCATAACTCCTAGTCTTACAAACAAGGCAATCAATCAAGAGATCCTCAATGATCTAGAAGTCCTCGCAACAACAAGAAGTCGCTTCAAGACTTATTGTTTTTAACTTCTTGTTGTTTACATTCATTTACTATACTTCCGCACGAATTAAATATCTTGTATTTACAGATATTTAATTCCATAGACCCCAAACACAAGTCAATATTTTGTACAGGATCCATTAGGGATATTCTTTGTAATTGATCTAAGTGGAAAACATAGTGCACTATTTAAATCCAAGGTTGACTGCCTTGGTGGTGGACGTAGCACTCTTTATAGTGTGAACCATCCCAAAATACTTGTGTTATTTCTTATCTGTTAGTTTGTCATTTGATCTAGTCATTACTTTGATTATCTTTATCCATTTATAGCAGAACTTAAGTATCTTGTAAAAGGTCTACCTAGTAGTCCTTATCTACATGAAACAACTATCTTGAAGGTCTTCCGCTACTTCATTCTCTTCAATAGATTGCAAGTATCCTTCAAAGAATTTATTAAAAGTTTTAAGTGTTTAATAAGCTATTCAACCCCCCCCCTTCTAGCTTATTATTGTGCCCATTGGGACCCACAATTGGTATAAGAGCCTTACTCTTTGAAAACAAGTTTTTCCAAGATTAAACTCTTGAGAGATACGATATAATGGCACAAACACACTACATGCTGCCTACATCTAATGCTAACCACGTCCCAATATTGGACGAAGGACATTTTGATGTATGGAAGGATAAAGTAATGAGATTTATGAACTCTATTGACAACAGATTATGGAAATGTGTTATCAGCAGTCAACACGTACCAATGAAGCCAAATCTTCTAGCCTCCATTGCCGGGAACTCGAGAAGTACCTAAAGAAGAATCTGAATGGACAGAGATGATGGAAAGTCGGTAGAACTTGACAAAGAAAGCAATCAACATAATCACCAAATTCTCTAGACACAAGCACATACCAAAGAAGTGATTCGATGTACAACCGCAAAGAGATGTGGGAAGCTCTTGTAGAATACTTGGAAGGAGACCAAGACACAAGAGATAACAGAAAATATACATACATCCAAATAGCTTGATTCTTTCAAAAGGATCCTAAGGAAACCTTGAGACAAGCATATGATCGCTCAAAGGAGGTAATAAATAGTTGCTTTTCTCTTGGTCAAACGTATGATAAAAAGGAAATGAACATGAGGTTTCTAGGCTCTCTAGGTAGCTTATGGCATGTTAAGACCACAACTATGAAAGAATCTAAGAACTTAAACGAGATGACTCTTCGTAGTCTCTACGCAAGTTTGAAGGTTTATGAACTTGAAGTTAATCAAGCTCTAGAGCAAGACAAACAGCTGTAATCGTATCTTTGCCACCATGGTCCAAGAAGAAATCACTATTGAGAACAAACCTTCCACTTCTTCCCCGTGAAAATGATTTTTTATCTCGATGAACAATTTGCCATGTTTGTAAAACGTTTTCTTTCAAAAATTCGCAAAATATGGAAGGAAGAACACTCACCAACAATCTTTCGTAAAGAATGGTGAAAGCTCATCTAAGGAAGAGCTTGTGTGTTACAACTGTAGAAAACACGGTCATTTTGCCTCAAAATGTTCTAAGCCAAAATTTGAAGCATAAAACCCTCCTTCAAAAATTTCAAAAACAAAAGGTATGTTGGTCGAGGACATAGAAGACAAACAGTTGCTACATGGTTTGAGACCGATTCGTAAGAGGAGGAAGAGGATTGTGAGCAAGCTAACATATGCTTAATAGCTCATGATTCAGCCCTACCTATGACTCTGAAAATGAAGTCAAAGTTTCACCTAGTCCTTTAGACAAAAATGAAACCAACAGTGACAGCTTCACTAAGGAAGAACTTCTCAAGGATAATCAAGATATGCTTGAAGAATTTAATTCCTTTAGAGTAGCCTATGTTAAACTTGCAAAGAACTGTGAGAAACTTACGGTGAGAAATCTATGATGGCATGGCGGTGAGATTCAAACTCTCAATAGTCACCAACAAGAGAGTATCAAGGAAGAAAACAAATTCCTTTATGACAAAATTGATTGTCTATCGAGCACATCAAAGGACTTGACCTAGAGAAAATTGCCTTGCAAAAGACAATTGACTCTGGGCACTCAAGGATGCATTTGAAGAAATCCTTTCAAGCCAAAAATCTAGTAATGATAAACCGGCATAGGATATTCGGATGTGCCTCTTCCGACAATCTCTTCAGTCATAGAGAAAGGTGAATCCTCCGAGACTGCTAATGATATATCTTTCTCTAAACAGACATTTGGAAATATAGGGAAACAAGGCCTTGGTTATTCAAGTGTTCCCTACGTTTACCCCAAAGTTCAGAAAGGTAAAGCCAAAATGACTGACTTAAATGAGAAACCTGAAAAGGTAACGGTAGAGAAAGTGAAGTCTCCGCGGCAACAACTATGCTAAGGCAAAGTCCGGCGGTAGACCTACTAAACCTCTACCCAGTAACTATCAAGTTTGTCTATGAAGCAGCAAGCCTTTACTGTTGAAGGTAAACTTAAAGGTATTCTACCAAATCCTCCTGAAAAGGTAATCAACGTAAAAAGCTAAAGCTAAGTCCGTTGGTAACCTACCTAGAAGATTCAAAAGAAACCAATTAAGTCTACCATCAACAAGCAAGCTGAACCAAGAATGGATGTCAAGAAAAGGAATGATCACAAGCACTCTTCAGTTGAAGACTCTAACAGTTCTCTG
This sequence comes from Codonopsis lanceolata, assembly GCA_013146195.2. Taxonomy (NCBI): domain Eukaryota; kingdom Viridiplantae; phylum Streptophyta; class Magnoliopsida; order Asterales; family Campanulaceae; genus Codonopsis; species Codonopsis lanceolata. The sequence goes on from CM028377.1 coordinate 41,467,711, forward strand.
ATGAATTTCCATTTATGTCATTCTTGCAATTGTCTAGGCCATCTGGCACCAGAATGCCTGCTTAGGTTCACCCCAAGATCTAAGAGACCTAGTTCTCTCAAGGTCATGTATGGGTTCCAAAAGGTTGCTAATCCTGGACCCGAAAGAAAATAAAGTGGTACTGTTTACTTTAATTTTTCGTGAATGCTTCATGGCTATAGAATCGAAAACAAAGACATCGGTACCTAGACAAGGGTCGCTTTAGACACATGATCGGGAACAAGTCTTCTTACGCATGTAGTCAAGCTAAAGGATCCACCGTTATCTTCAGAGATAATGCAAGAGGAAAAACAATTGGATATGGCTCAATCACTAGAGGAAGTCTCTCCATCAAAAAGGTTTCTCTAGTAAGTGGTTTAAAGCACAACCTTCTGAGCATATCTCAATTTTACGACAAAGGACTTCTATGCCAATTCAACTCCAACCAGTGCCTCATCAAAGACAGTGAATCATGCTATACAATACTGACCGAAAATAGACAAGGAAACGTCTATGTCGTGGACTAAAATCTTATAGGGAGATTCTCAAACTCAGGTCTAGTAGCCAACAACGTCGCGGACAACAATTGGCTATGGCACAAGCTGCCTCGCCACCTCAACTTCAAGCACCTCTCCAAGCTCTCAAAAAATGAGCTTGTCAAAGGTCTACTACTTGTCCGCCGACCATGACGAAGTTGTAAAGCTTGTCAACTAGGAAAACTCTCCAAGTCTTCCTTCAAAAGAAAGTCTGCTTTTATCAACAAACGTACCTCTTCAACTTCTCGTGATATGGATCTCTTTGGACCAATCACAACACCAAGATTTCAGAGACAAGTACACACTTGTAGTAGTTGATGACTACTCTAGATTCACTTGGATTGAAACTATGACATCAAAGATGAAACGTATGATCTAGTCAACGCTTTTTCGTAAGACTTCAAACTCAAAAGCTTGAAGACATTAGCGACATAAGATCGACAATGGCACCGAATTCAAGAACAATGGTGTAGAAAAGGTGTAGAAAATCTGCGATGACCACGGATCTGACACAACTTCTCCGCCGTATTCCTCAACAAAACGGTGTAGCTGAACGGAAGAACAGAACACTGATTGAAGCAGCAAGAACAATGCTAGGAAGATCCCTGGTAAACAAGTTCCATAACAAAACTCCATATGAAATATGGAGAGGAAGATCCCCCAACATAGGATTTCTTAAAATCTTCTACTGTAAATGTTTTATTCTTTATAATGGAAAAGAATATAGAGGAAAATTTGATGCAAAATCGCACGAAGGAATTTTTCTCTGGGTATTCCAAACATTCAAAAGCATTTCGCATTTTCAAGAAATCTAATTTAAAAATTTTAGAATGTGCATGTTTCTTTTGATGAATATGACTTGTTAGAGCCTAGAAAGGCTCCGAACGTTGCTAATGATTATGATAATGATGAAACAGGTACAAATACAGCATCTACTTCCACTCCTAATCAGAACACGATAACTGCAGACCCCTCAAGTACCGATAACCCTTCACCGGTAGACGAGAACTCACGGCATCGATATCAACTCTTCTCGCTGACCTCGAACCCATATCTCTTCTGCTTACCCCAAGCACCTTTACGTATCACTCATCCTTCTTGTTCGCGTAAAATGAAAGTTTTGAAGATCCATGTCTTCTCGAACCATATTTTGGTGAATCTCCTTCTCAACCTACTCCGAAATTCGGGGGGGAAGAACCCACCGTAAGTGATCTTCCTCCAACCGTTATTGAAGCAAGAGATCATCCCATCTCTCAAATCATTGGTGATCTCAACACGAGTTCGATGACGAAGTAAAGTTCGAGAAGAAACTATGTTTGCTTATGCATTTGTTTCGAACTCGAGCCAAAAAGATTGATGAAGCTATCGAAGATCATAACGGATTGAAGCTATGCAAGAAGTGAACCGTTTGAAAGATGTAAGTTGTGGAGCTTAGTCCAAAGGGGCCATCGGTCATGCACTAAATGGGCTTTCGAAACAAAAGAGATGAAGATGGAAATGTCACCGTAAACAAAGCTAGGACTTGTTGCAGTGGCTACCGAAGCGGGAAGAAGGAATTGACTTTGATGAAACTTTTGCTCCTGTTGCTAGACTAGAAGCAATCGAATCTTTCTAGCCTATGCCTCGCTCATGAACTTCAAAGTGTATCGATGGATGTAAAGAGTGCCTTTCGAATGGTGATCTTCAAGAAAGCGTATACGTGGAGCAGCCTCCTCCGTGATTTGTCATTTCGAACAAAGCTGGATCACGCTCTACCGACTTAAGAAAGCTCTCTACGGCTGAAGCAAGCTCCTAGAGCTTGGTATGAAACTCTATCAAGTTCTTAATAGAACGAGGATTCGTGAGAGGAAGAATAGACACTACTTTATTCATCCTCAAGCCTGAAGGCCATTCTCTTACAGTACAATCTATGTGGGCGACATCATCTTTGGATCAACTAACTTGACATGTGCAAAGATTCGAGAAAGGCGATCTGAAAGCAAGTTCGAGATGAGCATGATGGGTGAACTTACCTTTTTAGAGGCTGCCGGATACAAGACTTAGGCGGAATCTTCATCAGCCAAACCAAATATGCGAAGGATCTAATCAAGTTCGGCCTTGATTCGGCTAAAGTTTGAAACTCCAATGTCTACCATGCCATCTTGACAAAGATGAGAAGGGAAAGCAGAGAACGTGACCAATGCAGGAATCATAGGTTCACTTCTTTACCTTACTGCTAGTAGACGACATTATGTTTGGTCGTGTTTGTGCTAGATTTCGAGCAGATCCAAAGGAGTCACATTTGCTTGCTGCCAAAGCGTATCATCGGATATGTTTCAAAAACAACAAATCTAGGCATATGGTATTCGAAAAACAACAATTTCGATCTAGTCGGATACTCGGATCGCGATTATGCGACTGCTGAAGTGAGCAAAAAGCACCGGTGGGACTTGTCAATTCCTTGGAAATAGACTTGTCTCATGGTCTTGCAAGAAAGGGATCGGTTAAACTCAACAGAAGTGAATACATTGCGGCGGCATTCTTTCTCAACTGCTATGGATGAAGCAACGACTAGTGGACTTCTAACATCAAGCTTAAGCGCCCAATCATGTGTGACAACACATCGGCAATTCAGTCTCAAAAATCGATGATGCATTCCAGACTAAGCACATTGATATCCGTTATCACTTCCTCAAAGATCATGTGGAGAAAGGTAACATCGGTTTGGAATATGTTCAAGCGAGCATCAATTGGTGATGTGAAAACCAAACCCATTACTTGTTTATACCTTAATAACATGTTTGTTTATGCCTTAACATGTTAGATACTTCTATTGTCCATGTCATGCTCACATTAGAGTATTTAGGTGCCTAGTTGCTTGAATACCTTCTATGCATTGCTTGCCTTCTGTTGTACTTTGAGTGTTTGCCTTAGCATGTTTAGCACTCAACCAAGACTTGTTAGAGTTCTATTGTCTTTCATAAATGACCTCGAAACGTTCACCTTGATCATAGTAGCTTGGTTGGAAGTTTAGAAACCTTCTTGCTTTGTTTTAGCTTGATTTCCCTCGTCCCCCAGTATTGCTTGTATTTTAGGTAGATGCGATGTGTTCATTGAGTTCGGCCTTGTATTCAAGTCATAACCATGTTTAAACAAGCCGCTTTCCATGCCCAAGTTATCTTAGTTTTATTGGTGTTTGATTGGGTTTGACTCGTCAACCAATCGTCGCATGATTCGAGCCTTGTCCTACCTTGTTCCGGTTGTTGTTGGTGTGTTTCGACTTGTTTTGAGTTGTGTTAGACCTAGAATGGTTGCCCATAAGTTTGGGACCATTTAGGACATGTTTAGAATCAAGTTTTGGAGGTCGAAGCCCAGGGCGCCCGGCCAGAGTGGCGGCCGCGAAATCTTGAGAAACAATTGAAAAGTGGAAACTGACGGAGGTTGAGCGCACTTTGAAATTTGAGCGCCCGCCTCAACATAATCAGCCTACGGAATTTTTCCCCTGTTCGCTATGTCCGGCTTTTGGCACTTAAAACCCCTTCTAATTGACCTAAACCATCCTATTAGACCTTAATTGAGTGGGATTAAGCCTAACCTCAATCAACCTCCACTTGACAAGTGGATTTGGAAACTCTCTCCTTGTGACAAGTGGATTTCCACCCACTTCATACAAAATATAAAGGCTTCCTCTTGTTGACCAAACATTAAACTCCATTTTCAGATCATCTTCTCCTCTTTCTTCCCCAAGTCTTGTGTGTAGAGAAAGGTGAGATTAGTGTGTGTTGCTTCCATAGAGATTGAGCTCCCGACCTCCGATTGCCAAAC
>CM028377.1:41472168-41587163 GCA_013146195.2 Codonopsis lanceolata
AGACACAACCTTCACTCAGCGTAATCTAGATCACCTTAGTACTCAAAGTCGTATACTTGTACTAAAGAATATGCCAATAAAGGCATTATAAACAACACTGACCAGAATACCGATCGAAAACCCCAAACCCAACCTAGGCCATGGAACCTATCCGGCTTATAGCTAACATAAGCTCGATACCAACTATAACGACCCACCCGGATTCCAACACGAAATCCTTAAAGGCCCTACTGAACTAACATAAGAAAAGGAAAAGCACTTGCTAAACAAGAGTGTCGAACAATCGAGCTAATACGCCTAAACATGAACATAAAGCCGCACTAAAATACCGGTGATTTAAAATCCAACGAAATAGAGTCCCCAAGCATGAAGCTCAAAACCAATGCCAATGAAACCAAGTGAGACATTATCTCTCAAAGGAGGAGAAACAAAACTTCGCGTGCCACATTAAGTGACGCCGAACAAAACCATCGGACTCCGAAGCGTTTCAACAAAGAACCAACCTAATATAACAAATACCCAACGCTAAAGCATACCGTCAACTATAAAAATTAGAATAAGGAAATTCCCAAAGTTTCTTGCGTGCCCGAGACAAGCAAATAATAAATCGAAATCACGGACTAGGCACGACACAACACGTCGGCCCAAGAAAGAACAATACAAATACTAAGTATTCTACGACCGTAAAGTCTAAATAACTTTACAAAAAAGTCGATCTCACAAGAATAACAAAGTACGACATCAATGACAATGCTATAAAGGAACAGGACTCACGTTTACTCGGGAAAGTCTGGCCGCATAAACACGAACCACACGCTCTAATCCCTCGATCTATCGACCAGTCACAGACCGGCGCACAGCCACGATTCATCGCAATTATCATTGCCTATCGCTAACTAGAAACAAATGACGATGAGCCATATGACCCGACGATACTACAATATATATGCAGCGTATAATTATGTAACATAAACATAACCATGGTGTCATTTTATAAATGACGCGAAAAATTGTGAGGAGTGCCGTATCGCTTCGATACTCCACAAGATATCCATTTCTTTTTACTTACTAAACCATCCAAATGAACCGTGGTGTAATTCCTGTTCAAACACAAATCAAACAAATTAGAAGGTAGTTTACAAAACATCAAATGCAAGTATACATATCATTATATATACAAATAGAGCTATTCACATTATTACCACGTGTAAGGGTGCATATTTATATATATACACCTATATCATTATGTATATCTTTATATATACATATTAATTCTCACATATATTAGTCATGTATAAGTGTGAATATGTATATACACATTTCAAATATTCCATATAACACCAACCAACACAAACATGGTCAATAAGATCTCATGTTCACTAACATTTTGTTATCACATAAGTGCCTATAGTAAGCCCCATAAAGGAGAGAAGATACCAAATCACTTTCGCCGTATTGCTCCCCGCAATCACAACCATTAATCATATCGCCGCTGATACCCGTGTTCGGTATCAAAGTACCGAGCTCTCTTCTCCGGTCAGAGCTCTACTCTGGGAAAATAGCACTAGCCAATGTGCTCAATTTGTTACAATAAAGGGGCTACTTCCCCACTGTAGCTAGCAAAGGGAGGGTGCGTGAATCGATCCTGACGGGCGATACATTGCAACCACGAATCCCATAATTCATGAAGACAATGCATCGCCCCACCTTAACATGAAAACTCAAGTAATGCCACGGACTTATATGCAATGCACAAGTAGATGTTTACTTGCTAATTCTCGTAGATATAATGATCTATTAAACTCATACGATTATGCACATTGTTACAATAATCACAAAACCACAATAGGAGCTCATTTGAGTCTCAAAATCATAAGTGTCAAGTTGTTCACTCTATCGATTCAAGTTCCAAAAGCTAGTAATCTAGTCAAATGGAATATAATTATCATAGGATCTCACCACGATCCTCGTAAGGTTCAATTGTTCCTTAACTCGACTCCGTTGAGTCTTTACTACAATTCCAACCAAATAGAGTTTGAACACTATATGTGTTCCAAGACTCTTTTCTATGTTCTCGTTTGAGGCATAGCAAGGTTCTCATTCCATTTAGGAATCTTAGTTCAAAGTCCCAAGTCAATTATATAAGGGAAGCCTAAGTTGATTATTGTGAAATCAAGCTTAGTTCAATTTTGATTCATAATTCCACTTAATAGTAGAATCCAAGTTCACCACAATTCATTAACTGTAGAACAAATCAGGAACGAAGGCAAATACATTCAATATGCTCATAATATAAAATATATACAGTATTCCATATTCACTTATGAAATTAAGCAGAGTCACAATTTAACCATCAGTCCATTATGTACTATCCAAGACTACTTCGTTAGTCTAGGATCATGAAGCCATTTACTAAACTCTTCCTAGAGTAGTAACTCATTCAATAACGCAAAAGTCGATAGTAGTCAAAGACTTAAGCAACACTAGAGCGGTAATAACCCGTAAGGTCAAACCATACTGGTGAGTCTTAAATAACAACATGGTTATCCTAGCGACTTATACAAGTAGACTCCATGTATAGAGTACTAAAGATAGTCCCAATCCAAATCCTCTCAATTATACATTTCTTTCACACAATCATATAAACCACATAAGAACTCGATTGAGTCTTATAAGCACACATATCAAATATGCATTTCAATTCATCCCAAAGTCACGTAATCTAATACATTAGTCTAACGTACTACAAACGTCGTAGGGATCGAATGTGGAGTCGGTATTGTTCAATAACTCCCTAATCTCAACTCCGGTGAGTCATTTCTAAAATTCAACCAAGTGGAGCATAGATACTAAATGGATCCCATTTCTCAATTCTATGTTCTCCGTTCATTTAGAACTTAATAACTAAGCCGTTCATGACCTTAAACTAGCTATAAACACATTCCCGAATTTCAAACCCTAGAATCGGTAATTTTGTTAAACTTACAATTGAAACATATTCTTTCACAAGAGTTGATCCTAGGCTCATATAGAACAACATTCATGTTTTGTACAAAGTCAAAATCACAACTTCGTAAAGAAATCATAAAATCCTACACACATTTCATAGGTTGAATTGGAGGATTCTACTTCACAAAAAGTGTTCCTAAGCATGATTAGAACAACATTAATGAAGGGAACATGTCATAATATTTAACATGAAAATTCTGGGAATTGTCAACTCACCTTAAGCCTATGAATAATGGATGGAGGAAGATTAAACCAAGGATTGTTGTAGAGGAGAGCAAGGCCTTCGATTCGGCGGTCTCGGATCGCCGATTGGATCACCGGAACTCCGGCAAATGGTCACTATATTTGGGGTTCTTCCTATGGACGAAAATGGAGACTTACTCTCTGTAAATCTGAAGCTTGGTGATCGCTAATGGCTGTCAAGGCAGAAAATTGGTTTATATACTTCCCAAGAAAACCATAATCCAAGTGATGGAGGTTATATGGCTTCCTATTGGCCAAGGGATGCAAGCCCTTGATAAGGACTCATCCAAGGGTTTAGAGAGGTTTGACTAAGGTCAACAAGGGAGGCTCAAGTCACTTTGGACGTCCAAGGGCCAAGGGTAGGAGGGTCATCAACCAAAACTTACCAAAAAACCCGTATGTGTGAATTTCTGACCAATTTCCAGATTGTTGTTACTGGACAGTCGATCTTGTAAAATCGACCATAAATAGCTCACAACTTCAAATGAGGTGATTTTTGATTTTTCTGAAATCAGACTCATTAAAATATATTTTAGAATTTTAAATTACTCAATTTGGACTTATATTCATCAAAATAAAGTTACAACAAAATCAAGTACCGAAGCTGATTTCCTGAAAATAGAATTCTGGCACAGCCGTAAGTCAAGACCTAAATGAGGTACTTAGACACCTTGGAAAATTACCAAATTTACAGGGAGTATCCTAACATATTAAGATAAAACATACTAAATTTTTAGAAAATTCTCTTTAGTAGATTGGTACCAGAATTTTCCCGAAGTTCGCCCAAAAACAGATCGAACGTGAAGTAATATGTTGGTCATCTTACTTCCAAATGCAACAAATCTATGAACATTGATTGTGCAAGCATGATAAATACTAGTACACTTGGTCTAGAACTTAAATGAACTTCTCGCAAGTTGAAAGCACAAACAATACAAGCAACGAAGGCAAACATGAGAAACCCTAAGACTCAAACGATGCAACTAAGCTTCCAAACTTTCAACAAAGCATACTATGATCAAGATGAACATTATAAATCTTATATGCAAGGTACTAAGACTCCAATGAGACCTAGTTATGTGCTAACATGCTAAGACGAACACTCAACGTATTAACAACAAAGCATGCAACGCATGAAAGGCAATCACTCTACTATGATCATAACCAACTTAATGCAAGCATGAAATGAATGAAACGAAGTCTCTAGCATGTTAAGACATACAATAAACATGCTATAATGATGTTATACATGTAAAGGGGTTTGGGTTCTCACACTACGCGAGAAAACTCTCAACCGAGTCAAGTAACGAACAGCGTCGGTATACGACTTGTAACTTTAACTAGTTAAAGTCTATGGAACATATGGAATTAAGGTATTGGCTTCTAGATAGCCTACCTACACAAATCAAGGTTCTTTCCTCAAGTTTAGTAAGTGTGGTTACGGTTAAGCGGCAAGCAAAACGAGAAAGTCAAATACACGAAGGTTCGGGGTCTTACAGGTACATGGGTACTTAACGGAATTTTTCTAACGTCATCCACCAAAATGACCAAAACTGTGAAAATTTTAAACTTTAAGACCCATAAATTACAAAAATTTCTTAAAGAATTAATGGTGAGAATGACCTAAAGTCAAGGGAACAATGATGCAATTAACCTTTTAACAAAGTTCAAAGGCTTAATTCCCAATTTGGTCACTCTACTATTTTGAAAAGTTTGCTAAGCTCCATTGTCATAGTTTGGTAACTCTACAAAAAGTATCATGTTAATCATTCAGTCTATTTTTTAAATAAACCGTCTAAACTATTTCTAAAAACCTGAAATTACCCTTACTATTTGCAAGTGCTACTCACGTTGTTTTCTAACATCGGTCCCCACCACAGACAAAACACAACACTAAATAGAACAAAGAGGTGAGCCAGTTCGCGAACTTGAAGCAACACCATTGAATCTCCATTGAAGTTGATAGATTCCATTCTTTGATTCCAACTCATCTATTCATTTTACATATAGCATATTGAAAGAGCATATTGCAGAGGGAGCTCGAATTCTAGTTCAAGTCGATGAATAAGTGTCAATGCTTCCATACATCGCATGTTCTTGACATCTCTGTGAGTGCCCCATTTTTTAAACCTTTCCCCCGCTACTGAAAGGCGGGTGGTTTCAAAACTTTGAAGCACATGGAATACACTCGACCTCAAACGTGGACTCAAAATATGAATAACAGAGTCACCATCTTTATTTTAAGGATAAACAAAGAAAAACCAAATATACCAGATTTATGAGGGTTCAGAGGCTAAATTACGAGTTGGGAATGAGTTAGGCACCCAACTGTCCCTTTCGGTCTGAAAATGGATCTTTAGCTAAATATACTCTTTTTATAAATTTAACAACTTAAATAAAACATTTATTATATATATATATATATATATATATATATATATATATATATATGACAATAGAAATAAAGAAATTACAGCAGCCTCATTTTAGAGTTGCAAATAATGCCTATTAAATTTATGCTATAATAACGACTTATTCTAGTGTTATTTATACCAGAAATTTTAGCATTATAATGACTTATTTCGTGATATATTATTATTTAAACTAACACTATTTTATAGACAAAATAATAAATAATTTTAGGGTACCTACCTCTTGAAGCGTGTGAGTTTTATCCCGGACCAACTTCTCTTTTGGGTAGGCTTTTAGATGCGCTCGCTCTGTCCTTCAGGGAGAGGGAGTCTTTTTATTTGTTATTGTTGTTGTTGCTTTTTGTTCTCAGAATTCGGGCAGCATGACTGCTTATTTTAGTTGCTTTTCGCCTCGAGATCCGAGCGGCACAATTTCTTTCTTTTGCTTGATTTTTGTTGTTGTTGAATCTGAAATCGGGCAGAGCAACTGCTTGCTTTGGCTGGATTTGACGTCTGTAATCGGGCAGAGCAACTGCTTGTTTTGGGATTTTGGAACCGGTGAAATAGAGCGAAAACCTAGTCGGGTAACTAAGGTTTACTTTGGCCGGAGAGTTTAAGTGTTTAGGGGTGGTTTCGGTAGCCTAACGAGCTTCGGGGTTGATATGGAAACTATCAGCGTAACTCGTATAATTTCCTTCGTTAAATTCTATGTAATATTTTCTATCTTGAGGCACAGAGCAGATATTTTATCTCCGTGCTTCAACGTGTTGTACCTTGTGCTAGAAAGTTTGTACCAAATGCAAAGTGCACCAGTGAATAAGAGCAAATGGGGCGCTGCCTTCTACATACTTGGGTGCAATGCCCAAGTATGTATTGCGCTACTCCCATTTGTTTTCTTTCTTCTTCTTTTTTGCACTTTTACCCTCTGTAGTTTATCATTTGTTAATTCTTCCGTCCTTTTACACTTTGAATCTTGTAACTTAACATTCGTTAGTCCTTTTTGACAGGTCTTGATATTTTATGTAATGTTATAAACAGGGGTACGAAATTTGGGTGTCTACAGAGTCCCTCAACAATGGAGTTTATGGGTAAACCGAAATTTACCGGTAAACAAACATCGTTGATAAGAATAGACTCCTAATTTTTGAGGAAATTATAACCGGGAAGAATTTAACAACAGCAGTTTAGAATGCCACATTTATACTTTCATGCTCTAATGCTGCGATGGACTAATAGGAATGAAGCTAATATGATGCAAAGGAAAGTGCTTTGATGGTCGTGCCTACTGAGTAGGCTGCCTACGTATCCTTTTCAGGAATCAGACCAAACGTAGTTCGGCTTTGCCGACAAACTCAACAACCTCTGGGTGGACATCGTGCTTCTAGGGTGAATCCATCCTTGTAAAATCACGATGGTGGGACACAGGATAACTGCATCGTATTCCAGGGACGAACCCTCCCAAAATATAATCGTTAGACACGTGATAACTACATCGTATTCTGGGGACGAACCCTCCCAAAATACGATGGTGCGACACATGATAACTACATCGTATTTTGGGGACGACCCAAAATACGATGGTGGGACACATGATAACTACATCGTATTCTGGGAAGGAACCCTCACAAAATACGATGGTGGGATACATGATAACTACATCGTATTCCGGGGACGAACCTTCCCAAAATATGATGGTGGGACACCTGATAACTACATCGTATTCTGGGGACGAACCCTCCCAAAATACGATGGTGGGACACCTGATAACTATATCGTATTCCGGGGACGAACACTCCCAAAATACGATGGTGGGACACATGATAAAAGCAACGTACATTCCCAAATCCGGGGTTCGTACCCCTTGTGGGAAGGATTCACAACATGAATGAAATAACATGGAAATAAATGCATGTGACAGGTAAAGTAAAATGTAAATACTCTATTTTAGCTTGCAGGGTGGCCTTCTGCCGAGGATATCATTGAGTCGCTGGATGTTAGATGGATGGTTGTTAACTTTGTTGGAGACAATTACTTCCGTTAAGACACTAGGGGCCAATTTGCACTTTGGGCAAACTTTGGGCTTTAGTTGCTAGAATAGACTCTGGAGGGGAGGAAAAGGAATTTCTTCCTTTCTTTTATCACTCACGGGGAAGGCAGTATTGACAAACACATTTGTTCTCCATTGTTGTTGCCGAAAGCACTCTTCCATTTCTTCATTATTTTCTTCAATATTTCCTCTCAAATCAATTGTGTGACTTACCAAATGGCTTCCCCTTTAAGATCTAGGAAGGAAATCAATCCTTACTTAATTATCCATTCAAGGATCTTTAAGTTGCAAAGGACAATAGGAGACGAGAACGAGAAACTATTATGAGAAGGAAAGGATTTTCAAGGTCGTTCAGATATAAAAATATATCTGAACGAGTAAGTGCAAAGCACTCGACCTTCCATGATGATTGATTATTGCACAATCAACAGCCTTTGTATTGGAATACAAATCTGAAGATATGAATGCAATATCTACAGACAGCTCTTCATTTTCGTCAGACATTATCTAACATCAATCTTTAGATCTTGATCTCTGTCTATTGAAGTTTCTGATCAGTCTCTTCTCTTTTCCAAGTTTTTTTTCCTAGTAATCCACTGAAGGTGTTTTGCTAAGAACTAGATGAGTTCACTGCAATCTGTGTAGTTATCAGATATACGTTGGTGAAGATGATTTCTTTGAAGTTCTTGAGTAGATTGAGTTACTCGTTGCTCACTGTGTATTGTTTGATGATCTTCGATGTCGCTTACACAGTATTACTCATAGTCTCACACACTGTATTTGTTTATTGGGCAAGAGAGAGGATTTATATAGGCGAGAGTCAATATGATCGTTGAGAGATGAAGACTTGAAGTTTTCTATCAGTTAGAGATATAGTGGTTAAAGACTATCAGATAGAGATCTTTGTCCATAAGATCTTTGATTGTTTGGAGAAGAGATTTAGTCCTGTAGATCTTGGAACTTGTTGTCTGTCAGACCGTGTTGATAAGTCTTTGAAGAGTAGGTCTGATGTCTATTGCACTGTCAGGTGGTCTGTTCAATAAAGTAATTACTTTTTGACTTCAACAAACTACTTGAGTAAGAGAAAGTCTTGTAGCTTTAAGTATGTCAGGCTTTTTGAGGCATGCACATATCTGTCTTGATTTGAGCAGCTTCTTGACTTTTCTCTGTAGCACGTGCAGATTTTAAAGTCTGCCGGTGGAATGCTTCGAGCCAGTGGAAACAAGTCTTCCGTTTCGGAGAAGCGATGTCTCTGGTGCGGCGCTTTAACTTAATAGCATGTCTGCCGGTGGTGAGTCTTAAGGATGTTCTGATCTTTATCACTGAAGGCTTTTGACATAGTTGCAGGTCTTTCGGTGCTAAGTGCATCTGAAGTGCTGGTCTGTTTTAATCATCATGTAGGAAGGTAGGACTTGATCAGGTAGCACCTAATCTAAGACCTATGTGATATCATACGAGTTGCCACGCTAATCAGTACGCAGACCTTTTAGCCACTCGTGACGACTCACTTGTAATGGGGGCAAGCAAATTAACATATATAGAATATGCAAGGTGATAACTAAATTATCAAGAAGCATATTCCAACATTGGGACTTTTCCTGGAATAATGGATTCTTTCTCCAGAGTATAGAACCTTCGTATTCCACATGACTTTCAACTTCTCAAGATTGGACAGATCTTAGACGAAGGGTCTATACCCTTTCCGGTATCCACCATTCAAATGGTCTAGGATAAATACCATAAAATTATTGATTAGCCCTTGTGCATATAGATTTATTCATTTACATATATTTTTGTAACAAGAATTGGTCATTAATTTTGAGGTATAAATACCGATCGGTTCATGAAGTGTCCTTAAAAAATATACATGATTTTAACATTGGTTAATGCAGGGCTAGGCTGGCTTCACCCAGTTTGCCCCCCATTAAGGGGCGCATGATGTGATAATTTTGGCCTAAGTTCTCTGTAGCCTCTCTTTCGAGATCATGGATACCCGGGCGTGTTTATCAGGTTGAAGGGTAACAGTCAGAATATCTATACATGAGTGCACGTGTGTGCGTTATCTAAAAAAAGCAGTAAAGTTTTTTTTTTCTTTTTACAGGTAAAAGCATGTGGGCAAAAAAGATTTGGCATCCGTGGATACCGCTTAAGGTCAGTGGATTTGTATGGCGCCTTTTCCATAATGCAGTTCCTGTTGATCTCAGAATTCAATCAAAGATGATACCTTTGGCCTCTAAGTGTGTTTGCTGTCCGTCAAGCCCGTGTTGCGAATCAGTGATGCATCTTTTTGTTAATTCGGCTACAGCATTGGCAGTCTGGTCTAAGTTTGCTGTTGTGTTTCAGAAGTGCTCATCTTACAATTCTCTTCAGCATTTGTTCGAGACCTGGGAAAAAGGTTCTACTCGAAGTCAGCTGGGGGCTTGTCTTCTTGGGGTGTTCATGTTTACTTGATGGGAGCTTTGGAAATCCAGATGTTGCCCTCAGTTTGAAGGAATTCCTATGGATGTGGACTTCATCTACAATCGGGTTTTGGGTAGCTTGAGAGACATGTGCCTTGTGTTCAGGCCTAAGACTGCTAATGGTCCGAGAGTTTGTTTGGCGTTGGAGTCTCTACGGATTAATATATTATAGCCTCCTCTTCGCACAGGGAAATGGATTCGGTGGATTCCTCCGGTCACTAATGGATATAAACTCAATACTGATGGGTCATGAAAGAATGGTTTATGTTCAGGTGGTGGGGTTGTTAGGGATTCGCGGGGGTCCTTTATCTCAGCGTTTTCCAATTACTATGGAGCGGGTTCTAATATGCAGGCAGAGATTTTTGCTCTTAGAGATGGTCTGGTTTTATGTCGTCGTTTGGGCCTGGAGAAAGTGGAAGTGGATTCTGATTCTAAGGTAACAGTTGATGTTTTAGTCAATAATTACTCGGAACCCTGGAAATACACTTACGAGCTCCGCATGTGCCGTTCTTTACTCTCTGGATACACCTTAAGTCATATCTTCCGCGAACAAAATAAAGTGGCTGATCAACTTGCTGCAGAAGCTCATGCTCATTGGGTTTTTAAAAATTTTGATCAGTTTGCCTCTCTATCTAGGGAATCGAAGCATTGCAGATAGACTCTCATGGCTTTTATAATTTTCGTTATCTTCATGGTTAGTTTGTTAGATAGCTATAGCTGTTGTGTTTGTACTTTCTTTTCTCGAGGTCAGGCCCCTCCGTCCTCCCTTTTTAAGGGCAAGGCTGGTTGTCCCCCTCAAGTTTGTACTTTATTTCTCCGTTTTAATAAAAGCTAGCAGGGTGCTGCCCCTGTTTCCCAAAAAAAAAAAAAAAGCAGTAATAAAGCAATAAATTTTGGCCCGTCTTTTTGTACGTTTGTTGATTTTCTCGGCTCATTAGTTTGAATCCTTGAAAGGACGGCGCGAGCGAGCACGACGGACATTCAGATCAATAAATAGAAAGAAAAATTGGGAAACTATATGTTCCTATTAATTACATTTGGTCCTAATCCCTAAAATAAAAATAACAGAATAAAAGAATATTTACATATCCACCAGGAATAATATAATAACATAATAAAACAAAATAAAGCAAAAATTGCTGCCGTTTTTTTATAATTTTTATCTTTTCGGGTTGCACTAGTATCAAAATAAAGCTGCTGCAAGATTTCAAGGTTATACGCAATATTTAAACTATTAAATAAATATAACGAACATATTTAGCCAAAAATCCAAAAAATAAACTTTTTATATATACATATTAAAAAAACAAACTGAGTCTAGCCCTGCATTTTTATTTTATTAATAAAATAAAAACCACGTTTCCAGCAGAGTCACCACTGTGAGTGCCCCGTTTTTAACCCTTTCCCCCGCTACTGAAACGCGGGCGATTTCAAAACTTCGAAGCACGTGAAATACGCTCGGCCTCAATTGTGGACTCAAAATATGAAAAACAGAGTAACCATCTTTATTTTAAGGATAAACAAAGAAGAATCAAATATACTATATTTATAAGTGTTCGGAGGCTAAGTTACGAGTTGGGAAGGGGTTAGACACCTAACTGGCCATTTCGGTCTCAAAATGGATCTTTGGCTAAATATACTATTTTTATAAATTTAAAAACTTAAATAAAGTATGTATATATATATATATATATATATATATATATATATATATATATATATATATATGACAATAGAAATATAGAAAATTACAGCAGCCTCATTTTAGAGTTGTAGATAATGCCTATTAAATTTATGCTATAATAACGACTTATTCTAGTGCTATTTATACCAGAAATTTTAGCATGATAACGATTTATTTCGTGATATATTACTATAAAAATATCACTATTTTATAGACAAAATAATAAATAATTTTATGGTACCTACCACTTGAAGCGTGTGGGTTTTATCCCGGACTAACTTCTCTTTTGGGCATGCTTTTAGGCGCGCTCGCTCTGTCCTTCAAGAAGAGTTTTTTTTTCTTTGTTGTTGTTGTTGTTGTTGTTGTTACTTTTTGTTTTCGGAATTCAGGCAGCGTGACTGCTTCTTTTAGTTGCCTTTTGCCTCGGGATCCGAGTGGCACAACTGCTTACTTTTTCTTTATTTTTTGTTGTTGTCGAGTGTGAAATCGGGCAAAGCAACTACTTGTTTTTGCTGGATTTGACGTCTGGAATCGGGCAGAGCAACTGCTTGTTTTGGGATTTTGGAACCGGTGAAATATAGCAAAAACCTAGTCGGATAACTAAGGTTTACTTTGGCCGGAGAGTTAAGTGTTTAGGGACGGTTTCGGCAGCCTAACGAAGCTTCGAGGTTGAAATAGAAACTATCAGCGTAACTCGTATAATTTCCTCCATAAAATTCTTTGTAATATTTTATGTCTTGAGGCATTGGTCGAAGCCTCATATTTATAGGCTGAGAGTGGGAATCCTTAACAGCGAAGGAACATAGCAAATATTTTATCTTCGTGCTTCAACGTGTTGTACCTTGCACTGGAAAGCTTGTACCAAAGGCAAAGTGCACCAGTGAATAAGAGCAAATGGGGCGCTGCCTTCTAGATACTTGGGCGTAGTGCCGAAGTATGTATGGGGCAGTTCCCTGTAGACACCCCAATTTCGTACCCCTGGTATGTAACATGACATAAAATATCAAGACCTGTTAAAAGGATTAACAAATGTTAAGTTACAGGGTTAAAAATGTAAAAGAAAAAGCAGGATGCATATACAGTTAAATGCAGGGGGCCTAAGTGCCAAAAAGAGGACGAAAAATGGCCCTGGGCGCTGCCCACAGCCACCTTGGGTGCGGCGTCCAACAGTCCCCTATCTCTTGTAGCAGTTTACCTAATGTGCAATCTTCTCAGTGCGCGGTACAAGCCGGTGAAACACAGAAAGTAAAAATTAACAGTGAAGGAAGCCTCACTCTCAGCCTATAAATAAGAGGCCCTGGCTTGAGGAATTCACACATAGTGAACACAATGAGAATACGCAGTGAGAAAACAGTACGCAGTGAGTTTCATCGCGCAGTCTGAGAGAACGCCGAGAGAATTTCTTCCTCTAGCCCCGAAGCTCTGCCAAACCTCCCCCAAACACTAAAACTCTCCAGCCAAAGTGAAACCTAGTTGCCCTGCTAGGATTCCGCACTATTCCACCGGTTCAAAAATCCCAAAAAGAGTAGTTGCCCTGCTCGAATCCAGACGTCAAATCAACAAAAAACAAGCAATTGCTCTACCCGATTTTCGACACCAGCAAGCAAGCAAAAGCAAGCAGTTGTGCCGCCCGGATCCTGAGGCGAAAAGCAACTAATTGGAGCAGTCACTCTGCCCGAATCCCCGCAATAACAAAGTAGCAGCAAAAAAAGACTTCCTCTCCCTGAAGGACAGAGCGAGCGCACCCTAAAACCTACCAGAAGGAGCTTGTTACAGGATAGAACCCCCACGTTTCAAGAGGTAGGTTTATTAAAGTTTTTATTTATAAAAAGTGCTATTTAGATTAGTCAAATGTAAGAAAAATAAGCAGTTATACTGCCCGGAATTCTATAGAAAATAGCCTTTAAAAGAGCCATTAGTATGGCCAAATTTTTATAAATGTATTTGTAATTCCAGGAAGGCGGCTGGTGTAAGTTTGTAATAATTTACTTATATATATGCAAATATATATATATATATATATATATATATATATATATATATATATATATATATATATATATATATATATATATTTAATGCTTTATTTCAACTGTTAAATAAATATATAAAAAAACATATTTAAGCTAAAAAACTATTTTGAGACCGAAAGGGTGAGTTGGGTGCCTAACCCCTTCTCACCTCGTAACTTAACCTCCGAACCCTTTGCAAATCTGGTTATTTTTTGTTTTTCTTTGTTTTCCTTAAAATAAAGATGACGACTCTGTTTATCACATTTTGAGTCCATAATTGAGGCCGAGCGTATTCCACACGATTTAAAGGTTTTGAAATCACTCACTTCTCGGTAGCGGGGGAAAGGTGAAAATCGGGGCACTCATAGTGGAACTCTGCTAGGGATGTTGATTTTATTTTAAAGGAAATAAAAACGGAGGGCTAGACTCATTTTTCTTTGAAAAAAGAAAAACAAGTTTTTCTTTTATTTTTTGGCTAAATATGCTTGTTATATTTATTTAACAGTTAAGATATTGCATTTTTATATATTTGTGCAAATAACCCTGAAAACTTGCAGTAGCTTCGTTTCGGGTACCGTCGTGAACAAAAAAAAAAAGAATAAAAATAGCATTTCGGGCAGGATAACAAAAAAAAACATGGGCTTATTATCGCTTTATTTTATTTTATTCTGCTTTATTTATTATTCCTCACAAAATATGTAAATATTTATTCTGTCATTTTTATTTTGAGGATTAGGACAAATGTAATTAATAGGAACATATAGATTCTCCGCTTTTCTTTCTATTTATTGATCTGAATGGCTGTCACACTCGCTCGCTCGCACCGTCCTTTCGAGGATTCAAACTAATTAGCCGAGAAAATCTACAAAGAACTGAAAGACGAGCCATTTACTGCTTTATATCTGAAAAAAAAAGACTTTACTGCTTTTTAGATACCTCACACACGTGCACACACGTAGAAATATTCCGAACTACTACCCTACACCATGGCCAGCATACCCCCTGCATCAACCAACGTTAAATGCATATAGATTCTCAGGACACATCATGGATCGATCGGTTTTTATATCTTTAAATTATTGACTAATCCCTATTAAAAAAAATTATATATATATATATATATATATATATATATATATATATATATATATATATATATATATATATAAAGATATATGCACAGTGGCTGACCAATAATTTTTATGATATTCGACATAGACTATTCGATTGGTGGATCTCGAAAAGAGTATAGGCCCTTAACCTGTGATCAGTTCGATCTTGGGGAGTCGAAAGGTAGGTGGAATACGAAGGTTCTATAATCTGTAGAAAGAATCCATTATTCTAGGAAAAGTCCCGAGACTGTCAAAACAAAGCGTGTGCTTGTCCGATCAATCTTAGGGAAAAATGAATAATAATAAAAAATAATAAAGGCACACTATATACTCAGAACCCAAAAGCTTGGAACCTTCCTTTCTGATACCTTCAACCCCTTTTTCTCGGAATCCTGGCCTGAGTTTGGAAAGGAAGAGATAGAACCGATTGGTTGATACGTGATACTGGCACAGGGGTTTGATCAGAAAATATCAGAATCAGTTCAGAGTGTACAGATCTGGGCAGAATGGCCGCAAAAAACAAACAGACTGTGGCAGAGACCAGCAATTGACAGAGTGCTCTGGGACCAGAAATAAAAGCTCCTAGGTATGCCCCACACCCTAAATTCCAGAACTGGCTGAAAAGGGAATTGGATGCCCATGTAGAAAGAGTGACAAGCCAAGTAGTAGGCAATCTGTTGGAAAAAATCGTAGAAACTTTCGCTACCATCTCTCATGAAATCAAAAGCTTAATGCCTCCTCCTAACAATCCTCTGCTTCCGGAAATAAACCTCTCTGACCCAACAGAAGATATCCTTCTTTAAGCTTCCAAAACCCTACCAAACACTAGCCTTCAGCCAAATACCAACCCCATTTCCCAAAGCAATATCATTCCAAATATTTATAAGCTCAATCCACCTACCTCAGACACCAAGCTTGAACTTATTCACCTAAATGCCTGCTACCATAACCAAAAAAGTTACCTCCCTTTTGACGCGTCAAATACCTATGCCTATCAAATGGCCCATGGAACCCTGGCATGAATGATTTGTGCGCATGAAAAAGAACAACCTCCTTCAAATAGAAACACGTACAATCAGTTCCTGGCACAATATTTCCCAAACCAACAAGAGGATGTTCAATCTATCTACTCAACCAAATCCCAACCAAACACTTCACCCCAACCAAAATGAAGGAGGGATCAAATTCAGAGGCATTATGATGATTTGCCTGCTTCAAGGTCCATGATCTTTCAAACACTATGGGCTCATGGAAAGCTTAAACCAATCATGAATTATACACCGCCAAGCCCATTACCTAGCTCATGGAACCATGCCCAGTATTGTGAGTATTATCGCTGCAGTGGTCATCTTACCAACAAGTGCTACTCGTTCAAAAATGCTATCCAAGACCTCATCGACAATAAAATCATCACGGTAGTAGATACAAGAGAACAAACCCTAGTGTCCAATCAAGAAAAGAAAGTTTGACAGGATCAAAGATGTATATGCAGCTAGAATAAAAATGTTGTATTATTCCATTTTCAATAATAATAAAAAAGAGCTTAGCTGCAACATGCTCTCTTGGGACACTATCCTGGGCAGCCAAAATATCAGTAGCACTGAGAAAGCCACTTGGATTGGTGGGGATGTCAGTCATCTTACCAGATATGGTCGAGCATATTAACCAAACCAAGAAAGTGGTGACCACTCTGGCAAAGACAAAGAAATAAACACTAGGGCTAAAAGTATGGAAGATACCCTGTTAGCTCAGATGAAGAAAACCTAAGCAAACATATCTATCTGGGGCTTGCTATGTGCTTCCAAAACTCATCGTGACACGCTGGCCAAATCCCTAAGTCAGGTGGTCATCCCTATTGAAACCTCTCAAAATGAGCTCACCCAAATGATCGGAAACATACACTTTGGAAATGTGATTATGTTCATCGATCTAGATCTGCCAAGAGAAGGAACCAACCACATCGATGCTCTTCACATCACTATAGGGGTCATGGAAAAAAGGGTTCCTCGAGTCCTGATAGATAACGGCTCATCTTTGAATGTATGTCCCACCAGCACACTAGCCAAACTGGAGACAAATATATCAGAACAGACTCCTTCATCGCAGACAGTAAGGGCATACGACAACACTAGTCGATGTGTCCTAGGGGTGGTAACTTTGACGATGACTATTGGGCCACTAACTGTGCCAGTTGAATTCCAAGTCCTATACATTCCTACTACTTTTAGTTTATTGCTGGGACGTCCTTGGATCCATGGGGTAAAAGGGGTAGCCTCCTCATTGCATCAGCATATCAAGTTTATCCACTATGACCACATAGTAATCATACTTGCCGACAAAATCGTGGAAAACAAAGAAAACGGGGACATCCCAATCCTCGAGATAGAGCACGATGACACGGGTATCTTCCTCAGTGGTTTTGAAGTTATCCCTCAAGCCAGAGTCAACGCCATTGAATATGGGCGAGAGACTGACATTACTAGAAAGAAAACCACAGTCTTCGGAGATATGGTCCCACTAAACATGCTCCGAAAATGGATTACATACTTGGTTTGGGTCTCGGAAGAAATCAACAAGGGCTTATCAATCTGGTCCAAGATGAATTTAAAGAATGTATCCCTCCATTTGGTCTAGGATACAAACCTTCACCAGTTGAACTAGCCGCAGTCACGAGACAGAAACGAGAAAAGAGCAAAGCAGAACGTGAAAAACGTCCTTACAAAGATCCTCCTCTACAGCCATATAGAAAAACACTAAATGGATATTTTGTAAGAAAGGGATAAACAGATGCCTATCTCTTGTTCCCCGAACCCTAGATTGACCAAAATATGAAGAGGCGTTCTGGTTGGGAAATCTTCGAAGACATTAGTCTCGCCACTAATGAAATGGAACATGTTACCCTGGAGCCCCGCAGCCCTGCATATAAAACTGTGACAGTCGAAAATACCTGGACTATAGATCAAGATGACTGTGCCCTGGCCCTGTTAGGTGATGACTTTATGGGAGATAGTTTCCTGGGAATAATTGACGGAGGCACTAGCTATGAAAGGCTCCCGACTAAATTTAGGTCTATTGCTGATAACCCTTTGCAGAATTGGTATACTACGGCCGGCCCGCTCCTGACGACTGCAGACTTGGTGGACCGTTTCGGATATACCATTCCCCTTACAGACTGGTCATCTACCGGCCCGCTGCCTGAAATTGAGGACCTCAAACCCCAGGACCTCAATAATGTAACCAACCTTGTAGAGTCTGTTATTAATAATGAAAATCTTGATGTCTTCGCATATTCCTTAGTTGTACCTACATTAAAAGATGAATTAATTAACATAACTAATGAGTCGGAGAGACTTTTGTGGGAGACATAAATGAGTATGCTCAAAGAAAAAAGGATGACTCTAATGGACAAAAAAAAGTCACGATCCAGAGTTTATCGCCGAGTATCATAAGATTTATGGACCCTATTTAATGTTTATATTTTGATAATTTTATATGTTTTTTAGCAAGGAGTTATGTCCTGGACCCAGATCACGTTATAACTGATTGAAACAAAGATATAGGTGGCAACTAGGTTAGAGTATAGTGTTTAAGTGTTTGGGATGGATTGGCTTCAGGGTTGAGGATTTGGTTGGCCTCTGGTTCAAAGACATTTTGGGCTGTGGATTTGGTTATTTTCGGAAAGGCGATCAGAAGCGATCATTGGCTGTCCTTTTTAGGCTGTGGGTTATGGGGTTATCCAAGAGTGATTGATTATTTTTTGTTGCGAGAGAGAGAGAAGATTTTGAGGAAATTACTCAAGAGAGGCTTCTTTTCTTTTTCTCTTTTTTATGCATAGACCTTTTTTTTTTTTTTTGAATTTTCAACCTTGTTTTTTTTTTCTTTCTATTTCTTCCTTCTTCTCTTTTTTTGTTGACCCTTCGAAGCAATTTGGGAGAGTGCTTGAAGAGATATCTGTCTTCTCTCTCTTGGGATAAAAAGGTGGTCACTCTTGGTGGATATATATATATATATATATATATATATATATATATATATATATATATACATATAAGCTGGATCTTAGAGATGGTTAGGCTTTGGTATATGGTTTATTTGTTTAGGTATTTGGAAGGGTTTGGTGCATGGTTGGAAGCCCCTAGTGTGCTACTAACATCTCGGTTGCAATGGGTCGAATATGACCTTTCACAAAGACAAAAAGTTACTTTTATTGAACTCACATTTTTAATGGTTTGTAGATCTATATTTCAAAATGACTCATTATCAACCTGTGTAGTTTTATCATGTTTTTACATGAGTTGATTAGTCATTTTTTTTAACAATAAACAGACACTTCGCCGATAGGTGGTGCTCAAAGACCAAGAAGAAGACTCGACAAGCTAATATAGGAGAAACAAGCATTTACCAAACTCGAATATAGATAAATACTTTTAGAAAGCTTAATTTGAGGACTTGGTTGGATTTTTGAAATAACGGAGACCAAATGGATTAGTGAGCATACTCTGCAATAATAGGCTGTAGGCATCAATATGTGCAAAAGAGACACCCCTGGGTGGTTTGAAAGCCCCAGTCCTGAATTGTTGCTTATGATCCTTGAGTCGCCTAGCTTTTCTGGATTTCCCGGCTTTCCAGACTTTTAGGCTTTCTTGGCTTTCCCAGCTTTCATTTCTTCCATGGCTCCCTATCGTTCCTTTTTTTTTTTTTGAAGTGGTAGACCTTGATATCTTGAAGTAGAACTTACTGAAAATTGTTTTTGAAATCGAGAGTGAACGATACACTAATCCACTAGTGATACATTCATGAAAGGTTAAGAGGGAAGATGAATTTGGAGATGACAATTGAGTATAAAGGTGAGGAGATTTCCTATCTTTACATGTTTTGGGATACAAAAAGAAAACACATCTTTTTATAAAGAGTAAATCAAAGTATTTGACCGGACCCGAAGGCTGCCTACATTCCTCATTTCGAGGCTCAGGTTATCGTAGTTCAACTATGTCAGAGAAATTTTCATTTTGTTAATCTTTTTTTTTGAATTTGAAAGAATAGAGTTGTTTTTTCTTCTTGCTTGGAGAGAACGAAATCCTTTTTATTTATTTATTTATTTTTTTTAAAAATGATCATATTTTTTTTGCAAAAAGAAACGATTTTTTTGAAGGAAAAGAGAACTAAGTATCACACATGATTTTTTTTAATTAGAAAAACCCCTCTTTTTTTTGGCGATCCCTGAAATGAGATGTAACGATTATATACCTCAGGACAATCCTCTCAGGAGAGCAAAAGATAAATAATCAATTCTTTTATTTTTCAGCCCTTGCAAAATTGTTAGCGGTACAAAAGGAAAACAACAAAGATCCCAATATGTAATGCAAACAAAACTATATTAAAGGAAAGAAAACATTTTTTGGTTTTTGTTTTTTATGATGATTTTTTTTTGAAAGATTAAAAATTATATATATAAAAGAAGCCAAAGAAATGTAATAGAGAAAAAAACAAGCATATTGATAACCCCAAAGAACGTGAGTCTAGCCCTCTTTTGTTAAAAAAAAACAATAAAATCCCCAGAAGAGTCGCCATTGTGAGTGCCCTGTTTTTAACCGGATCCGTGTCACTGAAAGGCGGGGTGGTTTCGAAACTTCAAAGCGCGTGGAATACGCTTGACCTCATTTTGTGGACTCAAAATATGTATTATATAGTCGCCACCTCTATTTTAATGATTAACAGAGAAAAACAAAAAAAAAATCAGATTGTATGGGTTCGGGGGCTAAGTTACGAGTTATGAAGGAGTTAGACATCCAACTTGCCCTTTCGGTCTCACAATGGATTTGTCAATATGCTCGTTTTATTTTATATACTTTGGCTCAAAACAATACATTTATATACGACGGAAAGAAATAAAGATAAATCACTTTACATTTATTAAAGAAAAGAAAAAACAAAATTATAGCTGAAATAATACAACTTAAAGAATAATTACAACGTTTTATAAGCTATGTTAAGAATAAAATAGTTATACTAATACAAACTTTATTTATATTTACATGCATAAGCTGGAAAGAAACTTGTTAAATAATAAGAAACATAACTATTTATATATTTAAAGTATGCGCAGAAAAGAAACTAATTAAACTGAAAGAAAATGTAAATATTATCACATTAAAGTAAGAACGGAAAGAAAATTAATTTAAACAGGAAGAAAATATAACTATTATTACGTTAAAGTAGGAACGAAAATGAAACTAATTTAAACGGAAAGGAAATATAACTTATTATTACATTAAAGTAAAAACAGTAAAATAAACTAATTAAATGAAAATGAAATATAACTATTATTACATTAAAGCATAAACCGAAATAAAACTTTAATTAGATATTTATATTTAATTATAGATTATAATACATAACTACGGGGACAAAACTTACCTCCGGAACGTGAGTGTTTGAACCCGGTATGCCTGGGTTTAAGCCCACTAAGCGGTCTACATGTGCAGTGTGATCGATAGCTCGCGTAAAGGTCGAGTAGATTGTAGTTGTAATTGTGTGCAGTTCGTTCGGTAGATTGAGTAGAGCGTTGGTAGTAGCTGACTCTCCCGAATTGTAACTCGTAGAGTCTTATTCCATTATTTATTTATCGTTCTATTCATGTGAGGAACGACGGTAGTAAAGTTATGTAAACCTTACGGTTGGATAGTTTTAATTTTTTTTATTGTAGTATTTTCTGTAGCCGACAAGTATTGTCAGACTTTTGTACGTCATTATATTTATATATGAGTTGTCTCCTGAGCGAGCAGTAGCTCGGGGCATTCAATATCTTTGTCGTTGTTGTGTTCCCGAGTAGTGGACTCGTGGTTGTAGCTGTTGGGTTTCGACATGTAGTGTCGCCGATGACTTGATTATATATTACAATTTTGTTTAATATGTGGTTTTGTTGTGCGTGCACATTGTTGCGGCACGTGGTTCAAAATTTTAGGCTAAGAGATTAACTATCTCTTTGGCTGTGTCTTTAGCTTAGAGCTTGTTAGCTCGGACTCCCTTTCTTATATTTCACTTTCACAATTTGTTGTGGTTATTGTCTTGTATCACCGTTACGACTTTACTTTCTTACTGGAGCTTGTTTAGCTCGGTGGTTCGATGGGCGCTGATAAGCTTATAATTTTCTATTATTTTCATTAATTTTCCAAAATTTTATTGGTTATTTTGAGCTTTGGTTGATAATTAATTGCATTTGAGATTCTATTTTTATGTATTTTTTGCTTCATGTAGGTATCTCAAAGATATTTGGGGTTTTATGGCTCAATATATGCAAATCGAGGACATTCCGGGCTTCAATGTTAAGTTTGGACACTTGCCGTTAAGTTTCGTTGAGGATTTCAAAGCACATAAGGCAACAGCAGCCTAACAGAGTTAACGGTGGACTAAATTTCAAAGTCTGGGGGCAGAAGGACTTCGGCAACCGCATTCAAGAAGGCAGGGGCATCGGAGAAATTTCTGAAACTCGGAGGGCAGCGCTGACAGCCGGCCATTCTCTCATTAATGCGCTGTTGGCTTGTGGAAGAGCCACGTCTCCCGGTCCCTTAGTGGCTGACCCGCGCGTCCTCCCATCTGGATCGGGTCAACTCGCGTTCTGCCTTGCCCCATCCGGCCCACCTACCTCCCTTCCAGCCCACTTCCCTCTCTCCTCCTAGCCCAGTTCCAATGGGTCTGACCCGAGATCCATTCCCTGGGCTAACCCTGACCCTAGCGCGACCCATCTCCATTTTCTTACCCCTTTTTGCCCTCAAATCTTATTTGAACTTCCAAATCTACCCCCCTTGTGCCCTAGCAGCCTTGGAAATTAATTTGGGAACAAAATTTTCGGCAGAAGGCTAAGGGTTGGAACCAAAGAAGAAAAAGGGGCTGGAACAAAAAAAACTGAAAGAAAGAATTGAAGGAGGGAACTGGAAGCAGAACCAGCCGCCATTTCTCACTCAATTTTTATTATCTTCATTGTTCCTCCACTATTGTTCAAGCCAAGGAACTTCAATCATCTCCTTCATTGTAAAGTATTATACACTTTAATTTATATTTTTATTTAATGATGATATTTTTGATTGAAGGTTTGATTTATTTCCTTAGCATTATGAACTAAATTAATTGCCTAGGGTTTTGATATATGTTGTCTTGAATGTTGTGATTTAAATTTGGGGTTTTGTTATTAATCGCTATTCATTAATTTTTGGGTATTATGTTGTGCTCTAAATGCTTGTAGTGATTTGATCACCCATTACATGATTTTAAAAATTGTTTAGTGCATGAAAGTGACTTGATAATTTTGGAAAATACAACATAGTTGTTTTGGGTTGGGTTAATCTAAGTTATTAATCCTCTTTAAAATAGTCAATTGAGATTTTGTGTTTGGAAGCGATTAATTGGATAAATTCATACGTAGCAAAAGCCGATGAATTTATACCGTTAATTAGCACCGTTATACGAAGCGAAAGCCCTTAACGGTGATTTTTGAATCCCCGACTTCCAAAAATAGAATAGTTTTAATAGCAACTCCTTATTAAATCACAACGGAAGAGCCAATTGAAAATCAAAACCCTAGATCCTCTCTCCTTGAAGTCAACCTCATTTTAATATTGCTTTATTTAATTTCTTGTTTTAGCTTAATTATTAGTTAATTCTCTCAAAATCGATAGTCTAAATATAGTTAAAATTGCAACGTGCTTGGTACTCATTAAAAACAACCAAATTGCTTCCTCGTGGGATTGACACTCTACTTTATCATTGTATTACTTGTTTGACCAGATATTCTTGCCCGTGTGCGTTTTTGCAACCAACAAGTTTTTGGCGCCGTTGCCGGGGAAGCACGATGTTGTTTTAAGATATCATAATAGCTGCATTTGAGATTGTAATTTAGACATTTTTATTTTCTTGTTTTTATTTATTATTGTTGCTTGGGCTATTGCATTTGATCTTTTGGTGTAGTTCTTTGAGCTTGTGTGTAGGTGTATGCGACACACCCGATCGGCAAAAGTTTTATTGTTGCCGATTGATCCGGAAATTGAAACAACTATCCGACTTCGCCGTAGAGTGCAAAGAACTATGGCGGAAGCGGGGGCCGAATATATTCCCCGAGAAGAAGTCCAAGAGGATAATGAAAGGGTGAATAGAGAACAAGCCTAAAGGGCTAATGAAAGGAGAAATAGGGAGAATCCTATTGAGCAAGAGAGGCCACTCCATGTTTTCACTATTCCCTTCTTGAACGATTATCTACCGGGAATTGTGAGACCTCCCATGGCCGCCAACAAATTTGAGATCAAGCCATCTCTCATCTCTCTAATCCAAGGGAACGTTCAATTTGGGGGATTGGTGACCGAGGATGCTCATGATCATATCATGAATTTTATGGAGATTTGTGACACTTTCAAGATGAATGGAGTGTCGAATGAAGCCATATGCCTTCGCTTGTTCCCTTTCTCTCTTAGGGATAAAGCGAAAGTGTGGTTGAACTCGTTGACTCCGGGAGCTATCACAAATTGAGGTGAGCTTAGACAAGCTTTCTTAGAGAAATACTATCCTCCCGCAAAGACGGTCCAACTGAGGAATGCCATCACTTCTTTTCTTCAACTTGATGGTGAGACCTCGTATGAAGCTTGGGAGAGATACAAAGATATGTTGAGGAAGTGCTCACATCATGGATTGCCTCGGTGGTTGATAGTGCAAACATTTTATAATGGTTTGCTTCCATCAACAAGAACTTCTATTGATGCGGCCGCGGGTGAAGCATTTATGACAAATAATGTGGATGATGGGTATGCTTTGTTGGAGAAGATGACCTCAAACAATCATTTTTGGGGGAATGAAAGAGGAGCTCAAAGGAGTGTTGCCATGGTTCGGGAATCCTAAACCGAAGTTGCTAACTTGATCGCTCAAGTAGTGGAGCTTACCAAGATCTTGCAAGCTACTCTTCTTCCACAAAAAGTGGCATGTGAGCTTTGTGGAGGCCCTACACTTCGGATGTATGCCATTTGAAAATGGAATCAATCTAATTTGTTTCCAACTTCAACCGGAAACAAAACAACCCATATTCAAACACATACAATCCGGGTTGGAGAAACCACCCCAACTTCTCTTGGAGCAACAACCAAAACCAACCCTCCTCCTCAACCCAAAATCGAAACTCCAATAACTCTCCCAGATTCTCTAACCAACCTCACCAACACCAACACCAACACCAACCACAATACCAAACCCAACCACCTTACCAAAATCAAAATCCACCTGAACCTCCACCAAAGAAAGAAATACCCATGGAGGACCTTCTAAAAATCATCCAAGATCAACAAGCCATAATCCTTAGCACCCAATTTTCCATGAGAAACCTTGAAATTCAAATAGGTCAAATGGCATCTTCCATGAATTCTAGAACTCAAGGAAACCTTCCAAGTGATACCGAAACCAACCCGAAGGGAAAAGAGCAATGTAAAGCGGTTACTCTTAGAAGTGGGAGAGAGTTGCAAGTTGAGAAGGGTGAAGAGAAGGTGGGTGAGAAAAATTGTGAAGAAGTGCAAGAAAAATCCAAGGAGAAGATTGAGCCAATTCCCCCACCTCCGGTCAAGGAGAGAGTGTATCCTCCACCTCCATTTCCGCAAAGGCTCCAAAAGGTGAAGGATGACAACCAATTTCTTAAGTTTCTTGAAATCTTCAAGAAGCTTCACATCAACATTCCTTTTGCCGATGCTTTGGAACAAATGCCTTTTTATGCCCGATTTGTGAAAGACATCCTCTCCAAGAAAAGAAGACTTGAGGATTATGAAACTATATCTTTGACGGAGGAATGTAGTGCTGTGCTACAACAAAAGCCTCCTCCAAAGTTGAAAGATCCGGGTAGCTTTGTAATTCCATGCACTATTGGGGAGAATTTTACTGGCAAGGCATTGTGTGATTTGGGGGAAAGCATTAATCTCATGCCATCGTCGGTTTATAGGAAGCTTGGATTGGGTGAAGCTATGCCTACTTCCGTTACTCTTCAATTGGCGGATAGGTCTCTAGCTTATCCCAAGGGTGTTATTGAGAATGTTCTTGTGAAAGTTGATAAGCTTATCCTTCCGGCGGATTTCTTAGTGCTTGACATGGAAGAGGATTGTGAGGTGCCAATTATTCTTGGAAGACCTTTCTTGGCAACCGGGAGAACCTTAATTGATGTGGAAAAAGGAGAACTCACTATGAGGGTGCATGATCAAGAAGTCACCTTCAATGTCTTTAAGGCCATGAAATATCCCGGGGAAGTGGAAGAATGTTCAAGAGTTGATGTGATTGACAAATGTGTGGATGAAGTCTTCCAAGACATTCATCCCAAATATCCTTTTGATAAAAATCTTCATTGTTATTCCAATTCTTTGCATGATTCTACACTTGCACACAACAATGAATTAACTTGTGATGAAAATGTGAATTTTATATCTTGTGACAAGTTTTCCTTGCAAGGTAGATATGTGAAAGCTCCAAGGGAATCTCTTGATCTATCAAAGGAGACATGCGATCAATTGAAGCCTTCAATTATCGAGCTTCCTCTTCTTAAATTGAAGCCTCTCCCACCACACATGAAGTATGTATTCTTGGGCAAGAATGAGACACTTCTGGTGATCATTTCTTCTAATCTCTCTCATCTCCAAGAAGAAAAATTGGTGAGGGTTTTGAAAGACAATATGGGAGCTATCGAATGGTCTCTTGGAGATATCAAAGGGATAAGCCCTTCTATTTTCATGCACAAGATTCACCTTGAGAATGAGGCCAAACCTTCAATTGAAGCTCAAAAGACGTCTTTACCCTCAACTCAAAGAGGTGGTTAAAAAGGAGATTATCAAGTGGCTTGATGCCGACATTATCTACTCGATTTCCGATAGTCCTTGGGTTAGTCCCATCCAATGTGTGCCAAAAAGGGGTGGGATAACCGTGACTCCAAATGAAGATGATGAGCTTATTCCTACAAGACAAGTGGTGGGATGAAGAGTATGTATGGATTTTCGGCGGCTCAACAAAGCAACAAGGAAAGATCATTTTCCTCTTCCCTTTATTGATCAAATTTTGGATAGATTGGTGGCACATGACTTCTATTGTTTTCTTGATGGGTTCTCGGGCTATCTCCAAATTTCTATAGCTCCCGAAGATCAAGAAAAATCTACCTTCACTTGCCCGTATGGTACTTTTGCTTTCCGACGGATGCCATTTGGTTTGTGCAATGCTCCCACAACTTTCCAACGATGCATGATGGCCATTTTTTCGGATATGGTGGAAAAGGAAATTGAGGTTTTCATGGATGACTTTTCGGTATTTGGGGATAATTTTGATAGTTGCTTGCGGAATCTCACCAAGGTGCTTGAAAGGTGCAAGGAGGTGAATCTTGTCTTAAATTGGGAAAAATGCCATTTCATGGTGAATGAAGGTATTGTTCTTGGGCATAAAATTTCTTCTAAGGGTTTAGAGGTGGATCGTGCCAAGATTGAAGTTATTGAAAAACTCCCTCCTCCAACAAATGTGAAAGGTATTCGAAGCTTTCTTGGGCATGCGGGATTCCACTACAAGAAAACAGGGCAACTGCAACAGACTATTGCAACAGAATTAAATTTAGTTGCAAGCTAAAAAATGCACCGCTTATTCCTTGCCTGGAAACCCATTTTAGCCGCGTTCTTTTTTGGGGGGAAAATGGAGGGAAGTATTTCGCCTAAATTGCAACAGTTATTGCAACAATATTACTTTTTTATTTTTAAAATTGTAAATTGCAACAGTTATTGCAACAATATTACTTTTTTATTTTTAAAATTGTAATACCTATAGAATAGAAAAACCAAAACCCATATGATTTCACACGATTCCTTCTCTCTCTCTCTCTTTCGCGCGATCTCGCTCTCAATCTCTCTCCATTGCGACGTGTCTCCTTCCGGCAAAGTTTGTGGTGGTGGTGTGTCTTTCCGGCAATGGTCGTGGTGTTTTGTGTCCTTCCAACGCCTAAAGGCAATCTCCTTCTCTCTTCGTCTATTCTAGCAAGGTATTCTCTCTCTCCCTCCCTCCCCAACTCTCTTGATTGACTGCTTTCAAATCCATTTTGTAACCCTAAAAAAATCAAATCCCCCTCTCATCGATCCTCTCCCCAATTTGAGAATCGAATATTTGAGGCCACTATTATCTTATTTTCGTTAGTTGTCAATGGATTTGAGGTTAGAACTGTGGAGAACTCTTATACATTTTGTGATAATGACCCATTTTACTAAGAAACCACTTATTCATTCAAGTGGGGGACCAATGGGACAACCCATGTTTGAGATGTTCTTACTCCAGAAATTATTTTAAGTTATTTCAATTTGTTATATTTACTTGGTCAGACATTGGATATTTCTTTATAATTATTTTAGTTTGATTATCGAGAGAAAATTGTGTTTTTAAGAGGTATCTAGAATATGTAAACTTAGTATAAATGCACGAAGGAACGTCGATATGAAAGCAGGGGAAACCTTTTACTCTAATGAAAAAAAATGAAGTGTGGTTATTTTTGTTTTTTTATCATCATTTTAAATGGTAGTTGTGATTGTGAGTAATAATCAATATAATATTGGTCACAATCATCATTAGTTTTTTGACTAAAAATTGACAGTGCTCACACATTGACTAAATTAGAATGAATTTGATTCATTAGGATCAATGGGCCAATAATTTATGGCCTTAGAAAAAGGACGTGGAGGTCACATTCAGACCTTGCTCTTGACAACAATGTGCTCAAGGTGGACCCTTGTGGATGGTAGAACTTCTGATATTACCTTTGTTAGGAGATTTTGGTTGAACTGCGGAATTTTCTTCTGATGCTTCTCATATTGAAAATGCTTGAGTTTTTCGAGACACGAGTCATAATCATTTGCTTTATGCAAAATATGTTCAGGCTATTACCGCAAGTAGCCATTATGTATGAAGACAACGCAAAGAGGTCCACCTGTGATTATCGCCAAAAGCAAGAATCTAAGATGATTGTGAAAAACACTTGGATTATAATCTGTTAGTATACATCGCTTGGTAATGTAGCACCGACCTTTATAGTCGACTTGATTACCTTTATGGTATTTATACTTTTTGAGTGCCAAACTTTTATGAAGTAAACAAGGAATACTTTCCTTTTCCTACCGCTTGCATTTTACTCTTAAATTAAATCACTTGCATGTTGGAAAATTCTAAAGCATCAGTTTTGGATGTTGTTCACCGTCCCAGCAATAAAATTCTCACCTTAGATCTGCCATTGAAGGATTGATTCCCTGCTTTTCCATACTCCAATCAAAGTAAAAAACTAAAAAAGTTAGGTTGAGCTGTTGCTTTCTACCTATCATTCTCCATATGAATAGGGGATGCGTAGAAGTGAGTTGGAGTACAACTATGCTTGGGTATGAACTGTGCAAATCTTAATTATTTTCTGAACTGTGCAAAAATAACCTACTTTCTTTTTGTGACAGAGGGTGTATTTCAGTTTTGTAGATTGATTTTCTCATAGACAGTTTCTAACCTATTTTATTGACTACAAAAGGCTTCTGATACACTAGTAGAAGCAGCTCTGGTGAGGAATTGCATGCATATTCGCATAATTTGTTTCCTTCCTAGCTCAATTTAGTCATACCTTATTATCAAAAAAAAAAAAAAAAAATTAGTCATACCTTTCCATTTTCTCAATTTTTTCATCCTGTTTTTCCTTAGTTGTTATTAATTACTGCAAGTATTACAATTCCATTTTTATTTAGTTCTAATTTAATAGTCCATAAGTAACTAAACTAATACAAGCTAAGCCCTCAAGCCATTACTCATTAAAAAATAAAAATTCTCGAAGAGAAAGTTGGATCATATGCAAGTACATGAGTATTCTGAAAGAACATTTGAAGGAGAGAAGAAATATCTCATAAAGTTTCAAAATGTTTGACTGGTATCTAACATTATAAAATTATAATTTTGTATAATATCAGGTGAACTGATTTTAGTAACTTCTCTGTTGATTTTAGTAAGTTTTCATTGGGATTTCTTCACTGTAAACCTGACTTCCACATTTAGTTGGTTGTCATTTAGACTATGATTGTCCCTTTCTTTGTCCATGCTGCTCCTTTATTTTTTTTTTCTTATTCTTCAAACTCAGAAAAATTCTTATCCCAATTCACACTTTGCTCTAACAATTAACATATTAAAGAAACAAGTACAGCTAACTGGCTGCCCTAAAGGCCCTTTCTAATGTCTACTTCCCCATTTTCGCTAAATGATGCCAACTGAGAATATTATGCATTATCTGTGTAAAGGGTCTTCATTACTACAGAATGTTTTCGTTCCTCAATGTAGAAGAAAGGCGTTGAATTCATGGTTAGCCATTCAGGACACTTACTATTCAACCAAGGTACTCGGTTCTGGATTTGAAATTATGGTTGTTCAATAGATTTGAACTTTTTTGCCCCCTAATGGTTGTGAATTTGATTGTTGTAGACATAATTGTGTTTAGGGTATGATGGGTGTTTTGTTTATTTATTTTGAAAATTTTGATTTGGTATGGGTTGTGTTGTCTTTGTTTTAGGATACATTTGAGAGGCATAGGGTGGTTTTTGTAATGGCAACATCATTGGGATCATAGCGTATGGTATGTCCTTCTTAACTCTAGAATACTTAGTTGAGAAATACTTTAATTATGTTTCGGAAAATTTATGTATTCTACTGTGCTTGCTAAAATTTATATTTTGATCATAGTGTTTTGCTTTGTGCTTTTCTTGTTTTTTACGTATATTAATATATGTACGAAACGTGTACCTTTGTAAATTGAAGTTGTGAAATAACATGTATTTTATTTTTATTATTTTTTATTTTTAAGTGGGTTGCAAAGAGAGGAGAATGGGGTGTGGTTAGCCCATCTCTTTTTGCAGATATCTATTTATCGGCCCAGCACTAAATGGGCATGGGCAAAACAATATTTGGACATAGGGCATCAAGGGTGACACTGACGACAATAGGAGGAAGAGAGAAGAAACTAACCTAACCTATTAAGCAATTCTAATTCCTTTTTCATGTCATGTGTGTATTTGCTTATTAGAAAGATTGCCAAACACCACGCTTTAAACTTACAGTTACAACCAAGTTTTTTTTCAGTCTAGGAAAGACGAGCAATAATTACAAACTATTGCATATACACATCGGTGTCTTCTCCACCTTAGTCAACTAAGTAGCTTCGGACTCCTAAATCCACCTTTTAAGCCCGGTCACGAAATTATGAAATAGAAGCCTTGATTATGTCCGAATAGTTGCAAACCAGCCCAGTTCTTGGGCAAGTGATTTTCCCGTTGTTCTTGCTCGACATATATTCTAAAGCCTTGGTGCTGTAGACATAGCCATTGGGTAAGACAAGTGGCGGGTTCTCTGTATCCATAAGCTCTTTGGTTATATATAACAAACAAGCTTCGAATGATGCTTTGCTCGAGAAGGGTAATTGCATTGCTAATTTGCGAAGCTCTCTTGCGACAATGGATCCTCTTTTGTGCAATCGTCTTCAAAGCAGAATGGAGTTTTTAGAGCGCACAAGCACGCTTGGAGATAAATATTCAATAAAGGTTCCAGCGTCATGCCGTATAATCTGAGAACTCTGTTTAAATTGGTCTATAAGGTAGTCCCGCTGTTTTGGTTCAAATAAAGTCTTGTATGTTGAACATTCAGTATTACTCCTAAATGCCAATGTGGCCATGTCTTTCTGCAATTCTTTCATATGGGTGGCTCCCCATGGTGCAAGGTACTTCCGAGCATAAGTAATAGCCCGCATGTTGTTTTCAAAGACGTACCAACTCTATGAACTCCTCGAAGTCTTAATTGAAACTCAAATTTACTTTTAGATTTCTTGACTAGACTTGTTATCAGCATACCAAGCTAGAGCAGGAGTCACCTCCTTGTTTTGAAGAGCATCAATAACCTTTTTTACTTCTTGAAATACATCAATATCAACAAGATCCTGTATATTACTACTTTCAGCCAACTTCACAGCAGTGTCATAGTATGACATCCACAACATGTAGTCAACCAGTACTCGCTTCAACCTTGTTTTATTCCACTCTAATTGTAACACCCCGCTCCTTCATTAGCTCGGTTTGCTTGCCATACTTGCACTTCTTCCTTGTCGACTGTATGTTTGGTTTACGAGAGGGTCTAGATATGTATGGGAGACCACGTTAAGACCAAAACACTATTAAGAGATGCCATATAGTTGTTGACTTGCTAAAGTCACAAGTCGTGACTCGACGATAGTCGGAATGCGACGCGATTGAGGGTTTGCTTGCGTTTTGTGTTCGTGACCTCGGTTTGGTCCTAGACCTCTATATGAAGGTTTATTAACATGTTTAGATGCATTAGACTTCAAGTTGGAGGTGTTCCTTAAGTCTATCGATGATTTGGAAGCTTTGGAGATAACGTTCGTCTCTATCGCGTAGTTCGGGGATTGAGTCGTGTAATCGTCTCTCCTTTGGAGTTCTTATTTCCCTAGTTGTTATTCAACTTTCTAGACTTGCCTTAAAAGTCTCCTTTCATTGCTCTTTCGATTGCGAGTTCATTCGTCGTTCCGGTTGCACGTTGTTGCACCTCCTCCCGGTTTCGCTCCGAGTTGTTCCGGATGTTGTTCGGGTGTGTTTCTGACTTTTTTTGAGTTAGGTTAGACCTTAGAATGGTTGCCCATGAGTTTGGGACCATTTAGGACATGTTTAGACCAAGTTCAAGGGCTGGACAATGCGCTCGCATCGAATTCTGATCACCAGCTCGCGGGGCAATGCTGGGAGCATTGCAAAATGATCATGAGCAGCTCCCAGAAGCCCAGGCGCCCACCTGGCCTTGAGTGAGGCGCCCGCCTCAACATCGAGGACACCTACGGAATTTTCCCTGTTTCTTTGTTTACGAATTTTGCACCAAAACCCCTATTCAAAACCTTTTCTAAACCTCACTTAAACCTCCCTAACCCTCCTTAATTATGTCCTAACATCTCTAAAAAGTTTTAAGAGTGGATTAGTGAATGATTACTCCTAATCTCTACTAATTATGCAAGGGAAATGACTATTGTGCCCCCTTTATTTTTGGGGGTATAAATACCCAAACCCACTTAAGAAATCAGAAAACTCTCTTCATTTCTCCTTCTCCACCATACGTATTATAGAGAGAGAGAGAGAGAGAGTCCATGGGAGATTTCAAGCCCTAGCCTTCTTCTCTCTTCGATCCAAGACGATCCAACCGTCCGATTGCCTTCAAACTTCAGATTTGTGAAGCCCTCGACGAGTAGAACAAGTTCACCGATCGGATTTGCGTTCTTTGGAGTTTTCATCCGAGCTAGGTAAGTTACCTCCTTTTGATTTTGGTTCATTGGCCCTAAGGAAAACAACCTATATGCTATTTGTGGGCAATGAACACTTGATATGCTTTGTATGCCCAATTTGGGGATTTTTGGAAGTATAAACTTGTTAGGAGCATTTGTAGAATGACTTCTATGATTATTGAAGTATATGATTATTCTTCATCTTGTGTTTCTAGGATTATGAGTATGCTAGAAATCACGTCCACATGTTATTTGGGTTTATTGTGGAAATATGCCTATGATTGGGGCTTTGGATGTGTGAATTCAATATATATCATGAGTAGGATCATTTAATAGAAATTATGTGATTTATGGAATGGGTTATGATTTAGGTTGGGTTTTGTTATGAATTTTAGGGCTTGAGAATCAAGCCCGAATTATTGGGGAAATTGTTGTTTAATAAAGTGGGTATTAATGTTGAAATTGATGAAGTGCGTAAATAATGAAACTTAGTATTTAGACTCAACGGAGTCGTAATAAGTCCAATAATGTGTTAATAAACTCAAGTGAAAGTCCTACGACATTTGGGATTCGTTTGATTATGATTATGATGAGTTCTTGGATTTTTAGGCTTGGGAAACAAGCCCGGATTATTTTTGGGAGAATTTCTATAAACTTGAATGATGTGTTAAATTTGGGATTTATGAAATACATATTTAATGAAATGCGATATTAAGACTCAATGGAGTCATTTTAGGTTCAATAAGATGTTAGTGAGCCTTTGGTTGAAATCCTACGATGTTCGGGTTTGGTTGGTTTTGATTGTGAGTACCGAGCATCTCGAATTGTGTCCCATTTGTGACACCCACGATATAGAAGCTTATTGGGGATTTATTTAGAGCGTGCTCGTTAGGGCACGGAGCATTAGAGACCAACCTATGATCTCGTATTACTTTAAGGAATGATTATTTGAATGAGTTCTCTTTTAGGGAATTTGGTCGCGTGCACATGAAAGCACTTGCGAGGATATGACTACGGCTTAGTTTTGGTACCCTTGAGATTGACTTTGAGGATGTCGATTATATACGACGGTTAGGACTATGGTTGAGTCTGTTATGCTTTTATGAATAGACTAAATACTAAGTCTTGATTAATGGTTGTTCTTAGACTAAATAATAGTCTTTGGTTGAATCTCGAGTAGAGGACTATGGTAGACCTCATGTTGTGATTTCTTGAGCTTATATGCTACTTTTTATTGGGTGATGTCTTGAGGATTAAGAGTACCTCATTATGTGGTTCTTTGACGAAACTTATGAGTTGGTTGGATTTGTTAAGTATGTGCAAATATGTGCATTGTTAAATTGGTGTGTAGAGCTTTATGTCCTACTTGATTTGATAAGTCCGCTATGGTCGATCTTGATCCTTGTTTGAGCATGCGAGTAAATATCTACTTGTGCATTGCATAAAAGTCCAGCTGGCATTATTTGGATTGGTTTTATACGTCAGGGTAGGACGATACATCGCCTATACGAATCGTAAGGTTCGTATTCGCTATGGATCGCCGTACCTGGGACCTCACACACCCCTCCATTGTTGGCTGCAATGGGGAAGTAGCCCTTTTGGCCGTAACAATACGTGCGTCATTGGCTGCTATCTAAATCGAGTGGTTCTCGATGAAAGTCGATGACATCACAGAGCATCGATGTGGCACGATAAAGTATAACATTGTGTATTACAGGAGCGGCACAACGACACTATTTGGGTATCTTCTCTATCCCTTATGTGGCTTACTATGAGCACTTATATGAAAAATAACGTGTTATGTGGTTTATGAAGTTTATGATCCTTGTTAACTTAATACAAGTTTATTATTGGTATGCTATTAAGATGCCATGATTTTATACATGTTTGTGCATTATGCCATGCCACGTCATGCTATACCATACATTTGCATTTAGTAACTTACTGGGTCATTATGACTCACTCCGTATGTTTGTTTTCCTTAGTTTTTGCAGTAAGCTCGTTAGTGCGCGTTGCAGCTTCGGGTGCTTGTTGGATAGCAGGTGGTCTTCCGAGCTTTAAGCTTGGAGATTTTATTATTATTGTTATTATGTATCTCGTGAGACACGGATGTAAAGTTATGGAAACTTTATTGGGTAGTTATGTTAGTATTTATTTGTCGTATTATTTTGGGAGCCGACTTGCTTGGTCGAGCTGTTGTATCTATTAGGAGTTATTCCCTTATTATTTCGAGCATGCTTTAGCTCGCATGATCTAGTATTGTGCTATTGTTATTTCTATCTCCGACAACATTAGTCGAGAGACTTGGGTTTAGTTGTTAGTATTTAATATCTTATTCTTTTAGTTGATTTATTCCTCCGGCATGTTATAGCCGTTGAGTTGTTGTTTATCAGGTTGGGTTCTTGTTGCTTCACCGGCCTTAGGCGTAGATGGTTTGTGTTTACAATGTTGCGTCCATGATAAATTTGTCGAGAGATAGTTATCTCTCAGCCTGGTATTCCTTGGTTTAGAATTATAGGCATTGGTCCCACTTATGTTTCGCTTCCGCAGGTATTGATTTTTCTTATTCCGTATCGCCGTTATGGCTTTACATTCCTGTTTTGAGCTTGATGGCTCAACTCTTGACTCGCACCATTATGCTTAGCAGGTGCTTGTCCGTCTTTTAGCTTGTAGATCAACCATGATTTTATACATGTTTGTGCATTATGCCATGCCACGTCATGCTATACCATACATTTGCATTTAGTAACTTACTGG
This sequence comes from Codonopsis lanceolata, assembly GCA_013146195.2. Lineage (NCBI taxonomy): Eukaryota > Viridiplantae > Streptophyta > Magnoliopsida > Asterales > Campanulaceae > Codonopsis > Codonopsis lanceolata. The sequence continues at coordinate 41,508,231 of CM028377.1, forward strand.
GTCATTATGACTCACTCCGAGTGTTTGTTTTCCTTAGTTTTTGCGATAAGCTTCGTTAGTGCGCGTTGCGGCTTGGTGCTTGTTGGATAGCGGTGGTCTTAGAGCTTTAAGCTTGGAGATTTTATTATTATTGTTATTATGTATCTCGTGAGACACGGATGTAAAGTTATGGAAACTTTACTTGGGTAGTTATGTTAGTATTTATTTGTCATATTATTTTGGTAGCCGACTTGCTTGGTCGAGCTGTTGTATCTATTAGGAGTTATTCCCTTATTATTTCGAGCTTGCTTTAGCTCGCATGATCTAGTATTGTGCTATTGTTATTTCTATCTCCGAAAACATTAATTGAGAGACTTGGGTTTAGTTGTTAGTATTTAATATCTTATTCTTTTAGTTGATTTATTCCCCGGCATGTTATAGCCGTTGAGTTGTTGTTTATCAGGTTGGGTTCTTGTTGCTTCGCCGGCCTTAGGTTGCCGATGGTTTGTTGTCCGTGCGCAATGTTGCGTCACGCGAGTCGTAAATTTGTCGAGAGATAGTTATCTCTCAGCCTGGTATTCCTTGGTTTAGAATTATAGGCATTGGTCCCACTTATGTTTCGCTTCCGCAGGTATTGATTTTTCTTATTCCGTATCGCCGTTATGGCTTTACATTCCTGTTTTGAGCTTGATGGCTCAACTCTTGACTCGCACCATTATGCTTAGCAGGTGCTTGTCCATCTTTTCGCTTGTCTTGGTTGCACGACCTTGGGATTCCGCATTGGAGTCCGGGTCGGGCTGTCACACTTGGTATCAGAGCTATATGTTAGCTATTTCGCCAGGATAGGTTCCTTGGCCTAGTTTGGGTTGGGTTTATTGATGAGTTATTAACGTTGAGTGTTCTTTGTAGGCGTATTATGTCAGGAACTTGGCGTGGAGCTAGTTCTAGTAGAACTTGCCGTTAATCGTGGCAAGAGAGGGAGAATGTTAATGATCCGCGTGTGACTTCTCAACAAATGTTTGGATTGGAAGACGATTCTACTGTCCTTGCGAAGTTCTTGAAGTTGAAACCAGAAAGTTTTGATGGAGAGCCGGATGTTACTAAGGCGAAACATTGGCTGGAAAGCATGGAGAAGATCTTTGTAGTTTTGGGTTGTACATCAGAAGAGATGGTGACCTTAGCGGTGTTTAGATTGGATGGTGTGGCTGAGCAATGGTGGCTTGAATTATGAGATCACTGGAGACAACATGGAGTGCCTCGAGTGTGGGAGAACTTTGTCATGGAGTTTACGATACGGTTTATTCCGACATTAATTAGAAAGAAAGAGATGGAATTCTAGCGTTAGAACAAGGAGATATGACCGTGGCTCAAGTATTCAACAAAGTTTGTGGAGTTGGCTCGCATCAGTTACTTGGTACCGATGAGACTAGGAAGGCGGCGGTTCGTGAAAGGCCCGAGGATGAATTATCGTAGGCAGCTTATCCCCTTACAGCTTACGGATTACCAAGGGGCTGTGGATCGTGCATATGCGATGGATATGGATATCGAGGATCCTGCTCGAGAGAGGACCTCGGAGACTATTAGGATTGCTACTTCTACCTCTAGACGGAGATGACGAGGTGACGAGTTGACATGTAACTTTTGTAAGAGAACAGGACACGCCGAGAATAGGTGCTGGGGTAAGTCAGGAAAATACTTTGCTTGTGGTGGCGATCATGTTTGTAAAGATTGCCCAAGGATGAGAGTTAGTCAGTCTGGGAGTACTAGTCAACAATCCAGTGGCTCCAAGAGAGATGGTGATGGTCGGCCTAGAGTTTGAGGTCGTGTGCGCGTGGCGGTTGGCCATTGCAGAGTTTCGAGACCTATCCGAAATAGGAAGGTATATTCTCGTATATATATTATACCAAAGTTACTATTATCGTTATTATGAGTACGCGCTTTAATTGGTAGCTCAGGTGCATTCATACATACATTACATGGTGTATTGTGTAATATTGGTTATTTGCTCGATCGGGAATAATACCCCAATGTGAGATCGATATATGATATGGTTCGTTTTGTAAATTACCGGTAGGTAATCGTACGTTGTGTATGGATTCTTGTTTAGTCTATATATGTATGAGACTATGTTATATATAGAGTTGTAGTTTTGTGTGGTTATATATAAAGGCCATAGTATGTATATATATATATGAAGTATGAATCGTATATTGATACTTATCGGTTTGGTATGATGTTTGTATATTCTATAAATATATGCTTAATGTAATGAATGATATAATATTATGGTATTGTTAGTAGTTACTAGGCGAGTAGGATATACACTCGACTTGTGAGAAGGTTGAAGGTTGCGATTTAGAGGATAATCACGGCTGCACAGGAGAGATTGGCGCTTCACCGTGAGTATTGAGATGTTAACGTTGTGTTAGGATGCTTAGTGTATATTGGTTGTAGACTTGGTCTAGAGCTTAAGAAAGGATAATTTTGCAGAGTATAGACGTTACGGGCATTAGTAGTCTTGTCGATTCGTTGTGATTACTAGGAAATTGTCTTGGTTGAGTGTACTGGGTACACGAGTTTTATGATAGCTGTGATTGTTGTTTGCCAAGGTAATAGACCTTGTTACTTGGTCTGAAATTTTATTCAGTTACGTGCATTAGTTGTAGGAAACACCTACTTGATGCATTACATTGTAGTATACTAAATTCTCATTTCATAATTATTATCTCATGTTCATTCATTTCGTTAGTATAGGGGACTGTTTGAAGGATGCTTAAAACTTTTTATTCATGAACCTTCGCATCCTTACGACGGAAACTTTTGAAGCTAATTCAGTAGGTACCCTGAATTGGTGAGCAAAAGGTATTCGTCGTTGGACTACGATTGGTAAGAATTAAAGTTAGAAATTGACTATACCCGTTACCAAATGGAATGGACTGAAATGGAATGAATTTTCAAAACATTTCATTAATGTGCTCTTATATGTTCTCACCCGCGATGGGAAAATCGTGAGTATGATTTACATGGTTTGAAATGCTGACTTGATTATCTCTAATTTGCAAATTGCTCCATAGGCAATTACTATTTATTTTAACTTGGAATCTTTTGTGATTGAATTTCATGTTGTGCCCCGAAACAAATAGTTTCGGCAGTTGAATGTTTAAAGTGTCCTTGAATGTGTTTTTACATGATTGGCCTAGCGTTGTTCGTATGTGTATTCTTGACTCAAGTATGAGTCATATTGTTTCCAATCGAAGGTGTTTGATGTTGTTATGTCTATTGAGAGTTCGTACACTTTTGAATTTGGATTATTGCAGTTTGACCCTTGTGTAGTGTATGTGGTGGTAGACTCGGAGATTCGAGTCTAGGTAGGTGGTTTTGAGACCGAGTGTTCACCCGGGATTAAGAGACACCGTAATTGTTGTCTCGATGTTTTGTGGTTGAGTGTTAATCTAACATTGGTTCGTGTCATGATTTAGAATTCGGGACGAATTCTTTTTAAGGTGGAAAGAGTATAACACCCCGCTCCTTCATTAGCTCGGTTTGCGTGCCATACTTGCACTTCTTCCTTGTCGACTGTATGTTTGGTTTACGAAAGGGTCTAGATATGTATGAGAGACCACGTTAAGACCAAAACACTATTAAGAGATGCCATATAGTTGTTGGCTTGCTAAAGTCACAAGTCGTGACTCGACGATAGTCGGAATGCGACGCGATTGAGGGTTTGCTTGCGTTTTGTGTTCGTGACCTCGGTTTGGTCCTAGACCTCTATATGAAGGTTTATTAACATGTTTAGATGCATTAGACTTCAAGTTTGAGGTGTTCCTTAAGTCTATCGATGATTTGGAAGCTTTGGAGATAGCGTTCGTCTCTATCGCGTAGTTCGGGGATTGAGTCGTGTAATCGTCTCTCCTTTGGAGTTCTTATTTCCCTAGTTGTTATTCAACTTTCTAGAAGTATTTAAGCTTCTTCATTAGCCCTTAGACTTGCCTTAAAAGTCTCCTTTCATTGCTCGTTCGATTGCGAGTTCATTCGTCTTCCTTGCACGTTGTTGCACCTCCTCCCGGTTTCGCTCCGAGTTGTTCCGGATGTTGTTCAGGTGTGTTTCCGACTTGTTTTGAGTTGGGTTAGACCTTAGAATGGTTGCCCATGAGTTTGGGACCATTTAGGACATGTTTAGACCAAATTCAAGGGCTGGACGATGCGCTCGCATCGAATTCTGATCACCAGCCAATCTTTGGGAGCATTGCAAAATGATCATGAGCAGCTCCCAGAAGCCCAGGCGCCCGCCTCAACATCAGGAGACACCTACGGAATTTTCCCCTGTTTTGTTGTTTTACGAATTTTGCACCCAAACCCCTATTCAAAACCTTTTCTAAACCTCACTTAAACCTCCCTAACCCTCCTTAATTATGTCCTAACATCTCTAACAAGTTTTAAGAGTGGATTAGTGAATGATTACTCCTAATCTCTACTAATTATGCAAGGGAAATGACTATTGTGCCCTCTTTATTTTTGGGGGTATAAATACCCAAACCCACTTAAGAAATCAGAAAACTCTCTTCATTTCTCCTTCTCCACCATACGTATTATAGAGAGAGAGAGAGTCCATGGGAGATTTCAAGCCCTAGCCTTCTTCTCTCTTCGATCCAAGACGATCCAACCGTCCGATTGCCTTCAAACTTCAGATTTGTGAAGCCCTCGACAGTAGAACAAGTTCACCGATCGGATTTTTCTTTGGAGTTTTCATCCGAGCCTAGGTAAGTTACCTCCTTTTGATTTTGGTTCATTGGCCCTAAGGAAAACAACCTATATGCTATTTGTGGGCAATGAACACTTGATATGCTTTGTATGCCCAATTTGGGGATTTTTGGAAGTATAAACTTGTTAGGAGCATTTGTAGAATGACTTCTATGATTATTGAAGTATATGATTATTCTTCATCTTGTGTTTCTAGGATTATGAGTATGCTAGAAATCATGTCCACATGTTATTTGGGTTTATTGTGGAAATATGTCTATGATTGGGGCTTTGGATGTGTGAATTCAATATATATCATGAGTAGGATCATTTAATAGAAATTATGTGATTTATGGATTGTTGGGTTTTGTTATGAATTTTAGGGCTTGAGAATCAAGCCCTGGTATTAATGTTGAAATTGATGAAGTAAATAATGAAACTTAGTATTTATTGGGGAAATTGTTGTTTAATAAAGTGGAAATTGTGAAGTGCGTTAATGAAACTTGATTATTTGACTCAATTAGTCGTAATAAGTTCTTGAATGGGAAACAAGCCCGGAATGTGTTAATAAACTCGAGTGAAAGTCCTACGACTTGAATGATGTGTTAAATTTGGGATTTATGAATTTGGGATTCGCGTTTGATTATGATTATGATGATGGATTTTTAGGCTTGGGAAACAAGCCGGATTATTTTGGGAGAATTTCTATAAACTTGAATGATGTGTTAAATTTGGGATTTATGAAATTTTAGGTTCGTATTTAATTTTTAGATATTGAAATCCTACGATGATCATAGTGAGTCATTTTAGGTTCAATAAGATGTTAGTGAGCCTTAGGTTGAAATCCTATGTTCGGGTTTGGTTGGTTTTGATTTAGTGCATTATGTAGTCCCATTTTATTAGAAGCTTATTGGGGATTTATTTAGGCGTGCTCGATTACTTTAGGGCGCGGGCATTAGAGACCAACTTATTTGATCTCGTATTACTTTAAGGAATGATTATTTGAATGAGTTCTCTTTTAGGGAATTTGGTGGCGTGCACATGAAAGACATTTTGAGGATATGACTACGGCTTAGTTTTGGTAACCCTTGAGATTGACTTTGAGGATGTCGATTTATATATTAGGACTATGGTTGAGTCATTATGACTATGAATAGTCTAAATACTAAGTCTTGATTAATGGTTGTTCTTAGACTAAATAATAGTCTTTGGTTGAATCTCGAGTAGAGGACTATGAGCTTATAGACCTCATGTTGTGATTTCTTGAGCTTATATGTCTTGAGGATTAAGAGTACTTGAGGATTAAGAGTACCTCATTATGTGGTTCTTTGACGAAACTTATGAGTTGGTTGGATTTGTTAAGTATGTGCAAATATGTGCATTGTTAAATTGGTGTGTAGAGCTTTATGTCCTACTTGATTTGATAAGTCCGCTATGGTCGATCTTGATCCTTGTTTGAGCATGCGAGTAAATATCTACTTGTGCATTGCATAAAAGTCCAGCCGGCATTATTTGGATTGGTTTTATACGTCGGGTAGGACGATACATCGCTATACATCGAATCGTAAGGTTCAGATTCGCTATGGATCGCCGTCGACCTCAGACCTCACCCACACCCCTCCATTGTTGGGCAATGGTCAGAAGTAGCCCTTTGGCGTAACAATACGCGTCATTGGCGCTATCTAAATCGAGTGGTTCTCGATGAAAGTCGATGACATCACGCAGCATCGATGTGGCACGATAAAGATAAAGTATTAGACAGAGCGCACAACGACACTATTTCGGGGTATCTTCTATCCCTTATGTGGCTTACTATGAGCACTTATATGAAAAATAACGTGTTATGTGGTTTATGAAGTTTATGATCCTTGTTAACTTAATACAAGTTTATTATTGGTATGCTATTAAGATGCCATGATTTTATACATGTTTGTGCATTATGCCATGCCACGTCATGCTATACCATACATTTGCATTTAGTAACTTCTCGGGTCATTATGACTCACTCAGATGTTTGTTTTCCTTAGTTTTTGCAATAAGCTCGTTAGTGCGCGTTGCGACTTCGGTGCTTGTTGGATAGCAGTGGTCTTCCCCGAGCTTTAAGCTTGGAGATTTTATTATTATTGTTATTATGTATCTCGTGAGACACGGATGTAAAGTTATGGAAACTTTATTGGGTAGTTATGTTAGTATTTATTTGTCGTATTATTTTGGGAGCCGACTTGCTTGGTCGAGCTGTTGTATCTATTAGGAGTTATTCCCTTATTATTTCGAGCATGCTTTAGCTCGCATGATCTAGTATTGTGCTATTGTTATTTCTATCTCCGACAACATTAGTCGAGAGACTTGGGTTTAGTTGTTAGTATTTAATATCTTATTCTTTTAGTTGATTTATTCCTCCCGCATGTTATAGCCGTTGAGTTGTTGTTTATCGAGTTGGGTTCTTGTTGCTTCACCGGCCTTAAGCTACCGATGGTTTGTGTTCCGTGCGCAATGTTGCGTCCCGCGAGTCGTAAATTTGTCGAGAGAAAGTTATCTCTCAGCCTGGTATTCCTTGGTTTAGAATTATAGGCATTGGTCCCACTTATGTTTCGCTTCCGCAGGTATTGATTTTACTTATTCCGTATCGCCGTTATGGCTTTACATTCCTGTTTTGAGCTTGATGGCTCAACTCTTGACTCGCACCATTATGCTTAGCAGGTGCTTGTCCGTCTTTAGCTTGTCTTGGTGGCACGACTGGATTCCGCGTCAAGCCACACTAATAAATTATCGATCAAGATTCTAAGTGATCAAGTAGCCTTACACCTCATGCTTGCAAGTGCTCGCACGACTTCCCTCTTCCAACTTCCTCTTGAGGCCTTGTAGTCCGGATACGAGTTAATTGAGGTGTTGAACGGCGTCGTCTGGTGAGAATACTTCCTTGTTTCTGCATCGGTGACGCCGATATGACGCGGACACCTCCTTTCGATATATTTTAAATAACATTGGTGACATCTAAAAGCTGATATCCTAATGAAGAAACAGGGTAGATTCCCATGGCGTAAATAGTGAGAAAACCTGGGAGAAATATCTATGAGGCTCAAGTGATGGATTTCGTTGTAAAACAGGTTAATAATTTTCTTATAAATTATAAGACAAAGTAGTTCACTCAATTGATAGTAGCGTGTTTCTTGTTTGCCTTGTACAAAATTTGGCTAGAGATGACATAAGGTCCCAAAGATGTTTTCTCTTATCTATATATTTCTTTTTAGATTTCCAAACTAGTATTTGCGTTGATGCCTGCTTTACTTGCACTGCTCATGCTTCCGATCCAAGTGAAGCCGATCGGCTCAAATATCTTGCTTCTCCTTCGAAAGGTTTGTATATCTCTATGCAAAATCATTAAAGCATTGTCATTGTATTGTGCTTGAGATAGTTATTTATCATACTTTTTTTTCAGATGAATATGCTCAATGGGTTGTTGCAATTGTCAAAGAAGCCTCATTGAAATCATGCAAGAATTCCCATCGCCTAGACCCCCACTTGGTGTTTTCTTTGCTAGCTTGCTCCACGCCCCAGATTCTATTCTATTTCTTCTTCCCCTAAGTAAGTAAATTTCATTCCAAACTACGCACCTCGCTTTCTCTTTTATGAGTTTGAGGTGCAACCTAGTCTATAATATTACAATGATTCATCTATATGTTAACATGTAGTGCTGTTTTTTTTTTAGTATTTAGCACCTATGTTAATGTTTTTTCATATAAAAAGTAGATTAACCAGATGGTCAAAGAGGCTGCTGCATATGGATCCAAGAATGAATTCAACTCAGAGCTCACAACCATAGAAGAAAATTCACTACATATTTCAACCTCCACAAGGGAACATTATCAAAGCAAATTCTGGAAAAATATTGTGTGTAATCGTAATAAACAAGAGCTTCCACAAACAAAACTCACTCCCAGTTAGTTGTGGACTCGCACCATTGAGGGTGGTGGCACGGCAGTGTCCCATCCATCTCCACCAGAAACTGGTGCAGCCTGAGTCCACCCAACTGCAGAACATGATGGCGAACCAGTGATCAGCTCCACCCCACTGGGCATCGGGATTTGTGCAGACCACTGATCGAAATTCCAAGTGCTCCACCGAATACTCTGTTGGGTAATCTGCTCCTATCGGCAAGTCGCTTCTTGTTGTTCCTCAGACTCCTCTGGCTCTCAGAAAAATAGATCAACCATGACATCCTAGTTATGCCCTTGGTGGATAGCACCTTTCATTTGCAGAACCATCCTGGCCAAAAGCCAGAATAGACACCGATGCTGTGCTTCCCTTGTTGTTGGCAGGGATACCAATATCAACATATCTCATAGGAGAATCAGTATCACAAAAGGCAATTGTAGGGATATTTCCAAGTGCACCTTCCTTGATGGGCTGGTGATCGGTCCTTGGGTCAGTTAAGATGAGAAGACGAGGTTCACTGAACGAGGTCTAAAGCTGGTTACTGAAGGTACCAGGAGTGTGACGACCGGCAATGGCATTAGCACCAATGTGCTGAGCAAACTTCAAAACAGCTCTCTGACCATAGGGTCTGGCAGACTGGACAATGATGTCCTGTGGGTTCTCAATGGCAACAATAACACGAGCTGCCAGTTGAAGCTTCTCCCATGTCTTTCCCAAATTGATGATGTAAATTCCTTCGTTGCGACGCTTGAAGACATATCGCTCCATCCGGAAATCGCAGTTCTTGGTGCCGAGGTGAACTTCGGCTGCTAACATCATCTGTATGTCGGCCTCCCGTGTCATCATTACTTTCTCCATCGCCATTGTTGCTATCTGTTGCTTGGTTTTAGGGTTTTAGAAGAAAGCTCGAACGCAGGGGAACATGTAGTGCTGTAACATTCCATTCCAAGCCTAGGTTGAAATCAGTCTTTCAGATCCTCTGCTTGCACTGCTCAAGTGAACATCCTTTGATTTAATGTATTAATTATCTCACTTATTTCTACAGGATGGCACCATCTAGAATTCATGTTACTTGTGCTCTTGTTTATGAGAAAACCTCTGCAGGCCGAATTCATAAAGGAGTGTGTTCGACATGGATGAAGGTATCAAATTGGACCTAGACAAAACTAGTCTGGTCATGAAGATCTCATCATGACTTGAATAATCATAATTATTGATGGTTTTTGTTATGTGGATCATCTAGACTTGCCTTACCTATGTAAGCTTTTAGAATTTTTCTTGCGCATAGTTTTTATTTTTTTGTTCTTTTCCAGAATGCTTTGCCTTTGGAGGATAGCAATGATTGCAGCTGGGCACCCATTTTTGTGAGGCAATCTAACTTCAGGCTTCCTGCTGATCCTAAAAGTTCCTATTATCATGATTGGCCCTGGCACTGGTTTGGCTCCTTTTAGGGGGTTCTTGCAGGTATAAACGATCTATGGGATGTTGATTCTCTTTAAGTGTATTGTCCTTATTTTTGCATCAGACTTGAACCATTCTACGAAATTTCATTTTAGGAAAGATTAGCTCTGAAGGAAGCTGGAACTGAGCTAGGATCTTCCATTTTATTATTTGGATGCAGGAACCGGAAAGTGTTAACAGGAACACACATCTTCCATTACTCTCTCCCACGTGAGTAATTGTATTCACATCAGTATATTGTATCATGCTAGTTTGACTATATTAAATTAATTCTCTTAGGATAATGTGTGAGATTCATCGTTCATGAGGGGTCCATGTTGTATATAAGTATAGCAAGTAATCATCAAACCACAGGTAGGTTGGTCTTATTTCTTGTCGTGCTCTCCTTAGCCTTTTCTTTCTTAGTTAGTATGCTTGTGTTCCTTCCCTTCTCTTTCTTTTATTTTCACAATTCTGAATAGAGATGGAGATTTGTCTTATCGCATGCATTTGAACAATGTAAATTACTTTCTAGAACCTTTACATGTTGCATAGGGATAACAACAATAGACTTATACATAAATATATAAGTGGGCAATGTACTGGACTTAAGTGCAAACTAAGCCCATGTTGCAAATGTTTCCCCATGATAATTTTATATGCAAGCTATAAACTTCAAATGCTTCCATCTCTGAGTATCGACATCATCTTCATACCACTACTGTACTACTGCTTTGTTTTGCTATTCTATAAATTTTTACAATAGTTAATGTATATTGCACTCGTTTCTTCTACCCGTGTATCATCTTCGTACCAGGTACCGTGCAAATGTTTCCCCATGATATGTTTGAAGTCTTTTTTTATCAAAAGAGGGATAAAAAAACTTCCACAACTGTATACTTGGAGATTTGTTTGTGAGAGGAACATGTTTGGGTAGTAATGCAGAGACAACATGCAACAGTTCAAGTAAACTTAGTTTATTGATTATTTTTTACCTCTCTTGTGTGCTTATAATAAATTGGACCCTATCACAGTTTATTACATTGTTGTGGATAATTTGTTATATATATGCAAGTTATGGATAATTTAGCATTACTCCTCTTGTGTGCAGATTGTTTGTATGGCTTTGGTTCTGTGGTCCCTACATAAAAGATTGAATCAAAAACAAATACAAGCTGACAATGCTGCGGAAATTGAGAAAATCAAAGCTGATTTCAAGTTAATGCAAGAGGAAATTTGGTCACTTAGAGCCAAACAACCTTCACCAACGTCTATGTAGTTTGACAGTTAGACAATGTATTTTGTTAATCGCTAGGAGGCTCGTAACATTCTCTACACTTTCATGTAATCCGACATTTTGACAACGACTTTTGAATGAAATACTTAAACTTGAGTTGTTTTAAATGTTTGATTTTAGATTTAATTTTTTTGTAAAATGTGAAATATGAAATGTTTAATCAGTGCGATATATATATATATATATATATATATATATATATATATATATATATATATATATATATATATATATATATATATATATATATTGCAACAATATCTTCTGTTGCAATAATAATTTAATTAAAAAAATTCAATTACGAACTAGCAACAGAAATATATAAACATTGTAATGGAAAAGTCAGTAACAAAAATGCAACGAAAAAGTCTGTTACAAGAATGCAACAAAAAATGCAACGAAAAAAATCTGTTTCATTCTTGCAACAAAAAATGCAACGAAAAAGTCTGTGCTACAAAAATGCAACAAAAAATGCAACGAAAAAAATCTGCATTTGCACGAATGCAACAAAAAAGTCTGCCGCAACAATGCAACGGAAAAGTTTGTTGCAAGAATGCAATGTAAAAATTAGTTGTTATTTGCAATGCACGCCAACCGCCTCTTGGAAACACATTTGCAACCGAAAATTTTGAAATTGCAACGCTGATTCGTTGCAATATCATGCAACGGAATACATTCGGTTGCATAAAATTTGCAACGAGGGTTTTCCAAACGGAATTTGCAACGAACTTTTTCCGTTTCAATCGTCTAATTGTAACGGAATTTCATTTTTTGCAACGGAATTTTCCGTTGCTATTGCTCTGTTTTCTTGTAGTGTTCTATCGCCGGTTTATCAAAGACTTCTCCAAAATTGCTAAACATTTATGCAATCTTATGGAGAAGGATGCTACTTTTGAGTTTGATGAATATTGCTTGAAAGCTTTCGAAGCATTAAAGGAAAGATTGGTGTCAGCTCCAATTATCATGGCTCCCGATTGGTCCTTGCCGTTTGAGTTGATGTGTGATGCTAGTGACTATGCCATTGGGGCCGTTTTCAGTCAACGACGAGACAAAATCTTTCATGCGGTGTAGTATGCAAGCAAGACTCTCAATGATGCTCAACTTAATTATGCAACAACGGAGAAAGAGTTTCTTGCCATTGTCTTTGCGTTTGACAAGTTTCGGGCATATCTCATTGGTTCGAGGGTTATTATGTACACCGATCATTCGGCGATTAAGTATCTCTTCGCCAAGAAGGATGCTAAGCCCCGATTGATTCGGTGGGTGATTCTACTCCAAGAATTTGACATTGAAATTCGTGACAAGAAGGGAACCGAGAATGTGGTAGCGGATCATTTATCTAGACTTGAGCAAGACAGAATCTCTTCTCCATCTCCTATCAAAGAAGACTTTCCGGATGAAAGCTTATTTTATATCTCTTATGCCACGGTTCCATGGTACGCGGATTATGACAATTACATTGTGAGCAACGTTATCCCTCCGGATTTCTCTTCATCTCAAAGGAAGAAATTTCTCCATGATGTCAAGCAATATGTTTGGGAGGAGCCCTATTTATTCAAATTGGGGAAAGATCAAGTACTTCGGAGATGTGTCCCTTTGGAGGAGCAAATTGTGGTATTGATCCATTGACATTCTTCTCCTTATGGTGGCCACTTTAGTGGATCTTGGACGGCTTGTAAAGTCTTGCAATCGGGTTTCTTTTGGCCTTCTCTCTTCAAGGATGCTCATGAATTTGTGTTAAGATGTGATCGTTGCCAAAGAACCGGAAACATTTCTCGCCGACATGAGATGCCGCTACAAGGGATTCTTGAAGTTGAAGTCTTCGATGTTTGGGGGATAGATTTCATGGGACCATTCACTCCATTTGGAAATTTTCATTTGTTGAAATTTATGGGTTACATCTTGCCAGTTGCCGTTGAATTGAATGTGGAACCCCTCATCAACCGGTTGTTCGATGGAATTCTAGCAAAATTGAAGCACAAAGTAGCCACGACCTACCATCCTACTGGGCAAGTGGAGGTTGATGCCGATTCAACGGTGCTTGCAAAAAAGTGGTGAACCTAAATCACAAGGATTAGTCCCAAAAGCTTGATGACTCACTTTGGGCAATTTGGATCAAGACTCCTATTGGGATGACTCCGTATCAAATGGTGTTTGGAAGGTCTTGCCATCTCCCGGTAGAACTAGAGCATAAGGCATATTGGGCTATCCAAAAGCTCAATTTTGACTTCGAGGTCGCCGGTGAGAAAAGATTATTGCAATTGGAAGAGTTGGAAGAGCTTAGTCAAAGAGCCTATGACAATGCAAAATTGTATAAGGAGCGAACGAAGAAGTGGCATGACAAGCACATTTTGCTAAGATCTTTTCATCCGGGACAACAAGTGCTCCTATACAACTCAAGGTTGAGACTCTTTCCGGGCAAGCTCAAATCCCGATGGTCGGGACCATTTTCGGTTGTTTCCATTTCCCCTCATGGAGTAGTGGAAGTGAAAGATGATGCTACCCAATCAACATTCAAAGTCAATGGTCAACGCTTAAAGGTATATTTGGGTTGTGATTTGCAAAAGAAAGAACCTTCCATCCTCCTCAACGATCCGGAAATACAATGATGCGAGCAAGAAAGTCAAGCTAAAGACTTTAAATTAGAACTATTCGTATCGGTTTTCTCTTCCCTCTCTTTTTATTTATTTGTTTTTATAGTTTTTGTATTTATATGCATGTGTCGCTTTTCGAAGCCCTCCCAAGTTTGTGGGTTTATAGGGAGGTGTATATAGTGTCCCCTCGCAAAAATATTTTTCTTTTTATTTGCTTTTCATGGGGAGTCGTGATTAATACCCTACCTTGGTATGTTCATGAACATTGAGGGCAATGTTCGGTTCTAAGTTTGGGGGTGGGGTTAGCATTATTTTTGCCCTCGATTTTTGAGGAAATTTTGAAAATTGTTAGAAAATTTCAAGCTAGTTTGGACCCCATTAATTATTCTTTGATCATTCATCTCATCATTTTGGCGCTCATAGAGTTGTATGTGCATTATTTTATTGGATTCGGTCTTGAGATTATTACATGCTAGCTATCCCTCATTCATGTAAATAATGCCCATGCGTGGATCTCTTGATAAATTTTTAAGCTAAGCTCTAGCTTTGGTTGTGCATGTGTTATGAGTACCTTGTTGTGAGTTTTGATACCGTTAGATGATCTTGAGATTGATGAATAGCTTGGCTTGTGTGTATGACAATAGCATGATATAGGCCATGTTTGACTCGTTTGTGCCATATCGACCTACCCATGTTCACATTAAATCCCTAGTGTCTCATTTGAGCCTTAATAAAAGAATGGTGTGTGCAAGAGCACATAATGACCCCCATTCACCTTCATTTCTATCACCTACATTGACTTATCCTATGAGCCTATATACTTTATCCAACCCTTTGAGAGAGCACTTGGTGAAATGAATTTTTAAATTTATGTCTTGGAGGGAGTATGTGCTTCATGGAAGTATTGTTCTTCATGTATTGGTGTGGTGTGATTTAATCTTGGTTGATGAGTTGGGGGTTGTTTATCTTATAAAAAGGGGCCCTTGTAAATTAAAAAAAAAATCAAAAGTGAAGGGCAACCCAAAATTATGAACCATTTGTGCTTTAAAGTTATTCAAAGAGGGGTATTGTGGGATGAAAAAAAAATATTATTTGTGGTAGTTTGATATACTCTCAACCCCAAGTTCTTGATATTAAAAAAAAAGAAAGAAAGAAGAAGCTAAGTTTGGGGGTTGTTGAGAAAAAAAATGGTGAGTTATGATGGAGTATGTTGTTTCATGAAGCTAGACTTGAGTGTGATTTTGAAGGCTTCACTTGTGCTCTCTTGTCTTGATTCCCTTCCCTTCATTTGTAGCTCAACTTTGGCCTAAAGTTACAAGCTTTATGAAAGTCCTATTGATATTGTCATGCCATGAGTTTTTGCCTTGTGAAGTATATATCTCTTTCGGTTTCATGGCTTATGCTTGGTATCTCATTGAATGTTCAATCCTAGCTAGAGTGATGCTATTTAGTCATGAGCTTGTGCTTCATGTTTTTAAGTAAGTGTTGGAGGAAAGTTGCTAGCATTGAAATCACATTATACCTTGGTTATGCATTTTTATAATCTTGAGTTTGATTTCTTTCATGGTAATGCATGTGGGATCTTGATTGAGTGCCTTCTTCATTCCATCGTTGTCTCGAGCTTCTCCATAATCCATATTTCTCTTTGCTCGGGATGATCAAAGCTTAAGTTTGGGGGTGTTGATAAGCTTATAATTTTCTATTATTTTCATTAATTTTTCAAAATTTTATTGGTTATTTTGAGCTTTGGTTGATAATTAATTGCATTTGAGATCCTATTTTTATGTATTTTGTGCTTCATGTAGATATTCGGGGTTTTATGGCTCAATATATGCAAATCGAGGACATTCCGGGCTTCAATGTTAAGTTTGGACACTTGCCGTTAAGTTTCGTTAAGGATTTCAAAGCACAGAAGGCAACAACAACCTAACAGAGTTAACGGTGGACTAAATTGCAAAGTCTGGGGCGAAGGACTTCTAAAGCAGATTCAAGAAGGCAGGAAAGCAACTGATACCGGCCATTCTCTCATTAATGCGCTGTCGGCTTGTGGAAGAGCCACGTCGCCGGTCCCTTAGTGGCTGACCCGCGCGTCCTCCCATCTGGATCGGGTCAACCCACGTTCTGCCTTGCCCCATCCGGCCCACCTACCTCCCTTCCAGCCCACTTCCCTCTCTCCT
Organism: Codonopsis lanceolata; assembly: GCA_013146195.2. Lineage (NCBI taxonomy): Eukaryota > Viridiplantae > Streptophyta > Magnoliopsida > Asterales > Campanulaceae > Codonopsis > Codonopsis lanceolata. The sequence continues at coordinate 41,524,394 of CM028377.1, forward strand.
CCTAGCCCAGTTCCATTAGGTTTGACCCGCGCTCCATTCCCTGGGCTAACCCTGACCCTAGCGCGACCCATCTCCCTTTTCTTACCCCTTTTTGCCCTCAAATCTTATTTGAACTTCCAAATTTTCCCCCCTTGTGCCCTAGCAGCCTTGGAAATTAATCTGGGAGCAAAATTTTCGGTAGAAAACTAAGGGCTGGAACCAAAGAAGAGAAAGGGGCTGGAACAAAAAAATCTGAAAGAAAGAATTGAATGAGGGAACTGGAAGCAGAACCAGCCGCCATTTCTCACTCAATTTTCATTCTCTTCATTGTTCCTCCACTATTGTTCAAGCCAAGGAATTTCAATCATCTCCTTCATTGTAAAGTATTATACACTTTAATTTATATTTTTATTTAATGATGATATTTTTGATTGAATGTTTGATTTATTTCTTTAGCATTATGAACTAAATTAATTGCATAAGGTTTTGATATATGTTGGCTTGAATGTTGTGATTTAAATTTTGGGTTTTGTTATTAATTGCTATTCATTAATTTTTGGGTATTATGTTGTGCTCTTAATGCTTGTAGTGATTTGATCACCCATTACATAATTATAAAAATTGTTTAGTGCATGAAAATGACTTGATAATTTTGGAAAATACAACATAGTTGTTTTGGGTTGGGTTAATCTAAGTTATTAATCCTCTTTAAAATAGTCAATTGGGGTTTTGTGTTTGGAAGCGATTAATTTGATAAATTCATACGTAGCAAAAGCTCGTAAATTTATACCGTTAATTAGCACCGTTATACGAAGCGAAAGCCCTTAACGGTGATTTTTGAATCCCCGACTTCCAAAAATAGAATAGTTTTAATAGCAACCCCTTATTAAATCACAACGGAAGAGCCAATTGAAAATCAAAACCCTAGATCCCCTCTCCTTGGAGTCAACCTCATTTTAATATTGCTTTATTTAATTTCTTGTTTTAGCTTAATTATTAGTTAATTCTCTCAAAATCGATAGTCTAAATATAGTTAAAATTGCAACGTGCTTGGTACTTATTAAAAACAACCAAATTGCTTCCTCGTGGGATCGACATTCTACTTTATCACTGTATTACTTGTTTGACTGGATATTCTTGTCCGTGTGCGTTTTCGCAACCAACAAGCGCCATTGTGATTAGCAGACACATGTCCATTATTTATTTGATTTAGTGACACAACCTCGGGATTCCTTATTGGAATCCGGGTCGGGTCGTCACAGAAAAGGTCCCGGAGGTAGATCTCATCCTTACTTTCAAATTAAAGTTTTGGTTTTGATATCGTTTTTTGTTTTTTCTACTATCCTATTTGAGATTTGTGATTCTAAGTATAATTTTTATATGCGGATTCACTTTTGACCCTTCAATTATTAACATTTGCTAGTAAAATCCCTTAATATTAGTAAGTGTTATAGACACCCTAATTTCATACCCTACGATATTATGTCCTAAACAATGATAAAGATATAATTTATAATTAGATTGGATTAACTGACATTACTTTCCGTTAATGTGTCAGGTAACATGACTTAACGGGAGTTAATAGAATTATATGAAACTTGAGAAGGGCTTAACTGAAAACATAAAAATGCAGTAAAAACTCAAAGGGGATCCGTTCCCCACCCTTGGAGCCGCTCCCAAGGGTGGGAGTCGCACCTTCTTTCCCTTTGTCTTCCTCTCCAGCTTACACCTGGAGCCATGCAATATCAGTAAATGATCCTGAGCCTCCGGTAGCCAGTCATCGCAAACGTCTATAAAATGAGGCCTTTGGCTTCTCATTTCATACAACCAAACACACACACACACACACCCTCAAACACACACTCAAGCACACACACCACCCGAAGAACTCTCTCCCTCTGTCGAAGAAGAAAGTCTCCTCCCTTGCCCAACCACGAGAGCGTTCCTCCTCCTTGCCCCGAGAAAACCTCCTCACCCAAGCGAGCCATCCGAGCCTCAATCCTTACCCCCAACAAGTCGATCCAAAAACCACAAGATATTGTTACGCTACCCAAAAAAAACGACAAGATAACAAGACTACAAGACAAGAAAATGACTTTATTTCTCGGAAGGACAGTGGAAGCACACCTAGAAATGAAAAACGCCTAGTGAACTTAAGCCTAAGCGTATATACCGGGTTTGAGACATTAATGCTTTAAGAGGTAGATAACCATCTACTAGTCTTTTTCCGTTATTGTTAAATGTAGAATAATTATATTATGCATGCTTTGTAAATATTAGACATAAACAATGTTATAATTAGTTAAATTATAAATAAACATTATGCATGTGTATAAATAAATGTACATGAAAGTTTTTTTAAGGAATTTTTTCGGTCTATTAGAAAAGCCTTGACCAGGACTGCCAACTTGGTTTCTCATAGTGGTAAGCTAACTTTGATCAAGAGTCCTTTGTCTTCTCTGCCTATCCACCTAATCTCAGTCCTTCCTCAATAGGTTTTGATTACTTTAATTTTATCTTTTCCAATTTCTTTATATTCAAATATATATATATATATATATATATAAACATATTATTTTTTAGACTAAATATATTTAAAAACATGTTATTTTAATAAAACTCTAAAAATGAGACCAAAAAGATAAGTTGAGTGTCTAATCACTTATTAACTAGTAACTTAGTCCCGTATCTATATTTTTTGATAATATTTAGTTTTTTCTTTATTTAATCCTAAAATAGAAATGACGAATCTATAAGAGTCCTCGACGAGACCAAACACATTTCAAGCGCTTAAATTTTGAAACAACTCGTTTTTTAATAACGTGGGGGTTGCGAAACGAAGTTCTTACAGTGATATTTCAGTCTTTTTGAATACTTTCATCCAACAAAACAAATAACATAACAAACTAACGACATCCATTTTTTAAACTAAAATGACACTGTTGATAAAATATAATGATTAAATTGTGAAAAATGATAATATGGAATTGAGAATTAAGCCAAGTTCAAAAGGGTAAAGACAAAATAAGGACAGTGAAGAAGGGGCATAGTGGTCCATGAAAAATGTGGCGTGCATTAACGGCATAAATATAAATAAAGGCACCTTAAAAGTCTGTCTGCAACGCTCTGTAAATCCACAGTCCCTCCCCACCAGTCCCGTCCCTGTACACACACACAAACAAACTACGGAGTGTATGTAATAAAGTAGTATCAATAGTAGTACTATATACACTTTCTCTCTCCCTCTCTCTTCTTTCATTTTCCTGCAAAATTGATGGCGAGGAGACTGTTTAATGATTCAGGGAATGCATACAGGGAGACAACTTCATCAGTATTGCCAGTTCTTCGTCATTTCTCACGATTTACATTCATTCACGTACTCAGAAACAGAATATTTTTTTATTTATACACTGTATTGAGGTAGAGTGATCTCGAGATTCGCACTAAAAGAGAAATTAGCGGATCAGGAGGAGGAGGAGGAGGAGGATTGAAGGCGAAGGCGGCGCGAATTAAGACTATCGGGTTGGTGTAATATTGGGCTATCGTCTTTAATGGCATCATCAATGTGATTTTATAAAATCCTTTTTAGAAAATTGAGGTTTCAATTTGAGTTAGGTTTGTGTTCGTGCAAAAAAAAAAAAACCGAGTTTTGGTTGGTGGGGTTGTCTTGTCTTGGTATGGGTTGAAATTGGTAAGAATTTCTTGGGGGTGTTGCTTTGAGGGTTTTGATTTGTTGTTGACCCACTCTGGAAGTGGGTTTTTGAGCATTTGTAAAGAGGATTCTGGTGGGCGGAGATTTGCAGTTTTTTTTTTTTTTGGCCGGGGTGTGTGAAAATGAAGTTTATGAAGCTGGGATCAAAGCCTGATGTCTTCCAAACTCAAGGCAACTCTGTCAGGTAATTCAGTTTGCATTGTGCGTGCGTGTGTGTGGGTTTTTGAGTGTGGGTGTGTCCTATAGGCTTTGATAATTGTTGCAATTCTGCAGAATGCATTGATGATTTTTTTTTTTTCATTTTTGTTGATTTAATCACTTCTAATGCACATTAACAAGTAATCCTGTATGCATCGTATCGTTCCACCTGTACATGTTTGAAAAGTCTAATTATTAAAAGGTACTCCTCTTTCTAGGCAAATAGTTCACTGCACAATTTTGGGGTCTTTCACATAAAGAGTCCACTTTAGAAAATTATGTTTAAAATTTTTATAATCTTTTTTCTTTACTCTCTTCATGTGTTGCACTCATATTGGTTGTGATTAACTGTTTTTGTGATTGTAACAAACTCCAATGCTACTTATATATCCCTAAATTAATAAACTTTTCAAATATGAACTTTTTGGGTGGAGTAGAGAGAAGTATATATAACTAGCTTTAAAGTTTGTCATAATTACAAAAATGTTTGAGTGTAATCAATATGTTAATATCAAATGTGGAGTTTTTAGTTGAAAAGTTATGGATATGATAAACATGATTGTTTGAAAGTGGACTCTTAAAGTAAAACATTTCAAAATAGTATAATGGACTCTATGCCCGGAAGAGAGGGAGTGAAATTTTAACTCAATCAGCTTCATTACAATCTACCAAGTTTCTCTTATTATAGCTCATTGGTTGTCTTAACTACAATGGCTGATTTTATCTTTTGTTAAATATTTTATTAGTCCATTTGTGTTACTTTGGATTAGACATTAATAGATCTAATCATGTAGGTATGTGTCTTCTGAACTGGCAACAGATGTCACTGTCAGTATTGGCGAAGTAAAGTTTTACCTTCACAAGGTAATTCTTGTTAATTGTTTCATTATGTGAAAAATTACGATACCTACGTATTTAAATTCTTTGTACATATGTTATTGTTTCCTGCCGTACTTCATTTCTTTAAATTTCCATGGAGTAAATAGTGGCGTACCAATCTTATTAATTTTTTATTTTCTATTTTATTTAGTTTACCTAACAAGAAGCCAGCTCATGAAGTAAAACGAAATGGCAAATTACAAGCTCCCATGCGGTAAAATAACTAAATGGGTGAAAAATTAGAGAAGACAAGAAGTCATCTTATAATATATTGAAGAGAGGGAAGAAAGTACAAAAAAAGCTAGCAGGAAGTCGGGTCATAAGTGGAAAGATTAAACGTAAATATGACAGAAGACGAGCACAAGAAATAAAATAACTAATGTGCTAAATATAAGAAAAACAATTGTCTTAGGAAGATAAGAGAGAATTTGTTTGCGGGAGGTGGTGGGTCGAGGTATTCTGATTGAGAAAGACATACCAGGCATCGCCAGGGCAGAGAATTTCTATCATGCTATAATCCGACATCATACAGCAGATCAACCAGTGTCTCCGCTCCAATTTTCCACCAGGTACGCAGGTAATGGCTGGAGTAGTTGAATCTCTAACTGCTATTGGCCATATCAAACTAAAGTGAAGGAGAAATGTATCAGTCACCTCTTTAGTAGATAGTCACATCGTTTTTAAAATTTCCTTGATTATCCTTACCATTCGTAGATAATCTTTGGAAAAGTGCCACTGGGATCTTACCCTTTTTGCACGTGAAGGAGAAGCTATAGTATTAAGGTTGATGGGATTGGTAATGGCATGTTTAGCCACCTCGATGTCCACATTGTTATCATGGGATGAAGATAACTAATATGTTGCTGCTTGTTCGAATCTTTTGTCCAATATCTGCTTGTGAATAGGTTTAGCATTGTGTAGTTAGTTTTGTATACGACAGGTGTACAAAGGATGCGTCTCTGTTTTGGCCCTCTTATTTCTTAATATATATTTTTACTTATCAAAAAAATAAAAAAATCTGGAACTTGGAATGTTAATGAAGAGAAATATGTGAAATGCCAGAAATTGCTAGGGCAACATTGTTAAGAGTTTTTTTATTTCACAAATTTCTTGCATTAAGATTTAGGAAAAATCGCCATTTGTGAGTGTTCAGTGTTCCTATTGCGAAATAATTATGAGCATAGGTTTGTTGCATGGTCCACTACTCAATTTGACTATGTCCACAGACAGAGGAAGGAGAGATTCACTATCATTGAAACTTGAAGAGTACAAAGATGTGGACAAACTTTTTGTTTTGATAAGTAAGATGTGGACATAAACATAGTCATATATTACACTTGGTAATGGACAAAATAAAGAAGATAATATGATGTGACTAATCAAAGTACATCAGCATAACATACTCAGCCCAAATAACATGTTACAGAATGCTAATAATCGTCCTGTTTGACGGGCACACAATTAAGAAAAACCAATTGACTCTATTATAAATATTGGTATAATGTATAATTTCCTTTAAAGCATTTAGGCAGATGACCATAATTAAAGTAGGAAGAAAAAGTAAGGGTAAAGTGGTAATGTGTTTTCCTAAAAAGAAAAGTTTAGAAATAGGACCTTTGCACCTTTGATCCGATACCAAATGATACGCACCTCGTGAGAGACTCTCTAAAGGAACAATTTATACACACTGCACGAAGCTAACATCGATATGAAGTTATGAACTATGAAGTTGGTGGTAAGGACACCTTGCCCTCGAATCCTATGCAATTGAGAACCTTGGCATGAATGCCGCAACCCACAATTGATGTAACAAGAATCTAAGTATTGTGTAAGACGCCACAAATCGGGATGGAAGACACGATTGATAGGTCACAGATTTGAACAACCACAAGTTAATCCTGTAGATGTTCAAAACAGTTCGCGAAGAACCAAGAAAGTTTTGGAATAAAAACTCACAATTTTGATATCAATTATAAGGTGTAACTTTTACAATGAAATAAGAACCTATCTATAGTGTTTATAAAACCAAAACAAACCTTGGAAGACTAGGGAACTCGGAACCTATCAATTAGAAAACAACTAATTAATTACCAAAAACAACCAAGCTGAAAACGGCGCGGTGCGGGCACTTGGATGTGGATGGCACATGTGTGGAAACTTCTGAGACATCTGCTCAATTTGGCACAGTTGCTCAGCCCCTCATGGCGCGAGCGCACTAACTTCTGAGAATTTTGTCCAAATTTCTGACTCAGGCGCGGTCGCGCAGGCTATCGTGGCGTGGGCGCGCCTGAAGCTGATTTCATCTTCTTCAATCTTTCCAACTTTCAGAACTGCAAAATCATTCACCATGCCTTGTATAACATTGGTGTATTGCTCTTCATTCTTCAAGTCTCTTCCTTCATGCTTTGACGGTCTTGCTTCCAAATCCAAGGCTTCTCGAACTAACATGTGTACCTCTTTGCGAATCCTCTTTGCACGTGCTCTTGTGATTGGTCCACTTGACACTTTCAATGGTGTGGAATCCTCATTGGAACCTTGGGACTCGTCAGGTTTCAGTACCCACAAACTTTAACTTATGAACAGAAAAGCCTGGCAGCCTATGTTAGTCTTAAGACAAATTACAAAACTGTCCTTAGTAAACAAACTTCAAATAACAACAATAGATAATAGATAATTAGGGCAGGCATATCCAACAGTTCTTGGGACTCCTCTAACTGCATCAAGTGGTCCAGTGGCTGTGCATCTAGTCTACCTCTGTATTTCGTACTAGCTATGCTTTTGAACTGTGTTATAGAAGTTTTCCTTGAAGGGAGAGATACCTGACACACTAGTAGAAGGCTATTGAGTGAACTTGCAAATATATGAAGCGGATATTATCATAATATGAACTTTTTTTCTTTCAATAATGCATACAAACTTATGCACAGCCAAGGAAATAATGTGTCCTGATTCGTATGCAGGGTCTATTATTATTATTTTGTTACTTATCAAAAAAAATATTATTATTTTGTTTTTAATTGGCATGTGTAACTTCTGTATGACTCATGGTTCCATGCGTAAATGGATAGAAGCAACTGTCTATCTATCTTTTGCTTCTTTACTTAGTTTACTGCGCAGGTTACTTATGATGGTTAATTTTGAAATCTACTGTTTCAGTTTCCATTATTGTCCAAGAGCAACCGCATGCAGAAGTTAGTACTGAAAGCTAGCGAGGATAGTTCAGATGAAATTCAACTTTTTGATTTTCCTGGTGGAGCAAAAGCCTTTGAGATTTGTGCCAAGTTCTGCTATGGAATCATAGTAACTCTCAATCCATACAATGTCGTGGCTGCTCGTTGTGCTGCTGAGTACCTTGAGATGACTGAAGATATGGACCGAGGAAACCTAATATTCAAAATTGAGGTATTTCTCAATTCCAGTGTCTTCCGAAGCTGGAAAGATTCCATTATTGTGCTCCAAATGACCAGATCTCTTTTACCATGGTCTGAAAATCTGAAGGTTGTTGGGAGATGCATTGATTCCATTGCATCTAAAACCTCCGTGGACCCATCAAGTATTAATTGGTCTTATACTTATAACCGGAGATTAGCTGTTGTGGATAAAGTAACTGAGATTGAGTTGAAATTCCCTAATAAAATTGATTCTGTTCCAAAGGATTGGTGGGTTGAAGATATATGTGAATTGGAGATTGAACTCTACAAACGAGTTATGATTGCTGTTAAATCAAAGGGAAGAATGAATGGCAATGTGATTGGGGAAGCACTGAAGACATATGCCATCAGGTGGTTGCCAGATTCTGTAGATGCTTTAGTATCAGAAGTTCATTACAAGAGGAACAAGTCTTTGGTTGAAACAATAATTCACTTACTGCCTTTTGACAAAGGTGTCAGTTGTTCTTGTAGTTTCTTGCTCAAAATATTGAAAGTTGCCATTCTTGTTGGGGCAGATGATTCATCAAGGGAAGAATTGATCAGTTCGATTAGTCTGAAGCTGGATGAGGCTTCTGTTAATGATCTATTCATCCCGGCGCAGTCTCCGCAAACGACTATTTATGATATAGAACTAGTGCGATGCCTCGTAAATCGATTTGTGATGAATGAAAAACGTTGTCGGGATTCAAATGTTGAGAAGAATGGGAAGAGCATTATTGGTGATTTTGTCTTGGGGCATGGATCCTGGTTAAATGTCGGAAAACTGATTGATGGGTATCTTGCTGAAGTTTCTCGTGATTCGAACCTTTCTATCTGCAGTTTTATTGACTTGTCGCAATCAATCCCAGAGTCAGCAAGACCAATTCATGATAGACTCTATTGGGCCATTGATATCTACCTGAAGGTAAGGCTTCCTACAGACCACTTGTACTTGTATTTTCTCAGTAATGTGGTTTGCAATGAATCTTTTTGCAGTTATGAGTTACCTACACTAATTGATTATTATACAAAGAAATGAACAATTATGAACACTACTACTAGTATCAGATCTAAAATGAATTCAGGAGTCGCTGTCCTAGGCATCATCAGCTAATGGTTGGATCCTTTTCTATCAAGATAGGAAAAGCAGTAGTAGCTCCTGTCCTTGTGGCTTGGGGTCCAAAGAAAAAAATATAGAAAAATTGAATCACTATGCTGTAGACTTGTGGTTGTCCATTTTCAGGTTGCTTTATGGCAGATGTTTCCCTTGACTTGCCATTAAATTGTTTACTTTTCAGTGTTTAGTTACTGGGTTTTAAACAAAATCATACATGAATCTTCCCATCCAATGGGAAATTTTTAAAAATCTAAACCAAATCAATAGAAGATTTGAAGAGAAAAGTATCACTGGATGAACCCATCCTCCCTCCTGCGTCTTGCTACCCCCTTCCCCTTTCCATGTGTCATCATTGTAGTGGATAGCATTTTATTTCCCCCCCATTGCCTTTCTTGACCAACTTTCAGCCAAAAAAATTAATTTTTTTATTTTTTTACCTGAATTAAAGTACACATTTTTACCTATAAATAAATACTTGGTTTGTTTAATTTGGATATAAAAAAAAAAACTATGATTTTTTCAAGTTTCTAGCTATTTTTCTGTAAAAATATTAAATTAATAGAATAAAGATGGTGGGGTATGTAAATGTGTTGGATTTTGTGCCACGATGGAATGATTTTTTGGTTTTGAATCAAATGAGTATCAAATGAATTATTTTATTGGTTTTTAATGGGTTTTGTTTGATTTTTGGTTTGATTGAATCAAACCATTGTACTTGTGCCCTTCTTTTCTGGTACACTGAATGCTACCTTTGTTTTGAAGCACTCATTAGTATCATGTCTGCAGGAGCACCCGAACTTGACAAAAGGTGAAAAGAAGAACGTATGTAGGCTTATAGATGTGAAGAAATTGTCCATCGATGCGTCCATGCATGCAGCACAGAACGAGCGACTTCCACTTCGAGTTGTGGTACAAGTCCTTTTTTTTGAGCAGGTTAGAGCAGCTGCTGGGGTTCAATCTCTTACGAACATGCAAGAGGCGTTACATTCCTCTACTAACCCTGAAGAAGACTGGGCGATGACAGCACCAGGACGCTCCAAATCCCTAAGGAAACAGCTGAATGAAATGAAGTTAAAAGAAGATTTTTCAAAAAACAGTAAGTTGATTAAGAAGGGTAGTCGAAAGAGTGGAAGTGCTATGCAATTGCTGCCATCTCGCTCTAGGAGGATTTTCGATAAGTTGTGGAGTGTGGGTAAAGGGCATGCTAGACATCGGGAGAATAAGAGCTCGGAAACATCTGGTAGTTCCCATAGCCCAACTTCAATGATTCCCGGAGAGACCAACTCGACTGGTTCATCTTCGCGACGCCGGAGGCATTCTATCTCATAGAGCAAGTATTTAGGGGTTTATTTCAACATAAAGGCAGAATGATGATTCAGCCATGGAAGTGTAAAAAGAGGTAGGATGTAATCTTAATAGGTGATATTTTACTCCACAAAGTAGTTCATTGTACCATGATCTTTATCTATATATGTTGATACCTTCTAGTTTATGTGAAGGCCATTTTTCTTTTCGTCTGCAAATTGTCATCGTCTTCAATATCGTTTGTTGGGTTTTAAAGGAACTGAGAAGACTAGTTTCGAATTTCAGGAATCATATATGGCAATAACCTATATGTAAAACGGTTTTATGAATATTTTTTGTAAGATGGTGTATTAGTGGGTTAAGTTGTGACTTGTGAGAGTACGATTCCATCTTACGAAGACGGGTCTTACAAGAGACTTACTGATCATATATTCAAGGCTTCAGTCCTCCCCCCCCTCCTAACGACACACAAAAGGAATTGAGTTTTTATTTGGAACCATTTAATAGATTGAAAACTAAAACAGAATAAAAACGTGTCAATATATTTTTTTAATATATGAAAAGTACATAAACTATCAATTATTACAATGATCGATGCATATAGGGGTGGCAAAATGAGTATTTTAGATAATTATGAGTTAGTCTATTCTCTATGGTTATCCATGAATAATAAATTAACACATAATTATCCATAATACCAATTTTGTCACCTCTTAGATGCATATCAACACAGTTTTTATATTATTTCATTCAACGGCGAAAAATTTTAGGCTGCGTGTATTTTTTTTTACATTGTAGTGTATAAAAATAAACTATATATATATATATATATATATATATATATATATATATATATATATATATATATATATATATATATATAAATGATTAATCTATAATTTGGTCCTTAAATTTCACTTTTGCTGACATATTAGTTCCTCATACTGCTGTTATCTTAAACATAATCGTTAAAATTTCTTTAAAAAGACAAAATTGCCCTTAATTGAGTCTGACTAGGATACATAGGTGGAGTAAACTTTGGTGGGAATGTATAAACATCTCATTTTATGCCTCTCTCAACCTTACCCAGTAAAACCCAAATTTTCATCCTCAAACAAATGAGAAAAACATTGTACTCCAAGGATTTTTCACTAGGTCGAGTAAAAACATTGTATTGTTAAATTTGAAATGAAAGAAACATTAAATATAGAACCGATTACAAACAAAAACCATGATCATTAAATAAACAAAAAACAATAAAACTCACATCAAGAACAACATAAACCCGAAAATTTTAATTCTAATTCTTTGAATTCGAAAAAGGGAAGGGATAAGTGATAATCACACCCCCAAATTCCTATTTTATACTACATTTATCTCTACACCCCACTAATTTCTCACATCTCTCTCAACACCCCACCTAACTACTCAATTTACTCTTTTCTATTCAATCCAATTAATAACCCACCAACCAAATTAATTACTAATCTACTCATTCTAACCAACCAATTTATCAACTCGCTTCCCAAGCCACCCTTCCTTCCCAAACCTGGCTGAATTGATACAACGCAAAACAACAAGGTTGGATTGATACAACGCCACACTCCCTCTTGTGCGTCCTGTATGAAGCTTCAACAACAACAAAACAGCAAGACTCTCAGTTCATAATTTTGGAATCAACAAGCTTGCACATACTTTCTCTCTCTCTCTCTCTCTCTCTCTCTATTTTGAGACCTACTACAATGTCTTCAAGCTTAGGTATGAATTTCCATCCTCCTCTACATTTGAATACTAGTTATAAATTTAAATTTAAGTATCAATAATAATGTAGGATTATTTCATTCATAACTTTGGGTTGCATTTGTTAAAAAATAGAATTTTTTTTTAGAAATCTTTATATAGTCCCACGGTTTGGACCTGGTTTGATGAACACCCCTAGTGGTGTACATCCAGCACTGGCCAAACAGGTCTTAGGGTGTTCATCTCACACTGGCCACACACATTGCAATCTGTTCATGCCATGTTGATCGAAAATTCCCACTAGTGTTTATCTCATGGTGGCCGAACATGAGCCAAGGTGTTCATGTCATGCTGGCTGAACACAAGCAAAGCCGCAAAGGTGTTCATGTCATGCTGACCGAACAACTCTAAATCTGTTCATCACACATTGGCCGAATTCTCCTTTAGATGTTCATCACACTGGCCGAATTTATGCCTGAGCACATTTTTTTACGTGGTTTTTTTGTGTTGGAACTAGAACCTAAGTATGACTTATTTTATGTGATGTTTACAGGAAAAACAATCACACTACTACAATGTCTTCAAGCTTATGTATGAATTTCCATCCTCCTCTACATTTGAATACTAGTTATAAATTTAAATTTAAGTATCAATAATAATGTAGGATTATTTCATTCATAATTTTTGGTTGCATTTGTTAAAAAATAGAATTGTTTTTTGAAATCTTTATACAGCCCACGGTTCGGACCTGGTTTGATGAACACCCCTAGTGGTGTTCATCCAGCACTGGCCGAACAGGTCTTAGGGAGTTCATCTCACACTGGCCACACACATTGCAATCTGTTCATGCCATGTTGATCGAACATTCCCACTAGTGTTTATCTCATGGTGGCCGAACACGAGCAAAGGTGTTCATGTCACACAAGCAAATGTGTTCATGTCATGCTGACCGAACAACTCTAAATCTGTTCATCACACATTGGTCGAATTCTCCTTTAGATGTTCATCACACTGGCCGAATTTATGCCTGAGCACATTTTTTTACGTGTTTTTTGTGTGTTGGAACTCGAACCTAAGTATGACTTATTTTATGTGATGTTTACAGGAAAAACAATCACACTACTACAATGTCTTCAAGCTTATGTATGAATTTCCATCCTCCTCTACATTTGAATACTAGTTATAAATTTAAATTTAAGTATCAATAATAATGTAGGATTATTTCATTCATAATTTTTGGTTGCATTTGTTAAAAAATAGATTTTTTTTTTTTGAAATCTTTATACAGCCCACGGTTCGGACCTAGTTTGATGAACACCCCTAGTGGTGTTCATCCAGCACTGGCCGAATAGGTCTTAGGGTGTTCATCTCACGCTGGCCACACACATTGCAATCTGTTCATGCCATGTTTGATCGAACATTCCCACTAGTGTTTATCTCATGGTGGCCGAACACGAGCCAAGGTGTTCATGTCATGCTGGCTGAACACAAGCAAATGTGTTCATGTCATGCTGACCGAAAAACTCTAAATCTGTTCATCACACATTGGCCGAATTCTCCTTTAGATGTTCATCACACTGACCGAATTTATGCCTGAGCACATTTTTTTACGTGGTTTTTTTGTGTTGGAACTAGAACCTAAGTATGACTTATTTTATGTGATGTTTACAGGAAAAACAATCACACTACTACAATGTCTTCAAGCTTATGTATGAATTTCCATCCTCCTCTACATTTGAATACTAGTTATAAATTTAAATTTAAGTATCAATAATAATGTAGGATTATTTCATTCATAATATTTGGTTGCATTTGTTAAAAAATAGATTTTTTTTTTGAAATCTTTATACAGCCCACGGTTCGGACCTGGTTTGATTAACACCCCTAGTGGTGTTCATCCAAAGATCGGCCGAACAGTCTTAAGGAGTTCATTCATCTCACACTGGCCACACACATTGCAATCTGTTCATGCCATGTTGATCGAACATTCCCGCTAGTGTTGATCTCATGGTGGCCGAACACGAGCCAAGGTGTTCATGTCATGCTGGCAGAACACAAGCAAATGTGTTCATGTCATGCTGACCGAACAACTCTAAATCTGTTTATCACACATTGGCCGAATTCTCCTTTAGATTTTCATCACACTGGCCGAATTTATGCCTGAGCACATTTTTTTACGTGGTTTTTTTGTGTTGGAACTAGAACCTAAGTATGACTTATTTTATGTGATGTTTACAGGAAAAACAATCACAAAAATGTATTCAAGGACAAGGAGAAGGCCGACGACAGCCGCTAGAAAAGAGATGGAACAACGTCAACAAGAACAAGAAGTACAAGTCCAACAATTGCATGAGATGTTGTAGGATCATGAGCAGGGGCAAGGGCAGGAACACGAGCAAGGGCAAAAACATGAGCATGCACATTTTCAGCCGGATATTGAGCATTTTCAGCAGGATCATGAGTCTTTTCAACCCGATCATGAGCCTTTTCAGTACGATCACGAGCCTTTTTAGCACGAGCAGGAGTAGGAACATTTATTTGGGGCTCAGATTGAGCGTGGATTTCCTGGTGGTCCACGTGATACATCGTTGCTGACTTTGTATGAGTCACACGTAGCTGCATATAGTTGGGCTGGTAAAGAAGAGTATGTAATTCTAAAAAGGTATAATCACACACAGAAACAACTTAATTAGGTGATTCCTAATGATGACGCTCTGAGGGCCTTTCGAGCTATTGTGAGGGGAAGTGCACTATATCGACTAAGGCGGATATGCTATGTTGATGTGAATAAGGTGTTGGTTTATGATTTCGTGGAACGATGGCATCCATAGACTAACACTTTCCATATGCCTTTCGGGGAGATGACTATTACTTTAGATGATATATTTTGTCTTCTCGGTCTTCCGATTATGGGTGATCCATTATCTTCTTCTACTACTAGGGATGTCAATGCTTCATATGTCAGTCACATGTTGGGAGTGCCACTTGAAGAGGTTTTTGAGGGAATGGGGAATACGAAGGGGGCTTTGGTGACATTGGAGTGGCTACATGTGAGGTTTAATGATGATGTCTCATCGGATGATAGGGTGGGTTGTGCTGCGAGGGCGTACTTTTTATTGGTATTGGGTTGCACGATATTTATGGATAAGAGAGGAGCCCGTGTACCTATATCATACTTAGAGTGACTTGAGGATCTTGAAAATCAGGATGGTTATGCATGGGGAACTGCCACCCTTGCATATTTATATAGACAACTAGGGTAAGCGTCGAGGCATAGCACGAAGTAGATAGCCAGATCGATGACATTACAGGAGGTAATAATTATAATTAATTTCAACTTTTATGTTGTGTATTTACTATTAAAGCTAAGATGTTTAATTTGATTAATCTCTTAATATGTATGTTTTATTGCTTTCAGGCGTGGATATACTTGCGATTTCCATATCTGAGGCCTCCACATAATGTTGATTACACGTCCAGATACATGCTTGAACATAGGTGGATCCCGCAAGGGAATCATGGACGATGTGTGGACCATTTGTTGGCAACACGTGAGCCTTTAGATAGACTAACAATCCGTGACGTGAGTATAAGTATTTTTCTATCAATTTCAACAACTTTTAGATTTATTGTATAGTTTTTGACTTTATTGGTCTATTGTTGTAGGTTGACTAGTTTCCTTATGACAATAAGGTCAGACATCAGTTTGAATGACATCAGATTGCCATGTATCTGGGATGCATACAAATGGGCAATATTGTTGAGCCATACCATCCAGACAGAGTCCTTTGACAATTCGGGTATGTGCAAACGATTCCGACGACAGTCATTGCTCCGAACTACGGTACTTGAGATAACTCGAAGGCCTTGCCTTTGTGGCTTGGTTTTGTTGGGTACTGGTTGACATCAGATATCCGTTCTGTATCTGAAGAACATATTGGTAGGCGTGTTGTTCGTCCTTGGGATGTACAATGAACTGTGACTCTGGCAGGTGATATTGTACTAAAAAAATTGTCTATTTCGCTCCTGAATTTCACTTCAATTTAATATCAGGGTGTTAACTAGCCAATGACAGTAATGTATGCTTAAATTTCTCTGCCACATCTTGTTTTCTTCCGGGCCAAACTCAACAGAAAGCCAAGAAGATTGGTAGATATGAAGGTGGTCTATACAAACTGATCCTATCAGAAATACATTGTCCTAAGCAGACTGTTTCTATGTGCAAGAACTCTTTCAAAGTCAATATGTGTAAATCTAGTAATACTTTTGCTCTCACTAAGCCTATTAATAAAGCGTATCTTTGGCACACCAAACTTGGACATGTTCCTTTGCAATCCATGAAACATATAAGCTCTCTTGATCTGCATTTAAATTCCATGTCTAATGTGCACTGTGAAATATGTCACCTAGCTAGACAAACTAGACAACCATTTCCTTTAATAGACTCTCACAGCTCTGAACCCTTTGGTCTCATACATTGTGATGTATGGGGACCCTACAGGAAGAGCACCTATGATGGATACACTTCCTTCCTTACTATAGTTGATGACTTCTCTAGGGTTACTTGGACTTTGTTGTTGAAAACCAAAACTCAAGTTTGTCAAAATCTTCAATTCTTCCTCAATATGAAATCAATTCAACAACAATGTTAAAAGCCTTAGAACTGACAATGGAACATAATTTCTTAATGATGGGGTTGGAAGTCTCCTGTTATCTCAAGGTCTTTTACATCGAACCACCTATGTTGACACTCCTCAGCAAAATGGTAGAGCTAAGAGAAAACACAGACATCTCCTTGAACTTTCTAGAGCACTTAGGTTTCAAGCTAATCTCCCAAAGAAATTCTGGGGTGATTTCTTACTTACTGCCACATACTTAATTAATAGACTTCCCAGTTCTGTTATCAAATTTAAAACCTCCTATGAAGTCTTGTTTGGAACTCCTCCTAGTACCCTTGGCTGCTTCTGTTATGCCTCCACTGCCTCTCACACCAGAGAAAAGTTCTCCCAGAGCTCAAAAATGTGTTTTTATTGGCTATCCTAACAATAAGAAAGCTTACAGGGTTTACAACCTTGAACTCATCAGGTCTTGTACAGCAGAGATGCTGTCTTTTATGAGGATATCTTTCCCTTCAAAACTGCTATATCTCATACCACTCAAACTCATAAAGACAACTTGTTTCCCAGCAATCCCACTAATACTGTCTTTGAAGAAGAAATTGGAGTCCAAACAAAAAATGATAATACCAATCTTGATGAGAAATCTGAAGATGATCACAATGATCACTCTCTCACTTCTCAAAATGGTTCTCCTAATGAGACACCTGAAGATGATCACAATGATCACTCTTTTACTCCTTCTACTGGTTCTCCCACTATTTCACATAACACAACTCTTCCTGATATACCTCCAAGACCTCAAAGGCATAAAACTATACCTGCCAAGTTCAAGGATTACACCGATCTTCCTCTACGCTTGTCCGACCTTCTTCCATCAATCATATCACTCCTTATACTATTACAAACTATTGCTCCTATGTTAACATCTCAACTACTTAAAAAACCTTATCCAACAATATTTCCACTATCCATGAACCAAAAACTTACCAACAAGCCATTAAAAATTATATGTGGTGTCAAGCTATGTCTGAGGAACTTCGTGCTTAGGAAAGTAATAAAACATGGACTCTTTAACATCTTCCTGAAAATAAGAAGACTGTGAGCTGCAAGTGGATCTTCAGAATAAAATACAATTCAGATGGAACTTTCAACAGATATAAGGCAAGACTTGTTGCCAAAGAATTCACACATGTTGAACGAAATGATTACTTTGAAACATTCTCCAAATGACTTTTGTAAGAGTTTTACTTGCTATGGTTGCATCCAAACAATGGCTTGTGTTCCAACTTGATGTATCCAATGCCTTTCTGCATGGTGATCTTCATGAAGAAGTGTAAATGGATATGCCTCAAGAATACTCTCCTTCTCTATCTCAGACCTCTCCCTTACTGGTATGTAAACTATCGAAATCTCTCTATGGTCTAAAACAAGCCCTGTAATACCCCAATTTTCGGTTAGCTTGATTGCGTACGATGATCACATTTATTCCCTTATTGATTGTATGATTGGTTTGTGAAAGATTCTAGATGTGTATGAGAGACCATATTAAGACCAAAATACTATTAAGAGATGCCCTATAGTTGTTGACTTGCTAAAGTCACAAGTCGTAACTCGACATTAGTCGGAATGCAACACGATTGAGAGTTTGCTTGCGTTTTGTGTTTGTCACCTTGGTTGGTCCTAGGTCTTTACATGATGATTAATTAACATGTTTAGGTGTATTAGACTTCTAGTTGGATGCATTCCTTAAGTCTAGTCATGTTTTGACGCTTCGAGGATAACAATCGTTCTTATTGCGTAGTTCGAGATTGAGTCGTATGATCGTCTCATCTTCGGGAGTCCTTATTCTCCTAGTTGTTGTTTAAATTCTTAGAAATATTTAAGCATTTCATTGGCCTCTTTACTTGCTTTAAGTCTCATGGTATTGCTCGTTTGATCAATATTTCATTCGTCAATTCGTTAGTGAGTTGTTGTGCCTTTCTCTGGTTTCACTCTGAGTTGTTTTGGGAGTTGTTTGTGGGTGTTTTGTAGGAGTTCTAGACCTACTTTGGATGGGGTTTAAACCTTTTTTGATTTGGTTATGTGTTTGGGGTCATTTGGGGTTGGTTTGTAAGCCTTTTTTGCTCTGGAAGGCTTGCGACCGCAAAGGGGAAGGACCTTGTCCCCGCAAGGTCATCAGAAGAAATCATCCAATGCTTCCAGGAAGGATGCACTCACATGGTAATGGGACCATGCGGCCGCATGGTCCCCCGACTCAGCAATGCCCTATTTTGTGAATTCAAAGGAATTACCTATCCTACCCTCATTAAACCCCCTCTAAACCCTTCCTAACCTCCCATACTTAGTCCTAATCATGTCCTAACATTGTTAGGAAGTTAATTAAGGTTGGATTAGTGGTTGATTACATCTAATCTTCACTAATTGTTCCATGGAAATCCCTATTGTACCCCGTTTAATTTTGGAAGTATAAATACACAAACCCATTTGGGAATGCAGAAAATTCCCTTATTTCATCCCCTCCTTCATACGTTTTTAGAGAGAGAGAGAGAGACAGAGGGAATTCTTGGGGGCTTTGAGCCCTAGCTTTCTTCTTCCTTCGATCCATGAAGATCCAACCGTCGGATTGCCTTCAAACTTCGGATTCTTAAAGCCCTCGACAAGTAGAACAACTTCACCGATCCGATTTTGATTCTTTGGAGTTTTCATTCAAGCTAGGTAAGCTACCAAACTCCTCCTTTTATGGATTTTGTGCTCATTGACCCTAAGGAAAACAAAAGGGCTTGCTATTTGAGGTCAATGAGTACACATGCATGCTTTGTGTAATTTTATTTTGAGTTTAAAGAGTGAACTTGCTAAGAATCATGTGTGGGCTAATTTCTATGACTAGTGAATTATGTTATGAAGGCTTATTCTGTAAGATTGGACTTTGAACATCATGGTTATATAATTTCCTAGAAACCTAGGGTTTGACATGATGCTAATATAGTAATTGGTGTTACTTGTGTTATGAAACATGTTTTGAGGATTTTATTTGAATATTAGGAATTACACATGATTATATGTTTAAGGTTTGGGGGTATGCTTGGTGAACCCCTATTTTTGGTTGTAAGCATGATAAATGAATTATCATTATGAATTATATGATTTAAAGGTAATGTTTGGCTTTAATGGATTAAGTTGATTTTCATGAATATAAAAGTATGTTGTTCAACTTTATTTCATGAATTTGAGGTTGTGAGTATATTAGATGAACTTATATCTTGGTTATGAGCATATTAGATAAATGTCTATTTGAAAGCATGCTAGATTAAATTCTATCTTGAGATACATGCTTGAAATGTGATGATTGACTCTAATTAATAAGTGTTGATCTATGAACCATGTTTTGGGGATTTTATTGGGAAGGTATGGATAATGTTGGGTTACACAATGTTGTTAACCTTGAGAACTTAGCTATGAATATTAGCTAATGAACAATATGAGGGTTATGATGCAAATAGCTTCTACGCCTTCGAATTTAAAAAGAGTATAAATGAATCAACAGAGTCGATTATGAGATTAATATGAACGTAGAGAATTACATATTGAGATCCTACGGAATTTGGGGTAGTTTTGATGGAGGTTAAGCCTTCGAGCGTTTACAAGTGTATGAAGAATACTTGGATATTAGAGACTTGATAATATTTCTCTAATGTGTTTATGTGTTAGTTATCATAGAAATGCATAACTATGTGATTTAAAAGTAAATATCTACTTGATTGGATTAGTGTACTATGTTGTACTTTTCCTTAGTGAGCATTTGAGTATATATTACTTGTGCTTGCGTTTGAGTCCAGCTGGCGTCGTTTTTGGTTTGAGTTTTTGGCAGGACGATGCATTGTCTTCACGAATTGTGGGATTCGTGATCGCAATGGATCGCCGTGCCGGGTTGCACACAACCCTCCATCGATGGCCACAATGGGGAAGTAGTTGATCTTAGTTGTAGTAAGTAAACATGACTCTGATCACTATGGAACCCGAGCGGGGAAATGTCTCGGGGACATCGATACCACGAAAGGGATATCGAGGACACTATTAACAACACGTGTTTTTGCAGGAGCTACACGGCGGAAACGGAAAGGAAATCATCTTCTCTCTTATGTGGTTTATTTTACGAGCACTTGTATGAATTATTGTGCTACGTGGCTGATGATATGATTTACATGAGATGATGATTGCTTGATATACTGTTATACTAGAAATATAACATGCTATTCATGATTGGAATGAAGCCATAGTCTCCCACATATGAATTATTATATGATTTATGTTAATTATTGAAGTATGAGACTCATGGTATAATTGGGTTATATGGATGATGTTTTGATGAACATTACAATATGAAGATAACATGTTATACATATTGGAATTGAGAATTATATTCTATTGATATGGATTACTTTATGGTGAATTATGTAAAAACGATGTTCTATATGACTATTGATAGGTTTTGGTTTGTGATGAGGATTATTCCATGAAGTGTTATATCATGAGTATGACATGAGATGTACATGTTTTATTTGAGAATAATGCCATGCCATGACATTGCATCTTTAGTAGCTTACTAAGTCTTTATGACTTATTCTGTTTACTCTGTTTTCCTTAGATTTGAGCCGAGCTAGTGATTCGAAGGAATTCGCCGAGTCTACGATAGAACGTGTGGTTCTTTGAGAAGGTTGCTAATATTAATATTTTGTAGCCTTGGTTTTGGAAAGGATGTTTGGGAAGTGAAGTTATATAAACTTCACTATGGGTAGTAACACTTGTGGTTTTTTTTTTTTTTTTGTGCTTGTACTTGTTATATTAATACTTAGTCTTTTGTGAGCCGACAATTGTTAGTCGTGTCATGTTGATATTATTATATTGTTTCTACCCATCTTGAGTAGTATTATGGTTGTTTATTTTTTACTCCGGCATGTTTAGCCGTAGAGTGTGTAGACTAGAGTTGTAGACTTAGTTTAATGTTGGGTTCCGGCTGTAACGTCGTTGATGACATGGATACATTATTGTTTATAAATTGTAACAGGTGGGTTTGTTGTACGAGTCTAATGTTGCATCACATATTTATTATCTCTTAGGTTGTTTTGTATTTCGAAGTTTGTTAGCTCGGGTTCCATTATGTTATTCGCTTCTGCATATTTTGAGTCGTTGGCGTATCGCTGTTATAGCCTTAGCCTTTGCTTGTTAATTGTGTGTTCTGACGGCATGACCATGGGTTCTCGTATTGGGATCCGGGTCGGGTTGTCACAGTTGGTATCAAAGATATTGGTTAGTTGTCTAGTTGGGGGATTTGTTATATCTTAACGTCGAGAGTTATTGTATGTTAAGACGGTTGAAACTAGAATGGGTGCTAGCACTGATAGAGATGCCAGTGGTGATGAACATAAGGTAGTATTAGTAATGCTCATGTTTGAGAGTCCACCGGAGTATTGGTGGCAATTGTATGAGATTATTGGGGTTAGCTGGATGTGCCAGGAGTGTAGAAGAACATCACGTGGGAGTTCAGGGCACCTAGTAGTCCTGCAGTGATTTAGAAAAGGAGAAGATATGATTCCTTATGTCAGAACTTGTAGATATGATTGTGATTAATATTTAGTGCTATTCACAGAGTTAGCTCATTAGAGTAGAGTACTTAGTACCGGATGAGACTAAGAAGACTCCACGGTTTGTGAAAAAAATTAAGTATAAAATATTATAGGCAGTTTATCCTATTACAGCTTGCAGATTATCGAGGGGCTGTGGACCGTACAAATGAGAGAGAGTTAGATATCAAGGGATATGCTCAGGAGAGGACCTCGAGAACTGTTAAGGATGATGATATGTTTAGAGGATAGTTAGCACCTCATAAAGTTGCGTAGACAAACCCGTAGTCTAGTAAGTGGAGTGATTCTTTTACCTATAGTCATAGAGGACGAGGTGATGTATAGAGTTTGGTTGAGAAATAAAACACCGAGCATAGGTGTTGAAGTAATGCAGGAAAGTATTTTACTTGTGCCGGTGATCACATTTGAAAGGATTGCCTTAAGTTAAGAGTTAACGAGTCTAAGAGTGTTAATTAGCGGTCTAGTGACTCTAAGGGAGATGGTGATAGACAACCTAGAGTTTGAGGTCGTGGCGGTTGACCATTATAGAGTTTTGAGACCTATAAGAGATAGGAGGTAATTCCTTATACGTATAATAAAGCTATTATTATCGTTATTATGAGTACGCGTTGTATCGGTAGCTCATATGCATTCATACATACATTGCATTCTGTGTTGGAACTTATCGATTGTTGGTTTCCCTGATTTATTGTTATGATCGAGAATGATATCCCGGTATGGGAATGGTTGATTGTTTTGGTTGAATCTTGATTTGTCGGTAGGCAATCAATTACAGTATGGAAATGTGGTTATGTAAGCCTGTATAGATGGCCATGTTATATATGTATGAAGAATGAAAATGTAGTAATGTTATTAGAGGTGTTTACTAGTGGTGTGTTGAAATTGTATACTCTATAGAGATATGTGTGATGTTAGAAGTAATATATTTAAACAATATTATGTGATTTTTATGCGAGTAGGATACGCTCGAATGATAACTTGGTGGTTTTGAGATGGATTATAGTTATTACGGGTTAGTATACCGTTTTGTTGCGATTATTGAGATGTCGTTATTGCGTGAGGATATTACGTGTGTGTTTCCTTGGAGACAAAATTTTTAGTTAAGATAATAATATATCTTATGGAGTTTTAATGGTTGAGGGTGTTGGAGTGAATATTACCTCTTTTCTTTGGAGTTACTATGGAAGTGTCGTTAGGCGAGTATACTAGATATATAGACATTGTTATTGTTAGAAGTATTAATTACTTGATACATTGTTATGATGGAAACCTATGAATATGTTTTCTTGGTTTCGTGTTATGAGTATGCATAGTTGGATTGGTAATCACATGTGCTATAATAGTTGTTTGATTTAACCAATATGCATGGCTATAAGTTATATGAATTATATGCATTACGTAAGATGCACGAGTTACATGGAGTATATGAGTTGAAATATGATGATACTTGATTATTGTATATCACTTTTGCATGATATATGTGTATACATGTGACATTATTAATGATAAGAATGTTATCATTTGCTTGATGATTAATTTATGAGTAAAAATATACATGTTGTTTACGGAGTATAAACATGACTAGTATCGACACATGTATTGTATTTATTACGGTAATTAAAATATTGCCTTTATATGGGTATGAATAGTAAATATGCTTTGTTGTAAGTAAAGAATAGTTTACAAGAGTAATAAATGTACTTAATGGATATAGTTGTATTTGAGTATGAACATACTTATGTGCATTAGTAATCAGAGTAACTTGTTTATGGTATTGCATGATATGATCTTGATTATCATTGCCTAATGATTATGCCATCTTTAAACTGTTGCATGATTATGTGAGACTGTAGCGAAGGATGCCTAAAATTTTCTCATGGACCTTGGCATCCTTGCAACGGAAGCTTTTGAAATCCAATTTAGCCGGTACCCTGAATTGGTGATCAAAAGAGGTTCGTTGGTGGACTAGGATTGGTAGCAAATAGGTTAGAAATTGACTAAACCTATTACCAAAAGGAATGAACAGAAATTGAATGAATTTTCAATCGATGCTTTTGTGTTTTATCCACGATTTAGAAATTGCGAGTGTGGCTTGCATGATCATGAATGTTGACTTATTGTTTTAGGAGCATGTTGTGGAACGCTCTTCTTTAGTTTGTAAATTGCTCTATCGGCAATCTTTACGTCTTATGATTTAGAATTTCTTGTATTGAAGTCTCATGTTGTGGCTCTGAAGCAAATAGTTTCAGGATATTTTTTTTTTTAGAAAACAGGGGCGGCACCCTGCACCATTTTATTAGAAAATAGAAAAATACAAACTTGAGGGGGACAACCAACCTTGCCCTTATAAATGGGAGGACAGAGGAGCCTTACCTCGAAACCGGAAATACATGAGCAAAAAAGATAAAGATAACAAAACAAACAAGCCAACCATCAAACAAAAGATAAGCTAAGCTATACAAAGCCGAGGAAGGCCAATGACATCCATCCGAATATCGCCACGAATAGATCTCGGAATATCTGAAGAGGCATGAAACTCCAAATCCTGACCCGTATCCATTGCATAGTTAGCAAGGCCATCAGCAATAGAATTGGATTCTCTATAACAATGCTTAAAAATAAAATGATGAAGCCTTTGCAAATCAAGAAGAGCCCGAATAAAATAAATACAGCGCCAAGGAGGAGAGTGACCCAAGGTGAGACACCCAAAAATACAAGCCGAATCCATCTCAACAATAGAATTCTGGAATCCATTATCAGCTAACCAATGAACACCATAAAGCAGAGCACGAACCTTAGCAATCATATTAGTACAGAGACCAAAGGAGAGAGCATGACCAAAAATCACAACACCATTTGAGTTTCTAACCACACCACCACCCCCTCCAAATCCAGGATTACCCCTAGAAACTCCATCCGTGTTGAGCTTGACTATACCAATAGGAGGCTTAATCCAAGCTACAGGAGAAATCGAGATGGATTTGGACTTGCCAAAAATTAAGGCAGGGCCAACCCAACGCAGGCCTTTGTAATTTGCAGCCTGAAGAATATCATGAAGATCATTTTGAATTCGCCAGATGAGACTAGACACCGAAATACAAGTACCTTCGTACAAAGCAATATTCAGACGTTTCCACAGATTCCAAAAAATGAGGGCAGTAAGGATAGTATAGATAATAGAGCCACCATGCAGCCACCAAGCCATACAAGTCTGCCGAATTGAAGAGCCAGGAAATGATATACCATAGTTACTATGGAAGAAGGACCAAACCGGGCCAGCTATTTCACTGCTAATGAAGACATGCACAAAAGAATCCGAAGAGGAAGACGCACAACAAGAGCACTTCGAAGCCAAGCTGAACCCCTTCTTAATCAGAGCTTCATCCAAAGGAAGACGAAACAACAAGAGACACCAAAGAAAGATACTGATATGTTTCGGGATCAGCTTGTGCCAAATGAATTTCAAAGAAAGCAATCTGGATACTCCAGGACGAATAGCGGCCAAAGCAGATTTTAGAGAAAACTGACCATTAGCATTGATCGACCAACAAGGCTGGTCGCTGACATTACTTAAATGGATGAGAGATTCCTTAATAAAAGGAGAGAGCTGAGGCAGAAGCTCCATAGCCGAATCATCAACAACAGGATCGGACTGAAGAAAATCGCGAACTGTGACAATACTAGAAAACGAGGGCTGACTAACCAGATTAGGCAACCACCGATCATGCCAGACCGAGCATTCCCCCTTTTCGATAATCCAAAGAATATTAGGCTCCGCCAGAGGTCTAGCTTGAAGGAGACGCTTCCATATATTAGACCCGTTAGAATGCACAACAACCGGGTGAGCCGTGTGGCAGTAACGAGCCATCAGAAAATCACTCCAAATACTCTTTTGAGTGCGAAATCTCCACCACAGCTTGATCGAATAAGAGCGAACAAGATCAGCCATAGATAAGATACCCAAACCCCCGTCTGAGACTGGCTTGCAACACGTCGACTAAGCCACCCAGTGCGATTTATTCCGACCTTCAATCTGACCCCAGAAAAAATTCGAAAACATCCTTTCAAGAATGTTAACAACAGCAACCGGCGGATCAATGATAGCAAGGTGGAAGGCCGAGATAGAATGTAGCACATGGTTGATCAAGGTGATACGACCGGCTGGATTGAGAAAATTGCACAACCAAGAGCCAATTTTGGTTTGCAACTTCAAAATGAGGTGATAAAAAATGCTCTTCTTTTTCCGGCCAATATAAAGAGGACAGCCCAAATAATTAATAGGAGAGAACCAATCTGAAATTTAGGGAAGAGGCAATATCCTCGAGTACGAGAAATATCAGTCCGAGTGGAGACGAAAAAAGCACTTTTAGCATCATTAATTAGCTGCCCCGAAATGCTTTCGTAGTCTTTGAAGAGGGCCAAATGCTTACGGATGGATCTGTTATGGCCATTACAAAAGACGATAATATCATCTGCAAAGGCTAAGTGAGAAACAATCGGACAACTGCTGACCGTGGAGTAAGCCAAAGAAGGGTGAGCTGCATGAAGCCGTATAAGGCTGCGACTAAAAACTTCTGATGCAATAATAAACAGACTGGGAGAGAGAGGATCCCTTTGCCGAAGTCCCAGAGAGGAGTGAAAGAAGCCTGAAGAGGAACCATTAACAAGGACAGAAAACCAATTGTCTGAAATGATTCGCCAGAT
Organism: Codonopsis lanceolata; assembly: GCA_013146195.2. Classification (NCBI taxonomy): domain Eukaryota; kingdom Viridiplantae; phylum Streptophyta; class Magnoliopsida; order Asterales; family Campanulaceae; genus Codonopsis; species Codonopsis lanceolata. Next base: position 41,551,699 of record CM028377.1, read on the forward strand.
AAGGTCAATGAATATCTCACAGAAGCCAAACTTGCGCAACACGGAAATAAGGAAGAACCAAGAGACCCTGTCAAACGCCTTGGACATATCCAATTTTAGAATCATATTGGATCCCGAAACTTTCTTACCTAAAAAGGACACAAGCTCCTGAGCCAAGAGAATATTATCCTGTATGACTCGACCTTTCGTAAAAGCACTCTGATTACTAGAGATAATGAAAGGAAGAATTTTAGCGAGCCTCGAAGAGAGAAGTTTAGAAATAATCTTGTTGCAAAAATTACATAGGCTAATCGGACGAAACTCCTTAAAAGAGGTAGGATGCTCTACTTTAGGAATCAAAGTGATGAGGGTACTTGTCCAAGATCGAGGAAAGGAGAAACCCGCAAAAAATTCCAGAATAGCTTGATGCAGGTCATCGCCAATAATGTCCCAACACTGAGAGAAGAAATGGCCCGTAAACCCATCAGGGCCTGCTGCGCTATCACCACTAAGCGCATTAACGGTGGTTTGAACCTCCACCAACGAAGGAGGAACAGTTAGCTCATCATTCCACTCTTCTGTAATAATATTAGGGATCACATCCATAAGAGAGTTGTCATAACAAGTACTGGCAGTAAGTTGCTCTTCAAAATATGTCACAGCCTCGCGCTTGATGTCCCCTTCCTGATCAAGAATAGTGCCATCCTGTTTTATAATCGAGTGAATATAAAGCTTACGACGAGATTGTAAAACCGAGGAGTGGAAAGCCTTTGAATTGTTGTTACCTTCCTTCAACCATTTAATACGAGATTTTTGATTCCAAAAAGTTTCCTCACGGGAAAGACAAACCCTATGATGAGACTGCGCTCTCATTAAATCGGTCCGATTCTCAGCTGAAGGATTTAGCTCATAGAATAATTCCTTTTCCATAACTTCGACTTCCGCATCTTTGAGAGAACGGAAAATATTACCAAAAATATTCCTGTTCCAAATTCGCAGAGCATTCTTAACATTCTTGAGCTTGAGAGAAAAACTAACCAAAGGTCTCCCCGTAACGGTTTGTCTCCAAGCTGAGCGAACCACATCCAAGAAAGTATGATGAGTAGTCCATATGTTAAGAAATCGGAAAGGAGTGGGAGTCAAACGGGAACCCCAAGAGTAACTGAGCAGAAGAGGAGCATGGTCCGAACAAGTACGGCTAAGGTGCTGAACTGAAGGCGATGGAAAAGATTGAAGCCAACTATGATTACCCAGAGGGGTATCGCCCACCTGAGAACTGATGTCGATAAGCTCATTCCATAAGTCTTGACGATCAATCATATCACATTTATCATAAACCCACGTGACATAAATAAAAGAAGACCAAGAGAAGTGTTTAAGCCAGAGAGTTAATTGTTGAATAGAACTGAAATGGATTTGGCAAGAAAACGCAGCCTTGATGAAAAACCCAAATAGAACCGAACAGATTAGAGAAACTAAATCTGAATTGGAGCTGCCTGGAAATAAGAGCAATTCTGTCTTCGGAAATCATCGGTTCACTGATAGCAACCAAAGAAATATTATGAGTACGAATAAGAAATTTAAGACGAGCAATAGTGGGATCATTCCCTATACCACGAACATTCCAAAATAAAGCTTTAAGATCCATGGGAAAAGGAAGGAGAAGGAACAAATTGAGATTGCTTAGCTGCTTGCAGACGAGTTAGACGATCCGTTGGAGGAATGCCATGTTGTTTCTTCGAGTTAATTGGGACGTCCAGGTTTAAAGCTTCCAAAGAATTATTATTGTCATCCTCTTCTTCAATAATCTCCAAAGTAGTAAATTTATTTGGAGAGTGAAAAGATTGCAGATTATCGGGGAAGGCCTTAATAGGCTCTTGAGAAACCGATGCCGGGTCATTCTGAACAGCATTTGCTGAGGTATGAGTCTCTACCGAAGCAGTGCTTGTAGCAGCTTGATTAGGACCAGGATCAGTGTGAACATAAGTGTTATCATTAGCAATATCATGCACATGCACAGTGGTTCCATCCACACACTGCTTAGCATCCGAGCCATTCGCATCACCAGCCGTAATCGGCTCGGCATTTATGAAGTTAGCATCTTTATTCGAACCAGAAACGGAATCAATATTAACTGAGGGTGGATCATTACTAACGTGCAAATTGGGATGGATTTCATCAACATTGAGCGGGCTTGGAGTTGAGTCAACTAACACTGATTTTGCTTTATCCACCTTTTTTGGGGTCCAACGGGTTTTAATGTCAGGCTTGGGGGCGGTGTGATTAGGGTTTTGGTTGACGGCTGACGTATCTTGGGGCATAGTTGTAGGGTTTGCAGCCTTGTTTTCAACAATAGTTTCGGGATATTGATGTTTATAAAGTCTTGATTTTGCTTTTGTGATATGTTAATGATTCACTTAATAAATTAATAATGGAATTTGTGTATGCTTTTGCGACTCAAGTATGAGTCATGTTACCTTCGATCTTAAGTGTTTGGTATTGCTATGATTATTGGGAACTTTCGAACAAGTGAATGTGGATTTTTGTAGTTTGATTCTCGATTGCTTAGTTTGGTTAATGTGATAGTAGACTCAGAGATTAAGTCTAGGTTTATGGGTTTGAACATTAAGTGTTCACTCGGAATTGAGAGACACCGTAGACGTGTCTAGGTATTTGTTGTTGGGTGTTGACCTAACGTCGGTTTGTGTTACGGTTTAGAATTTGGGACGAATTCTTTTTAAGGGGGAGAGGATGCAATACCACAATTTCCGATCAGCTTGATTGCGTACGATGATCGCATTTCTTCACTTATTGATTGTATGATTGGTTTGTGAAAGAGTCTAGATGTGTATGAGAGACCACATTAAGACCAAAATACTATTAAGAGATGCCCTATAGTTGTTGACTTGCTAAAGTCACAAGTCGTAACTCGACGTTAGCCGGAATGCGACGCGATTGAGAGTTTACTTGCGTCTTGTGTTTGTGATCTCGGTTGGTCCTAGGTCTTAACATTATGATTAATTAACATGTTTAGGTGTATTAGACTTCTAGTTGGATGCATTCCTTAAGTGTAGTGATGTTTTGACGCTTCGAGGATAACAATCGTTCTTATCACATAGTTTGAGATTGAGTCGTATGATCGTCTCATCTTCGAGAGTCCTTATTCTCCTAGTTATTTTTTACCTTCTTAGAAGTATTTAAGCCTTTCATTGGCCTCTTAACTTGCTCTAAGTCTCATGGTATTACTCGTTTGATCGCTAGTTCATTCGTCGATTCGTTAGCGAGTTGTTGTGCCTTTCTACGTTTTCACTCCGAGTTGTTTTGGGAGTTGCTTGTGGGTGTTCTGTAGGAGTTCTAGACTTACTTTGGATGGGGTTTGAACCTTTTTTGATTTGGTTATGTGTTTGGGGGTCATTTGGGGATGATTTATAAGCCCTTTTTGCTCTGGAAGGATTGCGGCCGCAAGGGGGAAGGACCTTGCCCCCGCAAGGTCATCAGAAGAAACCATCCAATGCTGTCAGGAAGGATGCACTCGCATGGTAATGGGACCATGCGGTCGCATGGTGCCCCGACTCAACAATGCCCTGTTTTGTGAATTCAAAGGAATTACCTAACCTACCCTCATTAAACCCCCTATAAACCCTTCCTAACCTCCCATACTTAGTCCTAATCATGTCCTAACATTGTTAGGAAGTTAATTAAGGTTGGATTAGTGGTTGATTACATCTAATCTTCACTAATTGTTCCATGGAAATCCCTATTGTACCCCGTTTAATTTTGGAAGTATAAATAGACAAACCCATTTGGGAATGCAGCAAATTCCCTCATTTCATCCCTTCCTTCATACGTTTTTAGAGAGAGAGAGAGAGAGAGAGAGAGAGAGAGTTCTTGGGGGTTTGAGCCCTAGCTTTCTTTTTCCTTAGATCTATGAAGATCCAACCGTCGGATTGCCTTCAAACTTCGGATTCTTGAAGCCCTCGACAAGTAGAACAACTTCACCGATCCGATTTTGATTCTTTGGAGTTTTCATTCAAGCTAGGTAAGCTACCAAACTCCTCCTTTTATGGATTTTGTGCTCATTGACCCTAAGGAAAACAAAAGGGCTTGCTATTTGAGGTCAATGAGTACACATGCATGCTTTGTGTAATTTTATTTTGAGTTTAAAGAGTGAACTTGCTAAGAATCATGTGTGGGCTAATTTCTATGACTAGTGAATTATGTTATGAAGGCTTATTCTGTAAGATTGGACTTTGAACATCATGGTTATATAATTTCCTAGAAACCTAGGGTTTGACATGATGCTAATATAGTAATTGGTGTTACTTGTGTTATGAAACATGTTTTGAGGATTTTATTTGAATATTAGGAATTATTGGAATTACATATGATTATATGTTTAAGGTTTGTGGGTATGCTTGGTGAGCCCCTATTTTTGGTTGTAAGCATGATAAATGAATTATCATTATGAATTATATGATTTAAAGGTAATGTTCGGCTTTAATGGATTAAGTTGATTTTCATGAATATAAAAGTATGTTGTTCAACTTTATTTCATGAATTTGAGGTTGTGAGTATATTAGATGAACTTACATCTTGGTTAAGAGCATATTAGATAAATGTCTATTTTGGGTTAAAGCATGCTATATTAAATTCTATCTTGAGATACATGCTTGAAATGTGATGATTGACTCTAATTAATAAGTGTTGATCTATGAACCATGTTTTGGGGATTTTGTTGGGAAGGTATGGATAATGTTGGGTTACACAATGTTGTTAACCTTGAGAACTTAGCCATGAATGTTAGCTAATGAACAATGTGAGGGTTATGATGCAAATAGCTTCTACACCTTCGAATTTAGAAAGAGTAGAAAAGACTCAACAGAGTCCATTATGAGATTAATATGAACGTAGAGAATTACAAATTGAGATCATATGGAATTTGGGGTAGTTTTGATGGAAGTTAAGCCTCCGAGCGTTTACAAGTGTATGAAGAACACTTGGGTATAAGAGACTTGATAATATTACTCTAATGTGTTTATGTGTTAGTTAGCATAGAAATGCATAACTATGTGATTTAAAAGTAAATATATCTACTTGATTGGATTAGTGCGCTATGTTGTACTTTTCCTTAGTGAGCATTTGAGTATATATTACTTGTGCTTGCGTTTGAGTCCAGCTGGCATCGTTTTTGGTTTGAGTTTTTGGCGGGATGATACATTGTCTTTACGAATTATGGGATTCGTGATCGCAATGGATCGTCGTACCGGGTTGCACACACCCCTCCATCTATGGCCACAGTGGGGAAGTAGTCGATCTTAGTTGTAGTAAGTAAACATGACTTTGATCACTATGGAACCCGAGCGGGGAAATGTCTCGGGGACATCGATACCACGAAAGGGATATAAAGGACACTATTAACGACACGTGTTTTTGCAGGAGCTACACGGCGGAAATGGAAATGAAATCATCTTCTCTCTTATGTGGTTTATTTTATGAGCACTTGTATGAATTGTTGTGCTACGTGGAAAATGATATGATTTACATGAGATGATGATTGCTTGATATAATGTTATATAACAAATATAACATGCTATTCATGATTGGAATGGAAGCCATAGTCTCCCATATATGAATTATTATATGATTTATGTTAATTATTGAATTATGAGACTCATGGTATAATTGGGTTATATGGATGATGTTTTGATGAGCATTACAATATGAAGATATCATGTTATACATATTGGAATTGAGAATCCTATTCTATTGATATGGATTACTTTATGATGAATTATGTAAAAACGATGCTCTATGTGACTATTGATAGGTTTTGGTTTGTGATGAGGATTATTCCATGACGTATTATATCATGAGTATGACATGAGATGTACATGTTTTATTTGAGCATAATGTCATGCCATGCCATTGCATCTTTAGTAGCTTACTAAGTCTTTATGAGTTACTATTTTTACTTTGTTTTCCTTGGATTCGAGCCGAGTTGATGATTCGAAGGAATCCGCCGAGTCTACGATAGAACGTGTGGTTCTTTGAGAAGGTTGCTACTATTAATATTTTGTAGCCTTGGTTTCGGAAAGGACGTTTGGGAAGTGAAGTTATATAAACTTCACTATGGGTAGTAACACTTGTAGTTTTTGTTTGTGCTTGTACTTGTTATATTAATACTTAGTCTTTTGTGAGCCGACAATTGTTAGTCGTGCCATATTAATATTATTATATTGTTTCTACCCATCTTGAGTAGTATTTTGGTTGTTTATTTTTTACTCCGGCATGTTTAGCCGTAGAGTGTGTAGACTAGAGTTGTAGACTTAGTTTAATGTTGGGTTCCGGCTGTAATGTCGCCGATGACATGGATACATTATTGTTTATAAATTGTAACAGGTGGTTTTGTTGTACGAGTCTAATGTTGCGTCACGTGCTTTAAATTTTTGGGTCAAGAAATTTATTATCTCTTAGGTTGTTTTGTATTTCGAAGCTTGTTAGCTCGGGTTCCATTATGTTATTCACTTTCGCATATGTTGAGTCGTTGGCGTATCGTTGTTATAGCCTTACCCTTTGCTTGTTAATTGTGTGTTCTGACGGCACGACCATGGGGTCTCGTATTGGGATCCGGGTCGGGTCGTCACAAGTCCCAAGGCAATGGTTTGAAAAAGTTTGTACTACTATCCTTCAATTTGGCTTTAACTAGTCTTTAAATGACTATACTCTTTTCTATCTTAATGTTGATTCCCAATTTGTGGCTATCCTTGTTCATGTTGATGATTTGCTTATCACAGGAACAAGTGATAGACGAATTGATCAAATCAAAGACTACCTGAAATCTACATTTCCTATTAAGGACCTTGGTCATTTATAGTACTTCCTTGGTCTTGAAGTTGCAAGAAACAAAACAGGAATTTGCTTCACCAAAGAAAGTATTCCTTGGAAATTATAAAAGACACTGGTCTACTCAATACCAAACCTACCTTACTTCCCATTGAAAAGGACCACAAGCTGGCTACAACCTCTTCTACATCCCTGGCTGATCCTGCATCCTACAGAAGACTCATTGGAAGACTCATATATATGTCCATAAGAAGACCAGACATTTCCTAAAGTGTGTAAGTCTTCAGTTAATTTATGGATACTCCTCTTGATCATCAATGGCATGCTGCACTTAGACTGGTCAAATACATTAAAGGTAGTCCTCGACAAGGACTTCTCTTTTCCAGCTCAGATCAAATACAACTCAGAGCTTACTGTGTTCTGACTGGGTTGCCTGCCCAATCACCAGAAGATCCTCTCTCATGTTTTTGCATATATATGGGAAACTCTTTCATCTCTTGGAAATGTAAGAAGCAGTCCACAATTTGTAGGTCCTCTGCAGAGGCTGAGTACAGAAGCATGGCAAACATATGTTGTGAAATCAAGTGGTTGATCTCTCTTCTATAAAGACTTAAAATTTTCTTCTATCACTCATGTTCCCTTATACTGTGACAATCAGTCTCCTATTCACATTGCAACTAATCTTGTTTTCCTTGAGAAAACAAAACACATTGATATTGATTGTCATCTTGTCAGATAAATGGTTCAAAGAGGATCAATCTGCACCAAATATATTTCAACCACAGAACAGTCTACAGACCTCTTCACTAAGGCAATGTCATCTCCACATTTGTACCATCTACTGGACAAGTTGCAAGTTCAAAACATCTTTGCCTCTTCCAACTTGAGGGGGGAAGTTAATATATCTCACATAATAGATCCCTCTGTCAGTAAGAAGCATCAACAACATCAAGGGAAAATGCAAGGGATTCAAGTGCAATAATTCTAAACCTGTCTTTTAGTCTTTATTCTTCATTGTAAATGTTCAAGGGTAGCGTGTGTCAATATCTGATAGTTGAAGGGTAATGGGTGTCTGTTACTCTATTCTCTTTACTATTATAAATGTTATGTTAGGTATATATACCTAACATATATCTTGTTTATGGACATTGAGTGATTATGAAATTCTTATGGTTCTGTAATTCTTCCTTCTCGTTCTCTCTATCTCTCTCTCTCTCTCTGCCATTGCAGAAGATCCAGGGTTCACAATTTTGTCACAGTTTAACACCTTAAACCAACCCGTAACATCTTCTCCCATACAGAATCCTCATCCATATCAACCCCGGCCTAACTACAATGTCCCGTTCACATATCCTAGCTTAAATACCTCTGTCACGTGCCAGTTGTGTTCTAAACCCGGTCACACAGCTCAAACTTGTTACAACAGGGGAAATTTCACTTACCATACCCAACTTCTACCTTCAGCCTCTCCACAATACCAAGCCTACCCAAGTCCTTTTACTAACCTTCCTCACCAACAAAACAATACCCATTCTCAGTTCACATCTTCCATGGCTCCCAATTTGTTCGTTTTTTATTCCGGGGGCAACAAATCACATGAAGGCTTCCCTAGAATTCTTGTCTCATTACTCTCCTTATACAGGTATGGATTCTGTACAAATTGCCAATGGTGCTAAACTACCCATCTCTTATACTAATCAATTGAGTCTTGTTAGTGGCAATCATCGTTTTCATCTTAAAAATGTGTTATGTGTGCCTTCCATGCATCGTTCCTTATTATCAATTCACAAATTCTCTCATGATAATAATTCTTCTTTTTAGCTTGATGAATTTGGTTTTCGTGTTAAGGATCGTCAAACAAAGAAGACAGTGCTTTCTGGTAATAGCTCGGGAGGTCTATATCACTTAAAGTTTCAGCCTTCGGCTAATATAAATCCTCTTGCCCTCATAGGTGAAAGTGCGTTCGTGAGTACCTGGCATGCTCGACTCGGTCACCCGTCTTCTCAAGTTTTTTATTCTCTATCAAAAAGAGCTCGACTTCCGCTTACCGGGTTCATGAAAAATAAAGGCAGGTGTCATATATGTCTGTTAGGAAAATCATGTAAACTACCATTTTTTGCTCATACGTTCAATGCTAAGAAACCTCTTGAAATGTTACATCTAGATGTATGGGGCCCTGCTCCAGTTTCTTCTCTATGTGGTTTTAAATTTTACTTATCAGCTGTTGATGATTTTTCGCGTTTTACATGGCTATTTCCTCTCCTACACAAATATGATGTTTTTGCTGTGTTCTCCAAATTTAAAACTCAAGTTGAAAATAATATTTCAGAAAAAATTGCGGCCATTCATACTGTTAAATCCATACAGACAGGCGGGGAGGTGAATTCATAAATCGACAATTTGATGCTTTTCTTACACACCATGGGATCCGCCGTCAGCTTACATGTCCTTATACTCCCAAACAAAATGGTATGGTAGAGCGCAAGCACCGTCACATCGTTGAGATGGGGTTGTGTCTCTTAGCTCAATCTAAAGTTCTACAATCTTTTTTGGGTAGAGGCTTTCTCCACTGCCATATACCTTATAAATCGATTGCCCATGCCCCAATTAGGTTACATCTCCTCCTACCAAAGGCTTCTCAAGTGTGCTCAAGATTATCAGTTTAAAAAAATATTCGGGTGCATTTGTTTCTCTCACTTTGTTCTTTATAACAAATACAAGCTCATGTCGAAGTCCACCCCTTATATGTTTTTAGGCTACGATCTCTTGTGAAAAGGGTATCGATGCCTAGATATTCATACAAAACGAGTATACATCTCTCGTCATGTGTTATTTGATGAATCAGTTTTCCTTTTCTCTCCTAGCAAACAGGTTACAACAAGTGCTCCTGTCCCAAGTCAGCCCACTGTATACACATCGCTTCATCAGTAACACTCTAGCTTGAACCATATCAGACCCAAAGCATGCGCAAATCAACCCCAAAACATGAGCACAAGTACTGCTTCCACTCTCAAGTCTGCCTTGGCCGAACCAGATCCAGCAACCAACACTCTAGTGCACCATTATGTCCGACCTCAGGGGTATCAGATTAGGCTTATGCTCACGCTCCACAAGTACATAACCCTCCATCCAGTCCTTTGTTTGGTTCCAAACCACGATTTCCCAATCCCAACAGTCCAATCCCTTTTAATTTGGACAGTTTGGTTGCTAGTGATGAATCAACTTCGCCACTACGTTATTGAAGTATAATTAAATAAAAACCTAGAACGAGAAGGAGGGGATTGAGAAGTGAAAAAATTAAAAAACAAAATCAATGCAATATGACAATAAGAGAGAGAGAGAGAAAGAGAGAGAGAGAGAGAGAGAATTGATTCCATACTCGTATGCAATCGTTTTCCTGTAGTATGAACGAGGGTGAGGGTTTCAATAATATTTGGACTATGTCGATGGGATAGATGGGGGAGAGGGAAGGGTTTCAAGAAACTGTCGAGGGTCTGTGCTGAATGTGGGAGAGCTCGAGGGTTTTGAGATTCCACTGTGAGACGGGGAGGCACTTGCGGGAAATTTAGGAGGGAGAGATTGGGGAAATGAAATTTAGGAGGGAGAAATTTTGGAGTTTTTTATTTTTGGCTAAACTTGACGAAAATAGAAAAATTTTAGGGACCCTAATACCTTTAGTCTTAAAAACCTAGGTATTAGGGTCTATTGCTACAAGGGACCTAAAAAGTAAGGTCCAAAAACCACTTTTTTTGTAGTGGTCTATATTAGTTGGAGCATGTGAAGACTGGGGGAACTCATTCAACTTTTTTAGTTAAGTCGGGAGTTTGGCACAAGAGATTGGGTCATGCCTCGGACACTACATTTCAGCATGTTGAAGCCCTCGGTAAAGATTTCAGGTCCAGCAATAGTATTTGTGATCCTTGTATGCTAGCAAAGCAGACTAGAGTTCCCTTTCCTACTAGTAGTATTAAAACCAGTTCTTGTTTTAAATTAATACACTGTGATATCTGGGGAGGCTACAAAACTGCTTCTTTTTTGGGTTCCCTCTATTTCATGTCCATTGTTGATGATTATAGTCGTGGAGTTTGGGTGTACTTGAGGAAACATAAATCCGAGGTGAGTCACCCATCCTAGTACTACTCTCGCCCAAGCACGCTTAACTCTAGAGTTCTGATGGGATCCGGTGCATTAGTGCGAGTTTGCAAGCGGATCGGACTCGTTCCTTTTCGATGGAACAAAATTTGCGGTTGGATACTGGCATTGATAGCCCCACTGTGGATGCGGCGCAATATCGTCGCTTAATTGGGTGGTTATTGTTTTTAATTATGATACGACCTGACATTGCTCCTACCGTGAACGTACTTAGTCAATTTGTATCCAATCCTCTTCGTTCCCACATGGATGCAGTTACTCGTGTGCTTCAGTTTCTGAAATCCACTCCAGGTCAGGGTTGTTTCCCCCAGCAGATGGTGACTTGAGTTTAGCTGCATATTTCGATGCTGGGGGTAATTGCCCCATGTCTCGATGTTCCCGCACGAGTTACTTTATATCCCTTGGTGGGGCACCGATCTCGTGGCGCACAAAGAAACAATCTGTCATTTCTCCCTCCTCCGCCGAAGCTGATTATAGGGCTATGGTTGCAACGGTTAGTGAACTCGTATGGTTAAGATGGTTGATCGATGTTTTATTTTATTTATTTCCTTGCAAGTGGACAAGACTATTATAGAATAGACTCGGAAGCAAGGGTCGAACCCACAGAGACAAGTGATCACGAACAGTGCAAGTATTGATAGCAAATTATTAACCTAAGGGGGTTTTTATGTTTAATTCTACTCTAAACTACTAGTTACAGATGTTTAACTAATTAGACAAGTAATACAGATATGAAGATCTTATGGTGAGTGGAAATCTAGGATTGGGTTTCACTTATATCTCCTTTATGTTCAATTCATAATAATGTCATTCAATGTCTTGGGTTCGTTCACTAAAAATAGATATAGTACGTTGAACAATTGGTTCGACCTCCATCCCATAAAATTCATCCATTCCATATCCTAAGCACGAAGGAACTGTCAATCTAGTTGTCACCTAGATTTATGATCTATCTGTCACCTAGATCATGTAAGAACTTGGTCCTAACTTATCACTCTCGTGCATCGATAGGTCCAATTTATTGTGTTGGTGAGCCGATTATGCGACATATGCACTTGGTCATGCAGTTATCCGCACCTCTAAGCCTTTATTATTTGCGATTACATTCATTTGTTCAAAGCAAAATAATAGAGGGGTTGATAAACAACACAATCAACAAGCATTGAATAGACATATATATAAATCAAGACATAAATTCGATACAAGTTACCTCCCACCTCCTAGATTATGGATGATTTAGTTCATCATAGACAATGAACAGCACATGGAGATGATGGGAGACATGATTTGATCTTCAATACTTGGAATTACAGGATCTAACTATGTTATACAATCTAAAACTACCTAAAATCTATGTAAAGAGAGCTTCCAGCCGTCCTCCTCCTGCTTTGGCTCGGTACCTGACTTCTATATATACTCGGGAGTTGTGATTGGATCGAATGACTGTGTGAAAATCCGAAAATCAAGCATTACGCCTACCTTGCGGTCGCAAGGTCTTTGGATACCTGCGTCCATAAGGTCTCCGATGTGGGCGGCTTTTGATTTCTTTGATTGCTGGCTTCGAGGACCGTACTGCCTACCTTGCGGTCGCAAGGTCTGAGGCACCTTGCGTCCGCAAGGTGTCCAAATTCGACAGTTTCCTTGTTTCTTCAATTTTCCTCTTTTGCCCTTTCTTGTAATTTGCACTTAAAACCCTGGAGTTTCGCGTATTTTCACGAACAATCCTGAAACTTACAAAACTCACCGAAAACATATATTAGTACTCAAAAGACTCGTGAAATAGCATAATTTAAGTCATAGAAGTATATAAAATCGACGTATAAAATACATCGATCAATGGTTATCACTTGATCTTGACACGCCTCAACTCAGGGCTACCCCACTATTTTGTGATAACCAAATTGCCATACACATTGCCAAAAACCTCGTTTTTCATGAACAAACAAAACATGTTGAGATGGATTGCTATTTTGTTCATGAACGAGTGGAATCTCGAGTCATTGAACCCCATTAAGTCACCACGACGAACCAAGTTGCTGATATCTTTACCAAGCCCCTTGGAGCAGACCGATTTCGTCTTTTGGTTGGCAAGTTGGGGGTTCGTAATCTGCATCGTCCAACTTAAGGGAGAGTGATGGAGATGTAGCAGTGTATGTGCTTAGTTACATGATTCCTACCATAATTAGGATATATATCTTGTACATATTTTAGGAGATATTGTAGAGATTTTGTGGACCTTGTACAACATGTCTCTTATCATATTAGGATTGTAATTAGGGTTGTAAAAATACCTTTTACTCACTGAAAGAAATATGTTTTCGATCGCATATCGAATTTTACAATCTCCCTTATCACATTTCAATGATGTTGCTTAGAACTATATAAACTTTCAACAAGAGATATGATATGGGAATTGACGGACTGGCCTCATAATGAAGAGGTTGTGTTTGGCCTGAGGTGGGAGAAGCAGAAATAGGAACTAGACCATGATTTTGTTTTTTAATAAAAATCATTTACAATGTTTTTTTTTTAAACGTTATTCAATACATTATGTAACGTTTTCAAAAACCGTTGTGAAAGACCTTTTGCAACGTTTTAAAAATATGTTGTGAAAGATCTTCTGTAGCATTTTAAAAAACCTTGTAAAAGACCAGTAACAATGTTTTTACCCAACGCTGTCAATAATACATACACGACGCTTGTTTAAAACGTTGTCATTAGGTTTCCACAACATTTATTAAAATGTTTTCAAAAAGTTCAGAAGACAACGTTTTTCACAACATTTCTTACAACGTTATTAAGGCCTTATAATTACAACGTGGATTAGACGACGTTTACGAAAACTTTGTGAAATGTCTACTAGAACATTTTTAAAACGTTGTGAATGTCCAGTTTTGTTGTAGTTTTAGGAAACCTGAAAAATTGAAAAGTTGCGCAACACACTTGTGCCATCTACCGTGGCACAACAGCATCCATCCTGCTCGAGCAAGTCATGTGTCTACCATGCCAAAACCTGAAACCTGTGCGCTCGTGCCTCCAAGTTTTCCTTGACATCGCTCTACCATGCCAAAATCATAGGCAGGCGGATGCATAGGGTTTCGGGGAGCAAGTGCCCCCACTTGGCTTTATATTTTTTAAATAATAATAATCTTTTAAAATTTACAACTTGCCCCCACTTGGCCATTTGGGTACAAGTAAAAACTCTCTCCCATTCCCGGCTACCTCTCCATGCCTCCCTCCCATCCTAGCCTTAGCTGCACCAGGCTCCAGCAGACAGGCGGCAGCAGCAGTCTAGCTTCAGCTTCTCCACCCTCTGTGCTCCAGCCTCCATCGCCACCGATGGCTGACCTCCTCGGCTCCTCCATGCAATGACGCACGCGGCATGCCTCCATAGACCAGCTGGCACTTGGCAACCTCTACTCTATTGTCTCTTCCAGTCTTCGGTCTTCCGACTTTATAATCACCTTGTTATAGAATGACGTTTATCGGTATCAAAATATATGACTCCTCATCTAGGGTATATAACGACTTCAAGTAAAAGGACAATGAACACATTTGTCACTATGAGAATCGCTTATGACACTCACGTAATGATCCACGTAGCATTCTAATACGGGTCAATCCAGTACGTCGTTACACCTAACAGACACCCATGTGTAGACTGATATCAACTATATTAGTCTCAACACATACTAGTTTTCGTGTATTATTGTTGTCCTTATTAATAATAATACTCGACCTGAGATATTTAAGAATATCATATTTATTTTAAGGGCTTTATAATGCATTACTATAAATAAACAAACAATACATAATAAATAAATGCATCAATAAGTAATGATACATGGAGAAATAGATTTGCCTCTAGAAATAAACCAACAGGTATGTCTTCCTCAGTTCCTCCTCTCTCTCTCTCTCTCTCTCTCTCAATCTCATTTAGGGGATAATTATAATTTCTAAATTTTATTAAACTAGTTATAGAGCATGTGCTCCGTACGGGTTCTTTTGGTAATAATATGACTATAATTTTTAAATGTGACATACATTTCTTATTTTGGTAATAGAAGTAGTATAATTTTTAAACTTTTAGGCATTATGATTTAAATGTTGGAATATAAAACCAACATCATTTTCTAACAAATGTAAGTCTTTTATTTTAAACTTTTAGGCATTACTATTATATTGGTAATAATAGTGGTAGTCTTCTAACCAACATTAGATACATAATAGTAATAGTAAGTCTTTTATATAAACATACTAAATTCCAACATGTATATAAAGGAGGAACTTCCTCTTTCAAGAAAGGATAGACTCTAAACTTCACAGAAAAAAGCCAAGGAGCAGCCCCTTCATCCCTCTCTCCCGTCTGTTTACATACATATACACACTCTCTCCATTCTCTCTTTCCATATATTATACACAACATATACTGATTATCACACCGGAGGGTTTGTGGGGACACCCCCACCCACTCACAGTACTTCATTTTGCAGACATTATAAGCCAGATATCCTACCACGACGACCACTGTCGGACCACGACTCTAACGACCCCGAATGACGTCACTTTCGGCACACCAGACACGACACGACAAGGTCACCATATTATTGGTGTGATCAGTTTGGTTCCGTTGCCGGGAAACGACTATATATGTTTCCTCTCGAGTCACCGACTTCGTCAACCTCAACGGAGCTCCGTTCTAAGGGTGCCGAGACACCATGGATGAACACAAACATGCATGCAGTCTATCTGAGCTGGGCGAAGAAAAAGATACACAGAACAAAAACTACCAGGTTGTGCTCCTTGACTGGACGAATCCAAGGCCACCAAATTCGCTGTTAACCAAGTCCTTATGCTCTTCCATGCACCACCCAAAACTGTCGAAGGCGGAAACCACAAATGACGTGCCGGAAGCTATTCGGCCTAACAGAAACATCACATCCCGGCGCTAAAAATGAAAACCAACAACACCATTAGCTGCCAAAAATTAATATCAGATATATTTTAAAACAGATGCCTCCTATATGCGTTGTAAAAAAAAACTACCATTTTTTTTGTTGTCAAAATCGATTAATACCAGATAGATTCTCCGTCGATTGAGATATAACGTATCTCCTCATGCCTTTGAGTTACTAGAATACAATTGGAATTCGACACAACGTATAAAAAATCCAGTTGAGGGTGATTCTAAAAGGTGTAGGTGTTTGTTGAGGACAAGTTACGGGTTACCATGTAGTTGTGAAATATGGCACATGGAGCATACAAATGTCCCGATTGAACCCCATCAAATCCATGTGTTTTGGAAGACGTTGTCTATGGGCGGAGTTCAAGATATGAGTACATCAAGGGAATCTGTGGCTGATTTGATAAAAAAAAACCTATTATCAGATATGGACGAGACTCCTAAATTGCAACAATATCAATATGCTAAACAGTTTTTCGATGTTGTACATCCCCCAACTAACATTTCTGAACCAGAAATAGTGTGACACAAAGGGCGTCCAAAGAAGAACTCGACAAAGAGAGACCTCTCAGGTTATAATTGTTAAATGTTTACACCATATTACTTCTTACATTTGTTTATAGTAAATGATTTATGCTTTAATGTTTATAATTTTCACCTCAACAGGTTATGAACATGCTAACCGTCAACCAGAAAGAGAATCAGGAGGTAGAGGTAGAGGTAAAGGAAGAGGAAAAGGACGTAGTTCATTAGCATTGACGGGTAATTCAATTCCATATGCCTTTCAGCTTCCACCATTGATGATCACTTTCATATCAAATGTTATAGATGTCAAAGTGGATGGAAATTGTGGTTTCCGAGTTATTGCCCACTTTATTTATCACGACGAAGAAAAATGGGATCAAGTGCGTAATGACTTGATGCAGGAACTTATTGACTACTGGGACTTCTACTCAACCATTAACTTCTTGGAAGGTGACATTGAATGATCGTTGGTATGTCTGAATTGGCATACCTCTCCGGCTCCAACTGAGCATTGGTTGAATCTGGGCATGCTCGGTTGGGTGATTGCTACACAGTATCAAAGGATAGTGACGTGTTTGTGTAATATATCAACTGGTTGCAATACATGGTTGCCGTTACAAGCCCGGTCTGTTGATGGACAAGTGCCACAACCCTGGACCACAAGTATTGACTTTGGGTGGGTCAATTTAATCGACTTCGTAGCACTTGGAATGAAGCCTTCAAGTCCTCTGCCTCGTTTGCCAATTATTCCGAGGTGGGTAGAATCTTGTGTCCCAACGATATGACATTGGCTACCTATTTGGCATGATCGATTTACTAATTACCTTAGTGTAGAGAGTTAACAATTAATTTTTCACTTTATGTGATATAAAACATTAATTAATTACGAGGGTTAATTGTAATTTTTGCAAAAGTGTAGGGGGTTAATTGTTATTTTTCCAAAAGTGTAAGGGGTTAATTGTTATTTTTGCAAAAGTATAGGGGTTAATTGTTATTTTTTGCAAAAGTGTAGGGGGCTAATTGTTATTTTTGCAAAAGTATAGGGGGTTAATTGTTATTTTTTAAAAAGTGTAGGGGTTAATTGTTATTTTTGCAAAAGTATAGGGGGGTTAATTATTATTTTTGCAAAAGTGTAGGGGGTTAATTGTTATTTTCGCAAAAGTGTAGGGGTTAATTGTTATTTTTGTAAAAAGTGTAGGGGTTAATTGTTATTTTTGCAAAAGTGTAGGGGTTAATTGTTATTTTTACAAAAGTGTAGGGGACAATCATAGTGTTATAGTAAATGCATCACAACAAGTCAAACTAAATGCATCTAACAAACTGATGTCCAAACAAATACATCACACTCCGAGTTCAAATAAAATACATCAACGGCTGGACCACAAGTGCATCACACAAACATAAAGTATATCACAATACATCCTCAAACTGTTGAACAACTTCTTCAACAGTAGACATTGTTGGAATATGCTTCCGGCTAATTTAGTTATCACTTTGCATATTCTATCTATATATATATATATATCTATATATATATATTGATTTGCGTGCCCACATTACAAGTGAGTCATTACGAGTGGCTAAAAGGTCTGCGTATCAGTTAGCGTGACAACTCGTGTGATATCACATAGGTCTTAGATTAAGGTGCAACCTGATCAAGTGCTACCTTCCTATATGATGATTGAAACAGACCAGCACTTCATATGCACTCAGCACCGGAAGACTTGCAGCTATGTCAAAAGCCTTCAGTGATAAAGATCATAACATCTTAAAGACTCACCACCAGCAGACATGCTACAAGCTACAAGAGAAATGTCAAGAAGCAGCTCAAATCAAGTCAAATATGTCCAAACCTGACATATTTAAAGCTACAAGACTTTCTCTCACTCAAGTAGTCTGATAAAGTCAAAAAGCGATTACTTTATTGAACAGACCACCTGACAGTGCAATAGACATCAGACCTACTCTTCAGAGACTTATCAACACCGTTTGACAGACAATAAGTTCCAAGATCTATAGGACTAAACCTCTGCCCCAAACAGTTAAAGATCTTATGGACAAATATCTGTATCCGATAGACTTCAACCACTACATCTCTAAACGGATAGAAACTTTATGTCTTCATCTCCCAATGATCACATTGACTCCCGTCGATATAAAACCTCTCTCTTACCCAAACAAGCAGTGAGACATCCATGGTAATCAATCAACGATGATAAGAAACGAGTGACTCAACTTACTCAAGAGCTTCAAAGAAAAGAGATCATCAACGAAATCGTTTTCACCAACGTATCTCTGATCTTAACTCAGATTGCAGCGAATTCTTCCAGATCTTAGCAAAACACTTTTAGTGGATTGCTAGGAAGAAAAGCTTGGAGAAGAGAAGAGATTGATCAGAAACTTCAATAGACATAGATCAAGATCTGAAGATTGATGTTAGATAATGCCTGACAAAAATGATGAGATGTCTCTAGATATTGCATTCATATCTTCAGATTTGTATTCTAATACAAATGCTGTTGATTGTGCAATAATCAATCATTTTGCACGTGCTATAGAGAAAAGTCAAGAAGCAGCTTAAATCAAGTCAAATATGTCCAAACCCGACATACTTAAAGCTACAAGACTTTCTCTCACTCAAGTAGTCTGATAAAGTCAAAAAGCGATTACTTTATTGAACAGACCACCTGACAGTGCCATAGACATCAGACCTACTCTTCAGAGACTTATCAACACCGTCTGATAGACAATAAGTTCCAAGGTCTACAGGACTAAACCTCTGCCCCAAACAGTTAAAGATCTTATGGACAAAGATCTGTATCCGATAGACTTCAACCACTACATCTCTAAACGGATAGAAAGTTTATGTCTTCATCTCCCAACGATCACATTGACTCCCGTCGATATAAAACCTCTCTCTTACCCAAACAAGCAGTGAGACATCCATGGTAATCAATCAACGATGATAAGAAACGAGTAACTCAACTTACTCAAAAGCTTCAAAGAAAAGAGATCATCAACGAAATCGTTTTCACCAACGTATCTCTGATTTTAACTCAGATTGCAGCAAATTCATCCAGATCTTAGCAAAACACTTTTAGTGGATTGCTAGGAAGAAAAGCTTGGAGAAGAGAAGAGATTGATCAGAAACTTCAATAGACATAGATCAAGATCTGAAGATTGATGTTAGATAATGTTTGACAAAAATGAAGAGCTGTCTCTAGATATTGCATTCATATCTTCAGATTTGTATTCTAATACAAATGCTATTGATTATGCAATAATCAATCATTTTGCACGTGCTATAGAGAAAAGTCAAGAAGTAGCTCAAATCAAGTCAAATATGTCCAAACCTGACATACTTAAAGCTACAAGACTTTCTCTCACTCAAGTAGTCTGATAAAGTCAAAAAGCGATTACTTTATTGAACAGACCACCTGACAGTGCCATAGACATCAGACCTACTCTTCAGAGACTTATCAACACCGTCTGATAGACAATAAGTTCCAAGATCTACAGGACTAAACCTCTGCCCCAAACAGTTAAAGATCTTATGGACAAAGATCTCTATCTGATAGACTTCAACCACTACATCTCTAAACGGATAGAAAGTTTATGTCTTCATCTCCCAACGATCACATTGACTCCCGTCGATATAAAACCTCTCTCTTACCCAAACAAGTAGTGAGACATCCATGGTAATCAATCAACGATGATAAGAAACGAGTAACTCAATTTACTCAAGAGCTTCAAAGAAAAGAGATCATCAACGAGATTGTTTTCACCAACGTATCTCTGATCTTAACTCAGATTGCAACGAATTCATCCAGATCTTAGCAAAACACTTTTCGTGGATTGTTAGGAAGAAAAGCTTGGAGAAGAGAAGAGATTGATCAGAAACTTCAATAGACATAGATCAAGATCTGAAGATTGATGTTAGATAATGTCTGACGAAAATGAAGAGTTGTCTCTAGATATTGCATTCACATCTTCAGATTTGTATTCTAATACAAATGCTGTTGATTGTGCAATAATCAATCATCATGGAAGGACGAGTGCTTTGCACTCAATCGTTCAGATATATTTTTATATCTGAACCACCTTAAGAATCCTCTTCTCATAACAGTTTCTTGTTCTGGTCTCCTATTGCCCTTTGCTACTTAAAGATTCTTGAATGGATAATTAAGTAAGGATTGTGGCTTGGGTAGACAAGATCAGAAACTGTACATAGCTTATTTAGACTGATGTAATATGTAATTTATCTTTGAATAAATTCATATGTTCTTACAAATACTATATCTCTCAGTCCTTATATATCTATGAGTCTTTTATAAATGATTTATCTTTAGAAAAGCCATTCTCTAATTGATTTCTTAAACCTGCATTTGATAGAAGAAACAAGTGTGTTGTTGTTCTGAACATATATTCGTGTACAACCACTTATGACATCTCCAAATCATAGCCTCTTTATCTTCCGTTGTCCAAACCTTTTTAACATGCTTTTGATTTGACTAGTAGTCTACCGGGAGAGTTGATACTTCTGCTTAGAGCAAGTCTACCAATAGCCTCTACCGGCAGACATGCTCAACTCGATAAACTGCAATTGCCACTTAAACTAAGCTTTATTTATATCAAAAGAAAAGTTTTTAAATTGGCATCATAGGCTATTCACCCCCCCCCTCTAGTCTATTTGAGCATTATTGTGGACCAACAATTGGTATTAGAGCAAGGCTCTTCTAGCTATATGCCAGGACTACCCTCCTGAGAGTTGCGATCCTCGAATGCTCGGTTCAAATGCATGTCAAAAGAAAATTTGTTTTATCCTTTAAACACTTTTGACAAGGATTTCAGTTTGAGATAAATATTTTGAAAAATATACTTATTTTGAAAAAAATTATTTTGTTTTCAAAAATTTCTTGAGATAGAAGATTACCATGATGAATGTGAGATACTTATTCATATGACAGATAGGTATATCAATTGGCACTATGAATAACTATCTCCAGATGAAAAATTCTCAGATGGATGCTTCAAATAAAAGGAATTCTGATTCAAGTTCTCTTGACATAAGGCTAACGATTGAAATCAATCCAACACCTTCTCGAGATAAGAATTTTTCTTTAAATTCTAAAACGTTACTGTGAAAGAATTTCAAAAGGACTCCTATCTATTCTCCTAAAAAAGGTTATGAGTCAAAAACTCTATCATAAAACATTGATTGATCCCTCTGTTGTATGATATTTAGTTTCTGAGAACTTGGCCTATATTTCAAAGAATTATTTGAATCCAAGAAAATATGAATCAAAATCTTACTAATTGTTTGCAAAGGAAATATACTCTTTAGACAATATCTACTACAGATTTATTAGCTCAGATTCAAAACGACATCATCTGAAGAACGTCCACCTCGATCCAGATAACTGTCAAAAAGGCACATCCCGTGTCTTGTGCTCCTTCTTTCATTGTTTATCTTTACACAAAAAGACCAAGGAAGAATGAGAAATTCAAGATTCAGTCTTTCTTTCTCACGGATCTTCTTGAAACACTTGTTCCAGTATCTAGATTTTTCTGGAGCTTCCTAAAGCTCATAAAATGTTGATAATGATCTTCTTGATTTTTATTCAGGAATGCATATTCTCCAAAGATCAACAAGTACACTTTATTATCTCTCTTCCAGTTCTAAAAGGCTTTGTTTGACTGAAAGTACATGACCTTATTCACCTGATTCAGTCTTCTTCCTTCTGGATTATGATATATGATTGATCTTCTTCTATGATTCCCTGCTAATCATGATCATGAATATATCATCTCTGCATAACTTTATATTTGCTTGCTCTATTTTTTATCTATTCTTTTCTAGCAAATATCTTGAGTAATTTTTCCTGTCATACTTTACTTCTTCCCATTCCTTTAAAGTATGATCTATGAATTACTCATCTGGTTTGACGACTCATTTTTTTTTTTTTTTGAAAATTTATTTGTCATCATCAAACCATTTTCTTTGAAGCTCTTTCTCCTGTTGCTCAGTACTTCATAAGCTCAGTTCTATGAGTTGACTTATAGAAGTTTTTACCTTGTAGACAATGTGCAAACTACATGGATACTTTTGCAATTTCTACAAAGGTTGAGGTAAAGCTTTAGAAATTGACTATTTCTTAAAAGCTAAAGACAAATTTCATAGAATCTCGGCAAAGATAAAAATGACTTCAAAATGTGGGAATTGTACTTCTCGAAACACTCTTCTGAAAAAGATGTGTTTTGTCAAATCCCACTGAAAAATGTTTTATCCACTTAAAGACGTTTTATTCTTTCAAGAAAGCCGAACCTACTTTTCAAAATCTTTTAGCTTTCCAAAGGTGTGACTTTACTGGATATCTATAAATTAATACCAACTCTCACTCTTCCCCATATAACTTTTATGAGAGTGGTTGAAAGGACTTTTCACTCTTAAATGACTCGGTCCATTTTCTTGCCTCAGCGAGTATTTATAGAGACATTCCTTCCTTCTTCTCTATCACTCGCAAAATACCTCAAACACTATGATAGACACTGATACAAAATCCCCTTCTTCAAAAATGTTACTTAGGAGAATTCTTAGCACTAGATCAAGGCTTCTTCTCAACAACCTGGAATCATCCTTCCGATTCTTCGAAAGTTGTTTGGTTTGTTTCAAGGATTCCTCTCGCATGAAGACTTTCCTTAACAACCATTTATCATATTTCTCCCGCTTCCCTCTATCTTAGCAGACATTTTTTGCTCCCTCTCATGTTGAAGATCCTCCTATCTTCAGCGAGCCAAATGTGTCTCTCCTCGGATTTTCCCTCTAAAACTCCTGAGGATGAGCGCCTGCATTGAAACTGATATCTAGAAAATTATAGAAGATGTTTATGCAGGATGTCTGGGATAGAGAAAACCAAGCTTAGGTTTGGTAGAGAGGTTGCTATAGAGGAGAAAAGGTTGTGCCCCGCTCCCTCCTTGGCTCACTCTGAGTCCCTTAATCTCAACCTGTATTCCGTTTGCCAACCGGTTAGCTGAATCTGGGTCCGTGGTCTTCATAGACAACTCCTTGTAACATCCTTTTCTTTAGAATTGTATCAGGTGTTTAGATTAGTTGTTTAAAAGGAATAATTAAGTCACCGGAAGATGTAATGAACTTTGTAATCTTTAGATCCTCTTTGTATTCTAGTATATTTTGATCTAAATGAGAACTTGTTCAAAGCATCTTTACTTCATGTATATCTGCTTTTGAATGAACATTCCTTGATAGCATGAAATCTTATATTTGCTTATGATTTCGGTATCTGTACTTTTCATAATATGTTGTTCCGAACTCAATACAGCAAATATAACTCTGCTGGTAACCCAACAGCAAACCAATCCTTATTCATAAAATTTCCTATCCAACCATTAGTATTCAACAATTGGTATCTGAAGAAATAGTGTTGGAATTTGGATAATTTTAGTTTTGGATTTCTTTGAAGGAACTGCATACCTTGCAACTACTTCATCAGGAATTATAGATCTCATATCAACCCATGTTGTTCTGGTGAATCTTAATTCCCATCCCTAATTTCAGGTCTCTATAGTTTCAACTGTAGACCTTATCTCTGTTGTTGAAACAACGACCTTTCGAGGAAAAAAACAGTCTCTATCTAGTCTTTCACTTATCTACTGCTTCCTCTGATCAATGACAACTTTGCTCTAAACTCTTTCTTGCCTCCCTTGTCTTGAACATAGATGACTTCCTTTCTCTTAAAAGGTTAGTCATCATCTTAGCCGTTGACTTCGAAGCAAAAGACATTCTCCTTCAGAACCTTCAGCCAAACTAAGTATGAGTTACTTGCTTCTCTGTGATCCAAGTTCTCTAACTTCAAAGATTGTTGTCTTCCATTTTGCTTGTAAATTCTCTTTTCATTCAATTGGGATTCTATTATGAAGAAGCATAGTCATCAGTTAATCTTTGCCGATGAAGCAGCTGAACCTCCTAACAGCTGCTAAGGTAAAAAGGGACTCTACAGGTAATCATCTTTCTTTCCCTATCACCTGCAGACCCTGTTCTCTCCACAAAAGATCGAAGCGCATATACTATTCCAGTGAGGAGGAGCCAACTACAGAATTTGGTATCATTCAAGTACCGATACTACTATTACTGCTGTTGTTGCTTCAATATAAAATGAAACATTCTGCTCTCCCTTCACTTCTGTTTCGTTCTCTTTGCCGATGAAGCTTATGGTCCATCCTTCCAAAAGCCAAGGCATTCCAAAGGAATTAAATGCTTGCTGAAATAATCTTCTTTCAATTGGTATCGGCAGAACTCAATGTCTGTTGTTCCATCTTTATACAGCAAACCTTCGTGTCTGCAAAACTTATCTACATATATTCTTTATTATAGCATACTTTATCCCTGCTGATCTCTTTCATCAGTGATCGATGTATTTTATACGTCAATTTTATATGCTTCTATGACTTAAATTATGCTATTTCACGAGGCTTTTGGCTACTGATATTGGTTTTCAGTGAGTTTTGTGAGTTACAGGGTTTTTAGTGAAAATATGCAAAACACAAGGGTTTTATATGCAAATTCCAAGAAGGGCCCAAGATGAAAAATGAAGAAGAAACGAAGGAAGTCCAAGTGAGACCTGGTCGCAAGGTGTTTCTGACCTTGCCCTGCAAGGTGGACAAAGAGCTCAAGAAACCAAGGCCGGAAAGTCGGAGACCTTGCGGGGACGCAAGCACCCTGCACCTTGCGACCGCAAGGTGGTCAGAATGCGAAAACTTCGTATTTTCACAAGAGATTCGATTGCAATACAACTCCATGGTATAAATAGGAACCGGTTGCCAAAGCCTAGGATAGAAAAAACGGTTGGAAACCGTTTTGTATAGCTTTAGAGTAGATTTTAGGTTGTATAACATATTTAAATTGTGTAATTACAAGTATTGAAGATCAAATCATGTTTCCGTTCATCTCCATGTGCTGTTCATTGTTTATGATGAACTAAATCATCCATAATCTAGGAGGTGGGAGGTAACTTGTATCGAATTTACGTTTTAATTCATATTTATGTTCATTCAATTCTTGTTGATTGTGGTGTTTATCAATCCCTCTATTATTTTTCTTTGAACAAATGAATGTAATCGCAAATAATAAAGGCCTAGAGGTGCGGATAACTGCATGACCAATGTGCATATGTCGTACACTGGCTCACCATCACAATAAATTGGACCTATCGATGCACGAGAGTGATAAGTTAGGACCAGGTTCATACATGATTTAGGTGACAGATAAATCATATGTTCTTGTGCTTAGGATATAGAATAGATGAATGTTGCGGGGATGGAGGCTGAACCAATAGTTCAACAGACTATATCTATCTTTTGTGAACGAACCCAAGAAATTGAATGATGATTATTGTGAATTAAGCATAAAGGAGATACAAGTGAAACCAGAATCCTAGATTGCCACCTACCACAAGATCTTCATAACCAGTAATTACTGCTAATTAGTTAAACACCTAAATATTAATAGTAGATTAGAATAGAATAATTATAAAAACCCCCCTTAGATTAATAATTTGCTATCAAATTAATTGCACTATTCGTGATCTCTTGTCTCTATGGGTTCGACCTTTACTTCCAATACTATTTTATAATAGTTTTGTCCACTTGCAAGGAAAATTTTAAAATAAGACATCGATCAAGTTTTTGGCGCCGTTGCCGGGCACAAGCTAGTTCACGTAGTTAGTTTGTTGGTAGCGTAGATTTTTTTTTTAAAATTTAATTTAGTTTTTAATTTTCAGTTTTTATAAAAATAAAAATACAAAAAGATTTTATTTTATTGTATTTAATAGTTAGTTGTTTTTAAATTGCTCTAATTTATTTTATGCACGGTCGTAGATCTTTGAATCCTAAATTGGTAGAATTGAATCAAGATATAAATAATATTAGAAGAAATCAAGAAGATCTTGAAAATCAAGCTACCGAGCCTGTTAATCAAGAACAATTGAACCAAGAGGATCCTCTAGTCGATCCTATAATGGAAGATAATAATAATCGAAATCCTGAAAATCCAGTTAACCCAGTTAACAGGAATCAAAGAGTAGAAGAACCTGCTAGAAGAAATATGGAAGTAGTGGTAAACCAAAGAACTATTAATGACTTCAGTAGACCTTCATTAAATGTAGTAACATCATGTTTAGTTTTTCCAGATGCTGTAAGGAATTTTGAACTAAAAGGTCATTATTTTAACATGATACCATCTTTTCATGGAATGCCTCACGAAGATCCTGTCAGTTTCTTAAAAGATTATGAATACATGATGAGTACTTTTTCTTTAGGAGGGTTGACTGAAGACCAAGTTAAAATGAAATATTTTCCTAGTGCATTAAAAGAATTGACAAAGCGATGGTTTATGAATCTAACACCTAGTAGTGTTTATACTTGGGCTCAATTATATGATTTGTTTATGAGTAAATATTACAAGCATGCATACTGAATATAGAAAACAAATCATGTCATTCCAAAATGAACCAGGTGAAACATTCCATGAGTCTTGGGATTGATTTAAAAATCTGCTCATTATGTGTCCTCATCATAATTTGGCTCAACATGTGTTAGTACTATGGTTGATAGTGCAGCTGGTGGTTCTATTAATAGAATGACACTAGAAGCACTAGAGGAATTATTTGAGATGTTAAGTGTTAATTATCAACAGAAAAGTGCTAGAGGTAAAAATAGGAGTCTATGCCAAGTTCAAGAATAATCAGATACACAAGCTCAATTTGAAAATTGGCCAATTCAAGAAGCATGTGTTTTATGTGGATTATATTCCCATGCTACTAATTTTTGTCCATCAAGTGCTATGTATGCTGAATAGGCGAATGCTATGAATATGTTCCCTCAAAGGCCAAGGAATGATGTGACGACCCGACCCGGATCCCAAGACGAAATCCCAAGGTCGTGCCGCCAGGGAAACAAATAACAACAAACAAGTAGCAAATAATGGGTAGGGCCATAACGGCGATACACCGACAACTCAAAACACATGCGGAAGCGAAATAAAATAAAACAGTGGCGCCCGAGCTAACAAGCTCAAACTAAAACAACCAAAGAGATAATTAATCTCTCGGTCCAAAAATTCGATTCGCGTGCCGCAACATTGGGCACGTAGGACAAACTCCCTGTTATGCACTTCAAATATATAGCATAAAATAAAAACCAAGTCATCGAAGCTACGGTAGAACCCAACATTAAACTAAGTCTAAGACTCTAGTCTAACAACTCAACGGCTAAAAACATGCCGGAGTAAAAACATAATACTTTAACTAGCAATGTAACATGCTAAACATAATCACCAATTAACCAAGCGCAACTAAAACCAGTCGGCTACCAACAACTTAAGTACTAACAATTATAAGTACTAACAACAAGTACGCATATGGTGATATAACCATAAATATACATCAAGCACGACTTCTACTTGTCGGCTACCAAAAGAATAAACTAACAACATAATTACAACATTACAATCACGTTAAGGTTTGCTACCCAATAATGAAGTTTACATAACTTCATCTTCCCAACGACCTCACCAAAAACAAAATAAATCATCTAAGTAGCAACCTTTCCAAAAGAATTCCTTGCCAACGTAACCTTCTGGATTTACTTGGATCCGCTCGCACGACTCGGATCTAGGGAAAAACAACCAACAAATAAAAGTAAGTCACAATGACTTAGTAAGTTACTAACCGTAACTTCCTACCATGGCATAATGCTCAATCATTAAATTATATCATGCTATCGTCATGAAATAACCGTATATAAAATCATGTTATGGCATCCATGCTCAACATTAAATAAATATGTTATCCTTAACGTATAACATCTCATCATAAATTCCTGTCAAGGCATTTTAGTCTTAACAATAATGATTTATACCTTTGGCATAAAACAACACTCCAATAATATTCATGTGATAGCATATATGCTTAACAACATTAATCAATATGTTATCTATCAAGTATAACATGTAAGAAACCAAAACAAACACCATATCATATCCAATTCACTAAGCACGTTATTCACTTAAGCACTTGTAAAACAATTCATATATAAGGGATATGATACCATTACCCAAATTTCTCCGCTCGTGTCGCTCCTGCAAAAACACGTGTAAAACCCTTATGTGCCCTCGATATCCCTCTCGTAGATATCGACGTCCCGAGACAGCGATCTCGCTCGAGTTCCATAGTTATCAAAGTCATGTGTATTACTACAACTAAGATAAACTACTTCCCCACCGTGGCCATCGATGGAGGGTGTGTGCAAACCGGCACGACGGCGATCCATCGCGATCACGAATCCCACAATTCGTGAAGACGATGTATCGTCCCACCAAAGACTCAACAGACCGACGCCAGCTGGACTCAAAACCCAAGCACAAGTAATATATACTCATATGCTCAAAACAAGTAGGTAAACACTCTACCATCAAACTAGTCATGCAATTCATCCACAACTAGCATAAATATCACAACCGAGAATCATATAAGCTCTCATAATCAAGTGTGCTTCACACACTTCAAAACTTCTTGGAGGCTCGACCTCCATGAATTCTACCCAAAATTCCGTAGGACTTAAAATTATAGTTCCTAGGATTCATACTAACCCAAAGGTTAACTCCGTTGAGTGCAATCTAAGTTTTCGGAAAATTCAAGGAATAGAAGCTTAGGCTTCATCATCCCCCTATGTTCATAACTATCGCCAAAACCATAATCCCAATGTTCAATAAACTCACATAAACCCAACAATACAATTAACAATGTAACTTAGAACAAATTAGCCATCTTGTGCATAAATTCATTCAAGTCACCATACCAATCATAATTTCCATTTCATGATTAACTCATACAACATGGTTTAATATACTCTATTAAGCATATAAAACATATTAATCAAGCTCACATCAATAAATTGTAAGCTAAAACAAGATTAGGGCAAAACACCCTCCAAGTATCTCAACTAAATCAACATCAATACTCATGGAAAATCAACATAATCAAGTTCATTAGACTAGTTAGAACATGAATTTCACATATATCATGGTCTCACATAGGTCAATTAAGCTATATCTTCAATTTGTAATCCTAGGGTTCATGCTTCTTCTATAACCCTAACAATGGCTTCCATTGACCTCAAATAACACAAATGGATGTTTCCCTAGGGTCAATGGGGCCCAAAAATCAAAGGAAGAGAGGTAGAACTTACCAAAACTCAGCCCTTACAAACTGAAATTTCGTGCCCTAGAGATGATGTCTTCTCCTCAACTCTTTCTTCAAGTTCATGGGTAGGAAGGGGGAAAGAACGACCCAAGGCTGTGGCTTCCAAGCTCAAGCCCTTCAAGAATCCAAGAATCTCCTTCTCAAGCTCCCTCTCAAGCTCTCTGTTGAGTGCTCACAAAAGAAACAAAGGCTGAAGTCGTTCTGTCTTGGCCGAACAAAAGAAAGAGTGCGGCTGATTTGGGTTTTATATGGGGGATTAGTTCCTCTAATCAAGCCACTAATTAACCCCTAATCTCCTAATAGATGTTTAGGATTAAGATTAGGCTAATTAAATGAGTTTAGGATAAGTTCAAAATAAGTTTAATGGGTAAAAAGTTCGGACAGCGCACAAAACCGAACAAAATCCCGTAAGCTGCCCCAGGGACCCTTGCGGTCGCTTGAAGAGGAAGTGATGCGACCGCATCACATGAATTTCCAGCATTCCAAGTTTTCTCGTTTCCTTGCTCGGTCCCGGACTCCCTCGCATGCAATCCCGAGTCCCTCCAAGCCAGAAATGGTCTATAAACCAACCTTAATAACCTCCAAACAATAACCAAAGCAATCAAGCCCCAAACCTCGACAAAACAAGGCCAAGAACTCAGGCAGAACTCTCCCGAACGACGACCGGAAAAGTCAAACTGAGAAGGGTTTCCGCTAGAATCAAACTAGCAACCAAACCGACAATGCAACAAGCATCTAATCAATATCCAAGGCATGTTAATGATGTTTTGAATGCCTTCTAACCATTATCCATGTGATAACCACATAAAACACAAACCCGAGATTCAAAGCATCTCGTTAAAGAAAAATGCATACAAGCATCTCAAACGACGTCAATGATCATGCTATTGACTCTAAACATATACGGAAGCTAAATGAACATATTTATGATGATTATAAATGTATGAGTTCATGCATAACACAATCAAGCAATAAATCAGGGTTTTACAAATGATCCCTACTCGAACACATATAATCCTGGTTGGAGGAATCATCCTAACTTTTCTTGGGGAGGAAATAAGCCTTTACAACCTCAACAATTCCAGCCTCAACCACCTCAACTTCCACAATTTCCAAATCATAATCAATTGAGAATTGAAGAAGTTCCAAAACAAGATGTAACAAACAAAATTCAAGCAGTGTTGACAAAATATATGCTTGAAGAGATTGAAAATTTAAAGAAGCACATTGTGACTTCTGAAGCCGAGAAAAAAGAAGAAGGGAAGTTCCCTAGTCAAATCGAGCAAGCAAAGGCAATTACCGTTTTGCGAAGCGGTAAGGTAATAGGTGAAGAGGTAAGTGATCCTGTTCATTCTTCTAATGTGCCTGATACAGTAGAGAATTCTGAAAAAGAAGTTGAAAAGGACAATAATAGTAATGCGAATAATGAAACAATTAATCAAGAAGTAGAAATTCCAAATAAGGAACAAGAAAAAGAAGTTCAAAATAAAGAGGTAGAAATAGAATTAGAACCAGAAGAAGAGGAACCATATGTGGCTCCACCACCATATGCTCCTCCAATTCCGTTTCCAAGAAGACTTATGAAAAATCGAATGGACAAACAATTTTCAGAAATTTATAATATGTTATCCAAAGTGAATGTTAATCTCCTTTTGCTTAATGTTATTAAAAATATTCCAGCTTATGCAAAGTTTTTCAAAGATCTTCACTCTAAGAAACACAAGTTTGAAAACAATGAGAAAATCTTTGTTTCTGAAAACGTAAGTGCTGTTTTACAACCCCGAATTACCCCCTAAGTTAAAACACCCTGGTAGCTTTAATATCCAAGTTTCCTTGGGAAGCTCTAAAAAGATGAAAGCCATGCTAGATCTAGGAGCAAGTATTAATTTGATTCCTTTTGCGGTCTATAAACAGCTAGGGTTAGGAGAACTAAAACCCACTAATATGCAATTACAATTAGCTGATCGTTCATTTAAATATCCTTTGGGTATAGTGGAAGACATCTTAGTTACGGTTGATAAACTAATCATTCCAGTCGACTTTATGGTTCTAGAGATGGAAAGAAAAATCTGTACAAATAATGAAGTTCCTATATTGTTAGGCAGACCATTTATGGCTACTGCCAATACAATGATAAATGTGAAGAATGGTAAATTCACAATGTCAGTCCTAGGTGAAACTGTTGAAATCTCTGTTTATGATGCTATGAATAGACCTAGTGACATAAATGCATGTTTTTCCATTGATGAAATCGAAAAATTATCAACTGAAACTTTTGAAAAAGATAATGAAGATGAAGACTATAAGAGAGATGCATTTATAGTATATGATGATAGTCATATCCCTCCCATAAAAATTGACATTGATGAGATAGAAAGAGAAATAGAAGAGGAAGTAAAACAAGAAAGAGAGAAGTTAGAAGCTCTTAAAAAGAAAGATAAAGAAAATATAGAGAAAGAAGAAAAATCAGAAAATAGTTCTGATAAAATGGAAAAAGTAGAAGAAGAAAGGAATGAAATTAAAGATGATGAAGTAGAAATCCTAAAATCTCTTTTTGAAGAAATTGAGATAGAGAATGTTAAAGTGGAAAATAAGGAAGATGTTAAAGAGGCAAATACCGAGGAGGTTAAAATAGAAGAAAAAATCAAAGCATATAATTCTGAATTCATGCCATCTATTAAATCTCCTCCAGTTGAAGAATTAAAGCCATTACCACCCCATCTAAAATATGCATTTTTAGGGGAAGGTAAAACTTTGCCTGTTATTATAGCAGCCGATTTAACTGAAGAGCAAGAAGCTAGTTTATTAAAAGTTTTATGGACACACAGAGAAGCTATAGGATGGTCCCTAGCTAACTTAAAAGGTATTAATCCTTCTATGTGCATGCATAAAATACACCTAGAAGAAGGTAGTAAACCTTCAAGAGAAAGGCAAAGAAGACTTAACCCACATATGGAAGAAGCCGTAAGAAAAGAAGTTCTTAAGCTTCTAGATGTGGGTATAATTTACCCAATATCAGATAGTAAATGGGTTAGTCTTGTTCAAGTAGTTCCTAAAAAGTCAGGAATTACAGTTGTTAAAAATGAAAAAGATGAATTAGTCCCTACAAGAACAATAACTGGTTATAGAATATGCATTGATTTGCGAAAACTAAATGCGGCAACTAGGAAAGACCGCTTTCCTTTGCCATTTATTGACCAAATCCTTGAAAGACTAGCCGGTCATGAATACTATTGCTTTCTTGATGGTTTTTCTGGTTACAATCAGATCCCTATAGCACCCGAAGACCAAGAGAAAACAACTTTTACATGTCCTTTTGGTACTTTTGCTTTTAGGAGAATGCCCTTTGGATTAGGTAATGCACCAGCCACCTTTCAAAGATGCATGATTTCTATATTCTCATATTTAGTTGAAAGATGTGTTGAAGTTTTCATGGACGATTTTTCAATTTTTGGAAATTCTTTTGATCATTGTCTAGAAAATCTTACATCAGTTTTGAAAAGATGCTGTGAAACAAACTTAACTTTGAGTTGGGAGAAAAGTCATTTCATGGTCAAACATGGAATTTTCTTAGGGCATGTTGTGTTTAATAAAGGTATTGAAGTTGATAAAGTGAAAATCGAAGTTATTTCACAACTACTTCCTCCAACTTCTGTTAAAGGTGTTAGTAGTTTTCTAGGGCATGCTAGTTTTTATAGAAGATTCATAAAAGATTTTTCCAAAATCTGCAAACCTCTATGTAACTTGTTAGCAAAGGATACAGAATTTTTTTTTGATAAAGAATGCTTAGATGCATTTAATTTATTGAAAGAAAAGTTAACTACTGCCCCTATTTTATCTGGCGCTGATTGGTCTCTTCCTTTTGAAATCATGTGTGATGCATCCGATTTTGCAATTGGAGCCGTGTTAGGACAAAGGGTAGATAGAAAGCCTCATGTAATACACTATGCTAGTAGAACTCTAAATGACCACAATTAAATTACACAACAACAGAAAAAGAGTTTTTGGCAGTTGTGTATGCTTTAGAAAAATTTAGATCATATCTGTTAGGATCAAAAGTGATAATATTTTCTGATCATTCTGCATTAAAATATTTATTAAGTAAGAAAGATGCTAAGCCTAGACTAATTAGGTGGATGCTATTGTTACAAGAATTTGACATTACAATCAAAGATAAAAAAGGAGCGAAAATGTAGTAGCCGATCATTTGTCTAGATTAAATTTTCAGCCCTTACTTGAATTTCTTGATGACCCAGTTCCCATAAATGAAGATTTTCCTGATGAGCAACTGTTAGCAATTAAAGATTCAGACCCTTGGTATGCTGATTTTGTTAATTATTATGTGTCTGACATCATAAATCCTGATTTTAATCATTATGAAAAGAAGAAATTTTTAGCTGAAACGAAAAATTATTTTTGTGAAGCACCTCATTTATATAAAATATGTTCAGACTCTTTAATAAGGAGATGTATTCCAGAAAAAGACCAACAAAGTATTATGGAATTTTTCCATGAATACTCTTGTGGAGGTCATTTTAGTGGAAACAAAACTGCTAGAAATTTTTTACAATCTGGGTTATACTGGCCAACTGTTTTTAGAGATTGTGAATTATTTTATAGAACATGTGATAAGTGTCGAAGAACTGGTGGAATAGGAAAAAGAAACGAAATGGCTTTACATAGTAATATGGTTGTTGAAATCTTTGATGTTTGGGGCATTGATTTCATGGGTCCTTTTCCGGTATCTAATAATTGTGAGTATATTTTGGTAACAGTTGACTATGTGTCTAAGTGGATTGAAGTCGTAGCAACTAAGACAAACGATGGTAAAACTGTGGTTAAATTTGTGGAAGATTTGTTTGCTAGATATGGAGTACCTAAGGTCATAATAAGTGACCAAGAGACTCACTTTACCAATAAGTTATTGAATAATGTCCTTAAGAAACATGGTGTAACTCACAAGTTAGCTACACCATATCATCCTCAAACATCCGCCAAGTAGAGGTAATAGACAAATTAAAGCGATTAGAAGATCTGTTAGGCCTAATCGTAAAGATTGGAATCTAAACTTAAGGATGCTTTATGGGCATACCGAACTGTTTTTAAAACCCCAATAGGAATGAGTCCATATAGAATGATATATGGCAAAGCCTGCCATTTACTAGTTGAAATTGAGCACAAAGCATATTGGGCTGTTAAAGAATTGAACTTAGATTTAACCTTGGCTAGAGAGGAAAGATTGTTTCAATTGAATGAACTATTAGAACATAGGTTGAATTCGTATGAGAACACCAAAACGTATAAAGAGAAGACCAAGAAGTATCATGAGATGGGGTTAGCCAATAAGATGTTTCGACCAGGGTTGAAAGTGCTACTTTTTAATTCTAGACTTAGGTTATTCCCCTGAAAAGTTGAAATCTAAATGGTCCGGTCCTTTTATAATTGTTCGAATTTATCCCTCATGGAGCCGTTTGATATTCAAAAATCCAAAGAATAATGAAAATTTTTAGGTTAATGGACACTTTAGGCTCAAACCTTAGAGCAATGTCAGGGAGTTGATTGAGTTTGGCTGAAAATGAACCACCCAGGATTAGGTTTGCGTTTGGGTCGAGACAAAGGCGTTAAACAAAGTGGAGGCAACCCCATTATTATAAGTTTTATTGCTTTTATAGTTAATGTAAATATGCTATTCTCCTGTTAAATGTAAATTTTGGACATTTAATTTT
>CM028377.1:41587263-41616282 GCA_013146195.2 Codonopsis lanceolata
AAGATATGCACAAGAATATGATCATAGTCATTCGAGAACATAATTGTTGCATTAAATGTAACTTAGGGTCAATTGCATGATAGTTAGATCCCTTGGATTTTTCTCATTTATATATCTCAAGCACACTTTCGAACCGTGTCTGCATGTTAGTCTCAATTGTCCCTACCATCTATCTTAGCGAATGCTTATGTGAAATCGGTGATGCTAAACACTACCCAATTCCCATAGTTGATATGATATTTTGTGTTTTGTCTTACTTGCTTTAAATACTATGTGAGCATTTGGCATTAAGAAATGACTTAGGCCATCTTTGGATCGTTAGAGCCTAAATATTCCACGACCTATACTAAATATATCCCTAGTGTCCCCTTTGAGCCTAATGAAAAAGAATGGAGTGTGCTAAGCACACTATTTAAACCCATTCGCCATCGTTTCTTTACCCACATTAACTTAACCCTAAAGCCTATACACTTTTAGCCTACCCTTTGAGTAGAGTTGGGTGGGAAATTGATTTTAGGAGGACCACTTCTTTAGTTAGGCTATTTTTTCGAGGCTTCTTCTTTCCGTCGTCGAAAAAAAAAAAATCATAATGTCGATGAAAAATGAAAGGAAGAAAGAGAGGATAAACAAAGATTCAAATGAAAGCATAACTTTCAAGAGAAAATATGTGAGAAAAATTATGCTGATTAGAATGATGATATTTTTTGAAGAATATATTGCCCAAAACAAGTTTGGGGAAGAAGAAAAAGTAAAAGTAACACAAAGCACCCCTCCACTTGTGGTCTTTGCGAGTCCTAGCCTAAATAGGAAAACTTCCTTTTGCTTGGAAGTATGAGGGATAAAGGGTAGTCTTACTCTCTCACTTTGAATTCCAATTCCTTTCCATCAAATCCCCAAACACCTTGGCCTTACATTACAAGCTTATAAAGTCCTAATGATCTTCTTGCCAATGCTTATGTTGTTTTTATTGTCAAGTGAGTAACATGAAATTGATCACACACTTCATAATCATTATTATTCACCCAAAAGCTCACTTGTGTTAGCATAATCTTAGCTATTACAAGTCATTGGGATAGGAGAGCATTGTATGTCATACATAGAAGTGCATGGGATGGATGTATAAATCTTTTAATCCTTGGGACCTTTAAATGCATGGCCGGCCGGGTTTGGATGGTAGATCTCATACTTCTTAATGCATGATTTTCTATTAAACTTTGATTTTCATATGAATGTGGTGTTTAGCTCAATAAAGCTGTTTTAGTTAAGATATTCTTTAAGGCTGGTGATCACACACACACGGAGAAATTAAAAGTAGTAGCGATCTTAAGAAAAGACTAGTTGGTTTTATATGACTAAGCTTGCATATATGTGGTGAGCACCAAGCGAGATTACATGCATGCCATACACTTATAACTTGAGATGAAGCCAAAAAGATTTTATGTTTTATTTTTATGTGTAATTTTATTCGCTTTTGTATTTATTTGTTTTGTATTTATCTGCATAGTCGTCACTCGAAAGAGTCTCCTTGAGTTTGTGGGTTTATAGAGGTGTAAATAGTGTCACCCTCACAAAAAGATTTTAATTTTTGTTATTTATGCTTTTTGTATTTATAAGTTTATTTGTTTACTCGTGGACGAGCAAAGTTCAAGTTTGGGGTATTTGATCGATGTATTTTATACGTCGATTTTATATACTTCTATGACTTAAATTATGCTATTTCACGAGTCTTTTGATACTAATATATGTTTTTCGGTGAGTTTTGTAAGTTTCGGGATTATTGTGAAAATACGCGAAACTCCGAGGGTTTTAAGTGCAAATTACAAAGAAAAAATAAAGAAAAATAGAATGCGGACACCTTGCGGGACGCAAGGTGCCTCAACTGACGCAAGGTAGGCGATATAAGCCCAATCGGCCAATCAAAGAAAAAAAGCACCCACCGGCTGGAGACCTTGCGGACGCAAGGTATCCGGCACTGCGGCAAGGTAGGCGAGAATGCTTGATTTTGGATTTTCACAGTCATTCGATCAATCACAACTCCGGTATATATAGAAGTCGGATCTCGAGGCTAAGCATGGGAGGAGTTTG
Source organism: Codonopsis lanceolata (assembly GCA_013146195.2). Taxonomy (NCBI): domain Eukaryota; kingdom Viridiplantae; phylum Streptophyta; class Magnoliopsida; order Asterales; family Campanulaceae; genus Codonopsis; species Codonopsis lanceolata. The sequence goes on from CM028377.1 coordinate 41,589,349, forward strand.
GAAGCTCTCTTTACATAGATTTTAGGTAGTTTTAGATTGTATAACATAGTTAGGTTTTGTAATTTCAAGTATTGAAGATCAAATCATGTTCCATCATCTCCATGTCTTTGTTCATCGTCTATGATGAACTAAATCATCTAATCTAGGAGGTGGGAGGTAACTTGTATCGAATTTATGTTTTGATTCATATATATATGTCTATTCAATGCTTGTTGATTGTGTTGTTTATCAACCCCTATATTATTTTGCTTTGAACAAATGAATGTAATCGCAAATAATAAAGGCTTAGAGGTGCGGATAGCTGCATGACCAAGTGCATATGTAAATTTTGGCTCACCAACACAATAAATTGGACCTATCGATGCGAGAGTGATAAGTTAGGACCGGTTCTTACATGATCTAGGTGACGATAGATCATAAATCTAGGTAAACTAGATTGATAGTTCTGTGCTTAGGATATAGAATGGATGAATTTTGCGGGGATGGAGGTTGAACCAATTGTTCAACAGAGCTATATCTATTTTTAGTGAGCGAACCCAAGACATTGAATGACATTATTATGAATTGAACATAAAGGAGATATAAGTGAAACCCGAATCCTAGATTTCCACTCACCATAAGATCTTCATATGTTTATTCTTGTCTAATTAGTTAAACATCTATAACTAGTAGATTAGAGTAGAATTAAACATAAAACCCCCTTAGGTTAATAATTTGCTATCTATAACCATACTTGTTAAGTGATCACTTGTCTCTGTGGGTTCGACCCTTGCTTAAATACTATACATAATAGTCTTGTCCACTTGCAAGGAAATAGATAAAATAAAACATCGATCAGAAGTTTTTTAGTGCAATGAACCGCATAGTTAGTATTGATCCCTCTGAATTTACTTAATTTTGCGAAACTTTTACTTTTCTCCAAATTCTTCATGCACTCACACCCCACTACACGGTCATAACTATGGATTGATTAGAATAGTTTTATAAAGTTTATAACACCTATTTCACTTCAACAAGATATGCACAAGAATATGATGCATAGCCATTCGAACATAATTGTTGCATTAAATTGTAACTTAGGTCAATTGCATGATAGTTAGATCCCTTGATTTTTCTCATTTATATATCTCAAGCACACTTTCGAACCGTGTTTGCATGTTAGTCTCAATTGTCCCTACCATTGTCTTAGCGAATGCTTATGTGAAATCCAGTTGATGTTAAACACTCAACCCAATTCCCATAGTTGATATGATATTTGTGTTGTCTTACTTGCTTTAAATACTATGTGAGCATTTGGCATTAAGAAATGATTTAGGCCATCTTTGGATCGTTAGAGCCTAAATATTCCACGACCTATACTAAATATATCCCTAGTGTCCCCTTTGAGCCTAATGAAAAGAATGGAGTGTGCTAAGCACACTATTTAAACCCCATTCGCCATCATTTCTTTACCCACATTAACTTAACCCTAAAAGCCTATACACTTTTAGCCTACCCTTTGAGAGTAGGATTGGGTGGGAAATTGATTCTAGGAGGACCACTTCTTTCGCTTAGGCTATTTTTTTTAGAGGCTTCTTCTTCCGTCCGTCGTCGAAAAAAAATAAAAAAAATCATGTGTCGACGAAAAATGAAACGGAAGAAGAAGAGGATAAACAAAAGATTCAAATGGAAGCATAGCTTTCAAGAGAAAATATGTTAGAAAAATTCTGCTGATTAGAATGATGATATTTTTAGAAGAATATATTGCCCAAAACAAGTTTGGGGGAAGAAAAAAGTGAAAAGTAACACAAAGCACCCCTCCACTTGTGGTCTTTGCAGTCCTAGCCTAAATAGGGAAAACTTCCTTTTGCTTGGAAGTATGAGGGATAAAGGGTAGTCTTACTCTCTCACTTTGAATTCCAATCCCTTTCCATCAAATCCCCAACACCTTGGCCTTACATTACAAGCTTATAAAGTCCTAATGATCTTCTTGCCAATGCTTATGTTGTTTTTCTTGTCAAGTGAGTAACATGAAATTGATCACACACTTCATATTCATTTTATTCACCCTAAAGCTCACGTGTTAGCATAATCTTAGCTATTACAAGTCATTGGGATAGGAGAGCATTGTATACATACATAGAAGTGCATGGGATGGATGTATAAATCTTTTGAATCCTTGGGACCTTTAAATGCATGTGACGGGTTTGGATGGTAGATCTCATACTTCTTAATGCATGATTTTCTATTAAACTGTGATTTTCATATGAATGTGGTGTTTAGCTCAATAAAATTGTTTTAGTTAAGATATTCTTTAAGACTGGTGATCACACACACACGGAGAAATTAAAAGTAGTAGCAGTCTTAAGAAAAGACTAGTTGGTTTTATATGACTAAGCTTTGCATATATATGGTGAGCACAAAAGCGAGATTACATGCATGCCATACACTTATAACTTGAGATGAAGCCAAAAGATTTTATGTTTTATGTGTAATTTTATTCGCTTTGTATTTATTTGTTTTTGTATTTATCTGCATAGTCGTCACTCGAAAGAGTCTCCTTGAGTTTGTGGGTTTATAGAGGAGTGTAAATAGTGTCACCCTCACAAAAAGATTTTAATTTTTGTTATTTATATGCTTTTGTATTTATAAGTTTATTTGTTTACTCGTGGACGAGCAAAGTTCAAGTTTGGGGTATTTGATCGATGTATTTTATACGATTTTATATACTTCTATGACTTAAATTATGCTATTTCACGAGTCTTTTGAGTACTAATATATGTTTTCGGTGAGTTTTGTAAGTTTCAGGATTATTGTGAAAATACGCGAAACTCCAGGGTTTTAAGTGCAAATTACAAAGAAGAAAAATAAAAGACGAATCCGGACACTTGCGGAGTGCCTCGCACCTTGCGACCGCAAGGTGGCGAGCCCCGAAGTCGGCAATCAAAGAGTCCAAAACCACCCATTTGGAGACCTTGACGCAAGGTATCCAGCACCTGCGCGCAAGGTAGGCGGAATGCTTGATTTTCGGATTTTCACAGTCATTCGATCCAATCACAACTCCCGAGTATATATAGAAGTCGATGCCGAGCCTAAGCATAGGGAGGACGGCTGGAAGCTCTCTTTACATAAATTTTAGGTAGTTTTGGATTGTATAACATAGTTAGGTTTTGTAATTTCAAGTATTGAAGATCAAATCATGTCTCTCATCATCTTCATGTGCTGTTCATCATCTATGATGAACTAAATCATCCCTAATCTAGGAGGTGGGAGGTAACTTGTATCGAATTTATGTTTTGAATCATATATATATGTCTATTCAATGCTTGTTGATTGTGTTGTTTATCAATCCCTATATTATTTTGCTTTGAACAAATGAATGTAATCACAAATAATAAAGGCTTAGAGGTGCGGATAACCGCATGACCGAGTGCATATGTCGTACAATCGGCTCACCAACACAATAAATTGGACCTATCGTGCACGAGAGTGATAAGTTAGGACCAGGTTCTTACATGATCTAGGTGACAGATAGATCATAAATCTAGGTGACAGCTAGATTGATAGTTCATGTGCTTTGGATATAGAATGGGTGAATTTTGCGGGGATGGAGACTGAACCAATTGTTCAACAGACTATATCTATTTTTAGTGAACGAACCCAAGACATTGAATGACATTATTATGAATTGAACATAAAGGAGATATAAGTGAAACCCGTAATCCTAGATTTCCACTCACCATAAGATCTTCATATCATTATTCTTGTCTAATTAGTTAAACATCTATAACTAGTAGATTAGAGTAGAATTAAACATAAAAACCCCCCTTAGGATTAATAATTTGCTATCTATAATCGCTTGTTCGTGATCACTTGTCTCGTGGGTTCGACCCTTGCTTCCGAGAGTCTATTCTATAATAGTCTTGTCCACTTGCAAGGAAATAGATAATATAAAACATCGATCATGTTTTTGGCGCCTCTTCACCTAGCTATTAGCAAAAAACTTGATCGATGTCTTATTTTAAATTTATTTCCTTGCAAGTGGACAAGACTATTGTAGATAAACGACTTGAAACCACGAATTTGGATTGATTTGATTAAAGTAAATTTAACTAATTTATTAAAATAAAGCAATTAATAACTAATGGGCTTTTTGGTTTTTGTAAATTAATTTAACTAGAAAGTAATAAAATAAACTAATTAACAAAGCATATAAATATGAGATAAGTCAAAGATTTGTAAATTGACTAGGAATTAGGATTCACTTGTATCTAATCTATTGTTTATTTCAAAATAATTATCATTCAATTTCTTTGGTTCGTTCACAAAAGATAGATATAGACTGTTGAATAATTGGTTCAGCCTCCATCCCCGCAAAATTCATACATTCTATATCCTAAGCACAAGAACATGTAATCTAGCTGTCACCTAGATTATAATCTATCTGTCACCTAGATCATGTATGAACCTGGTCTTAACTTATCACTCTCGTGCATCGATAGGTCCAATTTATTGTGATGGTGAGTCAGTGTACGACATATGCACATTGGTCATGCAGTTATCCGCACCTCTAGGCCTTTATTATTTGCGATTACATTCATTTGTTCAAAGCGAAATAATAGAGGGATTGATAAACACCACAATCAACAAGAATTAAATGAATAAGAATTAATATAAAACAATAAATTCGATACAAGTTACCTCAAATTCCTAGATTATGGAGTTAGCTCTCCATAATTGAAAGTACAAAACCTTGAACCATTCTTGGAGAATCTTTCTTCATGGACAAAGAAAAATAATACAGAACTTCTCTCCCTTTTTTCCTAACTAAAGGGATCTATTTATACCTAATTAATCCTACAACGAGGAGGAAAAGGAGATACATTATAATTACAACACTTAAAAGAATTAAACTAGGACTTCACAATTCCCAAGACAATTGGAACTCTATGAAAGTGGCGGCTGAGTTTTGGTAGAAAAATCTGATTTTCAGCTTTTGGTCTTCAAGTTTCCAGCTTTTACAGTTTGGTCCCTGAAGTTCTTCAATTCAGCATAAAATGCATATATTTTGCACAATTATTCCAAAAGTCCCTGAAACTATAAAACAACACTAAAACACATATTAGATAACAAAAACCTCGAGAAATAGCATAATTTAAGTCAGAATAATATACAATAACTGCGTATAAAATACAGTCATCAAATACCCCCAAACTTAAACTTTTGATCGTCCTCAAGTAAAACAAAACAAATAAATATAAAAACTAAATTTAACTAAATTAAAACAAATAAAATATTTTTTTTCACAAGTCAAAACTTTGGCATGGTACCACATAATGCCTCAAGGAATGATAAATAACAATACATAGCCACAAGTCTAGGCTTTCACTCAATCATCATCAATATCACTTGTACATCTCCATGTGTGTGTGTGAAAACCATTAATTGACTATCTCCAAACTTAGAAAGTTTTATCAAGCTAAGCACAACATTCATTCCCAAAATATTTAAATAAAAACATGTGCATCACAAAACATGTACATATCATCAATACCCGGTTAACAACACGAAGAGAGATTATGATAGAATTCAAGTGCTTATACATCCATCCCATACACTAACTATGTATGAAATACAATGCTCTCAAGTCCTAATTACTTATAATAGCTGAGATTATGCAAATACGGTGAGCTATATGAAGATGTGTATATAATTCAAAACAAGGGTCAAATCAACTATGCTTCCAAACCATGTCAACTAACACAAACAAATGTGACAACTAGATCAATATGACTTTATTAAGCTTGTAATGTAAGGCCAAGGTGAGGGGTAACAATAAAAGGGACAAGAAATTACAAAGTGAGAGAGTAAGAATATTTCCCTTTTTTTCTCATACAAAGCACTCACTTTCCTTCAACAACCCCCAAACTTGAACTTTTGGGTTGAAGAAGGTATCATCATTATCATAAAGATTTTCTTCCCAATGATCCTTTTCTTTACTTTCTTTCTTTCTTTCCTTTTTTTTTTTTTTTGAAGGCCATGTGCAATTTTTGATTTTCGCACCCTTTTATATATATATACATATATTTTTTTTTCTTTTCCAATACAAGAACTCATTTGTGCTATTTTTGAACTGCATCAATCACCATGTAGACAACATTCCCAACCCAATCCTACTCTCTCAAAGGGTAGGCAAAAGTGTATAAGCTTTAGGGTTAAGTTAATGTGGGTAATAGAAACGATGTCGAATGAGGGTCGATGTGTGCTTAGCACACGCCATTCTTTATAATAAAGCTCAAAGGGAACACTATGGATTAATATATAATAGGGATGGTGGGATAAAAAGGCTCAAACGTTCCAAAGATGGCCTAAATCATATCATAACTGCCACGATGTTCATGCTTCGTTTTCACGGAAATTCAACAAAGTTTCAAATCATTCCCCAACTCGAAGTTTTAAAAACGAGCTCCACAAGTATTTCACATAAGCATTCGCTAGAAAAGAGATAGGGAAAATCAAGACTTAAATGCACTCACGGTTCGAAAATGTGCTTGAGATATATTAGCAAAAGAAGTCTAACAAATCTAACTTAGCATGCAATCAACCCTAAGTCGCAAATATAATGCAAGAATCGTGTAATGACGACTGTTTAAAATGTTCATGACCACAAAAATAGCAAGATCCAAAGGAATGAAATGTGCACTATAAACTCAATAAAAATATCCAAATTCTTTAATAAATTAAGTCATGGTATTTTTGTGCTCAAAAAATTTTTGGAGATATAAAGTTCCTTCAACTAGACCAAGCTAAGGCTTGCAGACAAGTTTACATGCATCGCTATTAACAAACATGTTATCATTGGCAGAAGTAACCATGCCATATTAAAGACTTGAATTTTTTTTAATAAAATATTAAAATAAACTAACTACTAAAACTAAAAAAAAAAAAAAAACTAAATTAACTAAAAACAGGTAACAAAAGCTTTTCTCAAAAAAAATCATTTAAGCGCATGGCAATTCACATCCCCAAACTTAAATTTCACATTGTCCTCAATGTGAATCAAATATAAACACGGGTTAAAAAAATAAGTCAACAACATGGCAAATGACACAAGCATAACAGCCCAACTTGCAGCACATAACAATTCAAAACTTCAATTCTTGAATATCAAATTAAAGCACCCAACTAATTGGTCACTACTATCAATCTTACCAACATCTCAAACTTATCATAATAACAAGGATTATTGTCCATCATTTGTTTAAAATCAATATACTCAAATTACTAAAAGCATAAATTCCAATGAAAATTCACAAGTCCCCAATAATTGAACTGGACAAGCTGGAATTGCAAATTGGTTTATAAATTTCAGCAATTAACCCAACCTAATGCCATGTGGCGCCCCGACCCGGGCCCGAGGTGGAACCGCGGGTCGGACCGCCCAAATAAGGAGGGAAAACAAGTAGGCAATTAAACATGCAAGGACTTAATTTTTAAAAACGACGTGACGCAACATTAGAGACGTAGCACGCCTCGGCACCAAAGGGCCGGTATTTTTAAAACTCTTTTCAACCTGATATAACAGTTAAACAATTTAAACCAAGTCATCGGCGACACTACATGCCGGAACCCAAGCTAACAGTTTATGGACAAGAATTAAATAAGAGCTAATAGGATGCTCAGCGGAAGACTTATACAAGCGGGATAATAACAAGTTAACCAAAGCTCGGCTTACACAATGCCGGCACAGAAGGGATACAAGTACTACAAGTGTTATAACTACTAGTAGCTAACAAGAGTAAACAAACAAGTTCTATACAAATACCCAAGCATAGTCTAGTTGACTTGCTTAAACCCGTCGTCCTTACAAAACATGAACAAGAGGAAGAGAACATCTAAACCACCTCTTCAACAATGACGACGAACCAAAAGGGAGTACAAGGCACGAACACCGCGAGTCAACGAGCAGAACCTGTCTTGCTAGGATCTAAAGCAGTAAAGGGGAAAGGGTAAGTCATAAAGACTCGTAAGCTATCAATCATGCATGTCATGGCAATATGCAACATACAAGGCAAGTTATAGTCACATAAGCATAGAGAGCATATATCCAAGATGCACATTGTTTCACATAGGTGCGCATAATTAAATCACATAGGATAAGGATATATGAAGAGCCGGCCGCCACGTAGTTCCCCATACAAGCGTTATCTTGAGCGTGCATGTGTCAGATGCGTGTAGTACATCGACCTTCCGAGGGAATGCCCGGGATAGACACCAATGGTACTCGTATTGATGCAACAAGGGAGCTACTTCCCCACTGTGGCCACAGTGGAGGCGTGTGTGAACAAGGACAGGATGCCAGCTGGACTCATGCAATGCCAAGTAATGTTTACTTAACAAAAATATCAAGTAGTGAACGAGGTCGACAAGAGCGATCTCGTTCATGACAAGTAAATTATTCTCATCAATAACCAAGTAGGATTGAGTTCGACAAGAGCGAACTCACATGTCAATTCAGTATTCTATAATATGACATTCAAGATCAAGCAAGGCAATCAATTCAAGTTCAAAGTCTAGAATTATTATTCTTAGGGAAACGCGTTTAGAACGTCGTAGGGATTGATCGGTGAGCCGGTATTGTTCAATAGCTCGCTAAACTTGACTCCGTTGAGTCGTCTCTAACAATTCATCCAATAGAGTTAGGACGCTAAATGCATCACAAACCCTTTTCTAAGTTCGCGTACATGATCGGCTAGGTCATTAATCCATTTAACAACCGTAGTTAGAATTGTCATCAATTCAATTTCAAGGAGCCTTAGAATTATTATTTCAAAGGTTGATAATTTACAATGGTCCAAGAACATTAATTATTCATAGGAGAACATAGAACACAATTTATTCTAAGCATAGGACCCAATTCAATGAGATGAACAAATCATGGCATATGGAACCCTAGAATTCCTAGTTTCCAAAAGTCATCAAAATCCAATAGTCCAAGAACATTAGTTGTTCCTAAGAGGGCATAGAACATATTTAATTCTAGGCATAGGACTAAATTAACAAGATGATCATATTCATCAAAAATCTCAAAAGACCAATTCATCAACAATCATGGCAAGGCATGGTAGGAGCATGGGAATTACAAGAAGAGGGGGACATGGCATATCTAGCATACATCCTAAGGGGAATCGATAGCTTACCTTCACCAAGGAAAAGGAAGGTTGGAGTACAAAGTAACCGGATGGAATCGATCTCCTCGTCGGTAGCTTCACTCCGGTGGTCTCGGTTTGGCAAACGGAGGTCGGGAGCTCAATCCATGGAGGAGACACACACTAGTCTCACCTTTTCTCTACACACACTAAATATGGCAAGAGAAAGAGAAGAAAATCTGGGAATGGAAGCTTAATGGCTGATCAACAAGAGGGTGAGCTTTTTATATGTTGCATGAATTTGGTGGAAATCCACATGTCAAGGGGAGAGGGCTCCCATTTCCACTTGTCAAATGGAGGTAGCTTGAGGTTAGGACTAATCTAACTTGATTAGTGTTTAATAGGTAGGATTAGGGCCAATTAGGAAGGGGTTTAAGGGGTCAAAGGTCGGACATAGCAGAATAGGGAGAAAATTTCCCGTAGCTGGAAGAAGGCTGAGGCGGGCGCTCTCATGCGGCCGCGATTTTCATTTGCTCTCGTGCGCGCCTCACTCGATCCATGCGGGCGCCTGGGCTTCTGGGGCTCCAAAACTTGACTTAAACATGTCCTAAAGGGTCCTAAACTTGTGGGCAACCATTCTAGGGTCTAACACCACTCAAAACAAGTCCGAAACACACCCGAACAACACCCGGAACAAGGTAGGACAAGGCTCGAATCATGCGACGATTGGTTGACGAATCAAACCCGAATTAAACGTCAATGAAACTAAGATAACTTGGGCATGGAAAAGGCTTGTTTAACCATGGTTATGACTTGAATACAAGTCCGGGAACTCAATGAACATATCGCACGACGAAATACAAGCAATACGGGAGACGAGGGAAATCGCTAAGGCCAAAGCAAAGCAAGAAGGTTTCCAAACTTCCAATCAAGCCTACTATGATCAAGGTGAACGTTCTAGGTCATCTATGATGGACAATAGAACTATAACAAGTCTCGGTCGAGTGCTATCATGCTAAGGCAACACTCACGGTACAAGGCAAGGCAAGCAATGCAAGGAAGGTATTCAAGCAACTAGGCACATAATACTCTCATGTGAGCATGACATGAACAATTAGAGGTATCTAACATGTTAAGGCATAATACAAGCATGTTATTAAGGTATAAAACAAGTAATGCAAGTAATGGGTTTGGGTTCTCACATGCCACCATAATTGTATTCTGACAAAGTCAACAGAGCATGCTTATGAACAAATTTTCAGTAAAATTTCCATAACAAAATTTCAAATTTCAGCAATTAATCAGATAAATTGAATCGAGCTTACTTGAAATTTTGCACGGGATTTTCGAAATTCAAACCATCACTGACGGATGTACTTTGTAACTGACCAGGTTGAAGAGATAGTCAAGATGGTTGATGTGTTGCATTATGTGCTCGTTTGTTACAGCTTATTTGGAGTGACTTTTGGGTTTTGGCTTTTGAAAAGTCATATTTAAAGTGTTTGTTTCAGCTTATAAGCCAAAAGCCAATAAGTAAAGTACAACACTATTTATGCATTGAAAAGCCAAAAGCCAAAAAGCCAAAATTTTAAGCTTTTTTGGTTTTTTTTTTAATATGAAGACAACTATTCATTAATAAATATTTGATTGTCTTCATTTCATCCTTTTATGAAATTTACATAAAAATATGAATACTAATTTTCAAGTTTTTTTTTTTAACAAATAATTATAACGACTCATAAGCAATTTTTCAACAAATTGTAACAAATGTCTATCATGCAATCAGCAAAAGTCATTCAGCTACCAGCTTAAGCTATCAGCCATAAGTCATAAGCCATCAGCCACAACAAACGAGCCCTAATGCATTAGAGCCGGAGCTGTTGCTGGGCAGAATGAAGAATAGAAATCCACGACTTGGATGTTGGGTGTGATAGAGGGAATGGATTAGAGGTGGCCGGAATCGAAGCTGGAGAGATTCGGGGCGTGACTGGGGGATTGATTTAAGGGGTTCGGCAATGGGTGACCTGGCTGGGCTGTTGCGAGAGTTATGGAGGATGGCGATTTGGGTTGCTGGGTTTAAATAGGGGCGGCGGCTGGGACGGAGAAGATGAGGGGGATGGCGATTTGAAGATGGTGGCTGGATGCGGGACGAAGGGATTGAACTGGTAGAGAGAGAGAGGAAGGAGGACGCCGGAGATGAAGATTCGCCTGGCCGGAATCGAAAGCAGGAACGGAGGAAAACGGCGGCTGTTGGATGAGATAATTCGCCGGCCATGGAGCAGATAATAGGGGCATGCGTGTTAAGGAGAGAGAAAAGTGGGAGACAGAAGTCGGGTGAGATGGATAGAGATGAAGCTGGGTGTAGGTCATAGGTGGGTCGGTGAAGGGGCTGGCAGAGGCCGGGTGTTGATTTGCCGGCGATGAAGGGGAGGCGGAGATGGAAGAGAGAGAAGAGGGATGGTGGCGGCTGGCTATTGGGGATGATTGCGATGGGTGAGAGAGACGCACCCTTTTCGATGTACTTTTCTTCTTTGTTTTTTTTTATTTGTTTAATAATAATGTGTACTCCCTTCCAGGCTTCTAACATCAACTTTCTGTCTATCTTGTGGTTGCAAGGTCAAAGGAGCCTTGCGACCGCAAGGTAATTTCACTTAAGTCCCTGAATGTTTATTATATTTTGAATTAGCCGTAAACTGTTTTATTAATTTTAGTTGAACTTGTAAATTAAGTTTTTTTTTTTTAGCAGCCTTCAACCTGTTTAAACTAAAATAAAAATTCTACAAAAACTAAAAATAAAATTAGTGCATATAAATACATAAAAATAATTTTTTTTTTGTGAGGGTGACACTATTAACACTCCCCTATAAACCCACAAACTCATGAAGACTCTAACGAGTGACTCAAAAAGCAACAAAATAAATACAAAGAGATAAGAGTTAGAAATTGTTCTAAGTTATAGTCGTTAGTTTGACTTAAATTCTTCCTTTTTACTAAGAAGGTATCGCCAGATCATTGAGGAATGCACACATTTTTGGTCCATAAAATCTGTCATTAATGTAGTGTCTTAATTTTTGTCCATTGAAACCAAACACTTCCTTGGCGAAATTTTCTTTTATCAATGGCCATTTAATTGATTTGGGGACGGGTAATTTCACACCTAAATCTTCCAATGTAATCATATCCGGAATTTCCACCACTTTTTCATCACAACTACATTGCTCATGCATATCTAAAATAGGTTCTTGATTCTCTTCAAGAAAATATGAAGAAGGCGTCCCTAACTCCACATAACTGTCTAGCAGAGAATCAATTGGAGGGCAATTTTTAATGTCAATCTCCGAAATTTCTTCGGGTTCTTGAGAACAATGAGGTGGTACATTAATTTGTGAAAAATCTTGGGATTCTAAAATCAACTCATCATCTTTTTCAATCAGCTCCTCTACTACTTTCAATTCTTTTTCCTCAATATTTGTGTTTTCTTTTCCCCTTTCTATATTATATTCCCACTTAGAGACTTCCATGGGTATCTCATCATCTTTAGGAATCAACTCTTTCTCTCGCACTTCTAGTTCTACTTTTTCATCTTTTTCTTGATTATTTTCACTTTTATCTTTTTCAACTTCTTTATCAGAATTATCTACTTTATCAGGCATATCAGAAGGTTGAATAGGATTGCTTACCTCTTCTCTTTCTTCGTTAGCTTTTGCAAGTATCTCCTTTAAATTTTCTATCTCTTCTAGCAAATATTTCATAAGGGCAACTTGACTTTTGCTTGCTTCGTCTAACTTTGGAGGTTGTTGACAATACGAAGGTGGTTCATTATAATAATTATGCGAGGAGAAAGATGATTGATGACAATAAGGAGGCTCATTATAATAGGACGAATAAGGAGGAGGTTCATTATAAAAGGGCGGATTATAATAGGGTGGCTCATTATAGTTATTATGATAGGGCGGAAAAGATGGATGATTGTGATAATCCCTTTCATAACTATTAGGAAAAGATGATTGATTTATTCTAGCATTTCGGTAGGCATATTCATTTGTGGCTCTCATAGGTGCGTAATTTTCCATACCCCAATGATAATTAATTACGCCATTTTTTAAGAGTTTTTTTTTATTATTTTTTTAATTTTCGGAATTAATATTTTTTTATTTTTTAAGAATTTAAAAAAAACGAAAATAATAAAAGAAAAGCTAAATTAACTAAATCAAAATAACAAATCCCCGGCAACGGCGCCAAAAACTTGATCGATGTTTTATTTAATACTTTTCCTTACAAGTGGACAAGACTATTATAGAATAGTATTGGAAGCAAGGGTCGAACCACAGAGATTTGGATTTGATTAAAGTAAATTTAACTAATCTATTAAAATAAATCAATTAATAACTAATGGGGTTTTTGGTTTTTATAAATTAAATTAACTAGAAAACAATAAAATAATCTAACTAACAAAACATATAAATATGAGATAAATCAAAGATTTGTAAATTTACTAGGAATTAGGATTCACTTGTATCTAATCTATTGTTTATTTAAATAAAGTATCATTCAATACCTTGGGTTCGTTCACAAAAGATAGATATAGACTGTTGAACAATTGGTTCAGCCTCCATCCCTGCAAAATTCATCCATTCTATATCCTAATCACAAGAACATATGATTTATCTGTCACATAAATCATGTATGAACCTGACCCTAACTTATCACTCTCGTGCATCGATAGGTCCAATTTATTGTGATGGTGAGCCAGTGTACGACATATGCACATTGGTCATGCAGTTATCCGCACCTCTAGGCCTTTATTATTTGCGATTACATTCATTTGTTCAAAGCGAAATAATAGAGGGATTGATAAACACCACAATCAACAAGAATTAAATGAATAAGAATTAATATAAAACAATAGATTCGATACAAGTTACCTCCAATTCCTAGATTATGGATTTAATTCTCCATAATTGAAAGTACAAAACCTTGAACCATTCTTAAATAATTTTTCTTCATAGACAAAGAAAAATAATACATAACTTCTCTCCTCTTTTTTTCCTAACTAAAGGGATCTATTTATACCTAATTAATCCTACAACGAGGAAAAGGAGATACATTATAATTAAAATACTAAAAAGAATTAAAATAAGACTTTCACGTTTCCCAAGGCAATTAGAACTCCAAAAGTGGCGGCTGATTTTTGGTTGATAAATCTGATTTTCAGCTTTTTGGACTTTAAGTTTTCAGCTTTTGCAGTTTGGTCCCTGAAGTTCTTCAATTCAGCATAAAATGCATATATTTTGCACAATTGTTCCAAAAGTCTCTGAAACTATAAAAACAACACTAAAACACATATTAGACAACAAAAACCTCGAGAAATAGCATAATTTAAGCCGGAATAATACCCAATAACTGCGTATAAAATACAGTCATCGGTATGGTAGGCTTACTGATCACCTTTTACAAAGTGGGTTTAGAAGGGGAGAGGTGGATAAAACATTGTTTATTCAAAAACAAGATAAACATATTTTGATTGCTTAAATTTATGTTGATGACATTGTGTTTGGATCCACCTCCAAATCCTTAGAAAAAGAGTTTGTAACTTGCATGACTTCCACATTTGAAATGAGCATGGTAGGGGAGTTGACCTATTTTTTAGGGATTCAGATCAAACAATCACATGAAGGGATGTTCATTTCTCAAGCCAAGTATTCTCTAAACTTGGTGAAGAAATTCAATCTTGAGAATGGAAAACATAAGAAAACCCCTATGGGTACATCCGATAAACTTAATAGAGATGAAAAATCTGAAAGTGTTGACCCTACCTTGTATGGGAGTATGATAGGAAGTTTGCTGTATCTAACTGCCACCCGTCCAGATATCATGTACAGTGTGTGTTTGTGTGCTAGGTATCAAGCAAACCCCAAAGTCTCTCACCTGATAGCTGTTAAAACAATTATTCGATATGTTGGTGAGACCTTTGGCATGGGTTTGTGGTATACCAAACGCACGAACACCAATCTTGTTGGCTTTAGTGATGCTGACTGGGCTGGCAGTGTTGATGACATGAGAAGTACGTCTGGAGGATGTTTTTATCTAGGAAACAATCTGATTTCATGGTTTAGCAAGAAACAAAATTGTGTAGCCCTATCAACAGTTGAATCTGAGTATATAGCTGATGGTAGTGGATGTACACAACTTTTGTGGATGAAACAGATGATCAAAGATTATGGTCTGCACAGTGATATCTTAACCATGTATTGTGACAACACAAGTGCGATAAGCATAGCTAAAAATCCTGTTCAACACTCAAGAACAAAACACATAGATATAAGATACCATTTTATAAGAGACTTAGTTGAACAAGGCATTGTCTGCATTGAACATGTTGGTACAGAAAACCAATTGGCTGATATTTTTACTAAGAGTCTAGAGTTTGAGAGATTCATAAATCTTAGGAAATCTTTTGGTATGTGTGCCATGTAATCCCTCACTAATAAAAAAAAACTAGGCATATTGCATTGTTGTTTAGGGGGCACACTAGTATCACTCTGTTTGTTTAGTACCTCTTTGATTGTCTTGGTGATTCATTCAAAATTATTGTGATTTTTTTTTGTTCAAATTCTTCTCACCATCTCCCAATAAAGTTGTAATTGAATTAAAAAAAAATTATTTGTTAAACCACAAAGGAAAGAGCTACCTTTCGAAACTTTTAGGATGCTGCAATTTGTCAATGTACTATGAAGTTTAGACTTGCATGGGTTGATCTTGACTAAATTGACTCCTTTTAATTGACAAAGTGTGAAAGCTACCTAACGGAAAAGAGCTACCTATGAACAAGGTTGTGACATCTTTCTTTTGGGACTATGAATTTTCGAATTTCATAGGTTGATCAATAAGTTAAGTTGCTACCCTTGGTAAATAGTGTGAAAGGTTCCTAGTGGTGTTTGTCAAATTAGCTTGAAATAAAGTAAAGCTATTTTCATAGGGAAATAAAGTACCTATGAGGTTTATGGGAGTAGTTGTGTTTATTTGGTGAAAGAAAAATAAGAATTTGAACATAAAATCACAGTTTTTGGTGAATGTGATTTCCATTGTTGCAACATTGGGCACTGCAAGCAGATGATCTAGACATATCACTTGTGTGCGTGTCTGCATTTTTTTTCTTTTGTTTCTCTCTTTTGCATTTTTTTAGACATGCTTTCTAGGTCATATAGTTGTTGGGTATCAGCCTCCTTAGTTTCTGTCCTTCAAACTTAATGCCTGTTTTGCCTCTTGTTCTCAAAGTCATTATTTTATGTGGCTGTCTAAACTGCTGTGTTTTTTTCTTAAAGATCAGAACTGGGTTCTTTGTCTGTGTTTAAATATCTTGTGTGGTATTAATCTTTGTTAAGTATGTTTTGTGTATTCCTGAAATACCTGATAAATTCAAAATGGTTTTTGAAATCAGATTGTGTATCTAAATTCTCCTCATATCTCTCATGTTCATAACAGCAGACTCATATCTTAACTCTATCAGGTTGTTAAACATGTGATTGTTAAAAAATTTGAGTTTCTGTTTTATGGTTTCGACCTCTCACCTCCCCTCATTAATATCCAACGGCTAATTGAATTAGTGGCAGGTTTAGTGGAATTCTCTTGCAGGAACTCACGTCACTGCTTTCAGTTCTTTTTTCTCTCAACTCTCAGGCGAGTTTCTCAGGTCTCCATCTTCCCCCAGAAATTCGATCCTCCGTCTCAATCCTCCTGTGTTCTTCATCTCTTCGTCTTCACCTAATCTCAAATGGCTTCATCCTCTAAAAGCCCCAAATTGTCAAAATCTGATGATGCAACAAAGAAATCAACATTGAGTTCCAATACATCCACTGATAATCTCTCAACAGCCATGGTTGTATTTCAATCGTTTCCTGAACCACTCACGGTAATTCTTCCTGGTGAAAAAGGGAATGAGATTGATGTTGAAAACCCAGGTGATTTATCCGGCCTCCCAACAATTGGGAACCTTAGTACTCGCCGTTCAAAGCGACAAAGGGGTATTCCGGCCAATTACGAAGACCCATCTGCTGCCGACATTCGTGCGGCAAAGAAGCACAAAGTAGGACCAGGATTCTTCGAAGAATCAGTCCATCTTGACAGCGACTCGGATGATGAGGATTTTGTTCCTCCAGCCGGCTCAATCCCCCCTGTTCGCGAGCCATCCTTGTCACCAGCATCTCCTACTCCTTCTCGTGTTCAGGCGACTGTTCAGGATGATGACTACCCTATCCCTTCTCCTAGGGTTGTCTTCCCTTCCGACTCCTCTCCTTCAAGAAAGGTATCTTCAATAGTAGCAAGTTCTTCCTCTGATGATGAAGTTGCCAAGAATCTGGTCAGGTTGAGGCAGGCATATTCCTCTACCTCTGGTCCTTCTTCCAATCCTCAACCTCAGACCATGCCTAGTCAGCCAAGCTCTTCGGAATTCGATGATAGTTCTGATCAGAACTATGATGAGAAGAAGGGGTCCCCTGAAGTAAGTGAAGATTCTGATGATGTACCTGTGCGCTTCACCGAAGCCGCCTCGCCGCTCAAATGTTGCACCCATTGTTGCAACATCCAAAAAATCACAACCATTGGGTACTCCCTTCTCCTCCAAATTCATATCTAAGGCTGCCTCTCTTCGCTATAATATCTCTAGGAACATTATAGATGAACGAAATGTTGTGGTTTCTGTGTTAGAATCATACAATCTCACTGCATACTTCTCTGATAGAAAACTTGTGAACACAATCTCTCTGGCTGCTCCATATCTTAGGGAATTAATTCATGAATTTTATGCTAATATTGAGAAAAGGATTTGTAATCCTTGTGATTCCAGTTTTGAGAAAGTATTTGTTCGAGGTAAATGGTACTCGTTTTCCCCTTCTATCATAAATTCTGTTCTTGACACTCCTTCATCTGGGATTCTTGATTTTGCTTTAGATCTTAATTCATGTGTGGTTGAACTGTCGGGTGGTAAATTTTCTCAGTGGCCAGCTAAAGGTACCCCTCTTAGTACCTCCCAACTTTCTTCTCTGTATGCATTTTTGCACAAAATTTGCTGTGCCAATTGGTCTCCATCCAAAAATACCAATGTCATCACTGAAGAACATGCTAAAGTTCTGTACCTTATTGGGACTAAAGGTCTTTTTGATTTTGGGTTGTATGTGTTTCGGAAAGTCTCCTCCATGGCTGAAACAGGAGGAGACAAAATGTCTCCTTATCTTCCCCTCTCTCATCTACAAAATACTGGTGTCTCAAGGCTACAAGCCATCTCCCTCTACTCGTCTCTCTCCTTTCCTAGAACCTCTCCAATTCTCTGCAAAACTTTTAAAAGGTGATAGGATAGTAAATTTGCCTCTACCTTCTGCCACTGATGTTCCCTCCACTGGCCCTAGTTCCTCACATCCTCCTGTTTCCCCTTCAGTTACAGCTTCTCCTGCTGTTCCTTC
This sequence comes from Codonopsis lanceolata, assembly GCA_013146195.2. Classification (NCBI taxonomy): domain Eukaryota; kingdom Viridiplantae; phylum Streptophyta; class Magnoliopsida; order Asterales; family Campanulaceae; genus Codonopsis; species Codonopsis lanceolata. Next base: position 41,607,935 of record CM028377.1, read on the forward strand.
CATTGTTACTCCCATTGTTGCAACATCTGGTGCAACATCCCTCTTGTTTGCTCCTCCTACTGCTCCCATCTCTGTGTCTTTTGTCAAAGACCAATTGCAGATGATTCAGTCACAGCTCACTCTTCTTTCTGCACTCCAATCTTTTCTCACTTCCTTGGCTGCCCACTATTCTTCTTGGCTAGATAGTCATTCTGGTCAAATAGGGGGTGAGAATGAAGCTGCAAGAGTTAGTGATGAAGCTGATGGAAGAGTTGATGGAAGGGTTCATGAAGTTTTTGAAGCTGATGGAAGAGTTGATGGAAGGGTTCATGAAGTTTCTGAATCTGCAGTTCCTGAAGCTGCTAAAGCTCCTGAAAGCTGAAGCTGCAGTTTCTCCTCCTCTTGATGTGGTTCTGATCTTATGTAACTTGGGTTGGGTGTGTGGTTCATGGATATTTCTGAACAATTGTTTCATTTGGTTCTGTGATGTTTGGATACTCTGGGATCCTTGTAATAAGTAGTTAGTTGTAGTTTTAAATCATGGTTCTCTTGGTATATTATTGATATTAGTTTCAGGGGGTGTTTTGTTAATGATAACTTCTTACAGGTCATATTTGGATTTGACCAAGAATGCTCAACAAAGGGGGTGATTGTAAGGGTAAATTAGGCAAAACCTAATTTATCTTGTTTTCACCTTCTTGGTCAAAGAAGGATTTTATTTTTATTAATGATTTTTTAGGTGTTAGGATTTGGTTAGGATACTTTTGTTAGATTGATTTGAAAAATCTTTCAAAAGATTTAGGTGATATATTTTTGGTAACTAAATCTTTGCAAAATAATTTAGTTATTCAAGATATCATGATAGGAAACATAATCTTTCTTAATATTGTGTTAATCCCTTTCCTAGTAGGAGTTGGTTTTGTTTTTGCCGTGAACTTGCAGGAAGCTGTGGCTATTTAATGAAAGCTGGATGCGGGACAAAAGGTGGTGCCGAGATCTAACAAAGAGAATCGATTTAGAGCCTTGTGAGCAGAACTTGAGAGAGGAGATCAAAAGGCCATTCACTAAAAGCATTCTGCATGCAGTTTCTTCCATACAAATGCATGCTGCTTGAAACTTCTGAGAATACAGCCTTGTACTTCCTGAAGTTCTGATTTGTGTGCTTCCTTGTTATTCGTTGTTTGGAAGCTGTGTTTTGTTCTTTCTTCCCACGTTTGATTTAGTGGTTTATGTGGGTTTTTCGGTTCTCCAAGATTCTATATCTTGTGAGAATATTTGTTAATTGTTAAGCATAAAAACAGTGTTGATTTTAATATATATTGTGTGGCCTTGAGGCTTGATCTACAAGTTTGATACTTGTAGATTGTTTTTGATTAATTCTTGTCTTCTAGATCTGCTAGAAACTGATTTTCTATAAACTTCCGCTGCTACTACTGTTTTTGCTAATAGTTGTTGTTTTCATTGTGACTGCCATTGTTGCAACAATCACTGCAACATTGGCTATCACATTGACTCATATCGAGAATTTGTGGTATCGCGTTCTTTCAGTCTGGGCATGGTGAGAGCTCAAGACCATCTGTTAACTGGCAGATGGTTTTCTTACCTACTGTCACTGTGAGCAGGGTTTGGGGCTAAATATGACTGTGGAGTTGTCCTTTTGAACAACTCTACTTGGCGATTTGCATTGTGTTATTAGAAGCAAATTTGGACTTCAAACACGATGTTGGCATGCTAAATACATGGAACTTCATATGCCATGCGAGACAAGTTCATCTATTCTTCCCTTTTTTTAGTATCAGGTGCCAATTGCATTTGCTCTGGGGAGAATCGTTGGTACGGTGGTAGGCAGTCTTCCCCTGTCTCTAATATCACCTTCTCCGCATAAAGCTTGTATTTCGAGCTTCATCCATTTTTGAATTTCCTTCTTGGGATTTCCACATTTTCCCCAATCCCAGTGATCGGGGTACAAGGAATTGCTTTCCCTATCCCTTTTCTTGATCCATGATGTCCTTCGAGATCCCTAGTTGTTATGTGTTCGTCGCACTTGGAATCTTAAAACATAACATTGGGCTGGTACTTACTCATTCCTTTTACCATGATTGTGTAGTTTTCAATATCCTTTTCAATTTCTATAAGATACCTTGACCTTTTTTTTTTTTTTGATAAGTAATATAAGATACCTTGGCCTAGAAAACTAAAACTCCTAAATGCTCTCTGGTCTTAGATCAGAGGGAACCCAAATACTGATGACCCATTGATCCTAGGTAACATATGTTAAAGCTTTCAGCCCAGATGTAAAAGTCCTGTCCGCAGAGTGGTAAACTGCACTGCCACTTATTTTTTTCCAATATCTATGGAGTACTTTGTTTCTTTATTCAATGAATCTTTCGTTACCCTACTTCACAAAGATTTTTTATTTTAATTTCTGGATAGAAAAAAGAAAATTGTATTAGAAAGAAAAGGTGTGCAGAGGGGATTGACAAGACATCCATCTAAAGAAAAGAATATTCAAACCTAAAGTATGTTGGTATGGGGATTGAAACCAAGGACCTCAAGGTCTTTGCCTAAGTGCCCTTGCCATCTCTCCCACCCCTTGAGTTCACAATTATCAGAATTCACCCTACTCCATTTGTTTCATTTATCAATGCTTGCGATCTCAAAATACCAGATTGTATGTGCATAACATTGACAAGTCTCTCTTTGATTACATCATGTACCAGAGAGAAAATATTATGCAGCAGTATAGCATCACACGCTTATTAAATATGGCAAAACAACAGGGCCGGTCCTGAACTTTTGGGGGCCTTGAGCGAAAAGAAAAGAAAAGGCCCCCTAAAAATATATAAAAATACAATTTTTAGACGAATAATTTTTTTGACTTTTTATCGTTCATAGTATTGAAAAATGTACAACACATATAAATGCATAAGAAAAATAAGCATTCAAATTTTATTGAAAACTACTATTTTGCATCGATTTAAACAATTTATGACAAAAATGATATACCCCATCAATCTTTTTCTTTTTTGACTTCCGGATAGATATTTTCTTGATAACATGTTTGTACTAAAAATTCAAGTGAAAAAAAAGACACGATCACTAATAAAGTCAAGAATTAAAGAAACATAAGCAATAAAAATGAGTCAAATAGCAACAACAAAAAAATTTGATTTTTGCTTGAAATGTAATAATTAGGCTATGGGAGATGGATGAGCAGGAAATTAGCTTGGTAAAAAAGAGAGTGGACCTAAAATGAATAAAATAAAAGGCTTGGTGGAGACTTGAACTTGTGACCTACATATTAACATTACCCAACAAACTCCATTGAGCCAAGAAGATAATCATGTTTTTTAGTTACATGGTATATAATATACTTTTAAACCCTGACCTACACTTCTTTAAAATTAGGCCCTCTAGAATTTTGGGCCCTGTGCAAAGGCCCATGTTACACCTGCTCAGGGCCGGGCCTGCAAAACAATGGTTGGAAGTACCAACATATTTGCAGGCCAATGCGTTCAGTACACTTTGGACAATGGTGAATTGGTGATGAGAGTACAGAATTTTTCTAATCCAGACTCATCGAATTTAAATAGGAAAAGAGGAATAACAAATACATTTTCTCAGAGTTCCCAACATGCATGAATGGTGTCTTGACGAATCTCTGTATTTGTGAATCTTGAAAAAATACATTCTTGATTTTGTTTGTAGGTTTAGTGAAATGTGTCCCAGCATCTCATACTTTTTTTACAACATTTCATGTCAATGCATTAATTTTGTTTTAATATTTGGGACAAAGAAGAAATATTATAGATTAAGGAGAATATACAACAAAGTGGATGAGAAGTCCATCAAAAATGAACAAATAAAGAAGAAAAAAACAAAATTACAAAAGTAAAGCACTCCAGTCGTGCATAAGGAAAACAGGCACATGTCAACCTGTTAGTATGGCATTGCGCCAGGGGTAATGCTTGAGCCACTCTCATTTTGTACCAAAATATAGATACTCTGTGATGTGGCACACTCTCATTGGCTGGAGTGTTGGGACCCACAAAATATCCAACCAATAAGAGTATGCCACATCATAGAATACTTCATAATAAAATGGCTGCTAGCATTGTTGTCCACGTGCTTGATACTTTATAGAATGCTAGAGCTATAGAATGTAAACGACAATGGATAGGAATAACTAGTTTTCTAGTTTTGGCTTTAGCGATCTTTAAACAAATCTTAGGGCTTGTTTAGTAGTCGGACAAGGATAAGCAGTATTATTAGCCCTAGTACTATTAGTACCCTCGCTATTAATCATCACTTGTATATCAGGGGTAGTTTTGAGATTACAAATGTTAATCTCAATTTTTTTTAGTGAGGGCGCTAATAATACCACCCTCCTCCTTGGTATTAATAGTGAGGGGATAATGATTTTATCCGGATAACTCGTGCTATTAATCCCGACCTTCTATTGCGTACCAAACATCTGACAACTCAGCTTATTAATCATATATGGCCTTAATCCTGACTACCAAACAGCATCTTATAATAAATGAATGGACGATATCAACAAACTTCAATCTGACACAAGACTTTGAGAATTCCTTTCCCCGTCTTATAATATATTCCCTCCATTTTTAAATTATTGTCTAATTTTCCTTTTTAACCGTTCTTAAATAATTGTCCTTTTTCAAAACTCTCTTTTAGGAAAACACTTTTACCACTTTACCCTTATTTTTTCTAGTTACTTTAACTAGTAAAAGGCACGTGCTTTACACGTGTTGTCTTGATTAAAACACAAGTCTATTGGATTTGTTGCTAAATGTTTTTTTCATTAAGTTAAGGACAAGAGATCTAACTAATTATAATTATTCAAATCTAGTTAAAGTAAACATAATAAATAAATAAAAGATTGTCCAATGATCAAATGCATACGAATCTAAGCAACAAATAGTTATTCAAATCCAAAGTAAGTAAATATATTAAATAAAAATAATAATCCAATGATCAAATGCATATGAATCTAAGCTACGAATATAATTTCATGTTCATATTAGTTCTTTCTTTTTTGATTTTGATATCTACCGAAACATTTTCTTTTTTCTTTTTTTTTTTGGTTTTCTTGTTTTTTTTATTGTTTTTTTCCACATTGTGAGTGTGTCTTCATCATCACTTGAAATATTGACCTTGCAAACTTCTTTTGGTGTCCTCCTTATTTGTTGTATGTTTTCTCTCTCCCTTTTAGTTTGAGTTAATTTTTGTCTTCTTCCCATTCCCTTCATTAGGGGTAGATACTTTTCCTCCTTGTGTTAAATTTTTTGGTAGTCCGAATTTGCTTGATTTTTCTTTTGCATTGTTGGTGCTCCTCTCTTCTATAGGGTTAATATTTTCAATTGTTTCTGCCACAATTATGAGTTTTCCATCATCAACTCTTGTCTTATGGTTTAGAGTGATAATGAATCAGACGTATATTGAAACATGTGTACTCAATCCTCGATAATATTTTGATGCATGTTCTCCCTGTATTAGTCGTAGATAATTTAGTCTATGAATAAAATTTAAGTTATCTATTAAATTGTACATTTTTACCTCCTCTATTGATGATATATACTCATGTACTGAGCATCCCATAATGTGACTATATCTCCGCTTAATAACTTAAACTTTTGTTCATTAATAACATTCTATAATTATTATTAAAATGTTTGGAAGAATAATTTGCTTCTACCTTTAAATAATTTCGACGTCTTCTTCATCACACTTGTCGCACTTTGGGGTTCCTCCATTCTTCATAATGGAAGTTGCACATTTCTTGCATGTGTCGTATCAAATAGTTGGCTTATTCTCTACTCTATCAATTATTCCTTTTATACCGTAATACTTATTCTGCAAATTTAATTTAAATTTTTTATATAGTAAGATTGAGTCAAAAAAAATACATTTTTTTATTATTTATGTGTCAAATAAATATATTATATTTTTGTTTGTGATAGTGTTACTTGAAGTAATATATATTTTATTTTAAGAAATAATATTTGAACATTCAATTTACCTCTCGCTAAAATCAGGTGTTATGAATGACTCCTCAAGTGTCATTTCGCTTGCGCCTTTGATCCTTTCTTCATTGATTTTCTTGAAATTTCTAATGTATCATCGATTGTGTTCAACATGTGATTTTGTAACAAAAATTTAATATTTTTCATTTAAGAATTTTAAAAAATTGATTTTAAATATACCTTTCGTCAAACTCTTCATTTTTGTGCCTTTGGTGCTATTCCAGAATTGATGCAACCGTTGTTTGCAACCAGTATTTCACGCGCAAGATTAACACATAATTTACTAAACGAGATTGATGGGCATTAACATTTATACTGCTTAAGCTATCACCCCTTGTGATGACAATGATTGGATATTGACTAACGATCTTGCAATTCACGCTTTATTTGTCACTAAATCTTCCAAATTAAGGATAATTCTTTGTTGGTACCAAAGATAGTTTACTCTATGATAACCAAGTAATTATATAAAATGTGTTTTTATTATTATTATAAGTTAGACCAATATGATCCTTTTGTTGAATGAGTTTCATACTTGCTTCTATGTTTTTTTTATATAAAACAATAGTTTATCAATTTTCTCGAAAAAACATAAGAAGATCATAAGTGTGTTGATTTTTCTTTATTGGTCTTACTCATTGTTTATTATTATTATTTTCCTTAAATCTTTCTCAACCTCTCTTGAGGTCTCAATGGTCCGATAATATTTCACTTTGGTGACAATGCCGCAAAAATCTGCACCTATTAAACAACAATAACATATTGTTGGAAAACATGTCTATAAGTCAATAGTCGCATGAACTTGATTTAATTACCCATACCATCATCCCAATGAGGTTGATCTTGAATGTCTTTGATGTCCTTGAAATTATAGCTAATGTTGTCACCGATAGCTTGATATGCAACTTGGACGTTTGAATATTTTTTAGCACAATTTCTCGACGTACATTCGGAAACATTGGATTGATATTTTTGACTTCACCGTTGGAGATTTGATATGTTTTGTTGGCTACAAAAGTTTTGGCGAAGTGATTGATTCGTTGAAAATTATGATACCAATTTGCACACCTCGCAATATATTATCTCATAATTAGTACAATCAAGATATTTAATATTGGGTGATCAAGTGTGTACATAATCTAGCACTTTTGAAATATTAAAAGTAAAATAAAAATAAATTATAGTTTTGATTAATTTAACACTTACTTCATCGTCAATCTGCATTATCATCTTTCGGATTTTGAAAGAGAGGCTTGGTCCACATATTGTTTTTAACCCAACTCGCAAAGCTCTTAATCATGTAGTGAATGACTTTTGATTTATTTGTAGGTGTCTTACTTGAATATCCGATTCGCCGACATATTCTCGTTGTTTGTTTTCATTATGAATGTCAATAAATCAATCTAAAGAAATATAGCGGACATAGAAATAGAAAGGGGAGACTATTTTCACTACAATTTTTGTTTATCCACTACATCCTTAATAATTGCATCAAATAAATACATGTTTGGACAAAATTACCCCCTAGTATGTCCATTTTAAGTTGACTAATCAAGTTACTTTCCTAATTACATTTTAACATTATGTTTTAGTTCAAACATTTATGAACAATATAGTTATTCTATTATTATTTTTACTTTTTGTAATGGTTTTATTAATTAATCTTATGACTAAAGTTATATTGTATAATAAAAAAATATCGTAAGGACTTTTTTTTTTTTTACCAAACTTTGAGTAAATATATGTTCATTGGTTATGGAAAAAATTTAAAGTTAAATTTAAAGGATGCAATAGTAAAATAATCGAATAGTAAAATCATAATATGAAATAGTATTGTAATATTTAATTATTTTGTTTACCTTTATAATTGATTCGAAAATTTAATTCTTAAGTTGATTGAAAACAATATTCAGCTTTTAATATATCTACCATAATAATTGAATTGATATTTTAAAATAATATTTTTAAAATAAATTAGAATATTAATTTTTGATAATAAAATATCCAATATAATCTAAAAGGGTAGAAAATGTATTAATCATATTATTTTTATGATAATGGAATATGAAATGTGAGTGATTAGAAAAATTGATTAAACATATTTATTACCCAAAAAAATAAGTACCTTGTTTGTTGAGAATTAAAATGTTAAGAATATAAATAGAATAATTATGTTGTCTATTGATGTTTGATCAAAAAATAATAGAAGGTAATTAAGAAATCAACTTGATTAGTCAACTTAAAAGGGTAATTTTGTCCAAACTTGTATTTATTTAATAAAATAATTAAAGATGTAGTGGATAAGAAAAAATGTAATGGAAATAG
>CM028377.1:41616382-41695607 GCA_013146195.2 Codonopsis lanceolata
TTCCAAGACACCCGCCAAGCCCGTATAAATTTGTTTGTGACGTCTTCATGCCCTCAAGTCACCAAAACACCGTGAATTGGGAGGGGCTGTTTCGACCTACACCATTATGATCGGTGGGTCTATTGATGTTGGCGCTTGATCAACGGCCAAATCAAGACCCTTATTAGAGGTAGGACAACGAGGGGTTCGTGCTCCCCGCATTTGATTACCGATTTGCGTGGGGGCAGCGTGAGAATGCCCAAACACGCGAGAGGTCGAAGGTCGGGTCCTGGCCATTACCAGGGCCATTTTTTTCAACATCACCAGCAGCCTCGGAGAGTGAGGGTTCCTCAAGAGGAGGAACCCAAGAGGAAGAGGAGGACCCACTCGTGGAGATCTCAACAAAATTGGAGGAACCGTCCTCCAAATGATATGGTGAGGCAGCGTTTAAATGCTGTCACTCAGACCAATTTTTCTTTGCTGGGTCAACACTGTGGGACAGAATCGTCCAATATTATGGACCTCCTCGGCACGATCCCCGAGCTTGCCCCCGTTTTCACTCTACCGTGAGTCGAGGGCCCAAGTTCCATCCTCGCTCGTTAGGTGGACCTGCTTATCTCCCTTTGATATTTGTCCTACCCCATCAATCCTCCTCATATGTTCCTCTATTTTGAGGACAAAATAGAAATTAAGTTTGGGGGGGATTTAAAACTTTTAGTCTTAGCAGTCCTAGCCTAACGAGGAATGGAGTTGGGCTATGTCGTTGGTGAAAGAAAATTTCTTTGATGACCATTTAACTCTTCACCCTATTTTTCCCTGCTTTTATTTTTTCTCGATTTTCTGAGGTGTTGCCTCTGACTGAATCACACCTTTTTCGATACTGTGGGTTCCTCTTATGGGGACCCATCATCAATTGTGTCATCGTCATCACCTCCAATTCCCAATTTCTTAAAAAAATATATTTAAAAAATATATATTTATAAAAAAAATAAATAAAAATTAAATTAATTCAAAATATTCATCCTCGAGTTTAGGTGTGGTAATGCTAGTCGTAGTCAATGAGGAGATTAGTGCAATGAACCGCATAGTTAGTCCGTAGATCCCCCGAATTTCTTAATTTTGCGAAACTTTTACTTTTTCTCCAAATTCTTCATGCACTCACACCGCCTCATAACTATGGATTGATTAGAATAGTTTTATAAAGTTTATAACACCTATTTCATTTCAACAAGATATGCACAAGAATATGATGCATAGCCATTCGAACATATGATTGTTGCATTAAATTGTAACTTAGGTCAATTGCATGTTAGTTAGATCCCTTATTTTTCTCATTTATATATCTCAAGCACACTTTCGAACCGGTGTGCATGTTAGTCTCAATTGTCCCTACCATCTGTCTTAGCGAATGCTTATGTGAAATCCATTGATGCTAAACACTCAACCCCAATTCCCATAGTTGATATGATATTTTGTGTTGTCTTACTTGCTTTAAATACTATGTGAGCATTTGGCATTAAGAAATGACTTAGGCCATCTTTGGATCGTTAGAGCCTAAATATTCCCTGACATATACTAAATATATCCCTAGTGTCCCCATTGAGCCTAATTATAAAGAATGGAGTGTGCTAAGCACACTATTGAAACCCATTCGCCATCGTTTCTATTACCCACATTAACTTAACCCTAAAAGCCTATACTTTTAGCCCCTACCCTTTGAGAGAGTAGGATGTGGGTGGGAAATTGATTCTAGGAGGACCACTTCTTTTCAGTTAGGCCATTTTTCAGAAGACTTCTTCTTTCCGTTGTCGGAAAAAAAAAATCATGTGTCGACGAATAATGAAACGGAAGAAGAAGAGTGTAAACAAAGATTCAAATGGAAGCATAGCTTTCAAGAGAAAAATATGTTAGAAAAATTCTGTTGAATGAAATGATGTGATATTTTTAGAAGATTTATTGCCCAAAACAAGTTTGGGGGGGGGGGGAAAGAAGAAGAAAACTTAAAAAGTTACAGAAAGCACCCCTCCACTTGTGGTCTTTGCAGGTCCTAGCCTAAATAGGGAAAACTTCCTTTGCTTGGAAGTATGAGGGATAAAGGGTAGTCTTACTCTCTCACTTTGAATTCCAATCCTTTCCATCAAATCCCCAACACCTTGGCCTTACATTACAAGCTTATAAAGACCTAATGATCTTCTTGCCAATGCTTATGTTGTTTTTCTTGTCAAGTGAGTAACATGAAATTGATCACACACTTCATATTCATTTTTATTCACCCTAAAGCTCACTATGTTAGCATAATCTTAGCTATTACAAGTCATTGGGATAGGAGAGCATTGTATGACATACATAGAAGTGCATGGGATGGATGTATAAGTCTTTTAAATCCTTGGGACCTTTACATGCATGTCATGGCCGACCGGGTTTGGATGGTAGATCTCATACTTCTTAATGCATGATTTTCTATTAAACTTTGATTTTCATATGAATGTGGTGTTTAGCTTAATAAAAGCTGTTTTAGTTAAGATATTCTTTAAGGCGGTGATCACACACACGGAGAAATTAAAAGTAGTAGCATCTTAAGAAAAGACTAGTTGGTTTTATATGACTAAGCTTCATATATGTGGTGAGCACCAAGCGAGATTACATGCATGCCATACACCTATAACTTGAGATGAAGCCAAAAAGATTTTATGTTTTATTTTAGTTTCAAATTTTATTTGCTTTTGTATTTATTTGTTTTTGTATTTATGCATAGTCGAGTCACTCGAAAGAGTCTCCTTGAGTTTGTGGGTTTATAGAGGAGTGTAAATAGTGTCACCCTCACAAAAAGATTTTAATTTTTGTTATTTATATGCTTTTGTATTTATAAGTTTATTTGTTTACTCGTGGACGAGCAAAGTTCAAGTTTGGGGTATTTGATCGATGTATTTTATACGTCGATTTTATATACTTCTATGACTTAAATTATGCTATTTCACGAGGCTTTTGAGTACTAATATATGTTTCGGTGAGTTTTGTAAGTTTCGAGGATTATTTGTGAAAATACGTTAAACTCCGGGTTTTAAGTGCAAATTTCAAGAAGGGCCAAAAGGAAAATTGAAAAAATGAAGATTGTCAATTCGGACACCTTGCGGACGCAAAGGTGCCTCGAACTGCACCGCAAGGTAGGCGTCTGGGTCCTCGAAGCAGCAATCAAAGAAATCAAAGCCACCACATCAGGAGACCTTGCGGGCGCAAGGTACCCGGCACCTTGCGGCAAGGTAGGCGGGGCTCTGCGACCTATTCGGATTTTCACACGGTCATTCGATCCAATCACAACTCCGAGTATATATAGAAGCCGGATGCCGAGCCAAAGCAGAGAGGGCGGTGGAAGCTCTCTTTTCATAGATTTTAGGTAGTTTTAGATTGTATAACATAGTTAGATTCTGTAATTTCAAGTATTGAAGATCAAATCATGTATCCAATCATCTCCATGTGCTGTTCATTGTCTATGATGAACTAAATCATCCATAATCTAGGAGGTGGGAGGTAACTTGTATCGAATTTATGTTTTGATTCTTATATATATGTCTATTCAATGCTTGTTGATTGTGTTGTTTATCAACCCTATATTATTTTGCTTTGAACAAATGAATGTAATCGCAAATAATAAAGGCTTAGAGGTGCGGATAACTGCATGACCAAGTGCATATGTCGTACACTGGCTCACCAACACAATAAATTGGACCTATCGATGCACGAGAGTGATAAGTTAGGACCAGGTTCTTACATGATCTAGGTGACAGATAGATCATAAATCTAGGTGACAACTAGATTGACGGTTCTGTGCTTAGGATATAGAATGGATGAATTTTTGGGGATGGAGGCTGAACCAATTGTTCAACAGACTATATCTATTTTTAGTGAACGAACCCAAGACATTGAATGACATTATTATGAATTGAACATAAAGGAGATATAAGTGAAACCCAGAATCCTAGATTTCCACTCACCATAAGATCTTCATATCTGTTATTACTGTCTAATTAGTTAAACATCTATAACTAGTAGTTTAGAGTAGAATTAAACAATAAAAACCCCCCTTAGGTTAATAATTTGCTATTAATAATCGCACTGTTCGTGATCACTTGTCTCTGTGGGTTCGACCCTTGCTTCCGAGTCTATTCTATAATAGTCTTGTCCACTTGCAAGGAAAAAGATTAAATAAAACATCGATCAAACCCCAAGGCAAAATGCACAGAAATGTCTTTCCCTTGGACGTCTACTATTCCAGTCATCTGCTGGACAAGTCGTTTCTCTTCAAGAACGGCTCCCATGACGTCTTCACCTCTCAACAACTCACCCTTTCAAGTGCTATCCACCAAAGGATCCACCTCAACTACGGTGCCCTCATTTTCAAAGAGCTCCGAAACTACATCTCTATTGTCAAGGCCAGCCCCTACAACAAGCAGCCTTTTGTCCGGCTTATCACCACCCTACTAAGGGATACTCCAGAGATCAACTCTTCTGTTGAGCCGGAGGAGCTCAAGAAAGTGACGAAGGACAAGCAATTGACCACTACCTTCTTCACAAAGTACTTCGAGTACGAGAACAAGCGGAGGCAGCAAAAAGGGCTCTCCAACATTTCTCCATAAATGGTTGCCCAACCTGCACCCATGATGGTCACGCGCTTCGACATGGATGTGTATGATGCTTCCAGGGAAGCTACTTTTGCTGCCAGGGAAGCAGCAAAGAAGCGAACAAACAATCCCTCTAGCACTGCTGTTGCCCAGGATATTCTTGAAGAAGCAAAGCAGCTGGCAAATGAGTCAGAGCACATCAAAAAGCGCTTCAAGGTTGCCAGAACTAGAAAGGAGACTGGTTTCTCAGCAGATGAAGCTAAGGTCGTGGCCAAGACCAAGGAAGCTAACAAGGCAAGGTAGGAAGCTAAAATCGAAGAGCCTCGGGCGGTATGGATCAGGGCGGAATTGAAGGCCAGATGTGGTGCAAAGTCTGCTGGCAGCTCATCCTCTGATGCTGGACAAACCTCCTCATCATCCAAGCCTCAACCCAAACCATCTTCTCCTAAGCCAACCCAAGCCCCCACACATAAACCCTCTCCTGACCTACCCTCACATAAGCCTAAACGCAGGTGTCTGCATAAAGGCCTCCTAACCAAGCCACCAGTAGACCCTCCCATCTCTACCGATGAAGCTTCTGGATCTCCTATCCAGCTGTTGAGGTAGAAAAAGAAGTCTACTGGCAACCCACCTTCTACCCCTTCTTCAACAATTCCTACTGAGTCACCTACTCAGGAGGGGCCAAACCCCCTCCAGAGGAGTCTATCCCTCGGGAGGAGCTTATCACTCTTGAGGACACTATTTTTCAAGAGGAACCTACCCAATCTCATATCCACACACCTCATTCTCCCTTCAACTACTCCCCAAACCCATCCACTCCACCTTTACCCAATCCTACCCAACCAAACCCTTCTTCACCATCCGAACGAAACTCACCCATTCCCTATATCCTAACCCCATGGTTTCCACCCATCCTATCCTCTTCTGCTACAAAGTTCATTTTTGAACTTTCTTCAGTAGCAGATCTCTTCCCAAACCTATTCCCCCTCCACCAACACCTAAACCGATGAGACCAGAAGACCTTTCCTATCCCCCTCCTTCTTTCTGGTTCTCCACCGACCCAATCCTAACCCCTTCAATTATCTGTGATCATTCGGACACAGATATTGAAATTACCCCAGCCCCTCCTTCTTCCCCACCTCAAGCCAATTCCTCCTTGTCCACCCCAATGTTCCCAACACCCGATTCCTCCTTAACTTCCACTTCTACCACTCCACCCCTCCATCAGTCATTCCGTCCTACTGATGCCACCTCGTATGTTGCTGCTGAGCCAATCCACGTAGACCTCGACCCTTCTTCATCCTCCCTGGCCAACGACGAGATCATAAGCAGATTGGATGCCATCTACAACATATTTGGAGAGTTAACAAGTATCTCCACAGCGGCTGCTGAGATCTCCACTAAGTCATCCAAGTCTGCTGCCAGGAATGCCAACATCCTCCACCAGTTTCAAGAGGATGTCTGAACTAGATTTGGAGAGGTCAGACACGAGTCTACAGACCTCAAGATCAACATGGAAGCTCAACGCAACGAGTGTTCTTGTCTCTGCTCCACTCTCTTCCATCAGCTCTTTCACAGCATCACCCTCCACCTTGGTCACAGACACCCTCCTATGCTAGAACTCAATAATCAAGCTCTCTATGCAGCTCATGATCAGATGGCAGTTAAGCGCAAACGTGATCTGGCCGTCACGGAGGAGAAACAACTGCGGTCTATGAACCGAGTTCTGATTGACGAGAACAACAGACTTCGTGAAGAACTTGATTACCGTTCTCGTTCCATTAGACAACAGAACTCTGCTGATGAAGTGTACACCAGAAGAGTCGAAGAACTCAAGTACCTACGCCGAGAAAGGGAAGCAGCTGATAAAGCAACCAAAGGAAAAGCAAAAAGGCCATGGTAGCTTGTATCATTCAAATTCTTATCCTTTCTATCTATCTTTTTTTTTTTTTTTGAAAACTCTGTATCTATTACACTTCTTGTTTGAAATACAGAAGTACCTTCTTTTCAAAAATGTCTTCTGTTTAAATTTCATGTAATTTAAATTCATATATTTTCTTGGAATTTAAACATCTAGTTTAAATTTATTTAAACTGTTTTCTCTAATCCTTGTATTTGTTCTTTAAAATCTCATTTGTTGTAAGCACTTAGATTAGTTGTTACATTTAAGGTGTTCTTATTGATAAAGGCATGTCTGTTGTTATAAAACTTAAAATTATTTTCTGACATGTTATTATCTATCCATAAGCCTTCATAGCTCTCACTTGTAAGTAATGATGACAAGATGTAAATAGGAGGAGATTGTTGTTTCTCACTGTATCTTAATTTGCATTTTCTCATTTATTACTATAGGTTCTATACTTAGTGGCTAAATGGATTGCGTACCAGTTCACGTGGCAACTGTGTATAGAACTTGGCCTTTAGAAAAGTTTTTTAGACTTCACAAGTTTTGGCAGAAGACTTCGGCAAAGGCTTCACTAGCAGTCTTCACCTGCAGCCTTCATCGGTAGACCTTGTTTTCCTTCGAACAACATGACGTGCAAAGATTATCAAGATGTCCAGCTCATCAAGTGGATTATTAACTCAGATATCTTTGATGTAAGTTTGAATTAAATCCATCTTCATTGACTCTCGATTTCCAAGACATGCCTTTCCAGGTTTTCCAAAGAATGAAGACTTTCGCCTCCTGAACATGACAGGGCAGGTATACAGTCTGACACAAACAAGCTGTACCAACTATTGTAGGTCTGCAACTCTGTTTTTCGCCCACCTGCTAATTCTAGTACCTACTCTTCTCCATACCTTGATCAGTCCCAGTTGAAGATGAAGCCAACAAAGCATCTTCTTGTATTTAATACACTCAACCTAATAGAGTTGTTACTCACTTCATCTTCTCCAAGGTCTCATGAATGCTCCGATATAAATACTACCATTGAAGACTGAAGAAAATCAATGCTTTGAATTTATTCAACAACATCAAGTCATCTTACTGAGTGCATTCAATAGATCATAAATTGATCAAAGAAGTCATCGACAACTACAAGAAGATCTGCATCAACTGCTACTCATTTACTTCTTATTGTTGTATTCACTCACTATTCTTCTGCACCTTGAATATTCTGTTTTCCAGATATTCATTTCCTCCACCCCCAAACACAAGTTAAATATTTTGTACATGATCCATTAGAGATTTCTGTAATAGAACTAGTAGAAAACATAGTGCACTTTCAAATCCAAGGTTGACTGCTTTGGTGGTGGATGTAGCACACTTTATAGTGCGAACCATCTCAAAATACATGTGTTATTTGTGTTCTATTGCTTACTGTTTTATATTGCTATCTTGTTCTTAACTTATTCCTTTGAGCATCAAACTTTAGTAATCAGCCAAGTCTACTGGTAGTGCTTCACCAGCCGACTTAGTCTGTCTTCCTTACAAGTCTTCCATTACTTCAACCTTTTTAATAGGTTGTGAGTACATGTTTTAGGAACTCTTACGAAAAGTTTTTAAGTGTAACTAGGCTATTCAACCCCCTCTTCTATCCTAGTATTGTGCCCTTTGGGACTAACAGATCCCCTTACAATGGATCCATAACCTATGGTTTTACCTTTGGAATTGTCCCCAAATATGACTGCATGTCCTTTAGCTTGTATGATATCAGTAAGTAATTCAGCTAAACCTATCATATGTCAGCAGCATCCACTGTCTATTATCCACGCATCAGTTGATTTATCATTTTCCATGAAGCATATCTGAAATGTGAATAAAACATGATACCCTTTATAAATTTGGGTGCAGAGGGTTTGCTTTCTTAGGTAGCCAGACTTGCCTTAGTTTAGGCAGCTTGACTCTACCAGCATGATTAAATCTAAAGAGGCATTCATGAGACTGATGACTAAACGTAGAAAAAAATGGCTAAAGCCACTTTTATGGGATGACTATGAGTGAATAAAAGTCATCTTTATGGGATGACTTTCAAGGATGATTGAGCTGGTTCTATAATTTTCAAAATAAAAAATAAAAAAAATTTAAAGTCATCTTTCTAGGATGAGTATGAATAAATGAGAGCCATCTTTCTGGGATGGCTTTTAAGGATGAACATCACCAACTAGGCCAGTTCTATAATTTTTCAAAAAAAAAAAAAAGGCTAAAGCCATCTTTTTGGGATGGCTATGAGTGAATGAGAGCCATCTTTCTGGGATGGCTTTCAAGGAAGAACATCACCAACTGGGCCAATTCTATAATTTAAAAATAAAAATAAAAAAAATGCTAAAGTCGTCTTTATGGGATGACTATGAATGAATGAGAGCCATCTTTCTGGGATGGCTTTCAAAGATGAACATCACCTTTCTGGGCTGGCCCTTCCTGCATTTTGGGTTGCTACTTGTTGGATAAAGTAAAGGGGCCGATGTGTATTTTTGGAAACGAGAGGGGGCCTATAGGATTTAAATAAATGAAAGGGGTGGGTCTGTTGTATTGTTTTCAAAAGGGAGGGGGAAATGTTAGGTTTAGTTTTGTGTTTTTATATTTGTAGTTTTTGAATTCAATTAACAATATCATTTTAAATGTTATTAATTGTTTAATTAAATTTATTATATATATGTACTTTTTATATTTATAGTTTTTTAATTAAATTTTGTTAATTTGTTGATAAATCTAAAATAGTTTGTTAACAAATGTTAAATAATTATTATATACTGTCATTAAATATTATGTAATTGTTATTTATTATCATTAAATATTAAATAATATGTTTATTTCTTATTACTTGTTTTAAAAATGTGTAAAGTAAAATTTTAAGTAAATAATTGTTTAAAAATGTAGGAACCAAGTGATGCAGGAAATTTTCCGGATTGTGGCCATATATTTAGAAATGATCAAGTGTTTGAAAGTCGTGTTGCGATTGAAAAGTGGCTTATAGATACTAGGGATTGTAACAATTTTTTTGGGTGTAATGAGACACTCAAATTCAAGGGACAAGTCAAAAAATGTGTGGTGCGGTTGTGAGAATAGTGGTAAGTATAGGCATACAAGTATGGGAGATATAGATGAAATAGTAAAGAGAAGCTAAAAAACAAGTGTCAGTTTCGGGTGGTAGATGCATGTCTTCCCTCCGGTGGTTGGAAAGTTAGGATTTGTGAGAATGGAACTAGACACAACCATCCACTCGATGATGACATAGTATGACACACATTTGCATTGAAGTTGAAACCGTGTGAGATTGACCAAGGGCAGCAGTTGAGGAGTGCAAATGTTAAACCGAAAACCATACTCAACCAACTTAAAAAAGAATTTCCAAAAAATCTTAGCATGCTTAAGCAAGTAAATAATATGGTGCAAATTCTTAAAAGAGAGGAGATAGGGGATTATGACACAATTCGATATTTTTTTAGTTTGATAAAGGAGCATCGTTATATTCATTATGTTCGGTTTAAGGTTGGGCCCAGAATTATCAGTGATATTATGTTTTCCCACCCGATGACCGTTGATTTATTGTTGCGGTTCCCTTTTTTCTATTCATGGATGTCACTTACAAAACGAATCAGTATGACGTGCCTTTACTCCAAGTGATTGGAGTTTCACCAACGGGACACAATTTTCACGTTGCATTTACCTTTTAAAAGAACGAGAACACTGAAACATTCAAGTGGGCATTAAAAAATTGAGAAATTTGATCAGAGATTGTGCACCACCACAAGTAATCATCATGGATAGGGAATTGGCCCTAATGCATGCTATTGAAGAGTTCTTTCCAGAGTCAACGCATACGCTATGTAGAAGGCACATAGTCAAGGATGTGGAAAAATATGTCAGGTTGATAATAAGGAAAGATGAGATCGTTCAAAGATTCTGTAGAAAATGGAGGAAGGTAGTAGAATCAGTTATAGAGGAACAATTTATGGGTGAGGTACATGAAATGCATGAAAAATGGAAAAATACCCAAAGCTTCTAAATTATCTCACGAAGGAATGGTTAAGGCTATATATGCACACGATTGTCACTGCATGGACAAAAGATTACTTGCATTTTGGGGCCGAAACAACAAATATGTATGTGAAATTGTGAAATTGAAAATTATCAATTGTTATGTATATATTAATAACTAATTTTGTGTATTTATTAATGTTTTAGAGAGTTGAGGGATATGGGTACTCGGGACACTCGGTCCCCTTCATCAGGCAGATACAGTGACACATCACCCCTCTAATCTACTACCATAAAGATCATCATTCTCGTATTCTATTGCTGGTTTCTTTCCTCTATAATTGTGTTCACGACCACCAAACCCTGACATCTAATAAATAATAACAACTAAACACATTTAATGTTTTTTTAAAAAATATGTGTGATTACTTATGAAATGGAGATGTATATTTGATTATCTACATCTATGTACTTGTAAAAAATACCAAAGACGTACGTACTAATCTTTATTATTTATCTATGTAATTGTATTTATTTAATATACTAACATAATTTATTAATTACAATTATTTATAATTATCTAAGTAAGTAAATTTGTTTTATTCATAATTATTAACAAATCACAAAAAAAATCCAAAATCATTACTAAAAACTATTAATGGTGGAAAAGTCATTTTCAAATTATTAACAAATACTAATTTTAAATAAATTAAATTATCTTTGCAATAATAATAATAACAAATAATATATATGTAATTAGCTATTAACATTTAAATTGCAATTTTTATAAACTAAAATACAAACTAACATTTAACTAAAATATGATATAAAATATAATCTAAAACTACTTAGCAGCCCCCCTTTACAAAATTGCAACTAACCCGCCCCTTTTAATTTGTATAATTCAAGCTACCTCCCCTAGGTTTCCCAGCCCATAAACCCAATTGTTAATCTCAAATGTTCATGAGAGCCATCTCAATAGGCCGCATGGAAGATAGCCATCTCCTTCGGCCGATTATTTTGATGTAATAACTAGCCCAGAAAGCCGGTCCTTATATTCAAACAAAACAAATTTCTAGAATTTTGAATGGGTGTGGTGGCTGAAAAAAATCACAATGAGAGCCATCTCAATACGTCGGCTATGCATGAAGATAGCCATCTCCTCCTGCTGATTCTTCTGATGTAGTAACTAGCCCAGAAAGTCGGTTCTTATATTAAAAATCCAAAATTTTGAATGGGTGAGGTGGTAGAAAAAAATCACTATGAGAGCCATCTCAATAGACCGGCTGTGCATGGATGATAGCCATCTCATCCAGCCGATTCTTCCTATGTAAGAACCAGCCCATAAAGCCAGCTCTTATATTTAAAAAAAAATCCCGAATTTTGAATGGGTAAGGTGTAGTGGCAGAAAAGGTAGCGCGGAAAAGGTGACACGGTGGTGGTGGCCAGAGGTGGTGGAGTAGAAAACATACCTTTAAGAGAGTTTGTCAGAGTAAAAAATACACAGTTGAATTTGAGTTTCTGGGCTGAATTCTTCATAGATTTCAGAAGTGAAACAAGTGAAGAGAGAGAGTTTAAGTGAAGAGAGAGTTTAAGTTATTTTGATGACGATGAAGGTCAATGAATTTAAAAGAGAGCTAAAGGATGTGTGTCTGCCAAATAAAGGTGAGAAGTAGGATACAATAGGCAATCAATGAACATGAGGAAATAAATGAACCTACAGAATGTGCGTCTGCCAAAGGGGCAATACTGTTGTTTTTTTGTTTGTTAGCTACTTGTATTTAGGAAATGACGAAATTGATTAACTGATTAAATCCCCCCCCCCCCATTTCTCTTTTTTGTTTTGAGCTATTAAATTTCCCCATTTATATTTTTTGTTTGTTAAATTCATGAGGGGCACAATGGTAATTTTACCACTAGTGTGTGTTGTATTAAGTATTTTACGCGTGTTGTGTTAAGTATTGTCGTATTATATTTAAACATAGATACTTAGTACAACACTCTTCAAATGCCCCTGTTCATATTAACTTTAAAAAAAATATTGTTCACGAATTGAACTTTAGCAACAAAAAAAATGACCATATTTATTCTCTCTCTCTCTCTCTCTCTCTCTCTCTCTCTCTCTCTCTCTCTTCTCTCAAAACATCTACAAAACTCTCTCTCTCTCTCTTGAAACTTTCTCTTCAAAACTCTTCTCTCAACTTATCTGTGTACTATCTCCAAGCTCATCAAAGGTATGCTTTCTACTCACACTCTTTATAATTTTGGCATGGAAACCGGCTTATGGACCTAGTTGTTTTCCTTCAATCAACGATTTCTTGGGTCGATCTGCTTCGAGAATGGATCAAAACAAAAACCTGGTCCATACTGAATTTGGGAATGAGAAAATGGTAGGGGTTTCCAGCGTTTTCTTATAAAATGTGGGGTTGTTTCTGGGCTTGAAAAAATGCAAGGGCTTGAGGCATTTTTTATAAAATGAAATGTTGGTTTTGGGCTTGAGAAAATGGTAGGGGTTTGTAGTGAATTTTTATATGTTACTCCCTCCGTCCTGAATAAATCTTCCTAATGGACAAAGCAAAAGGATTAAGAAATATAATTAATGATGAGTTGTAAAATATGTTGTGATAATAATACTCATTACACACACTCTCTCTTATTATTTATGTACCCATTACATTCACTCTCTTTAGGATGTGTCATAATGATAGTATTAAATGAAAGGATATATTAGGAAGAATGGTAAAAAAATTTGTACACCAAAAGTTTTTAGGAACATTAGTTGGGACATCCCAAAATAGAAAGTAAAAACATTTATCCGGGATGGAGATGTTAATTGATATAAAATAACATGTTTTAATAAATTTTATATTGTGCGTAAATTAAGATATTGGAAGCACTCAAGATTACGGGACACAAAATAGAACAAGAGGCATATGATAGAGTGAGAGGGAATGTGTAAACTGAGAAGTCGAAGGGGTAACTATGAAATAACTTCATATATAGTGCCCAGTATATATAGCCGAACCATTGGGTTACATTTGTATGCATTTACTATTTGTGTGCCAAACTTTCAAAGTTTGGCATGATAAACTTTCATTTACTGTTTGTGTGCCAAACTTTCAAAGTTTGGCATGACAAACTTTCTAACTATGTCAGAATGCTAATGTTCATAACACTTATGTTTTTTTTTCTTTTTGTCATAACACTCCCCCTTGAACATAACATTGTAAGTTGAATAAGTGTGTCTCATTAAAAACCTTATAGCAAAAAACCTGGTGGGGAAAAATCAGACGTAAGGAAAAGAGTACACAACTTAAATCTGAATCATCTGCGTGGATGCCTCGTTAAAAACCTTAAAATGGAAAAGCTAGTGGGACAAAACCATGATAAGGGAAAAAGAGTACAGCCATACGAGCTACCCCTCGAGTTGACAAGGGTCAAGGATAATCATCCTTGTAAATCTCGTAGGTTCCGCATCTCAATATTATGAACATGCTTTATGAAGGTTGCAGTAATAAGTTCCTTCGTGAATAAATTTGGAGCATTATCACTTGATTGAACATATTGGATACTAATATCCTTGTTCTTTTCAAGTTCTTGAGTGCATGAAAAGAACTTTTAGGGAATATGTTTAGTTCTATCACTCTTAATGTATCCCTCTTTGGTTTGGGTGACACATGCAACATTATCTTTAAATAATACTGTCGGGTCAATATCTTTATTGATTGGCAGTCTACTGGCTTTTTGAATATGTTGAGTCATAGATCTAAGCCATACATGCTCTTGACTTGCTTCATGAAGTGCTATGATCTCTGGATGATTTGACAATGTAGCAACCAACATTTGCTTTTGAGAATGCCATAAAATTGTGATACCACCCATCATGAAAAAGTAACCAGATTGTGATTTGACCTTATAAGGATTTGAAAAATAACTCGCATCTGCAAAGCCAATTATTCCATCCTTTGAATTTTTGAGATAAAACAATCCTTAATCGATTATTCCTTGGAGATAACGAAATATGTGCTTAATCTCATTCCAGTGTCTTCGTGTTGGCGATGAGCTATATCTTGCTAATAGATTTGTATCAAATGTTATTGTTGGTTCCAAATATGCTCAATCTAGGCTAAAAGGGGGAGGGGGTTGAATAGCCTAGTAGTGTTTTTTAAAATTTCTTTAAAATCTTTTCAAAGTGTTCTATTTTTTTTTGAAAATAGCTAACTCTTAAGAAGAGTTAGGGCCGCGGAAAATAGAGCAGATAAAACAGATCAAAGGCTGATGTTCTTAAACAGACCCAGCAGCTGTCTTTAAACGGAGATGACAGTAGCAGTTGTGATGGAAGACAAGATAAGCAGAAATAGTTCAAACAGTATGCGAGGATTTAAAAGTGGTTCGTACTATGAAAAGTACTACGTCCACTACCAAAGTGGTTAGCTTTGGATTTTGAAAGGGGTACTTGTTTATCCACTAGGTGAGAAAGTTAGATCTCTAATGGATCGTGTACAAAAATAGTTTTCAAACAAATGTTTAATGATGAGAGAAACAATCAATGAATAATTGCTCTCTCAAGTGATAAAGTAAAGAACAGTTAATATCAAACTAGAAGAAGCTGAAAGCAAGTAAAGACTGGCAGATCTGCAGCTTCAGGGAGTTTAGTGAAGTGTTAGTTCTTGTCCTTTGGATCTCTTGAATGCTTGAGTATTGAAGATGAAGCTTGAGTATTGAATGTGCAAGAGAGATGTATTTTACCAGATCTTCAAGACTTGAATATATACCAGGGGAGATCTTTAAGATCGTTGGACTGAGAGTGGAGAAGTTAAATCCAACGTTATAATGCATTGAATGCATTTCGATGCTTTGTAGAATGAGTGCAGCAACAGACATTAGAGATGCAGTGATTGCAGAGGCAAACATTCCCAAACAGAGTAAGGTTTCAGCTTGCAGGCGTTACAGCTTGAAATTCTTCTAAGCCAAAAGAGGTAATGTCTTCAATCTTCATAATTCAGGTGACAGGCTGGACAGTTGTCTGTGCAGTTTGTCTGAAGCCGAATAAGGACATGGTTGACTTCTTTGGAGGGAAATCTGATAAAGATAATTTGAATATTATTTGACTAGACATTAAAAATATCTAGTTCAAATTATATGTGACCTAATTCCACGTGTTTGGCTGAGCTTCGATTTTGAGCTGAGCAGACTTCAAAGTCTGCTGGTGAGACGTGCTTTCAAGGCTGCTGTTGAAGCCCGCTGGTCCGCACCTTGGAGAAACAAACACTAAACTATTCTAATATACCATTGATTCTAAGACAGTTACCACACTAACCAGTGTGCAGACCTTTTAGCCACTGTACAATAGAATCAAAAGATGACTCAACCAAATCTAAAACCTGTGAGGGTCAACAATCTCCTCCTATTTGGTTGATGTCATCATCTCAGCTACTAGCAGACTTTGAATTATGCACTGAGATAATAACATGTCTTTAAAAAAATTTATTAATTATAGCAGATGTGCCTCTCAGAACAAAAGTCTTAGTAGAGAGATAGCTAGACAAAGTACTTACAAGATAAAAAAAGAAGAGCAAGTACAAAGTTAAGCAGAGTTTAAATCTTAACAAAATAGCAGGAAATAAGCAGTTTAAAGATTTAAACGTAAAGTTTAAATGGACATGATAAGTAAGTAAAGCATTTAGAACACATCATAATCAAAATATATTTAGTCTGCAAGTTAAACAAGATGTTTAACAGTAGAGTTTTACAAAAGGAGTTTGAACCATAAAGTTAGAACCGATAGTTATACCAGCTCAGGATAAGGTAGGTTGTGTTCGGCGTCGCTCTAAGTAATCACCTACCCAAATTTTGATGCTTTCATTGAGACGCTCTCGAAGTCTATTATGTTCTTCCATCAGTTCTTGGTGCATGTGATGAGTAGCTCGCTCTTCCCTGATGGCAGCAACCCTTCTTTGGTCGGTATCGGCAGCTCCCTGGTTGGCACGCTCAACATGACAAACAACATTGAAGTCACTGTCGACATGTTCAACAATGACAGCGCGGGCCAGAGAAGTCCTAAGCTCGTCGAAGAGTTGTCGAATTCTGATCTGATAGGAGTGGAGCATACTGATCAGGGACTCCTGTTGATCTTGGATGAAGAAGCAGTGGGAGGTGAAGGCTTGAGCAGTGTCATTCACCAGCTGCTCAACGATCTTCCCAAGATCAAAAATAGTGGTGTGGGTGGCGTTCAAGACAAAATTCAGCACTTCAATCTGTTGTGCCATAGAAGAGACCGTGTCGTTGAGACGCTCAAGTTGGGTTTGATTGGCTTGAAGGAGGTCAAGAAGAGCAGGGTCAGCAGAGTTGGAGGGAATGAATTAGGGGTTAAGGTTGACTGGGATGAAGTCCTCATTAGGGTTATGAGGTAAAGGATGAGAAGAGTTGGAAGTTAAAGGATAAGTAAAGTTGGAAGAGAGGGGTACAGAAGTGTTTAGAGAGGAGGGGATAGAAGGATTAGATTGTAGAGGAGGAGTAGAAGGTTTGGGGTCGAGCTCCATATCAGTTTCAGAATCACTGACAGATGGAGTGGAAGAGAGAGAAGAAGTATCAAGAAATGATGGAGGAAAAAGGGATTCTGGTAGAAGAATGTAATTAGGAGGAGAAGTGGTAAGAAGGTTAGAAAGATAGTTAAGTTCAAAGAGGAACTTATAGGTGGCAGAAGAGATGGAAGGGAAAAGGATTTGGTAAAGGTCAGCAGAAATGGAGATGGGTTTGAGGTATTGGGTAATAGGAGGATAGAGTTCGGGAAGAAAGGCGGTTTGATACAGAAGAGAAGAGATGTGAGGGTCTAGGGAAGAGAAGGCTTCAGACATGTAGAAGGATGAGGAAGACGTAGAAGTGGAGGGAGTAGACGAAGGAATGATGGCTACAGAGGAGTCTGGGAAAATAGAAGAGATAGGTTCAGGTAAAGAAGGTAGAGAAGGGATAGCTTCTGGAGAAGATGGAGGAGGAGAGGGGGGACGAGCAGCCTCAGACTTCTTGTGAAGTCTGCGCTTCTTCTTCTTAGGAGGGGGAGAAGAAGGCTCCTCTTCAACAACAGCAAGGGTTATTGAGGAAGTGAGAGAGGAAGGTTCAATAGGCTCAGTATACTCTTCCCCAACAGCAGCAGGGTTAGTTGAAGAAGAAAGGGGTGGAGAAGTAGAAGAAATAGGAGAGGAAGAAGGGGTGTCAAAGGATACAAAAGGTTTGGAGGGTTGAGAAGGTTTGGACTCACATTTTCTAGGATGAAGAGGGGAAGGTTCTGGTTCAGCTTGAGGCTCTTCCAACACGGTAGCTGGAGCAGGAGCAGTAGAAGCTAAACGCTTCTTCTTCTTGGAGGCAGTAGTAGTGTCAGCAGCAACAGCAGTGCTTGAAGTAGACTTCTTCTTCTTTACGGCCAGCTCCTCCTCAACAGTAGAATGCTGACGTTTGGATTTCTTGGAGGGAGCAGGTTCAGCAGAGGGTCCCGAGGCAGAAGGTTATGCAGCAGACTTGCTTGAGCAGCCTTTTTTTGCAGCGTCCTTCTTCAGCTTCCGATCTAGTTGCTTAGCCATAAAGGCATCCACGGTCGTCTCGGGATTGATCTTCAAGATCACCAGTGGAGGAGGGTTGAGATCGTGTACCAGCAGTTAAGGGGGAAGCCCTTACTGCTCGAGCGTTTCATTCCTTAGTTTATGAATGCTGAAGATGAATGTGCTGGTGAACTGGATGGCCTTAATAACCTTCTTCTTCTCAAAGTTTACCAAGTGATTGAGGAATGATCTGTTGTGACGGAGAAGGACATTAATGAGGTGGACAAAGGGCCTCTTTTGTGAGATGGACGCCTTGACTGCATCAATAGCATCACACAGCAGCTCGAAGAGTATCTCGGCCTAGTTGAGCCTGATGTTGAGAATGACTGCTGCAGTATACTCCAATTGGTCAGCAGTCATCACATTATAGGTGTCATTCTTGAATATCAAGCTCTTGTCGAAGAGATGGCTGATTTAGTAGACATCTTCCTCGAACAATATACACTTCATCTTTGCATGTGGCTCCTTTGGAGTGTTCTCTCCATGCATGTAAGACCAGGCAAGGTCCTTCTTAGTAGATGTGAGAGAAGTTGGGTAGTCAAACTCTACGCCGATGGTCTTAGCGATCCGGGAGGTTGTAAGGGTGACGGAGATGGTCCAGACTACGCCAGAGATGGAAGTCCTGGACTCGTTAACTGTTACCCTCTGGTAGAACTCTTTTGCCATATGGTTGCTATAGTCGAAGTCTCCTAGCAAGAACAACGGTAGGAGCCTGGACTAGTTGAGGTCATCGACGACCTTGACTCCAGTTGCATAGGCACACACCGAGGGTTCATCGATGCACTTCCCAGCATGGTACATAGATGAAGGTAGATTGGGGATGGGAGCTTCAGAAGCCGGATTTGGTTATAGGATAGCAGTAGACGAAGAAGTTACAACCTACAAAATTTCAACAAGAATAATTAGGGCAAATACTAGAAAAGCATATCAAATTCTTAATCTGAGCAAGATATAGAGTTTGAGCCCAAAAAATGAAGAATTTCAACAGACTTTTTCAGACATAGACATTTCAACAGCCCAAAGATGTATTATTAAAAAAAAAATTGCACAGAAGGCTGAAAGATATGGAAATTAAGCATAAATCTGGAAATAACTTAAGCAGGTAATGAAGTTATTTGAAGAAGAGAAAGAAAAAGCAAGAACATTTCTTGAACAGTTAACGATGACGGATTCACAACATAAACCCCAAAATGAAAAGAAGGAAATATTAGCCCGTTAAAAGATGAAATTACGACCTAGAAGAAGGTTCTGGATTAGATTTATCTTACCATTGGAGTAGATGCAGGTGAATGTTGAAGAAATCGGTGAGTTCTTCACAGATTGACAGTGACGAAGCGAGGGAGAAGAAGAAAAGGGTTTTTTAGAGAGAAAAGCAAAGGACAATTTGAGAGTTAAAGAGTTTTGGAAAAGTGATTTTGAAATTGACGGTTGAGGAGTTTATTAATGAAAAGGTGTGGAGTTAGATGGCTAAACAGGAGAAATGACTTTAAGTCAGACGGCTATCACTTGAAAGGACTTAATGACTAACGACTTAAGGCAGTCAAAAAGTGACTTTTTGAAAAATATCTCAACCAATTTTTAAAATCAGTCCCTCACTATTTTCATAAATAACCCTTCTAAACTAAAAGTTAAAAGACTTACCTTCATCTTCAAGAAAATTGGCAGAACTGTTGTTTTCTTTTCAAAGAAACAAGTCTGCTTAACCACAATGTCAAGTCTGCTTAAATATATGATCAAGTCTGCTCAATATTTTAAAATGCAATGAAATTAATTAAATTGAGTTAATATTAAGCAGTTGGGTCAAGCATACCAAGCTCTCCCCTTAGATAAGCAAACCTGTCGGCTTCAAGTGCCTTTGTGAAGATATCTGCTAGTTGATGTTCTGTTGAAATGTACTTCATACTTATATTTCTCTTTTCTACATTATCCCTTAGAAAGTGATATCGAACATCAATATGCTTTGTCTTGAAGTCCATTACAGGATTATAGGTGATAGAGATTGCTGAGGTATTGTCACACATGATCGGGCAATTTGCTACCTTGTGTCATAGTCCACCAACTGTTGTTTGATCCAAAGCAGTTGACATCAGCAGCTTCCAGTATCTATGTATTATGCTTCAGTGGTGGAGTTGGAAACTGAAGTTTCTTTCTTGCTAGCCCATGAAACGAGTCTGTCTCCTAGGAATTGAAAATTTCCACTTATGCTCTTCCTGTCTACTTGGCATCTAGCATAATCTGCATCTGAGTAGCCAACCAAGTTGCAGGAGGATTCTCTTGGATGCCAGATACCTAAGTTGGTGGTATCTGATACATACTTGATAGTTCTCTTGGCTACTAGAAGATGTGACTCACGAGGATCTGCTTGAAATCTAGCACATACCCCAACAGCATACACTATATTAGGTTTGTTGGCGGTAAGCTCTCTCCTCCTTTGTGGCTGTTATAAACCCCCCATTTATAGCCATTTCCTCCTCTCCCTCTCTTCATGAACTCAAGTGTGTGAATGGTGAGGTGAGATTACTAGGTGTTTCCTTCATATCTTGAGCTCTCGAGTCCTGATTTCCAATCTGAGACCACCAAATCGAAGCTATCGACGAGGAGCACGATTCTAATCGATTGGATTTCATTATTTCATCTTTGTCCTTGGTATAAGGTAAGCTATTGATTCTCCTTAGGATGTATGCTAGAAATGTCATGCTATCCTCTTTCTTTCATGCTCCTACCATGTCTATATTATGTATGTTGATGATTTGAGATTATGGGATTTTTGAGTGATATACTGATCTTGTTGTTTTGGTCCTAAACCTAGAATTAAATGTGTTATATGCCTCATTTGGAATAACTATTGTTCTTGGACCATTGACTTTTAGAATTTATGATTCTAGGGTTCCATAATTTACGAATTGATAATAATTCTTGGCTATGGTTATTATTTGGATTAATGGCCTAGTCTATCCTATACGAGAACTTAGAAAAGTGTTTAGAATGCATTTAGTGTTTAAACTCTATTAGATGAATTTATAGAGACGACTCAACGGAGTCCATTTTAGTGAGCCATTGAACAATACCGGCTCAATGATCAATCCCTACGACGTTCTAAATGTGTTTCACTAAGAATATTAATTCTAGACTATTGAATTGGATTGACTATCATGTTTGATTTAAATGTCAAATAATAGAATGTCTATTTGACATGTTGAGTTTGCTCTTGTTGAACTCAACCCTACTTGATTTATTGATGAGAATACTTACTTGTCATGAACGAGATCGCTCTTGTCGACCTCGTTCTCTACTTGAGAATTTGTTAAGTAAACAATTACTTGGCATTTGCATGAGTCCAGCTGGCATACTTGCTCTTGTACACACACGCCTACACTGTGGCCGTATTGGGGAAGTAGCCCCTTTGTTGTAACCATTAGAGCGCATTGGTGTGTCTATCCCAGGCATCTCCTCGGAAAGTCGATGTATTCACAACCATCTGACACCTCACATTCCAGATAACGCTTGTATGCAGGAACTACGTAGCGGCACTGGTTCTCCATATATCCTTATCCTATATGATTTAATTACGAGCACCTATGTGAAACAATGCGCATCTTGGAGATATGATCTATACGCTAATGTGACGATATCTTGCCTTGTATGTTGCATATTTCCATGACATGCGTGATTGATAGCTTACAAGTCTTTATGACTTACCCATTCCCCTTTATTGTTTTAGATCATAGCAATGCAAGTCCTTCTCATTCAGGCTTGCGACATCCGTGTTTACTTGGTTCCTCTTTTGGTCCGACGTTCCGGTTGAAGAGATGGTTTAGATGTCCTCTTCTATCCTTTTGTATTTTGCAAGGACGATGGGTTTAAAGCAAGTCAATTAGACTATGTTTGGGAATTTGTATAGAACTTGTACTTACTTCTTTTATCAGCTACTTGTAGTTTTATCACTTGTAGTACTTGTATCCCTTTTGATGTCGTCATTTGTATAAGCCAAGCTTGGTTATCTTGTTGATTAGTTCACTACGTATAAGTCTTCCGCTCAGCATCCTATTAGGTCTTATTTATTTCTTGTCCTTTAACTACTAGCTTGGGTTCCGGCATGTAGTGTCGTCGATAACTTGGTTTATTTGCTTAACTGTTATATCAAAAAAAATTAAAATTCCAGCCTTTTGGTGCCGAGGCGTGTTACATCTCCAATGTTGCGTCACGTGGTTTTCTTAAATTGAGTCCTTGCATGTTTATGTGTTTCTTGTTTCCCCCTATTTGGGGGGTCCGACCCGCGGTTCCACCTCGGGTCCGGGTCGGGTCGTCACATATGAAGTCATTGAGCCTGAGATTGCTCCTAACTCAACAAAATAAGGTCCTTGTCAACCATATTCAATGGCAAGTGGATCAAGCTCATTATCCATTATTGATGTAAGTTTGAGTAATATATTTCATATATGGTATCGTTTATTATTTTAATGTTTTATTCAAACATCTAAGTATCTAACGTTCTCATTTAGTTTATGTATTGTCTATATTATGTGTTTGTTTAATTTTAGGAGTATGAACAAGAATTGAGGCGAATGAATTCAAGTCAAAACAAGTCTCAACTTGATATTTACTTGGAAGAAGCATGCGTCGTTAAAGACGTAAATGTACTTGAATATTGGAGAATGAATAAGGATCGATTCACTCAACTTGCAATTATGGCTTGTGACATTTTAGGCATTCCAATCACAACAATGGCTTCCAAATCCTCATTTAGTATTGGTGGTCGTATCCTGCACAGGTATAGAAGTTGCTTATTCCCTGAGAATGTGCAAGCCCTCATTTGTACTCGTAGTTAGTTGCATAGATTCTGTTGGAATATGCTTCTTGATAATTAACTTATCACCTTACATATTCTGAATATTTTGATTTGCTTGTTCCCATTAATGTGTGTCATAAAGAGGGATGCGTACCGATTAGTGTGGCAACTTGTTTGACAACACATAGGTCTTAGGTTGGGTCATCCTAATCTAGTCCTACCTTCTTAATGATGATTAACAGACCATCACTTCATATGCACTAGCACCAGCAGACTTGTTGTAGCATCAAGGTTTTCATAAGACTCGTCACCAACAGACTTGTCATATGCACTAAAGGACACTTTGAAGACTCATCACCAGCAGACGTGCTATAGTGTTAAAGTTTCTCAAAAGATTCGCCACCAGCAAACTTATCATGTGCATCACGAAAATACCTTGAAGACCTGTTACCAGCAGACTTGCTACGGTTTAAATGTTCACGGCATAACCAGCAGTCTTAATTTTTCTACAAAAGGCTCATTCATCATAATTAAACATCTCACCTGTAGACTTGGCTCTGCATGTGCTACAGAGATACAAGACTACAGTAGATCAAGATAAGACAAATATGTCCAAGCTTCAAAAGCAATTCAAATCTTTATGAAGCCTGACATAGTTAATGACTATAAGACTCTCTCTCTCTCTCCCCCTCACTCACGTGGTTTGGAAAAGTCAAAAGAATCTACTTTATTGGACGGACCACCTGACAGTGCATTATGATTCAGACTCACTTTTCAGAGACCTATCAATAATAGTTTGATGGGCAACCAGTTCAGGATCTGCAAGACAAAGCTTTTACCCAACAGTCAAAGATCCAGTGAACTACATCTCTATCCGACAGTCTTCAACAACGAAATTATTTCTAACGGATAGAAAATCCATCTTCGTCTCTCAATGATCAAATTGACCCCGATCTATATAAGAAATCTTCTTCTTCGTCAAAACTAACGAGGAAGTAGAGTGATTGATCTTTAAATCATTCTTTGAAGACACCTACAACAAGAACGTCAAAGTAGCTATAAGATCTACAAGAGATCGTCTTCATCAACGCATCTCAGATCTTCACAAAAGATTGTGGTGAGTATACCCAAACCTTAGCAAAACACTCTCTGTGGATTGCTAAGAAGAAACGCTTTGAAGAAGAAAAAGAGATCAGAAACATCTATAGACAGAGATCGGTGTCTTGGTCAAGAACCCAGTT
This sequence comes from Codonopsis lanceolata, assembly GCA_013146195.2. NCBI lineage: Eukaryota > Viridiplantae > Streptophyta > Magnoliopsida > Asterales > Campanulaceae > Codonopsis > Codonopsis lanceolata. Next base: position 41,640,529 of record CM028377.1, read on the forward strand.
CTTGATTTGAGTTCTTCACTCTTTTTCAAAGAACTCAGCCTTTAGCTGAGCTTCATGACTTTATTCCTAAAGCTAGAGGTTAAGATCTTGGATCGATTTGAAGATTGATTTAAGATGGTACCCAAGGAAGATGAAGAGCTGTCTGTAAATATTGCATTCATATCTTTAAATTTGTATTCGCATATAAATGCTATTGATTGTGCAATAATCAATCATCATAGAAGGCCGAGCGCTCTGCACTCAATCGTTCAGATAATTTTTATCTGAACGACCTTCAAAATGTCTTCTCATACCAGTTTCTCGTTTTCGTCTCCTATTGCCCTCTTTACATAAGAATTTGTCTATGAATGATTAAGTAAAGGTTAAGGCTTGAAAGGACGAAGACAGAAACTTAACATAGAGAGTCTAGGTTGATGTATTACGTAATTTATCTTTGAATAAATTCAGATTATCTTTCAAATGATTTATCTTTTAGTCTTTACTTCTCTACAATGTTCTAAAAGTCGCTAGGCGGATGTCAGGCGTCAGATAGGGGCCTAGCGCCTAGAGCGCCTAGGCGGGGCCTAGGCGGGGTCGAGAAATTAAGGGATAACTACAATAGTTTTCGATTTTTCTAATATTAAATATCATCTAATAATCTAAAAATACTAAAATTATGGTTATATTATAATTTACAAGGTTAAAATTTTAAATCTAACAATTCAATTTCATTACATAAAATGTAAATCCCAAAAAAAACATAAGTACCAAAAAAGAAATTTTAAGTCAAAGTTACAAATTATATATTTGAATAAAAACAAGGAAAAAAACAAATAAAAGACAAAGCTAAAGGTTTTGTTCGAAAATACAGCTGGTAATTTGTAAATTGCAGAATTCAAATTTCAACCGCCGGATCCCATTTGCTTTTCCTAGACAGCCAAAGCCTATTCTATTTTTCCTCTTTCCTAGAAAGCCTATTATTTTCTGATCTATCTATAACAGATTAACAGCCTAAGCTATAACCTTTAGCTTTATTTTATGATTAGTGATCCACCTCTTTATCTTCTTGGTTGGCTTTGCGAAGAATATACCCCTTTCCCTTTTATTTATTTTTTTGATTTTTGAAAGTGAGTTCTCACTCTTCCGCCGGTCTCCTCGCCAAGGCCTGTCGGCGACGTAGAAGACGAGATCGATTCCAGAAAACGAAACATACGACATCGTCTCTCTCTTTCTCTCTCTCTCACTCATGGGTTAGATACTTAGATCTCTCCCAAAACCGTTGCAATCCATCATCGAAGGCGTCGTCGTTGCCGTGGCCGTAAGTCCTCACTTTCTTCACGTTTCTCCATCTCTTATTGCCGTCTTGAAGGAAGATTTCTAGGCGGCGAGCAGCGCCAAGGACGCCTAGGCGTCGCCTAACACGATTAGATGGCGACTTTTTTTCAGGCGACTTTTTTGAGCGATTTGAAGGAAATCGGGGCGTTGGGGAGACGCCTAGCGCCTAGTCGGCGCCTAGGCGGCCGCCTAGGCCGATTTTTAGAACACTGCTTCTCTCTGAGCTTTTATAAATTGATTTATCCTTTGAAAAGCTATTCTCTAATGATTTCCTAAGTCTGCTTTTGGAAGAAGGATTAAGTATGTTGTTGTTCTGATCATATTCGTGTACAACTACTTAAGACTTCCCTAAATATAAGTCTAACTATTTCCGCTACTTAAACTCTTTCAAACAGGCTTTTGATTTACAGGCAGTTCACCAGCAGAGGTCAAAACTCTGCTAAGAGCAAGTATGTTGTTCAGTACTACCAGCAGACGTGCTCAATATGTTAACTGCCTACGCCATTAAAACCTACGCTTTAAATGTAAATATAAGAAAAGTTTTAAAATGACATCATAGGCTATTCACCCCCCCTCTAGCCTATTTGAGCATCATTATGGACCAACAGATTCCAAGAAGTTAATCCTTTAGGTAATTTACATTTAATTTTAGTTATTGATTTTACTTTTCTTCCATATTTATTTATCTATATTTTTTCTTGCAGATTCAATTGCATAAGAAGTTGAAGAGATACAATTGTCAAAGGAAGAATCCAATGTTCTTGATGTTGATTGAAGATTGATAAGTGAATGACATTTAATTTTAGACTATTTGTAATTGTGTTTGATAAACTATTTACTTTTTAGTATTTAAACATAAAAAATAGTGTTAAAAACTATTTAGCTAATTTCTTTTGGTTAAAATTTAAGAACTATTTAGCAGATTTGTGGTTAAGAACATATATGTTATTGAATTTTTTATGTGTTTTTTGCACTTTTGCTCTATAATTGTGTAAGTTAGACTAGTAAATAAGTGTGTGTTTGAAGTTTTGATATGTCATATAATTTTTATTAGTTAATTTTGTGAGTTTTTTTAATTAAAAAAATAGTTTTTTGGCCCATAGGCCCGAAGTACACATAGGTTGGGCTTGACTTTTAGTAGGCCCGTTATTGTTTAGGCCCGGCCCATCTGACAGCTCTAGCTACAGTATCATCTTTTTTTTTCAACCGGAAAAAGTCACTTTTGGTGTCAAAATGACTACGATACCCTTAATGAACCGTATGCGCGTTACGGATGTTATTATTTTTGCACTGCAGGGCAAAAATTAATGCAATGAAATTTATGAATTGTGATTCAAAAATAGACTAGAAAATTAAACTTTGAACCGCGGTGCAAATATTAATACAATGAAATTTATGAATCACGGTGCAAAATTAATGTAATGAAATTTAAGAATCGTGGTGCAAAAATAAACTAGGAAATTAAACTTTGAACTGCGGTATAAAAATAATGCAATGAAATTTATGAATCGCGGTGCAAAAATAGACTATGAAATTAAACTTAAAATAATGCAATAAAATTTATGAATCACGGTGCAAAAATAGACTAGAAAATTAAATTTCGAACCGCGGTGCACAAATACTATCTAATTCATTTTTGCACCGCGATACAATAGCATTAAAAACCAGTTTACGCCATCCACGTTCTTCTTCAATCTCCTCCGTCGTAAGCCTTCTTCTTCCTCATCCTTCTCTGCCTTCGTCCCAACTGAAAAATCCTTCAACCCAGCACAGATCCATTATACTTTCGTATTTCCTGAATCAAAAAACTCGTTTACCTCTCGGGGGTCGAGGGGGCAACCCATTTCATTGCGCACCATCATGATTTTCGAATCCAAAGTGTGTTGTCGGAGCTGTTGAAGAAGACGATGAAATTTTTGAAACAATATTTCAAAAAGTGGTCTTTTGCGGTTGAAAAAAGAACGGTGGACTTTTGAGGTTAAAAACTTAGAGAAAGGGACCGACCAGAGTTTCCCCCTAAAATGAATGTGTTAGGGGTGGCACTTCTAGACTCAATATGATTGACCTACACGATCACTAACAAATAATTATAGGATTTGTGATGGGGGCTTATTAGGTTTGGGTTGTTATTGGCCCAGCACAATTAGACCCATTAAAAATCGAAATGATATCGGTTCAGCCCCATAAACTATATGTGTTATCATGACACTAATGCTATGATTTAATATCTTTGTAGTCTTTATACTATGCAAATAATAGTAATTCAACAAACTTATTGCTAAGAAAATGAGTTCCTCACAAGAAAATCTCAAAAGCGATCGTGCACAACTTTATATTTGGTGGTGCATGTTCCAAGGGTCCCATGTACATAAATATACATGTTAAAAGTGCAACGAACTTGGTGGTGCATGTATGAAGGGGTTAAATGTATGTTAGGAGTGCCAATTTAAGGCACGACACTATTGACTGACGTGAACACGACATGAAATCAAAGTGTTTGAGATGAGGCTTATTAGGCTTAGACTGTTATCGAGTCAACACAATAAGACCCGTTTAAAATTCGGTTGACATGAGCCAATAACTTGCTGACCCAATAAACTATATGTGTTATCATTGCGACACCACAAAAACCACCTCGAGGCATGAACCAATTTAAGCAAACACAACCACCAACTAAACAGAATCTCAAATCTTATAAATAAAACTTATAAACTTACAATCAATCTAACAACACTCCACTACGCTATTGTTGCATTTTTCTGATACACAAGTTACAATTGAACAATCTTAAGTACATGAAACAACTCTTCTCAAACACTAAGCTTTTTGTGTCTTTCCCATTGCACACGAGACTAGCCTGCTAAGTTGAAAGGTTCTACTAAACTTACGTATGCTATGGACTTATTATGATATGGATGTATGTAATCCTTTAAGTATGAAATCACAACATTTCCAATGTATTAAACAATCAAGCCCCAACAATACAACATCACAGTTAAGAATTTCTCATCACGGAACAGTTGATTAGAAAACAACTCATTTGTAGGAAACAATTCTTATTTCAACATCCAAAATGAAATCCTTACCATGTCTTAGAGTTGTTGCTCAACGTTCAATCTCCATATGTAAGTAAGGAAATTTAAGTTGTTTCCACAACAACAAACTCATTTAGATAACTCATCAAGTATAATATTTATTATTCAACCAACCAACTCCATAAAACTCAAGTATTGTAATTATTTACTATGCGCTGTGTTACCATCAAATTCACCAAATATTCCACACAACCCCAAACTTTACCAAACTTTCATATTCTAAAACTAGACACTTTAAACTACAATTTAGCACCTTGAATGACCTGATTCGGGTCTATATTCGTCAAGTTATGACCAATCAAAATCTAGATTACCAACTAGGATTTCTGCTAGCAGTTTCACATATAAAACTTTCAAAAAAAATCAAAAAGCATATTACATAGTCAAGTTAACAAAACTTGATAAATGATAATATTTTTATTAAAACTCATCATAATATTGTTTATAAAAAGTAAATAGTCTAATTATGTTGTGCATTCCACAAATTCACCAAAAAAAAAATTAAAGCTTTATTAAGTTGCAATAATAAAGTTATAAATAACAATCTAGCATCTAAAAAACCCTTCATTTTAAATATATTCAATACCTACAAAATTACAGATACACGCATCTATTACATGTAATATTACTTGCATAAATAGAATCACGAATATGGTTCAGAAAATCACATAAGAGTTAATTAACTAAGAAACATTCATCATAAAGATGCAATCACAATTTCGTAATAAAATACAATATTAATAGTAAACATTGATTCGAATGAAAATTTCTTTGGCTAACTTTTACAATAATACATAAATTTACTTTTAGCTCAACTTTCTTAATGTGTATATGGATGCCGAGAGAAAATATAGAAATTTGTGAATTACATATTCAAATTTCATAGATAAAAGAAGAATCGTGAAGCACTGGCTAGTGTTTGAAATGAAAAATGTATTTGACATATATAAATTTAAAAAGTAATGAATAGAATGCAATCAACTTGGCTGAAGTGGAACAATACTTCAAAACATGAGACAATGTTACTAGAATGCAATCTTTCATAGTAGATGAGAGAAACAAACTCATTCCATGGATCAAAGTATATATTAAAACATGTGATTTTTACCTTAAACTTGTTTGTCAATATAATAGACATTAAGAGAGAGAGAGAGAAAGAGAGATAAACGAACATTATAGAGACGTGAGTGGTGTTTTGTTGTTCAATTGTTATAGATGTCTATGATAGGTTTGATTGATGAAAATTTTCCTAACGATTATCGGAGATGCATGTCTTGAAGTGATAAAAAAGAGTGAGCGACTAAGCACACTGAGTGACGAATTTCACGCGATTGAGAATAATGTTAGGGGCTTTATGTTTTCCATATATATACATACACACACATATTTATATATATATATATATATATATATATATATATATATATATATATATATATATATATATATGTGTGTGTGTGTGTGTGTGTGTGTGTGTGTGTGTGTGTGTATAAATATGTGTGTATATGTATATACCTAGGCTATATGGTAAATACTTGTATGATAAGGGTTAAGTTTATATTATTAGCAGTTCGGGTAACGATTCTAGGAATGGGGCGGGTACTACTAATACCAAAGCCTAACCATTCCCCAGTTTTTTATTTCGGTTATTCCACATTACTCGCCCCATATCCAGTCAATTTCTGTTCAGTTCAATTCGGATGTCCATCATTCAGTTCAAAATTGTCATCCCTAGGCTATTAACACCCCACAATATACTACATGCACCCCACCCCTTATCACAAAATTAACCAATTTCTCCATATCCACCACTTGTTATTCCTATTCTACCTTTCTTCCCCTACCCCCTTCCCTCCCTCATTCTATTTCCGATCCCCCATTTCTCCCTCTGCCTTTCCTCTTTTCTCTTCCCCCACCAAACCCACCCCCTCATTACTATCCATGTAACACCCGGGAATTTTCAAAACTCTTATGATATAATTTTGCATGTTATTGTGTTGACAATATGTATGAATTGTTAGAAATATGCTAGTTGGGAAAATTGAGACTTGGTTGTGTTGATGTGGTATGTTTAGACTTGGTAAAAATTGATTTTATGGTTGTGTTTTGAAGCCTTGTTATGGCTGATTATATGTTGGTATGTTTGGGTGTTTGTTTAAGTCATTTTTGGACATAAGTTGGCAATTTTTTGGAATAGAGTCAATGCAGCCGCATCCCCCTTGGTGAAGCGACCGCATCATGGCCTATTTTATGTTGAACTCCCAGTACTTGAAGTGGCTGCATTCCTCCTTGGAGAGTGACCGCGTCATTGTGAAAGTGGTAACATTAGATAATCTGAGCAACTGCATCCCTAAGCCTTGGATTTTGTATAAACTCTATGATTAAAGCGACCACATTGTTGTGGAAACGAACGCATTGAGATATTCAATACGACCACATCGCCTCGACTTCATTAAACCCTTTTTGGTCATTTCCCCAAAATAATCAAACACTATTTAAACAATTTTGACCCAGCTGATTGAGCTAGACCACAATTTCCATCTTATAAACATACACTAACACACCTATTGAAGGTGAGATTGAGAACTTTGAGTGTTCTTGAGTTCTAGCTTGATTTTGGAGCTCAAACGTTGTTCATTTACCCAATTGTTCTTCATCAAAGTTGTTCCTCTTGGCAAGAGCTTCATTTTGGTTTGATTATCTCCTACATGCATCAACCTTTGTGGATTTGTTATTTTTGAGGTAGGGAAATTCTTACTTATAGATGTTTCATTCGCGACTTATTATGCCTATTGAAGTGTTTTATGAAGTTTATATGATATTATGTGATGGAAAATGTATACATGCAAATTGGTGATTTGAAACGAATATGTGTGATTACTTAGCAAAAAGATGTGTTAACTGAGCATTTGAACAAGTGAATTATGTTGACATTGATGGAAATCATGTTAGAATATTGCTATGGAATTATTGGAACCATGGGTGATTAATTATGAACAATATGAATAATAACGATAAATGTTGTAATAGGTAATAATGATCTTACTTCACAAGTCATTGTATCCTAAATTGTGAATTGTGATTTGAGAATTTTTGGAATAATCATGAAATGAGAATTGTGGGCCTTTGTGAATAACAACAAGTGGAATTATGTTGGGAATAATCTGAAGTATACGAACAATCTCTTGTGTATTGTTGAGCGTCAAATGCCCCTCTAATAAGAGCACAAGGCGGAATGCAGTACCGATTAGCAGCGGAGTTTGATTGGGCTCAACCACCTTAGTCACGGTCATGACTAAGGTTTATTTAAGGCTACCTTGCATTTTATTTTAGGTATTTGCCTTGTTGGTCACGACTGTCAGGGTTGTAAGGACCTAGCCTTATGATGCAACTTCCTGGAACAAATTGTGAATAATCAGTGATCGTGGTTCAAGATGACAAGCAATGTTTGGGGTAGCGGTTGATTGAAGATGTATCTCAATCTGGTATACTACTTGTGTGAATAATTGTCTTTATGTGAACTCTCATGCGTATACGAATACTCTTGGTTAGTTGTGGCATCTATATTGAGTTGTATGCATCACTAATTCTCATGGCAAGTTATTATATTGCATACACGCATAACATATATAAGTACACCTGAACTCTACTGAGTTTCGACTCACCCCGTCCTATTTGCTTTCCTTATATCAAAGCCAAGTAAGACGGTGAACGTGACTGAGTCTCTGGAGTGCAAGTGGGTGAAGTCCTTTTGGGTAGCTTTCGCGATTCTGTTATCTCTTTTGTGATGTATAGGAGACATGTAGTCTTCCTTTGGATTGTAACTTTTTTGGGAACTTGTGATATTTAACTTGGGGTTTATGGTGTAAAATAATTTGAGTCTTGTATGACTCCACTACTATTTAATGATCTATTTTCATAAAATGTTTTCATTTAATTAATTCAAATTTATTATTATGTTAGTTAGTTGGTTGGGTTCACGTCCCGAACCGAGGCCCGATTACAGCAGGTTTGGGGCATGACAATATGTGTTTACGGGTGTATTTCTATGTTTTAGCATGATTAATTATGTGTTACGTGTTATATTTAATGTGTATGTATGTTTAGAGTATTTGGATGTCAATACAGTCCAGCTCGTGTTATTGTGTGTCGGGTAACTGATAACATGGCTATGTTGAGTTCTAGTAAAAACTTAGTGATATTGGGTTTGGACTTGTGCAATAGCACTTTTGGAGTCCAATTGTGTTGTTTATGTGAGTTTTGAGTTGAGCACTTGGATAATTGTCTTATGAGAGTCCATTTGTGCTCAGGATATGTTGAGCGTGATATGTGATTTGTTTAAAGTCCATATTGAGACTTTTGGTTATGTTGGTCATGATTTATAACCACCTTGGAATAGAAAATGATACGTTAAAGCTAGAAAAATATATATATTCGATTAAGTTGACTGTAGGTTCAACCCTAAATGACTAGGGGACCTTTAGGATTAACTTAGAATTTGTTTTGGAATGTGTTTTGAGTACTTTTGCACACATTCGAGTTCGATTTTGGTTCGGCTCGCGTCTTCCCGTAGGCCAAAACTCCGAATTTGGATCAATTTGGTGTGTTAGAACTAGACTTTGAGAGCTTTTTAACCATACATTATTCGTAATTTTTGGACTTGTAGATCAGTCTAGGCATGTCTTTGAAGTTGACTGAAATCAAATTTTTGGACAACATTTGAGTTTTAGGCTTTTGTTGGTGGGTGGCCTACACCATCCCTTTACTCCTTTTAAATGATAATTTAGGAGTAGGAGCTAATTCTTTTCCCCAATTCAGTCGTCCACCATTTGTGTGAGTGAGTTTGAGGGTTTAAACCTCTTAGCTCAATTTGCCATTAAATCTTTAACTGTTTTTCATTCCGACTCAGTGGGAGTGTTGTACTTGTAGAGGGCTACGTGTATTCCTGATTATTTTATGTTTTTACCGATATTTTTCGGAGGAGGTAAGTTATCATGCCCTTCCCTTTGTATGTAATAATGACATACATGAACTGCCGGCTAATCTCATATGATTTCTTTTGAATTTAGAGTAAAAATACTCTATATATGAATTAGTGTTATTTGGGACTTGTTTGTATGTTAAATGGTTTTAAACCATTATTATGCCGAATAAAACAGTGAAATTTTGTTGGTATGAATCTCACAAATCGTGATGATGCTCAGAATTTATAAATAACTGGTTATTATACATGTGCTTTAAACGCACGACATATATTTTGTACAACTAAACTATACAAAAGCAAAATTAAGAAAAACAAAATTAAGGAAAATTGTTTTAAAGGAAAATTGTAAGACTAATCATTTTAGATAATAAAAAATTACTTATACACAGCATTTATTGTTTTATTTGTTGACTTTTCATATCAGAACAGTTTGTTACCTTAGACCCCGCAATATACAGTTGTCCGTGGCTGAACACTGGATACAGATTACACAACAGTTTGTTGTTTTAAATAGAAGTGTTTACTCCCTTTGTTCTAAATTTTTGTTATGTTCGACCCGACATACAAATTTTAAAAAAAAGACATGATTATTAATATTATTATAATATGTAATTTATTTTAAAACTCATGCGTATCTTGATGTCCAACTCAACTGGCTAGGTTTGTGGGTTTTCAGGGATATTAATCTTAGTCTCTTCCTTGTAGAGTGACAAAATGTATATTTTTTTTTTACTTGTAAGTATTTTTTTAGTGGATAGAGGTGTACCTAAGCTTTCATTTATCGTCATGTGAGTTTATATAATTCATGCATTTGTATAGATTATAGAAGCTAGGTGCGGTAATTAAAGAAAAATAAGGTTAAAATAATAAAATAATTTTCCTAATAAAAACTTACAAAAAAACATTTTTTTTTTTGGTATCCACAAAAAATATAGATATAACACTAAAGACATATATAGATTTATAAATGGAAGTGATTTTAGCCCCCAAAAAATGCTTCAGCTTCTATTCTCAAAGTTTAATGTATTTAGTAACATGTGCAGTCAATATCAAGTCTCTTCATATTTCAAAACAATTTGGACACTTATACCAAGTTAAATATGATTTGAGGAGGCACAATTTTCAGAATACGATCTATTTTTAGCAAGTACATTTTGGCGGGATCTTGTATATACATATATATATATATATATATATATATATATATATATATATATATATATATATATATATATGAATGAATGACTCGACAAAGTCGATTTGGGGACTATAAAATATAACGAGTGATGTGCTCAATTGTTACGATAATGGGGAATACTTCGGTATAATTTATTATTATGTAAAATATTACATACTCTTATATTTTTGTATAAGCAAAGAAATGCTTCAGTGTTTATTTACAAGCAAATATGCATGTTACGTGTGTTGAGCTCCCCTACTTTGGGACTCGGCGGTTGTGTTTATTAGCAAGTAAGCATCTATTTGTGCATCGCATTGAGTCCAGCTGACATATGTGGTTGTGTCGACAATGAGACGATAGTAGTTTTTACGAGAGTTAAACCTTTGTGATCACTATGGGTCGTTGTATGAGTCTCTCCCTCACTATTGGTCGTAGTAAGGACGTACTTCATTTGTTAGAGCAATTCGTATGACATTGGTAAGCTAGACTTTCGGGTAGCAGAGTAATGAGACTCATGGTTAAGTCATATGGTCACTGATTCTGGATACTATTGGGGTCAGATATGGATATTAGTTATGGATCTTATTGGGTTCAGATATGGTTTCAGCGTGTGTATTGCAACAGCAACACAACTATTGTATTTAAAAGGCAGGTCAAGACCTCAAGCTCGCATGTAGTTGTATATCCTGGATTATGTGTTTAATTGCGTTAAGTCAATGTGTATTCTAACATGATCAACATGATATGTGCAAGTATATGTATAGCTACTTGAATTTTAGATGTGTCTATAACATGTGTATAGCATCAAGTCATGTAGCTGCATATAGTAACTTATTGAGTAACACTCATCACGTTCCCTTTATTTGTTTTCCTTAGATCCCAGCCAGGTAGAGAGTTCGCGATGAGGTTGCCAAGGCATGCGTAAATAACAGGTTGTCTTTTGGTATGCAGTTTCGTGGGAGTTTGTATTTGTATAGTGTGAGGACGAGGTTGTTATATAGAGTTATGTAAGCTCTACTCTGGATTGACATTTCAGATGTTTTATTATTCTTTTGATGACTATATTTAACATCGTCCTTGTGTGTCATATTACACCAGTTGGTTGCCGTGGAGCCATTGTGTTTAGTTCACGGGAAATAACTTGTTGACTTTTATTTTCCTGACTTTTTAGAGCTGTGGTGTATATTTAGTCACAGTAGTGACTACATTTTCTGAGGTGTTTTCAGTTAGTCCAATATTAGTAGGGGCTTTGCATGTGTTTTATGCGTTTTATGTGTTTGACCCAAGGCTCATACAGAGATTCGAGGTTGGGTCGACGCAATACCACTCCTACTATCTACTAGCGTCGTTGTCGTTGAATTGCCTCCATCCCAATCACCAACGATCTCCACCAATGCCTTTTCATTTCGATCAAAACTCTACCGATTCTCAATCTTCTCGCCATTGGAATACGTAACAAATATCCTCTTAAGAAAATACTCTCCCTCAATTTCGAATTCCACGATGGCTTTTTGAGGATTTTGAAAACCTTAGTGTTCGGTTCTGGTGCAGCGAACACAATAAGGTGTGTTTGCCCACTCACCGCCACACACAACCTATTGTGTTCGACCACCCTGAGCTGAACAATCCCAAACCCATTCCTCAAGCCATAACTGGACACACTCTCAAGCTATGGTCAAACACCAAGCACCAACCGAAGATCCATTGAAGTGTTCAGTCAACCATGACCGAACACGATGTCCATGATTTTTTCTTGAGAAAGGGAGAGAAGAGAGAAGTGCGAAGGAGAGAAAGAAAGGTTACCTTGCTGATGCTGGGAAGAGGCCATTCATGGAGAAAGAAAACAACACAAGGTGAGAGGTTGGCTTGATGTTGCTTGGAAGGGTGGGAAGAAATTCCACCGAGAACGAAAAACTAGGGCGGGGTAATCTAGGCGCAAGGAAGAAGAGAAAAAAAGGGAAATAAAAAAAATAGGGCTATTAACTCATTTCTCCTAATGGCATTTTTGAAATTATTTTGAATGTCGTGTATGGAGTATATAGTCGGGTGTTAATAGGCCCACACTTAAAGAGCCATTTTCTAGTCAAGATTAAGGTCAGATATGATTAATGATCGATGTATTTTATATGTCGATTTCAGGTACTTTTATGACTTAAATTTAGCGATTACACGAGGCTTTTGGCTACTGATGTGTGTTTTTCAGTTGTTTTATGAGTTTCAGTGTTTTAGGTGAAATTATATGAATTATAAGGTTTTTTGGTGAATATTCCAAGAAGGGGCCAAAGTGTAAATTAAAGAAGAAACGGCAAAAGTGAAGTCTGGAGACCTTGAGGCCGCAAGGTATTTTTACCTTGCCTCCGCAAGGTAGGCAGTAAGTCAGAAGATCAGGCCCGGATTATTGAAGACCCTTGCGAACGCAAGGGGGTAATAACCTTGCGGCCACAAGGTAGGCAGAATCGACTTTCTGAGGTTTTCAAGCCAAACTAAAATTCCTAAACCCCCTACAACTCCTTGGTATAAATAAAGGACGGTAGCCAGAGCTCAAGGATGTCTAAGAAGTAGTTTTTGATAGTTCTAGCATAGGATTTAGAGTGTATAACATAATTTAGTTATTGTAATTATAGTTTTGAAGATCGATCCATGTATTCAATCATCTCCATGTGCTGTTCATCTTCAAGGATGAACTAAACATTCATTAATCTAGGAGTTGGAAGGTAACTTGTATCGAATCTATTGCTTTAATCTATTCTTATTCATTCAATTCTTGTTGATTGTGGTGTTTATCAGTCCCTCTATTATTTCACTTTGAACAAATGAATGTAATCGTGAATAATAAAGGCCTAGAGGTGCGGATAACTACATGATCAATGTGCATATGTCGTACACTGGCTCACCATCATGATAAATTGAACCTATCGATGCACGAGAGTGATAAGTTAGGGTCAGGTTCCATATATGACCCAAGTGACAGTTAGGATCATATGTTCTTGTGCCTAGGATATAGAATTGATGAATTATTTTAAGATGGAGACTGAACGGTAATTCGACAGACTATATCAATATCTTATGAACGAACCCAAGAAATTGAATGATACTTTATCAAAATAAGCCATAGAGGAAATACAAGTGAAACCCTAATCCTAGATTTTTCTCCACCATAAGATCTTCATAAGCTGTAATTGCTGCTAAATTAGTTAACTTTAGAATAATAGTTAGTTTAGAATAAAATCAATAAAAAATAACCCCTTTTAGTTTAATAATTTGCTACCGATAATCGTGCTATTAGTGATCTTCTTGTCTCTGTGGTTCGACCCTTGCTTCCCAAAACTATTCTACAATAGTCTTGTCCACTTGCAAGGAAATAAATTTAAAATAAGACACGATCAAGTTTTTGGCGCCGTTGCCGGGGACAAGCTAGTTTGCATAGTTAGTTTGTTGGTAGCGTAATTTTTAATTTCAGTTTTTATAAAAATAAAAAATACAAAAAGATTTTATTTGTTTTTTTAGTAGTTAGTTGTTTTTAATTGCTTTATTTATTTTATGCACAGTCGTAGATCTTTGAATCCTAAACTGGTAGAACTAAATCAAGATATAAATAATATTGGAAAGAATCAAGAAGATCTTGATAATCTAGCAACCCAGCCTGATAATCAAGAACAATTGAATCAAGAAGATCCTCTGGTTGATCCTCCAATGGACAATAATAATATAAATCCTGAAAATCTGGTTCATCCGGTCAATGCGAATCAAAGAGAAGAAGAACATGCTAGAAGAAATATGGAAGTAGTAGTTAATTAAAGAACTATAAATGATTATAGTCGACCCACACTGAATGTAGTAATATCATGTCTAGTCTTACCGGAAGCACTAAGGAATTTCGAATTAAAATGTCATTATTTTAATATGATACCTTCTTTTTATGGAATGCCAACCGAATATCCAGTAAGTTTCCTTAGAGATTATGAGTATATGATGAGTACTTTTCCGTTAAGAGGGTTGACTGAAGACCAAGTAAAAATGAAATACTTTCCAAATGCATTAAAAGATTTGGCGAAAAGATAGTTTATAAATCTAACACCTAGTAGTGTTTATACTTGCGCTCAACTATATGATTTGTTTATGAGTAAATATTATAAGCATGCATCTCTTACAGAATACAGAAAATAAATCATGTCTTTTCAAAATGAACCAGGTGAAACATTCCATGAGGCATGAGATAGATTTAAAAATTTACTTATTATGTGTCCTCATCATAATCTGTCTTAAGATGTGTTAGTACTTCAATTATATCATGCTCTTTCACCTGCTTTACAAACTATGGTTGATAGTGCGGCCGGTGGTTCTATTAATAGAATGACACCAGTTGTACTAGAAGAATTATTTGAGATGTTGAGTGCAAATTCTCAATAGAAAAGTGCAAGAGGTAAAAGTAGAAATTTATTCAAAGTTCAAGAAAAACCAGAGATGAATACACAAGCTCAATACGAAAATTGGCCAATTCAAGAAGCATGTACCATGTGTGGATTATATTCTCATGCTACTAATTTTTGTCTATCTAATGCTATGTATTCTGAACAGGTGAATGTCATGAACATGTACCCTCAAAAACAAAGGAATGATCCCTACTCAAACACATATAATCCTGGCTGGAGGAATCATCCTAATTTTTCATGAGGAGGAAATAAACCACTACAACCTCAACCACTCCAACCTCAACAATTCCCAAATCAAGGTCAATTGCGAATTGAAGAAGTTTCAAAATCGGATGGAGCAAACAAAGGACAAGTTGCCCTTAACAAATATTTGCTAGAAGAAGTAGAAAGTTTAAGGGAGAAACTTGCAAAAGTTATGAACGAGAAAAGAGAAGAAGGGAAGTTCCCTAGTCAAACCGAACAAGCAAAGTCTATCACTACTCTACGAAGTTGTAGAGTAATTGGAGAAGAGGTAAGTGATCTTATTCAATCTTCTGATGTGCCTGATAAATTAGATAATTCTGAAAAAGAAGTTGAAAAGGATAAAAATGAAAATAATCAAACAAATAATCAAGAAGTAGAAAAAGAATTGCCAAACAAAGAAAGTCAAGAAGAAGTAGGACAAGAAAAAGAACAAGAAGAAGAGGAACCTTATGTGGCACCACCACCATATGTTCCTCCAATTCCGTTTCCTAGAAGACTTATGAAAAACAGAATGGATAAACAATTTTCGGAAATTTATAATATGTTATCCAAAGTGAATGTTAACCTTTCTTTGCTTAATGTTATTAAAAATATTCCAGCCTATGCTAAGTTTTTCAAAGATCTTCACTCTAAGAAACACAAATTTGAAAACAATGAAAAAATTATTGTTTCTGAAAACGTAAGTGCAGTTTTACAACCCGAACTTCCCCCTAAGTTGAAAGATCCTGGCAGCTTTAATATCCAAGTTTCATTGGGTAGTTCTAAAAAGATGAAGGCTATGTTAGATTTAGGAGCATGTATTAATTTGATGCCTTTTGCAGTCTATAAACAATTGGGGTTGGGAGAACTGAAACCCACCAATATGTCTTTACAATTAGCTGATCGTTCAGTTAAACATCATTTGGGTATAGTAGAGGACATCCTAATTCAGGTTGATAAATTAATCATTCCGGTTGATTTTGTGGTTCTAGAGATGGAAAGGAAAATATGCACAAATAATGAAGTGATTATCCTGTTAGGCAGACCTTTTATGGCCACTGCCAATACAATGATAAATGTTAAGAATGGTAAACTCACAATGTCAGTCCTATGTGAAACTGTAGAAATCTCAGTTTTTGATGCAATAAATAGACCGAGTGACATAAATGCATTTTTCTCAATTGATAAAATAGAAAAACAATCAACTCAAACCTTTGAAAAAAACTGTGAGGATGATGATTATGAGAAAGATGTTTTGTAAGTTATGATGATAGAACTTTCTCTCACATAAAATTCGACATTGAAGAGTTAGAAAGAGAACTTTGAGAGACTAACGAAAGAAAAGAGAGAGAAAGATTAGAAGCCTTTAAAAATAAAGATAATGATAATATGGAAGAGTCTGAACCAGAAAATAATTCTGATAAAATAGAAAAAGAAGAGAATGAAAATAATGATGAAGAAGAAGTGGAAATTCTAAAATCCCTTTTTGAAGAAATAGAAGTAGAGGATGAAAAAGTAGAAAACATTGAGGAGGTTAAAGAAGAAATAACTAAACCTGAAAATTCTGAATTTATTCAGTCTGTTAAATCTCCTCCTGAAGAAGAATAAAAGCCATTACCACCCCACTTAAAATATGTATTTTTAGGGGAAGGTAAAACTTTGCTTGTTATAATTGTTGCAGATTTAACAGAAGAATAAGAAGCAAGCTTGTTAAAAGTTTTATGGACACATAGAGAAGCCATAGGTTGGTCCTTAGCAGATTTAAAAGGTATTAGTCTGTCTATGTGTATGCATAAAATACATTTAGAAGAAGTTAGTAAACCTTCTAGAGAAAGACAAAGAAGACTTAACCCTCACATGGAAGAAGCAGTGAGAAAAGAAGTCCTTAAGCTTCTCGATGCGGGCATAATTTACCCAATATCTGACAATAAATGGGTTAGTCCAGTTCAGGTAGTTCCTAAGAAATCAGGAATTATAGTAGTTAAAAATGATAAGGATGAATTAGTCCCTACACGAACTATCACCGGTTATAGAATGTGCATTGATTTGAGGAAATTGAATGCGACAACTAGGAAGGACCACTTTCCCTGACCATTTATTGATCAAATCCTTGAAAGACTAACTGGTCATGAATATTATTGTTTTCTTGATGGTTTTTCTGGCTACAATGAAATCCCAGTAGCACCCGAAGACCAAGAGAAAACCACCTTTACATGTCCTTTTGGTACCTTTGCATTTAGAAGAATGCCCTTTGGACTTTGTAATGCCCTAGCTACTTTTAAAAGATGCATGATTTCTATATTTTCAGATTTAGTGGAAAGATGTGTGGAAGTATTCATGGATGATTTTTCAGTATTTGGAAACTCTATTGATCATTGCCTAGAAAATCTTACGTCGGTCTTGAAAAGATGTTGTGAAACTAATTTGACTCTAAGTTGGGAGAAAAGTCATTTCATGGTTAAACATGGAATTGTCTTAGGTCATGTTGTGTTTAATAAAGGAATTGAAGTCGATAAGGCAAAAATTGAAGTTATACCACAACTACCTCCCCCAACTTCTGTCAAAGGTGTTAGAAGTTTTCTAGGGCATGCATGTTTTTATAGAAGATTTATAAAAGATTTTTCAAAAATCTGTAAACCTCTATGTAATCTGTTGGCAAAAGACACCGAATTCATTTTTGATCAAGAATGCTTGATTGTGGTGTTTATCAATCCCTCTATTATTTCACTTTGAACAAATGAATGTAATCGTGAATAATAAATGCCTAGAGGTGCGGATAACTGCATGATCAATGTGCATATGTCGTACACTGGCTCACCATCATGATAAATTGAACCTATCGATGCACGAGAGTGATAAGTTAGGGTCAGGTTCCATATATGACCCAAGTGACAGTTATGATCATATGTTCTTGTGCCTAGGATATAGAATTGATGAATTATTTTGAGATTGAGACTGAACGGTAATTTGACAGACTATATCAATATCTTGTGAACGAACCCAAGAAATTGAATGATACTTTATCAAAATAAGCTATAGAGGAGATACAAGTGAAACCCTAATCCTATATTTCCCTCCACCATAAGATCTTCATAAGCTGTAATTGCTGCTAAATTAGTTAACTTTAGAATAATAGTTAGTTTAGAATAAAATTAATAAAAAAAAAACCCTCCTTAGTTTAATAATTTGCTACCGATAATCATGCTATTAGTAATCTTCTTGTCTTTGTGGTTCGGCCCTTGCTTCCCAAAACTATTCTACAATAGTCTTGTCCACTTGCAAGGAAATAAATTTAAAATAAGACACAATCAATTAATAAGTCAAATTTTGGATGTTTGGGTATTTCGACTAATATTCCATGTTGCGCAAATAAGATTTTTATCCCCTCATTAATTATACCAAGAGAAAGGGTGATATTATTGGCGTCCTCGCTAAAAAAAATAGAGGATTAACATTTTCAATTCTAAACTACCCCCAATATATGGAACCCGGATTAATAGCGATGGTGCTAATAATATAGAGATTAGTAATACTGTTTATCCCTATCTGACTAACAAAGTAGTCCCACTTTAAAATTAAAGGGGGTATATTTTGTAAATGAGTATATTTAGACGATTATAATGGTAATTACGTTGCTCTTGAGAAATTTGGGGAGCTGTTTTTAGCATCTATATCTATATTAGTACAAAAGAGTTTGTACTCACATATATACGATTGACTAAAAGCTATATGACAAAAACTTGTGTAAGACGGTCTTACAGATATTTTTTGTAAGACAGATCCTATTTACCCGACCCGTTGTGTATTAGTGGGTTAAGATCCGTAAGACGGTTTTACAGGATACCTACTTAAGCTATACAGCGAGGCTGACATTTACTGTATCAAGGAGATCATAAGGTTTGGGTGTAATTGTATTTCAAGCGTGTATTCGACCGTTTCTTTCCCTTCCTCAACTATCAACGCCAGTTTCTTCTCAGTTCTTTGTTCAACCCTACCATCCCATCTCTCAAATCAAGCATCTCCAGGTCGTCCAAAACTTTATCGATCATGCGAAGTCGGACCCCTGTTCTTCTCCTCTAATCGCATCCTCCTTCTCTCGTCCCCTTCATTGATTCCGGTAGAGCCGCATCGTGCTCTCCCTCCCAATTCAAGCTACGACAATTGAACTCGGTCTTCTTCATGCGAGCCTAGGTACAATCCCTCTCCTTTCTCTACACAATTCCCATTCCTTTTTCTTCTCTCTACCATTTTGGGATTTTGAATGAAAAAAGAAAAAAAATTATCCTAAATTTTGTTTTTGATTTGGATTCCAAAGTAAAGTTTGAATCTTGAAAGTATATTTCATTATATTTCATTCTTTCGTTTTTTCATTATTTCATTTTGTTCATTCTTTCAATTTCATTTTAATTTAGTTGCAATTAGCTTACTTTGTTTGTAATACTTCCAATTATGCGATATAGTAACTGATTATGGTATACATTTTCAATATTTCATTCTTTCAATTTTTTCGCATCATTTTTTTCTTTCAATTTCATTTTAATTTTCATAGATTCAGAGTCTACGGTAAGTAGCACAAGCACTTTTCCACCGAACAAAAATACTGATTAGATATAGGATACACTAGCTCTACTTAAAAAGCCCTTGGTCTTTACCAAAATAAGTGAACAAGCTATGTGATTCATTTGTTTTCGGCACTTCTTGGACATCTTTTCTCGAAGCAAAAATAGGTGAAATAAGTGAGGCATTCCTCTAGATTGATAGGGTATTTAAGCTTTGCAACTACTTACTGTAGTACTAATTTTTTAAGTTGCAATTAGCTTACTTTGTTTTGTGGAAGTGAATTCGAGGAGCGTGTTAAAGCTTGAATTCTGAACTTGGATTATCCTGGGAGGCGAACGTCGACTCGACTGCTATGACTCGACTGCTAGCACCTGTAGGTATGAGGGCGTATCTTCTTCAAGACCAGTTCATTCTTGCGGGCGATCCAATGATCTTTGTTTTTGATAATTTCTTATCTATATTGTTCTTCACCTTTCTGCGCACCAGTATATTGATTTCATTTTGTTTGGTTCTTTGCTCTTACTACTTGGTTTCAATTACCTTGGTTTCTCTTGCAATTGATATTTGATATTATAATCAATTATTTACTCATCCGTTGCATGCCATGCTTGAAATTGGTGTTTAAAACTTTTTATCAATTTTTTACTCAATGCATCACATTCCATGCTATACTCTTGCTTATCAGATTTGTTAGGGGGAAATTGCTTTTTTAACCAACGTACTAATTGGGGGCGACACAATTGACCATGTATTTTGTATAAAACTAATTTAACAAATATACTCTATTTTAAAGACAAATAACACAAATTACGTAACGGTCGTTTGCAAGTCGTCAATGAGCGATGATGTGGACACGTACGTGTCTACTTGTGTGGATAGTCACGTCAACGAGTTGTTAACGAAGTTGGATGACATATTAACGAATTTTGTCAGATTTTGTATACATTATTTGTCAATTTCATATATTTTGTTTCAAATTTTAGTACATTTTTTAAATTTGTCTTATACAAAGTACGTGATTAATTGTGTCACTGCCATATAATACATTCGTAAAATAAACAATTTTCCCGATTTGTTAGTGTTGGTTTTCTGCCATTAATACTTTGTTGCACAAATTTGCGACTTACAACAGTAAGTAGGGGTCAATTTAGAGATGTTAATAGGGTCGAAAACCGTAGGTTCGAATCGAAACCGTTAGGTTTTGACTGACTAGATTGAAACTGTTAGGGTTGAAATTTTAGATGGACTGATTAAGTCGGAACGTTTAGGGACCGAAACCGTTAGGGCTGGGCCGAAAACCGTTAGGGTTGAACCGAAAGCTGACTTTCATACGGTTTGGTATAGTTAGTAATATACAAGACGTGTATAATACCGAAAACCGTTAGGGTTTGACCGATTAACAACTTTAATATAGTTAGTTTAATATACGAGACATGTATAATACGCTGAAATACACGTACAAGCCTCGAAATTGGGAAAAAACGTACAAGTTTAATAATTGACTAGAAACCGCAGGTTTGAATCGAAACCATCAGGGCCAGACCGAAACCGTTAGGTTTTGGATCGGATAATAGTGCTAAATGACTAAACCGAACCTATACTGGACCAGAACCGTTAGGGTAGGACCGAAACCGTTAGGGTTGAACCGATAACATCTCTAGGTCAATTATGAGGTTTCCTTCAATTCATCTCTGTTTTTAGCACTTCTTGGACATCTTTTCTCGAAGAGAAAATAGGTGAAATAAGTGAGGCTTTCCTCTAACTAGTATACGTGTCTGTATCATAGACATGGTGTCGGTATGAAATCAGTTCAATGAATGGTCAGGATAAACAAAACTTATATCTGAGGGGTAATTCAAACAAAATCCACAACAAAAGATTTTATATGTAATTATATTTAAGCTGTGCAACTACTTCCTATAGTACTAATTTTTTAAGTTGCAATTAGTGTACTTTGTTTTGTAATGATTTTCTTTTTTCTTTTTTTATTAAGTAAAAATTATTTGGCTCGATGATAATTTAATTTTAGTTAATTTGGTTTAGACATTATCAGAAAACTAGATTTTCATGTCCCTGCCTATGGCACGGTGACAATATATCTGATTTTTATCAATTGATGTTTTATAAGGGGTGACTGTTCAGAAGATTAATTGTAAAAGTGTGACTTTAAATGCAAGGGTGAATTTCAAATGTTAAATTTTTAAGATAATTTAATTTCTACATCTGAATAGCCCTATTTAATTATCTAATAATATATTCCCTCCATTCCTAAATTATCGTCCTCCTTTCCTTTTTCGTCTGTCCCAAAATAATTGTTCAGTTTGAAACTTATTTTTTTAAAACATTATTTTTACTACTTTATCCTTACTTTTTTATCATACTTT
This sequence comes from Codonopsis lanceolata, assembly GCA_013146195.2. Taxonomy (NCBI): domain Eukaryota; kingdom Viridiplantae; phylum Streptophyta; class Magnoliopsida; order Asterales; family Campanulaceae; genus Codonopsis; species Codonopsis lanceolata. The sequence goes on from CM028377.1 coordinate 41,662,701, forward strand.
AATTATAGGTCACATACATATGAACTTTAAATAAAACTACACATTAAACCAATATAAATAATCAAGTTAATTATTTTTTTATCTATACACAGTTAACTAGGAGAATAATTTAGGGATGGAGGGAGTATAGAGGTTGAAGTTTGAGCCCGATTGGAGACATCCACTGGTAAGTCAATTTATTATTTAATTTCTGTATTTTGAATTTCAGATCATTTGGTAAAATACATAGAGAATGTACGGTTTCTAAACCCTTGAAAAAGACGAAAGAGGTATTATCATGGTGTAATTGATTTGTTTGCAGAGAACGAACTGCTGGGCATTCATTAATTATCTTTGAACAAATACTAGAAGTTTCGACCCCAGAATTGGGCATGGAGGACGAAGAGATAGAGAAAGCAGTGTTAACGTATTTGAAGAAGAAGGGTTTCAAGCAAACGGAGCTAGCCTTCCAAGAAGAACAACACACCAAGAATTCCTCTTCAATTTCCACTGCTAATTCTCAATCTGATCCTGACTTTGCCCGTCACATCCTCTCCTTCGTCTCCGAGTAATTTCTCTACCTCTCTCTGCTTTATATGTATATATGTAGCAATTGTACATTTTACAAATTTGGGCCTTGGGGGTTGTTTTTGATAACAATAAGATGAACATTTTACTGGGTTTGGGATAATGCTCAATGTCATGACTGTTTTTATTATCATGGAGCATTTTTTAGGGTTTTGCTTTAATATTAATGGCCAGGTTGAAAAATATTTGAGTATTGATGGGTCTTAAAGGAATGTGATTTATCTGAATGGAGCAATCGTTGAGTTTGTCTGTCTATCTTGTGCATATCCAAATTTAGGAAGATTTTTGAAATTGAAATAAATTCTCAATTTGACTGTTTTTGTTGTTGAAACAAGTTGTTTGGATAGAGGTTACATCTTTGTGATTGGGCTATGCTTTGTTGAGGTCTTCAAGTCTTTGAACCTTTTGACTTTGAGCCCCAAAGCAGTACATTGTGAAGCTTACAATTTTCCATGATGGGTTTTAGAATACATGACAAATCACTTTTTGGCCATTTATTTCGCTTTTAAAGAATGAAAATCTGCGTTGAGTACGCTTCTAGATACTTCCTCTGTCCGTATAGAATTTTGTGGGTCATGCCGAGATCAATGAATGAGCTTTTTTTATGCTGGTCTTTCTATGATCGGAAAGGAGGAATTTGATATGGAAGACGGCCCCTTTGGGTGTTTGTTGGATGATTTGGAAGGAGCGTAATCGTAGAGTATTTGAAAATGAAGAGGGGTCTATTTCTAGCATGAAGAACACATTGCTTAACATTCTATCCTACTGGTGATCATAATTAGTGAATTCTGGTTCAGGCTCGGGAAGCTTTGAAGCTTCCGCTATATATTTTGTCGATAATTTTGATATTTCTTAGTCTTTGTGTTGGGGTATATCTCTAATGTACACAGGACACATCACCTGTTTTGACGCTAATCTTTTGGTGTATATATACATTTTTACTTATAAAAAAAAAGAACTTCCTTTGTCCCAAAAAGTAGTCCCATTTGACAAGTCCAACTTTTTAAGATTGTAGCTTTAGCTGTTTGTATCTCCTTTAAAGTGCACTTGATATATATCCTTTTTTAGTAATGAGACTATTTTTTTTTGAGACAAACTGAAGAGAAAAGTGGAACCTTTTTTTAGGGACTGAGGGAGTACTTTTGAAGCCTTCAAATTTATTTCACAAAACACAAAGATTATGCATTGTTTACCTTTTTTGTATATATATTTTTTTTGTTTTGAGGTTCTATTTGGGGTTTTCATGAACAGTATACTATATTTTGGGAAGATCAGGTTGGTGAGGCCATTCAGAGGAGTTTGCCCCGGGTAATTTCAGACCACTCTCCAATCATTCTTGAGTTTGGTTGTCGTGTGCGAAGAAAAACTCCATTTAGATTTGAAAATATGTGGTTAGAGGAGCCGGGTTTTATGGAGTGGGTGAAAACTAAATGGGATTCTTATGAGGGAGTAGGGAAACCGTGTTTTCGGTTGGCTAGGAAGCTTAAATTACTTTAGGAGGATCTCAAAGCTTAAATTATTTCTTTTCCCGTTTCCGGCCATCCTGGAGGTAGATTGCAAAGAAAAACCAGGATTTCCGATTCTTCTTTATCCGCTCTCATTAGCTCTACACTGGAAGAAAAAAGGAAATCCCCAAAATTGGGGATGAGGGAATCAATGACAATTGACAGGAGAGAGAGAGATATATATGCTGTCTTCATCTATACTCTAATTCAAACATTTGATTCTTTTCAAATTAACCCTCAGGTTTTTCTTTTATTTATTTCTTTCCCTTGTTCTTATTAGAATGCACATTTTGTAACTTGAACTACAAATTTTCTTTTTGGTACTTATATTCTTTTGGGATTTGCACTTTAAGTAATGAAACTGAATTGTCATTTTAAATTTTTAATCTTGTAAATTATAATATGATCATTACTTTAATATTTTTAGATTATTAGGTAATATTTACTATAATGTATATGTGAAAGTTTTAATGCTTATTATTTAGAATATATTATAAAAATTAAAGTTATTAAAATTATCCCTTAATTCTAGGCCGTGCCTAGGCCCCGACTACGTCCCGCCTAGGCGCTGGGCGTCGCCTAGCAACTTTTAGAACATTGCGAGTGGTGTTACCTGTGCATATGGGGTGTGGGGGTATGGAAAAGGATTGGCAAAAGTTGGGATGTTTTTGAGAGACATTTTCTTTAAAATAGGGGATGGCTCGACAATCTGATTTTCGAAAGACAGATGGTGCGGTGAGGTGGAGCTGTGGAGACTATTTTCTAATCTCTTCAATTTGACTACTAATAAAGATGCCTTGTTAGCTCAGTTCTTCAAGTGGATGGGGGATAAAGTGGTTTGGAATCCATAATTTCGGAGACACTTTCAAGATTATGACATGGAATCATGTAGGGTATTTTTTTGAAAAGATCTATGCTCAGCAAGTTGGGAGGCATAGGGATGATTCGGTGTGGTAGGAAGGAAGTAGAGGTAACAAATTCTTTGTAAAGTCTTACTTTTATTGGCTTTCGAGTGGAGGACCGGAGGTGCTACAACTTTTCCATTGAAGGCATTGTGAAAATCGAAAGCTCCTAGTCGTGTAGCTTTTCATACCTGGGAGGCTAGTCACAAAGCCATTCTTATAGAGGTAACTTGCCGATTCGACGTAAAATCTATGTCAATTGGTGCTTCATGTGTCAAAGAAGCGATGAGAGTGTTAATCATTTGTTACTTCATTGTCTAGTGGCGATGGAATTGTGGAATTTGATCTTTGGGTTGTTCGGGCTTTTGTGGGTTATTCCCAGATCAGTTTTAGAGCTATTTTTGAGTTGGTCTCTACGTAAAAGGAGGAGAAACTCAATTTGGGAGGCAGCCCATGTGGAGGTTTGTTGGACTTTTTGGAAGGAGAGAAATAGAAGGATTTTTGACAATGAGGAAGGGACTATGGATCAGCTAAAAGACACATTACTGGGCACTCTCTTCTTTTGGTGTTCCAAGTTAGCCGATATATCTCTTTCTTCTAATTATTCTTTTGTAGAGTTTGTAAATTCCTTCTATCTCGATGTGCTTTTATACCTCTCATGTACAAAGGATGCTTCACCTACTACCTTATGTATCAAAAAAATAAAATTAAATATTACACTTTTTAATTAGAGTTCTGTGGTCTATGCTCTATACTTTTGTTAAACCATCTTAAGCGACTTCTATTTTAAAACCTCCTATTGTGGGGAGTATTACCATCCCACGGACATCTTCATTTCAAATTTTATCCTTCCTAGTTTACCACAGGTCCATCTTAGCATTCTCATATCAAAAATCGGCTATACTCATTTTGCTAGGATGTTCTTTCCTAGTTGTCCAACAATTTGTTTTCATAATGTAACTCGATTGTTGAGCTTGTCCTACTGAAATTTTTCTTCAACTTACCTAGAAATGTCTATCATGCAAAATCATTAACGCACTTCTCTTCAACGAACCAAGTCTTTTTTTTTTGTGACAAAATTATATGTCCCACCTCTCAATCTCGAGTAATAATTATGGCTATATAGTAAAACTCCTTTTGTTTGGTATTTTGCGATCTAACCTAAGGCCCAGGAGGATATAGTGGAACCAATTCAGGAGAGTGAGGGCCAAAGCACTTCGAGCCCTGAAGATTGCTAGTGAGTTGGACTATTTGGAGAGAAAGGAATGCTAGAGCTTTTGAGAACGAAGAAAGGAGCATGGCTGATCTTAAGAATCAAATTCTCCATCTGTTGTCTTTTTGGGGTTACGAGGAGGTGTTGTAGGGTATTGGCCCTTTTTGTAATTTTATGAATGACTTAGCTTATAGTTAGTGATGGTCTTTGTATACTCCCCGTGTACATAGGTTGTGTCTCCTTTATTGGTGCTTTTTATTTTTATATTACTCGTACTTATCAAAAAAAAAACATGTTCAGAGCAGACACCGTTGGAGGCGAAGGAGACGTCAAGTGTTGAGAGCTCTCAAGAGGATTCGCTAAGTTCCAACGGCAGTCCAGAGGGAGCCTCAGTGCCAGAGGCGCAGTCCGAGGGTGTCATCGACTGAGCTATGTGTGGTCAATCTCCAGATCAAGAGGTAGATATGGATGAGCCTATCGAGTGTACACCCATCACGCTTCTGAACCCTAAGAGCTTTGGCGAAGAGGAGGTTCTCGATAATTGCACGACTTATGAAGATTTATCTCTTTGGGCGAGGCGATGGGCTAAAGGACTCGGCAGGTATTTAGGTGTTTCATGTTCAGGTTTCGAGGTTAAATCATGGACCTTCTTCTGGATATTGAGAAGCAGTGGAGATCTTCAGAGGCAAGGGGGAGTAAGCAACGATCCAATCAAGGGACAGAGGCAAGAGAGAGTTGGAGCAGCTTTGCTCCAGCCTGAAATTTGCCAAATCATGTAGGTTAGAAGGTGAGGGGAGAAGGAAACGTGCTCGGTCATAATATTTTTATGCATCTACGAATTATTTCTTGGAATGTGTAGGGCATCAGCAATAGCAGAAGAGACTAAGTATCAAGGCTTTTCGTAGAGGGTGGAAGCCTCATGTTGTCTGTTTACAAGAAATAAAGATGGATATTATAGACATAAAGGTTGTGAGCAGCGTAGGGGGTGGTCGTTGGTTTGATTGGGTGTTCATAGGGTCGATTGGATCTGCAGGTGGAATTCTTGTTATGTGGGACAAAAGGGTAGTTTCAAAGATTGATGTGGTGAGGGAAGTGCATTCTGTTTCTTGTCTGATGACATTAGTAGAGAATGATAGGTCTGGGATTTTTTCGGGGATGAATGGTCCGACATCTTATGGCAAAGTATGTGGGCGGAGTTGAGGGCTGTTAGAGATAAATGGGGTGTTCTTTGGTTCATAGGTGGAGATTTTAACGTTATTAGACATCCTCGGGAGCGTTCGGGATTTATTAGACTCTCTTGGGCAATGAGTGACTTTAATGATTTTATCAATGATATGGGTTTTGTAGATTTACAGCTTTTGGGTGGTGACTTTACTTGGTTCATACATGGGGATAGGGATCAAGTTTTCTAGAATTGATAGGTTTCTGACTTCCACTGATTGGGATGATAATTTTAGTGGTTCTTCCCACTCCCAGTACTGTTTGCCTAGAGTTGTATCAGATCACACTCCTTTGATGCTGGAAAGTGGTGGGATGTGGGTAGGTAAATCCCCATTCAGGCTTGAGAACATGTGGCTTCTTGAGCAGGGTTTCGTGGAGTAGGTGCTATCCAAGTGGTGTTCTTACGTGATTAGCGGGAGTCCTGACTTTATTCTTGCAAAGAAGTTAATGCTTCTTAAGGAGGATTTGAAAGTTTGGAACAAAGAGGTGTTTGGGAGGACAGACAATAAGATCAAGAAAGTGATGGAAGAGGTGAGAATTTTAGATGAGAAATTAGGGAGAGGTGGTTTATCTATTATAGAAGAGGAACATCACAGCTATGTTGCACTGACACATCAGATGGAGGGCGTTTTCTGTGTCGGACACGGCTGGGACACGGACACGGCTTGGACACGCTGGATACGGCCCCAAATACGTTTTGGGGCTGAATTTGAATTTTCAAAACTATTGGACGCGGACACGGGTACGTGGCTAAGACAGTCGGGATACGTACCTTTAAAGTCGGGCATGTTTGGAGCATATTTTGTCGACTTCTCTCTACTAATAGTCACTTTGTCAGTCCTCGCATAGTATCTCAAGTCCCCTCAAATAGACGGCAACTCAAAACGAGCCCTAGCCCCTCAAATCCCCTTCTGCCCTTCGTCGCGGACCATCGACGCATCCTGCTGGCCCCTTGCCCCCTCCCCTTCGACCTTCTCTCCCTTCCCTGCGTAGAGGCTGCGTCTGGCTCTGTGTGGGCCATACGCCTCTTCAATCTTCTTTCTCTCCCATCGATTCGAACTTCGAAGTTCGAACCATCTTTAGCTAGTGTCGCCAGTCGCCAGGTATTCTTCCTTCGATTATCTCATCTGTTCTCTCTTCATTTCAATTTGATTTCATTCTCTCTTTGTACTCTGTAGACTGTATTATTGTATATACAGTATAATATATGTGATAAGGAGGAGCTTCGAAACGTATTTCCGGATCTGTTCAATCTGGCGGTTGATCAAGGTATTCTGGTTAATGCTGTGATTCAGGTGGTTAATGGCAAGGTGGTTTGGAATCCTGTTTTTCGTGGGAATTTTCAGGATTGGGAAATGAATTCTAGTATTTTATTGTTGGAGCGATTGTACTCTCTACAAGTAGATATCAGCAGGCAGGATAAGGTTATGTGGGAAATCTCGAAAAACAAAGAGTTTTCTGTTAAGTCGTTGTATGCACAGATATCAGGATATAGGGCCCCTCTTTTCCCTTGGAAGTGTATATGGAAGTCTCCCGCTCTCGAGTAATGTTTTTGCGTGGGAGGCGTGTCGTGAGGCCATTCTAACCGGGGATAATCTCAGGCGGAGAGGAAAGATCTATGTTAATTGGTGCTATATGTGTAGGAAGTGCAGCGAAAGTACAAATCATATCTTGCTCCGCTGTCAAGCTGTTTCGGATCTGTGGAATATGATGCTAAGGTTGTTCAGAATCCAATGGGTAATGCCTAGATCAGTGCAGGAGTTCCTACTGTGTAGGCCTTTTACAATTCGCAGGAGGAGGAAGTTTCTTTGGGAGGCAGTTCCCCTCGCAATATGGTGGATAATTTGGGGAGAGAGAAACAGTAGAGCCTTCAACAATGTTGAACGGACGTTGGATCAACTAAAGGAGCAGCTGATGCATACTTTGAATCGTTGGTGGAATCAGGGGTTAGAGGCAGAAAATATGCATCAGTCCCTTGGGGATTTAGTGAATAGTTTCAGTTTGCTGTAGTTTATGTTGTATACAACTATTGTACACGGTTGCGCCTCCGTTTTGGCGCATTGATTTTTATATATTATTACTTATCTAAAAAAATATATGTGATAATGTGACTGAGTTGAGTGAGTTCTGTTACAGTGTTACTCTGTATAGGCCATAGGGTATACCGTACTGAGTGATTGGCTGTGGGGTTTTTTATTATAAAATTTTTTATACTCTGTAATTTTTATAAAATTTGTATACTATGTTACTTGTTATAAAATGGAATTATAAATTAAATGTTACTTTAAATATTAACATTTTGGTATGTTGTAAGTATTTATTTTGTAGTTATAGTTTTTAATATTTATAATTTGGTTCTTATATTTTGAATATTTCCATTTTGGTCCTTATATTTTGAATATTTACACATTACCCCTGTACCTGTGTCCTATGTTTTTTGAAAATTGCGTATCCCCGTGTCCCGTATGGAGTTAGTTTTAGATATTTGGATGACGTTGACAGGGACATGTTGGAGCTTCCTTTCTCGGAAGAGGAGGTAGTATTTCCCCTTCGGAGTATGAGTAGTGATTAAGCGCTGGCCCGGATGGTCTTATTATGGCTTTCTTCTATCATTGTTGGGAGGTGGTCAAAGCCAATGTTATGGAGTTGTTTCATGTTTTTTATGAGAACATGCACTTTGAGAAGAGCTTCAACGCCACATTTATCACTTTGATCCTGAAGAAATTAGGAGCTTCTAGTCTTGGGGATTACAGATGTATTAGCCTGGTTGGTAGCATATATTAGCCTGGTTGGTAGCCTGGTTGGTAGCATGTCCTTGAGATTGAGGAAGGTCTTGGGCAAGCTAATTTCAGACTCTCAGCATGCCTTTGTAGGAGGTAGACAGATCTTTGACGCCTCGTTTATAGCCAATGAACTTGTGGGTGATAGATTGGAAAGTGGTATTCCGGGGTTAATGTGTAAACTGGACATTGAAAAGGCATACGATCATGCCAACTGGGGCTTTCTTCTTTATATGTTAGAAAGGATTTTGGCGACAAATGGAGAAAGTGGATTTGGTTTTGTATCTCTTCTGTCCGTTTTTTGGTGATGGTTAACGGGGAGCCAGCTGGTTTTTTTGCTAGTTCGAGGGGTTTGCGGCAAGGAGATCCTCTATCCCCTCTCCTATTCATTTTTATTATGGAGGCGTTAGAGTAGACTTTTAGACAAGGCTGTGGCAGGGGGTTTCATCAGTGGTTTTAAGGTTGGTTTGCACAGGGAGACACAGGTTACGGTTTCCCATGGTTGGTTTGCACAGGGAGACAAAGGTTACGGTATCCCATCTTTTTGCGTATGACATCTTAATTTTTTGTGACGCCGAGGTCTCACAATTGGGGTATCTACGTATGGTGCTTTTATATTTTCAGATGGTATCGGGTTAAGAGTGAATATTGCCAAGAGTGAAATTCTTCCGATTGGAGCTGTGGCAAACATTGAGACCTTAGCAGCGGTTTTTGGTTGTAAAACTTCGTATCTTCCATCGTCTTACTTAGGGTTGCCGATTGGTGCCCCTTTTAAAAATAAAGCTCTGTGGAATCTTGTATTGGAGAAATTTAATCGGTGATTGGTGGGTTGGAAAAAAACAATTGTTGTCTATATCTAGGAGGTTAATGTTAATTAAGAACACACTGTCCTGCGTTCCCACCTAATATCTGTCTCTTTTTGTTATGCCTGCCTTGGTGCGTAACATTTTAGAGAAGATGGAGAGGGACATTTTGTGGGAAGGGAAAGGGGAGGAGTGCAAGTATCACTTGGTTAAATGGGATAAAGTCTGGGCAAATCTAAAGGATTCAGTTCTTTGTGGTAAATGGTTATGGCGTTACTCGGAGGAGAAACCTGAGTTCTGGTGGAGAGCAGCGATCGGAAGATATGGCGAGAGTGAGCACAAGTGGCTTCCGAATAATATATCATGTCCTTTTGGTTCGGGATTTCGGAAAGGCATTTGTGAAGGGTGGGATCTGTTTGCATGGAACATTTTGTTTAAAATTGGAGATGGTTTGAGAGCTAGATTTTGGAAGGACTCTTGGTGTGGGGATGTGGAGCTTTGGAGGTTGTTTAATGACTTGTATAATTTGGCACCAGACAAAGACTGTTTGGTGAATTCGGTTTTGGAAGTGGAACAGGGTAGAGTGGTTTGGAACCCTATTTTTCACAGGAACCTCCAAGATTGGGAAATGGAATCTAGCGAAAATCTGTTTGCTTCTCTTTATTCGCAACAAATAGACTCCAACAGACCAGACAAGGTAAGGTGGGCTGCTTCGAGGAATAATACATTTCAGTTAAGTCCTATTATCTAATTCTTTTGAATGGAGAGGACTCTTCTTTCACGTGAAAGCTAATCTGGAAATCCAATGCTCTGAGCCGTGCTGCCTTTTTGCATAGGAAGCCAACCACAATGTCTTCCTTACGTTGACTGATGCTACATGTGTAGAGGGAATGGCGAAAGATCTGACCATCTTCTCTTACATTGTTCTGTTGCGAAGGTTCTTTGGGATTTGGTGTTGGGGTTGTTTAGTATTCCGTGGGTGATACCCAGAACTGTTAAAGACCTACTATTGGGGTGGTCGTTGTTTAAGAGGAGGAGGAGAAATCCCATTTTGGAGACTGCCCCTTTGGGCATTTGGTGGACAATATGGAGCGAAAGGAACAGCAGAGCGTTTGAGAATGTAGAGCGGTTGGTGGATCAGTTGAAGTATTCTCTGTTGTATACCCTCTTTCAATGGTGCGACTGCCCCTTTGGGCGTTTGGTAGACGATATGGAGTGAAAGAAACAGCAGAGCGTTTGAGAATGTAGAGTGGTCGGTGGATCAGTTGAAGAATTCTCTGTTGTATACCCTCTTTCAATGGTGCTTTGAAGTGGATCATATAGGAGATTCTTATGAGGATTTTGTGGATAATTTTAGCATTGTGTAGTTCGTTTTGTATACGGCCTGTGTACAATGGACGCGTGATGTGAATCCGGGTTCAGATTCGAGCCAAGATCGATTCGAAGATTGACGGACCCTTGTAGACGGACAAAGAACGCGGAATGAAAAGGATAGGGAGTCTCCCTCGACCCGCTAGTCGCGATTGACTAGGAACCTTGGGGTGCGGTAGAGAACCTTCGGCCGATTGCGGAGACCACGACCACGGAACGCCACAATCTTCCAACTCGTGAAGATTGATAAGTTCAAGGTGGTTTCTAATCCAAGAAACTCAAATACTCTCACAAACTCAATTGTGGAGAAACACAAGTGTATAAGAACACTTAAACAAAGCTTATGCTTTAATATATCAACCAAGTTATCTTTTACATGAGTTTAGAGCTGCCTTTTATAGGCTTTAAAATGCAACAATTATTAAGGGATGAATCAAGTCTCAAAGCCGGTCCAACTTCGGAGAAGAAAACAAGAAGACTGTCCAACTTTCAGGACCGTCCAACTTTCAGGACTGTCCAACTTCAGACTGTCCAACTTCAGGATTGCAAGGGACAGATTCTTCAATTGCTGATTTCTTGAGAATTGTTTTGATTCCAAGCCTTTTGCTGCGACCAAAAGGTCTTCTAGCTTCCCAAACATGACACTTGAGCCCCTCCATTTGTAAAGTGCCAATCTTTGGCCCTATGATCACATCAACGCGCCACCTTTTTTTGACGCTCTTTTTGTATGTATATATGTATATATAGATTACTCTTTCCTTATCGAAAAAAATAAATTTTGCTGTACTCCTAACTATTTTAACACTGAGGCTAGCTCATCTCCGGGTCTGACATGCCGAATCTTCTCCTGGATGAAGTGACAATCAACCTTACGTACTTAGTTCTCTGTGGAAAACATTTTTTTTTTGATAAGTTATAATTATATAAAAAAGCATAAAAAAAGGTGATGCGTCCTTTGTACACTAGGAGTATGGATAGTAGCCTCGTTATTACCCAACAGTTTCAAAAGAGTCGATCTATCGATACCAACTCATTAAGTAATTGATGTACCTTCATAAGCTCGCAAGTAGATTGTTCCAAGGCTATGTAATTTGATTTTGCATTCAAACGAGCCATTACCATTTGGTTTTTACTCTTTTTGGTTGTGGAAGAAGAGTAACTCCAGGAAATCCTCGGAACATGGTTTTGGAATTTTGAGGGACTAGGATCTCTCTCTCTCTCTCTCTTCTCAGTGGGCTTCGACTTTGGGTGCTTTAAGAGGAGTGCCGGTGAATGATTGGAGCAACCATTGGAGCGCAGTTCTTCATTACTTTCATTCTTTTGTTTTTCTTTCTACTTATTTTTGTATCTGATTCTGCTTCAATTTTCTTTTTGTTGTAATTATCTCCTTTTCCTTTAGTGAACATCTTCTGCATCCTTCTATTTCAATGAAAATTTTTCCTTTATCAAAAGAAAAAAAAATCAAGGATGCCAGGTTAACGTGGTTGACCAGTCATAAGGGTGAATTTCATTTCTAACATATAAACAACGGTGGGATAACAAAACTATTCTTGTCAGGAATCTCTAACCAATGTCGAGAAAGGTCGTATAAATGTTAGAAACAAAAAGGGATGTCTTTGGTATTGTAAGAACCTTGGTGGAGGTCTTTGGCATGGGTACCTTGGGAAGCATTATATTGTGAACTTTTGTTTTCTGCATATGATGATGTTGAAATAAGGCAAAACTTTCATGTCTCCCCGATGGTAATTTGAATGTTGTGTTACCAAGCAGAGCTGTTGACCTTAATTTCACAAGTACACTGACACGATTGTTCTTAATAGGCATGGTTATCTTCTATATGGGTGTGGTGCAACAAGTGTATTAAACATATGACATGCATGGTTTATATAGTTGCCAAACAATGGTAGAAGGCTAAATTAAATGTGGCCCTGTTCCTCAGGATAGCATTTTTAAGTTATCTAGTTGTATCATGTCTTTTCCTTATAGACAGCAATTTCCACCATTCATGCGAGTTATTGTTTTCCAGGTCAGAGAGTGTTCCTGCTCAATACCAAGACGGATATAGCAAGCTAAGGTCCTGGACTTACAGTTCACTTGATTTGTATAAGGTAACTACTTACTGAGTTGCATTTCCTCTGAATGTTAGTTGGTCGTTTATGTGTTCTGTTGAATTAGCAAATGTAAATTGGACTGGTGGCTTCTTATCTTAAATAGAAGCTGCCCCTTTTACACAATCATTGAGCTTAAAGGCTGAATGAAAGGTGCCTTAAGTCATTCTGGCCACATGGATATTAGTTGCTAGACCTTGTTTGATATAACATAAAATCATGCATTTTCAAGGAGAAACACTATAGTTGGAGTGACCTTTGTGCAACCCATGGAACTGCGCAGAAGTAATATCTTCTCATTGTGATCTTTCTTCTATATGATTATGAAATTGATTTAGGATGAGATAGATGTCAATATAAGATTGTGGAGTGGAGATGGAGCTTTAAATAATTGATACAAACATTTTTTTTTTGATAAGTATGAATATATTTGAAAGCGTCAAATCAGGTGACGCACCTCGTACATGGGGAGTATACAAAACAAAAGAAAATCAAGTCGAAAAACTATCCATAATATTAACAAAAGAATCCTCTATACTCAAGACTCTCTCCAAACCCCAAAAACCAAGAGACTGAACCACTTCCTTCTTGATGCTGTCCAGATCAGACTCCACGTTATCAAAGATTCACCTATTCCTCTCTAACCATATAGTCCACCAAATCGCTGAGGGAGCTATGTCCCAGCATAAGTTTCTTCTTTTTTTCTTGTACAGGGACCAACTTCTCAGAAGCTGGACTGTAGAACTTGGCATCACCCACGAAATGCCTGCCAAAAGAAAAAAGTAATTACATACCTTCCTAGCTACCTCGCAATGAAGAAGAAGATGATTGACAGTCTCTTCTTCTTTTTTACACATGAAACAATGATTGACATAAACTCTCCCCCGAGTTTTCAGATTATCCCGTCAGGATAGCCTCCCTCGCAGCTTCCCACGCAAAGAAAGCCATCCTACACGGAGCTCTCGTCTTCCAGACTTGCTTCCAAGGAAAAGGCAAGCCTTCACTGAGAAGTACTTGCTCTTCGAATGGTCCCAAACCACGATGTCCTCCCCTGACCCTTTTCTCTTGAAAGCATACAACACTTAAGACAACTGGTTTATATCATCAGTCTCCCAATCTTGCAACTCTCTACGAAAAATAGGATTCCAGGAATCTACTCCATTGTTGTGCGCCACTAGAGAGCTCACCAACTCATTACAGTCCACTGCTAGGTTATATAACCTTGGTTGCAAAGTGGGAAAGCTACCAACCTCTTATTTAGGTCTTCCTCTCGGGGCTTGTTCAAATAGCAAGGACATTTGGAATCTGATTATTGAAAGGTTCGAGCGAAGACTTACTGGATGGAAGAAGCAATACTAGTCGAAAGGCGGTAGATTGACTCTCATCTAGAGTAGTCTTTCTAACTTGCCTATGTATTATATGACGGTGTTCGGTATGCATGCGTCTGTGGTAAAGAGGCTGGAGAAAATGGAGAGAGATTTTCTTTGGGAGGGACATTCGATGGAGAGGAAGTTTCATTTGGTTAAATGGGAGACGGTATGTCTAAATATGAGTAATGGAGGCTTAGGTATCAAGAATCTTAAGTTTTTTAATGCTGCTCTTATGTGTAAATGGCTGTGGATATATCTAAGCGAGGATAATACTCTGTGGAAGAAGGTGGTGCTGGGAAAATATGGGGAAGGGGTGAATAGGTGGACTCCCAACGAGGTTAAATTGTCGTACGGGGTGAGTGTGTGGAAGGGCATCTGGAAAAAAATGGGACTTGTTGAAGAGGTGGATTTCTTTCGAAATTGGAAATGGGGAGTCGATTTGTTTTTGGAAGGATAAGTGGTGTGGTGATATGGAGCTGCGAAGAGTCTTCCCCATACTGGACAACATAACAGGGAATAAAGATGAGACAGTTAATTCGGTAGTGCAGGTTGTAGATGGCGTAATCACTTGGAATCCATCCTTTAGGAGAAATCCCCAAGATTGGGAGATGGATTCTTTGGGACAACTTTTCAAGTTTCTGTACAATCAGAAGGTTAGTGGCGATGGGGAGGATATAGCAGTGTGGGAGGGGGCAAATAACAAAACTTTTTCAGTCAGATCTTTTTATCAGAAGTTAAGGGGCAACGAAGGATTTTTTCCGTGGAGTAACGTTTGGAAAACCAAGGCCCCAACCAGAGTGAGTTTCTTTATGTGGGAAGCCGTCAATGAAGCACTTCTAACAGGTGACAACCTGCGGATCAGGAAAAAATATATGTTAATTGGTGTTTTTTATGCAAGGCGGATGAGGAAAACGTAAACCACCTCCTGTTACATTGTCCAGGAAGATTTGAGATTTTTTTTTTGATAAGTAAGGTATATATTAAAAATCAAAAGCGACAACAAGGAGCCGCATCCTATATACACCGGAGGAAAACTCTAATAATTACAGATTACAAAAATTCACTGCAAAGTCAGTAAAAGATGATGGGCCTGGGGGGAAGTCTAGTGAGAAGGTTGGTGAGCCTGATTCTGGGCCAGCTTCTGTTAGCGCCAACAGAGATGAGGCAGCAACGAAGATCAGCTCTGGAGTCCCATCTACGGATGAGAGGGGTAGAAGTTCGGTGGTTAGATCCGATCTCAAGCCTGATGAACAGAAGGGGGCAGACGACTCGCATGCTCAATCTCTCAATAAAGATGATGTTTTAGGGCAGAATTTGTCAAGGAAGGAGGGCCTGGAAGGGGCCTTCGTCGATATGGTCGGAGGTAGAAAGGTCTGTATCATCGATGTAGAGGCGGTGCAGAGGTTACAAAACAAGGAGAGACCTGGAGTTGAGCGCGTCTTGGAGGATGGTGTTCTGTCCCAGAATGAAAGGATTCCTGTGGGAGAAAGCCACCATTCGAAATCTTTGGAAGAATTGGTTATTTCGGAGTTGCTGAATTTGGAGAGGCCTGTTGCAGGTGCTTCCTCAGGTTCTTTGGAAGGACCTGTGACTTGCGAGGAAACTATTCAGAAAGAGCCTGTTATGGGCGTTGGCTTTTCAGATCCTAATCAAGGAAAGGGTTACTACTCTCCAAGTGGTGCCATTAGTGAGTGTTCAGGTGATGAATTGGAAGAGCCTTTGGTTTGCACCCCACTTGCGGAGATCCACCCTCCTGTGTCGGGTGCTGCAGAATCTCTTGAGGATGCTACACGGGTAGATGATTTATCAGCTTGGGTTAAATCCAGAATTGAAGATTTTCGAGATTTTTTAGGAGTGTCTTATGGGGGTTACGAAGACAAAATTTTGGATCTGCTACGGGATATGGATCAGCATCGTAAGTTCCCCAAGGATAATAGTATCAAAAAGCCAGGCAGCTACAGTGCGAAGGGGTTAAGGGAATTGAAGCAACTGCGCTGTAGTCTAAATTTTGAACAGATTGATAACAGTGGGCTGCTGGATAGGGTGGAAAATAGACTGTAATTATGAATACTCGAATTATAGCTTGGAACGTGTGGGGACTTAATGACAAAGAGAAGAGACTTCTCATTAGGGCTGCTTTTCGAAGATGGAAGCCGCATGTAGTGTGTCTTATCGAAACAAAAATTGAGGCTATGGATTGGGAATTGGTTAATAGTGTCTGGGATAATAGATGGGTCGACTGGGTTTGTTTAAAGGCCTCGGGTACAGCGGGTGGCATTCTTGTTATGTGGGATCGGAGTTTTGTCTCGAAGGTAGAAGCGACTATCGGTGTTCACTCTGTTTCTTGTGTTCTGAAGTTTGAGGAAACCAACAAAAATTGGCTGTTTTCTGGAGTTTACGGTCCCTCTTCAGTAGTGGAGAGAAGGAACTTATGGGAGGAGTTAGAAGTAGCTAGGAGGAGGTGGAATATTCCGTGGTGCATAGGGGGTGATTTTAATGTTGTCCGCTTTCCTCATGAGCGGTCGGGAGCCAGCACTTTCACGTCTGCGATGACAGAGTTTAATGATTTTCTCAATACAGCAGGATTAGTAGACCTGCCTCTGGAGGGGGGAGAATTCACATGGTTCAGAAATGGAGGTAGACATCAGTTCTCTAGGATCGACAGGTTCCTCGTATCCGCAGATTGGGGAGATAGTTTTTGCGTATCTAGACAATCCTGCCTTCCCAGAATAGTATCAGACCATATTCCATTACTTTTTGAAAGTGGTGAAGTGATTAGCAGGAAAAGTCCGTTCAGGTTTGAGAATATGTGGCTTAAAGAGCAGGGTTTTATGGAGTGGGTTAAAGCGAGATGGAAGTCGTATATTGTCGAGGGGGATCCAGGTTTCATAGTGGCCAAGAAGCTGCAAGCGCTGAAGCAGGACTTAAAAACATGGAACAGAGAAGTTTTCGGAAGGGTAGACCTTAAAATCAAAGAGCTGGAAGAGAAGATAAGGAGTATAGATGAAAGTTCTTGGAGAGTAGAGAGTTATGAGGTCGAGGTAAGTCGTAGAGAGGAAATTATTGTAGAGCTGGAACGCCTTCTTAAAAGTGAGGAGATTAGTTGGAGGCAAAAATCCCGTATTCAGTGGCTAAGGGAGGGAGATAGAAATACTAAATTTTTTCAACGTATGGCGAGTGTTCATAACGCAGCAAACCAGATCCATAAGGTCACCATAGATGGTATAACTTTGCAAGATCCTGTAGAGGTAAAGAAAGGCATTGTGGAGTTCTATCGAGAATCTGCAAGGACGAGAAGTGAATGGAGAGCTGATTTGGGCGGTGTCGCTTCAAATCTCTAAGCTCCGCGATGCGGATGGTCTGGCAGGCTTTTCGAGGAGGAAGTAGTGGCAGCTTTGCGTAGCTTGAGTGGAGATAAAGCTCCAGGGGCCGATGGTTTCTCCTTGGCCTTTTTCAGCATTGCTGGGAAGTAGTGAAAAGACGACATTCGAAGGTTTTTAATCATTTCCACGATAACTTTCGGTTTGAGAAGAGTCGAACTCTACCTTTATTGTGCTTGATTCCTAAGAAAAAGGAGCCAGTGGCGTCAAGGACTTCAGGCCTATCGTCTAGTTGGCGGGGTGTACAAGCTCATCTCTAGGTGATGTCTCGGAGGTTGAGGAAGGTGTTGGGCAAGATCATCTCCATTCCAAAGCATGCTTTTGTCATGGAAAGGCAAATTCTTGATGCATCTTTGATTGCTAATGAAATTGTGGATGCTAGATTAAAAGTGGCGTTCAGGATTCTTTGCAAGTCGGATATAGAAAAGGCTTATGATCATGTAAATTGGGATTTTTGTTACACCTTATGGAAATGATGGGTTTCGGATTCAAGTGGAGAAGATGGATCGGTTTTGCATATCTTCGGCTAGGTTCTCGGTGTTGGTCAATGGAGATTCCGCAGTTTTCCGAGCTCGAGGGTTTGAGACAAGGAGATCCTCTCTCCCCTTTTTTGTTCATCATAGTCATGGAGGCCCTTAGCAAACTTACGGAGAAAGCTACTTTGGGTGGCTACATCGGTGGGTTCAAAGTGGGTGGGGAACACTCTAGGGACTTTGGTGTCTCATCTCCTCTTTGCGGCGACACTCTAGTTTTTGCGGAGGGCCTCAATGGGATATCTTAGGATGGTCTTTCTTTCAGCGGCTTCAGGTTGCGCATCAATATTTCCAAAAGTGATATCATTCCAAGGCGACGTTCGGGATGTTAACGCTTTGGCTTCTTTTTTCGGATGCAAGGTTGCCTATCTTCCGTCCTGTACCTTGGTTTGCCTATCGGAGCCACATATAAGAACAAGAATGTATGGAACTCGTGGTTGCTAGATTCGAGCGTCGTTTGCGGTTTGGAAGAAGCGATTTGTCGAAAGGAGGAGATTGGTGTTGGTGAAAAATACTCTCTCGAATTTGCCTACGTATTTTCGTCACTCTTCGTAATCCCTTTCGGTTCGTAATAGATTAGAGAAGCTGGAAAGGGATTTTTGGGATGGTTGGTCTTCGGTCAGGAAACTTCATCTTGTTAATTGGGACATAGTTTGCTCGATTTGGGGAAAGGGGGCTTAGGAGTGAAAAATCTCAAATTGTTTAATGAAGCCACAGCAGGAAGTGGTTGTGGAGGTACTTGGTAGATAAGGGGGCCTTATGGAGGAAAGTGGTGGAGAGTAAATATGGCTTAGGGAATCATTTGTGGTTTCAGCGAGAGGTCTAAGCGTTGGGGCGGGGAGTATGGAAAGGTATTAGTAAAGGCTGGAATGCTTTTGGTAGGAATATTTCATTCGAGATTGGGTCGAGGCGAAGGTGGAATTTTGGAATGACTTATGGTGTGGAGATGAGGTGTTATCCGGATCATTTCGAGCTTTTATCCTTGTCAGGGAAAGGAATAGTTTGATCGGCTCAATGCTCTCTTTAGAGGAGGTCGAGTATCCCGGAACCCGGCGTTTAGAAGAAATTTTCGGATTGGGAGATGGATTCGGTGACTAGATTCTTTGAGCTCCTTTACGCTCAAAAAGTTGGTGGCGAGTCGATAGGGTGGTTTGGAGAGGGTCGAAGGACAGCAAATTCTCGGTGAAAGGTTATTATGCCAAGTTGTCTAATAGAGATCGGTCATCTTTTCCATGGAAGTCGGTGTGGAAGGCGGTAGCTCCAAGTCGCGTAGCCTTTTTTGCATGGGAAGTGGCGAGCGAGGCTATTCTTACCAGGGGATAACTGAGGAAAAGAGGGATCATATATGTTAACAGATGCTTCTTATGCAAGGAGAGTGAGGAGAGTGTAAATCACTTGGTTTTGCACTTGCCCGGTGGTTGGGGATTTGTGGAACCTTTTGTTCCGCTTGTTCAAAGTGGAGTGGGTACTCAGGAGACCTCCAGATTTCTTTGTGGAGCTGGAGGTATTTTCGGGCGTAGGAAGGAAAGATATCTTTTGTGGGAAGTCGCCTCGTTGGGGTGTGGTGGACAATATGGAAGGAAAGAAATCGGAGAGCTTTTGATAATGAGGAAGGACCTATTTCAAATTTGAAGAGTGCTCGCTTCATCTCTTGTTTGTGTGGTGTGGGCCGGGCACTTACATTCTCCCCGTCTTCCTCTTTTGTAGATTTTGTGCGAGAACTTCCCTTTACGATAGTTAATCTTTTGTCTTTTTCTTCTTTCAGTATATAGGACGCCACTGCTTTGACTGTTTTGGCCTTCGATATTATATACATTTACCATTATCAAAAAAAAAGTCGAAAAAGAGTTGACACCGGACCTAACACCGTCACTACAAAAAGCGGCAAAGCGGATCATTCTTCAAAGAACGACAAAGACCTTTCCACGTTATCAAAAACTCTCCTATTCCTTTGTTTCCAAATCACCCAAAGATACTCCCAAAGGAATAGCGCCAAATAAAATCTCTCCGTTTCCTCTTGTGCAAAGACCAACAAAGAAAGAGATCCTTAATGGATTTAAGCATGGCCCAAGATAAGTTAAAAATGTGGAAGATATAATCCCACAAGGCACTCTACGGACGGTGAAGCAAAAGATGATCAACACTCACACCATTACATTTGCACATATAGCACCAGCCACTACCACCTTCCTGCGTCTCTAAGATTATCCCTGTAAGAATGGCTTCGTTCACCGCTTCCCATATAAAGAAAGCAACTCTAGCCGAGCTTTAGACTTCCAAATAGCTTTCAGGAAATGACCCCTTCCCCAAAATCTGAACCAAAGTAGTAAGACTTAACCGAGAACATTTTGTTTTTAGCCCTATCCTGATGACCTTGTCCACACAACTCCTATCCAGTGCTTTGAGAATAAAGCAACTCAGAGAGCTGGAGGAAACACTCACTTCCCAATCACGAAGAAACCTTCCGGATTCCAACTAATCGAACCTCCTTCGAGAGAAATAATATCACTAATAAGAACTTCTTTGTCACTCACAATGCTAAAAAGACTAGGAAAGGCTCTCCATAGCTCCACGGGACCACACCACCTATCCAACCAAAATCTGACCAAAGATCCATCTCCTACTTTAAAAGAGATATTTCTAGCGAAAGCGTCCCAATTCCTTTCCAAACTCCCACCCCATGAGACAAGGAAACATCCTTAGGAAACCAAAGATGATTTCCTTCCCCATACTTGCTCACCACCAATCTCCTCCACAGAGCGTCCTTATCGATCAAGTATCTCCACAACCATTTACCCAACAAAGGTCTATTGAAAGCTCTGATGTTCTTAACCCCTAAGCTACCAGATTTGATACCAGAACACACTTTGGACCACTTGACTAGGTGATACTTCCGATCCACCATCGAACCTTCCCATAAGAAGTCCCTTTCAAAATTTTCCAGTCTTCGGCTAACTGATGACAGGATGACGAACAAGGACATAAAGTAAGTAGGCATCGAAGACTACGTGCTCTTTATGAGAGTAAGGTGGCCTGCCTTTGAAGACAAACACTGCTTCTTCCAACTTGCCAGGTGACGTTGAAATCTTTCTATCACCGGAACCCACATATTCGAGCTCTTGAAAGCAACTCCTAAAGGAAGACCCAAGTAGGTAGAAGGAAGGGAAGTCACCTTACAACCAAAGAAGGCAGCCAATTCCCCAATATTTTCTACATTCCCCACAGGAATAATTTCAGACTTAGAAATGTTCACTTTTAGACCCGAGACAGCCTGAAAAAAGAGCAAGACTATCCGTAAATAGCCTAACTGAGAGTCCTTCGCTTCACAAAACACAAGAGAGTCATCTGCGAACAGGAGATGCGACACTGAGACAGGAACTCTACCATTCCCGACTATGAAACCACTAATGAAACCTCCTGATATAGCTTTATCCATCATAAAGCTCAGAGCTTCCATCACTAAAATGAAGAGGAAAGGAGAAAGAGGGTCTCCTTGGCGAAGGCCCCTCAAGGTTCCAAAAAAACCAGCCGGCTCTCCATCAATCATCACTGAAAATCTCACCGTAGAAATAAACCAAAAGATCCATCTTCTCCATTTGTCACCAAACCCCATTCTGATTAACAGATAGATGAGAAATTCCCAATTAACATGATCATAAGCTTTTTCAATATCTAGCTTGCAAATCAGGCCCGGCTCTCCTTTCCTTAACCTATCATCCACCGCTTCATTGGCAATAAAGGAAGCATCAATAATTTGGCGATTCCCCACAAAGGCATGTTGTGACTCTGAAATGACTTTGCCCACGACCTTTCTCAATCTAATCGAGAGCACCTTTGCTATGATTTTATAAACACTTCCAATAAGACTAATGGGTCTATAATCTTTAATCTCAATCGCATTAGTCTTTTTAGGAATCAAAGAGATGAATGAAGCATTAAGACTCTTTTCAAAGACCATGTTCGAATGAAAAGAACTGGAAAACTTCCATGATGTCCTTCTTCAAAATCTCCCAGCTATGCTGGAAAAATGCCATAGAGAAACCGTCAGGACCGGGCGCTTTATTGCCATTCAAACTCCAAAGGGCTGCCCTAACTTCCTCCTCCGAGAAGGATGATTCCTGCACTAAATTATCCTCCTGATTAAGAACATTAAAGAACATCCCATCTAACTGCGACCATTGGATCCCCTGATCAGCATACAGCTTCTGATAAAAATCTACTATACCAGCCCTAATAGCAGATTTATCCTCCAGCAAATTACCATCCACTGAAATGCTATGAATGTGATTGACCCTTCTATTGGCCTTCGCCGTCCTATGAAAAAATTTGGTGTTACTGTCACCTTCCTTTAGCCACTGAACCCGAGATTTCTGTCTCCAACAAATTTCCTCTTTAATCAACAAGGACTTTGCCTCCTTTCTCAACTCATTACGCCGAAAGAATTCTTCCTCTGATAACTCTCCTGAGCTCTCTTTAGTATCCAACAGCTGAATACCTTCCAGCACTCCCTTAATTTTAACCTCAATCCTCCCAAATGTCTCCTTATTCCACAGAATGAGGTCAATCTTCAGCAGCTTCAGCTTCTTCGTCAGTTTAAAACTAGGATCTCCCACCAATGAATAACCTGCCCACTTAATCCGAAGCCAATCCAGAAAACCCTGCTCTTTTAACCACATATTTTCGAAGCGAAACGGAGATTTCCCTTTTGCGATACCACCACACTGAAGGAGTAAAGGGGCATGATCAGAAATAGTTCGAGGCAGACAAGACTGAACCAGACTACCGCAGCATTCTTCCCATTCCACGGACACTAAGAATCTATCGATTCTGGAACATTGAGAGTTAGAACTGTTTCTGAACCAAGTAAATCCGTCTCCTGCTAAAGGAAGATCTATCAAGGCCATATCATCAATAAAATCACTGAATTCCAACATCGCCAGTGAGAATCTGCTACAACCCTTACGCTCATGCGGGAACCTGATTACATTGAAGTCACCCCCTATACACCACGGATGATTCCATTTCTGCTTAACTACCTTTAACTCTTCCCACAGCTCACTACGGGACACATCCAAGCAAGGACCATATACGCCCGAGAAACCGTAAATCTTATCATTATCCACACCATTTTATTGCATCCAATTTAGAAAGAACCCTTTTATCCCACATAACTAGAATTCCTCCTCCTGCCCCGGAAGCTCCAAGACATCTTCCTCCACCAACACTGCAAATGAACTCACTATCCACTTTATCCATTTTAGTCTCTAGCAAGCAAATCACATGAGGATTCCATCTTCTCAAAGACGCCTTAACCACAGTTCTTTTCTCCAAATTGTTTAATCCCTGCACATTCCAAAAAATGATTCTTAAATCCATGGAAAATCAAGTCAGATTTCTTTTTCGTCTACTCTCCCCCTCCTTAAATTCCAGGTGAGCTGAGTTAAAATCGCAGCATAACTGCTTCAGTTCTCTAGTGCACCTTGCTCGAGATTTCCCTTTTATTTTTGAGCTGGAATCTCTCTCTGATGCCCGCCAGCTCCTTTTAATCTCCATTAGTAAATCCTGAATTTTGTCATTAAAACCATGGTTTGACACCCCTATAAATGTGCCAAAGTCCTTAATCCTGCTCTGCAACCACAATGAAATGTCCTTTGACTCCCCATTACACAATAATGGCTCAAATCCACAACAGTCTCCTGGTTCTACCATTGCAATCGGAGTGCAGCAAATAGTGTCTGAAAGATCCTCGTTCATAGAAGAAGTTATAGTCATTTGACCAGCTACCACTGTGCGGCCTGAATGGACCTCTTCTTCCCTGTCACTACAGTCATCACACTCCTTATCATAACCCGACTCACCTAGGTCCTCCACCTTTCCCGATGGCGAACAGCTCTGATCTGTAGAGTCTGCAACTTCATGAGGCAAATCTTTCTTCTCACAACCAACACCTATTACCCCTTTCTGAACAGGCTCTTCTTGCACCTGACAAGATTCCAAATCTGCATAAACGTGATCCTCATTCTGAAACGAAGCCCTTCCACTACTATTTTTCCCACTAACTTTCCTCCCTTCGTCAAAAATCCTCGAAGCCCCTTCCTGATCCAAGTCAATATTCTGCTGCGATACCTCTTCCAAAGTCTGATCAATGCTGCTTGAAAACAACCTACCCTTTACCCTCTCCACATCCAAACGAAAAAGGGATTCCTCTCTCTTGTTCGACATATCCCAGAAAGCTCACCTCCCTTTACGCTACTAGCCCTCCGCTTGTGCTCCAAGATAACCTTCGAACAGACCTTGTCTGAACCTAAATTCAGCTTGTCGCACACTTCTGTATCATCGCGAGCCAATGAAGACGACCCCAGCTCTCCTTCATGATGCTCAAACATAGCTGCGTCTCGCCATCTCAATTGTGAAATAATCTTCTCCTCCAAAGCCCCATGAGCCCTGTCTTCAATAATAATCGGGTCCTCCTTATGCCCAGACCCTAGGCCACCACTCTGACCAAAACTAGGGCCAACAGAGAAAAAGGATTTGAAAGGCCCACTAATTTTACCCCCCACTGTCTCCTTCTCTAAACCGCCTTTCGCATTAGCTCTAATAGGAGCCCAAACAGACTTTGGTCTCACCCTTCTTTCAAATGGGCCTCTACCATGCCCCTCACTATTGGAAGAAGGCCCATTTCTCTTTAGCCCAAACCTAAAAGAAGAACTCTCAGGCTTATCCACCCCCTTAGTGGATTGACACTTAGCCGATTCTATAAACTCACCAAATTTAAAATTTGAATTCTGCTTCACCCATGTGCTCGGCCCCACCCCTCTGTCAAAACCTCTGGACACTCCACCATTCTTATTACTCTTCTTCTTCACATGTTGAAAAGACGCGTGCACCTCACCTTCCTTCCCAGGCATGGGTGAATTGATAAAACTCCTATGACTACCTACTTCCACCACCCTACGCCTTTCACGGCAAAAAGATGCAGATTCCGGCCAGATAGGAACGGCAAAGCTTCTATCTCCAACCCCAATTCGCACCTCCGCCGGTATAGATTCCTTATGACGAACCAAAATACAAGCCCCTAACATCAGCTCTATTCTCGGTAAATTTGTCTACCTTCACGAAACCACCACATACCTTTCCTATCTCCGAAAAAACCTGATTACTCCACAGATGGAGAGGTAGCCCCAGCGCCCTAATCCACACTTCTTTAGGCTTGCGATCAACGTGATGGCACAGACCCACCTGGTCCCAGACCTCCAAAAGCAAAGGACTTCGATTCACCACCCACTTCTTGAAATTACGAATTCGAGATGCCTCCTTACTGGAAGGAAATATGAACAGAAAGTATCGACCACTCAAATCAAGCACTTTGACCCCTCCAGCAACTTTCCAATGTACATTCGCCCATCTCTGGATTTCCTCTTGAGGAGGAATGGGATCCTCCGGGTCCCCTACGCTACCCACCAAGCATCTACCGAGAAACTCCAAGTTTCCAAAACAAGAACTCTCGTCCACCTCGAAATCTACTGTAGGATCATTTGAAACCTTCCCAATAACATGATTTAAGTTGGGCCAAGGGGAAATCTCCGCCACTTTTTTATAAGATTTCTCCTTACAAACCTTATCCGAATAAAGAAATCTTTCCAGCTTACCAGCTGCCATATCCCAACCTGATCCTGAAGAAACCTCTGGAATGAATAACACACCAGACCTGCCTCTACTTCAAAGGGAGATTCTTAGGAACGTACCTTGACGGTTTCTTTCTTTGGCAAACAACACTTCCCTCCACTTAGCAGATAACTTCTTCCAGAATAAACCTTGCTGGACAGAAGCCTTCTTCATCCACTCACTTATCCAAACAGTCTCTTCAACAGTGAAGATCAGCTCATGCACTCGACCCTTGCTTCTCTCCTGAAAAATGTAGCATACTCGACCCTGAACACCACTCTTGATAACATCGAACGTCTTTCTGCCCACCTGAAATAAGATTTTCTCTTCCCCCATCGAACAGCTTGGGTAATGCCAATATCTAATCATGAACACGCCTACACAGAATCTGGGCAGACCAGAAACCTGCATTACAAAATAACCAGCTAGGATGGGAACACCACTACGAAGCGAGACTGGCGACCCAAAAAACCCCTAACAAATTCCGGCAGATGCGCCGGCCGGTGATCGGAGCTCCGGTGACGGCGAGGATTTCCGGTGACAAGAAATGAACCGCCGAGCTCGCCTCCAGCTGGTGAAGCCTTCTGTGAGGCGTGTGTCTCTCGCAAAAGGCCTGGAGCTACCAGATCTTGAAGACGCAACCTCCGTCAGAACCGTCAGATGGAATCGAAATCAAAGGACGAAGCCTAGGGCTCATATCGCACTCGAATCGAAATCAGACATCATGCTACAGACCTCCGTTCATTACAAACTGAAGACGAAACATACCTTGAAGACGCCTCCGTCAGTAAAGCACTCGAATCGAAATCAGACATCATTCAACCTTTTCTGTTTCAGTATCACCAGGAACCAATTGGAGCGCTATTATTCCCGTGGACCTTATCAGTCCCTAAGTACTGGTATACGGAAAGATGGTAACCAAGAAAGATGGAAGGAGAGAAATCGGAGAGCTTTTGATAATGAGGAAGGACCTATTTCAAATTTGAAGAGTGCTCTGCTTCATCTCTTGTTTGTGTGGTGTACAGGGGCTGGGCACTTACATTCTCCCCCGTCTTCCTCTTTTGTAGATTTTGTGCAGAACTTCCCTTTACGATAGTTAATCTTTTGTCTTTTTTCTTCTTTGTATATAGGACGCGTCACCTGTTTTGACGCTCTGAAATTTATATACATTTACCATTATCAAAAAAAAAAGATGGTAACCAATCGACCAATGAACTTCCATCCTCATCATATGATATAACCAAGAGGAAGCTACAGCATATTACTCCTTGACAATAGAATATTGAGCAGAGTAGCTGGGTTGGGATTTTGTCTTCAATCTTCCAGGTTAGCTGGGTTATGCCCAGATCCGTGAGACACTTGATGGAAGGTAGGGCTTTGTATAAGAGGAAAAAGAAAAATGTTATTTGGGAAGTGGCTCCTATGGAAGTGTGCTGGTCCATCTGGAAGGAAAGAAACAGAAGATGCTTCAAGAATGAAGAGAGGAAGGTGGAAGAGATCCAGAAGCAGATTATGCAGTCAATGTTCTTTTGGTGTCATGAGCTGTTAGAGCAGGGAGGCAATCCTTTTGTAGAAGATTACAATAGATTTTTAACCGGTGTTTGCTCTACTGGTTAGAGCACTCACTCCCCCTGGTGTGCTGTTGGTCCCAGGGTCGAATCTCGTTGGGGGGGGGTCTTTGGGGGTTTGGTTAGATTTAGGGAATCAAAAAAAATTAAAAAAAATCTGTTCTTTTGCTCCCTTCTTTTTTGGGATAAGAGCAATGAAAGACACCTTCAGGCTTTTTTCAAATCCTCCTTCCTCAAAAATAGAATGGAAGACCTCCATCACATCGTACCCACCACCTCCCAGCAATGCTTAAAAAAGGCTACTGAAAAACCGTCAGGACCCGGAGCTTTATCTTCTTTTAGATTCTTCAAAACTGAAATAACTTAATTTTCGGAAAACGGTTGCTCTAACGAAACTCTGTCCATCTCTGATAATGACTTAAAAGAAAGCCCATCCTGCTCCAGAACTCCTGCCTGCTCAGTACAAACCTTCATAGAAATTGACTATCTCTTTCTTGATAAGCCCAGGATCTTCAACTCTGCCTCCTATCTTGAGCTTACTGATCTGGTTATACTTTTTATGCATGCTAGCCATACGATGGAAAAATCTTGTAATCTTATCCCCCTCCTTAAGCCACAGAACACGGGATTTATGTCTCCAACTAATTTCTTCGCTGATTTAAAGCTTCTCAAGCTCCGTCTTTACCTCTTTGCAGTTTCTTTTTGGCCTTGTAATGCTTGTTCATTTGTGGTTTCATCAAATGTAGGCTCCTTATTGAAAATAAATAAGCGATTTCATTATTTAGTTACATTCCTTTAGGAAAGGTATATATAAATTTGGATATAGCGTAAATGACATGCATGCGACTTTTGGGGACCTATCATGTTTGTTACTGAGATCTCATGTTTTATTAAATATCTGTTACTAGGCATAGCAAACTGTGTCTTTCAGCTTTATATCACTGTTAAGATGAATGTCTGGTTGGTGATAAAAAGTTGTTTTAAAAGTTTAGTCGGGGATGCTTCGTGGAACATGTTTGGGAAATACTTCTTTCTGTTGGGATAGTAAAATGTTAAGATTGGGTAAATGAGATTTTCTCCTTGTTTGGTTTTGTGCTTTTGGACATCAAAAGATTCAAGGTGTTGAATGTTGTTGGGAACAGTTTGATTTTTCTGCTAAGCTGACCGAAGGTATTTCAATTTTTTTTTCCAAATGAATATGATTGGGTTGGGGTTGGGTTCAGCCTATTGCCATTCAAATCCATGAAGCAACTAACTCCTGTGACATGTTTTAGCCTTTAGGTGGAATGGCACTATCAATATTCTTTTTGGTGTGTACTTATCAAAAAAAAAAATTCTTTTTGGTGTGATTTATGAAGAAGGAATGTAGTCCGTGCATGTGAAGTATTTTGTACTTAATGTACTCTTGCTTTAACCGGAAAGTGGTTGGTTCTGTCAGTCTGGGAGTAGGATGAAACCAACCAAAATCAATAATTTTGTTTCCTAGTTATTGGTCTCAACTGAATAATATTGTGGGAACTACATTTTCTTTTTCCTTCGGGAAAGAAGATGTTTATATAGCGACTAAGGTTTTTGTGGAACGACCAGCTCATTTAAATGTTTAAGCTGATGGAGAAATGGCCTGAGAATGTATATAATAATGATTCAACACTCTACCTAACACAGAGACAAAATCAAAGTGCAGTAGTACTAAACACAGACAGATAGATTAGGATATATTGGGAAAGGAATGCAGGGTGGAAGGCATGAGTACAAGTCTTTATTGAACCCCAGCTCTTGCACCATGTTGACATCTAAAGCTTAAGCTGGTTGAGAGATAGCCCAATGATATGCTTTGATCTTTGGCAAACGCGGTATAAAATTAATCCCCAAGAACACGAAAAGTTAGCTTAAGAGAGAGAGCACAAGAAAAATAAAAGCAGGATAGTAAATGAATTATTGCCCTCCAATCTCCTTGTATACCTGAAGGCTCCTGCTTTGTTGGCTGAACTAGATGCTAAAAAGTAAAACCCTATCACCCAACAACTGGGAAAAATTTACTGGCATTTGAAAAATCTATCTTTTTCATGAGTCCAATGTCAACACAAGATCATGATATCAGCATCCCCATGGTGTTCTATCCTTTTACTGTCACCTATCTGCTATATTCAAGCACCAAAGTCTATTGATGATTTTCACGTTCAATGGCCCAAGTCTCATTCGAATCCCAGAGAGCTAATAAATGGTAAGAGTTTTTGGTGAACTGGACTGAAAGCACTTTTGAAGTTAAAAACTCTGGTTAAACATTCAATATATCGCCATCAAATACGACGACGTTGATAGGCACATCTTTCATCTTGAGAAGTGCGTACGTCTAGACTTTGTTCCTAGACGTTGACTTAATGTAAAGAGGAGATGATTGGTGACACATATCATTGAAGTCCGCCAGAGAAACTGATTCACTTAAGTACCCAGTATGAAAGTAGATCAGTATTCTCTCTGCATTCAGAAGTAAATTCAGTTGAAATCATAATCGACCTTAAGATAACTGTTTGATTTGGTGTTTCCGAAGTTTCGACAGTTGTTTACATTGATTACGTTAACATTAAATGAAGAAATCAAACCTCAATAATTATGTTTCCCCACCATACTGTAAAAAGAATCCGAAAAGAGATAGATGTGAAAATTTTTAAGCAACAAATATACACAGAACCACCTCTATTTCATTTGGATTTAAAGTGAAGTTATTCTCACACGCACTGAAGCCTAAGGTTCTAAAGCTGAAGTTCGGTCTCCGGTGTGAGTGTATACATGCTTGCAGGGCCTGAAGTCTGAAGGTCTAAACCTAATATAATTGCTCGTTTGTTGGAGTTCCTTTTTTCCATCATTTGTGATACCCAATCTGGATAATATAGTTTTGTTTGAGAGGGTTTTCTCGCCACTCTCTCTCTCTCTCTCTGGCATACACACATTCACCCAAAAATCTCTGATTTATTGAAGCAGCTCGCAAGTTTGATGAAGGAGCGGGACTGAAGGTAAAACAAGGTTCTGATTCGGACCAGCTGTCTATCATTAAAGGTGGCTCACAGAAGTCACTCGAGAATCCTTCCCATGGAATGAACCTCTGGAAGGTTGTTCTGTAGAAGCTCTATGGCCCTACACTTTTTGAGTGAGCTAGGCTCATAAGTTAACGTGGGAGAGTTTCCAGACACTCACCTATTCCCACTGTTTTCCCTTTAGAGCATGAGAATGTCAAGAAGTACCCTGTCAGGAAGTGTCTCATTTATTTATCCCTTCAACTGTTGAGGGATAGGTATTTGGGTGTGGGGGATCATGGCATCATTTTTCTGCTCGTCATATTTGCTTTTAACATTTGTTTTTGAATGTTAATTTACAAGTATAATGTACCGCGTTGCACCATCATTTTCCAAAAGTAACAATTTACCAACAATTTCCTTTTATATTGAGCTAATGTTCACATTGATGTTGCACTTACTCAAAAGAAATGCTAATCTTAGGTTTGACTTGGTCCTTATAGACCCTTCAAAATCTATACAACGCTTTAGATACGAACGCAAGTCAAACCTACTAGTTCGACTACTTGATTTGACTTGTATGTACTAGCTGAGTTGATTTTTACTGTACTTCTGGGGTGACTAGGCTGTAGGGGAGCTGAGCTGGCTCGAGGGTTCAACTCGGCTCTACTCGAACGAGCCAGGCTTGACTCGTAGCATGTAAATGAGGCGAGCCGAGCTCACATTTCAATCTCGACAATTTTTGCGAGCCGAGCTGAGCCAAGCCTGCTGGGTGTTCAACTCGAATGCTCATGAGCTAACTCGAAATCAACTCAGGTCGTGGCTTGGTCCAACTCGCTGTTTAGTAGTGTATTGTATATATTTAATTATAATAGACTATACAAATAATATTATTTTATATGTTAAATATACTTTAATAAGATTAAAAATCCCTAAATTTCCAGAAACCTAAATTACCAACATTCAGACCTGAATCGAGGTCTTTGACTCAGTCAGAAACCCTCGTTGCCTCCGTGGCCCGTCAGCCGCTTTTCTACCCCGGCTATGCTCAACCTAAATTAAGCGGGCTTTCAACATTGCATCTAGGCTTCAGTCAGGGCTTGCGTTTGTGGTGGTCGTGCTGAATTTTCCATGTAAAGGGAGGGCAAAATCAAGCTTGAAGCTGCAGCCGGCTGGCAAGCTTAAGGAAAGGAGAAGTGAAGAACTGAAGGAGATTGGGAGAGACCAAGAGTGAAGATTGAAAAGAATTTATGTTTTTAATTTTTCGCATTTTAGGATTTTAGTTTCAAGTTTCTTAAGGGGGCAGCTTTAGAATTCAGGTTGTAAGTGGGAGACTGGGCCTCAGTGGGTTGGTGCAAATATTTTACAATGTAATGACTTGAAGCTGCAGGCCCTTAACTTAAAGAGCCGGTCCTATCATAGAGCTCGACTCGACTCATGGTTTTAGGCTTGGTTCTTGAGCAGCTCGGCAACTCGAGGTGATTGGAGTATTTTAGGGTCCTCCAAAACTCGGCTTGAGCTCGAGCTCGACAAGGCTCGGCCCAGCTCACCTACAGGCCTAGGCGTGACTAAGTAATAAAGTTTAGCCATGCAGTTTGTGAGACCTGATTTAGCTACTGGCGAAATAACTTAGGTTCGAAGTCATATAACTCAATTTGAACCACAAGTTTAGAGTAGAACATGTATTGACGTGTAGTTGGACAGGTCTGCATAGTTGCATGTACAGAAACATGAAGATCTGAATTTAAACCTCAAGCTCCTTTGGGTTGAAATGTAATTGTGCTTGCATGTCGTGTCCGAAGATCTTAATCTAGTGCTAGAATCACATACCCAGTTTTGATTGGTGCAGTATATTTTGTGAGGGCTTCAGAAACTCTCTCTCTCTCTATTCGACTGGCTGAGAATTTTTTTGATTTATTGGGACAGCCGTAATTATGATAGAGTAATGGGGCAAAGAAAAAGATGAGCTTCTGAATTAGATATCTATGTTTGTCACTTAAAAGAACAGAGTCCCGTCACAAGATGTGATTCTCACTATTATCGATGATGCTTCCATTGATTGGACTTCTGAAATGACACTCAGCAGAAGTGTTGTTTTCATATATATATATATATAATTTTTTTTTTTTTGATAAGTATTAATTCAAACAGTAATAGCTCTCATTCTAAGAATGTTTTCGTATATGTGTATATATATATATATATATATATATATTTATCTATATCACTAACAATTGATAGTTACTACTTTATCATCCATTAGATAAAAAATAAAAGGTTGAGATTTAATGATTAGTTGGATAATGCATTTAGTTCACCTCAAAAGAATTCAAACTATTAATTGCATTATCCAACTCATCCATAAATCTCACATTTTATTGCTGATCCAATGGATAATATAAATAGTAACCATTAATGGCTAATGAGAAGAAGTAACCATTGGAAACTCTTTCATTCATATATATACATATATATATATATATAACAAACATAACCGGGCGAAAATTTATCCCTTCTTTCTCCCCCCAAGGACCAAAAATAGAAAAAAAAGGGTAAGTAGAATATTTAAAATAACAGTGTAAAAATATAACAGTAACTTACGATTGATTAATGAAATTTGAAGAGAGTTTAACTCAAGTATCTTTAATAAAATATGTGGGGTGCCAAAATTGTCATCAGAATTTCTTACAAATTTTTTTTGGAGATTTTATATTTTCAACAAATTGTTACCTTTAAATTTACTTAGTTTCAGGTCTGTTAATTCGATACAGTTGTGAATTTGACAAGTTCTATGAGATTTATTAATCAAAGAGATTTGAATTGCCTTTTCTTTATGGGTGGTTTTCTGCAAATCAAAAGTCAATCTAGATCTGCAACGCATTCCATCTTTCCACTTCCTATACATGG
>CM028377.1:41695707-41763207 GCA_013146195.2 Codonopsis lanceolata
GTGTCAACATGTACCAATGAAGGCAAATCTTCTAGCCTCCATCGCAGGAACCTGCAGGTTCCAAAAAGAAGAATCCGAATGGACAGAGGACGAAAGAAAGCTGGTTGAACTTGACAAAGGTGCAATCAACATAATCACCAGCCTCTAGATACTAGCACATACCAAAAAGTGATTCGATGTACAACTCCTAAGAGAGGGAAGCTCTTGTAGAATACTTGGAAGGAGACCAAGACACAAGAGACAACAGAAAATATACATACATCCAACAGTTTGATTCTTTCAAAAAGGATCCTAAGGAAACCTTGAGACAAGCATACGATCGATTCACAGTGAGGTAATAAATAGTTGTTTTTTCTCTTGGTAAAACGTATGACAAAAAGGAAATGAACATGAGGTTTCAGCTCTCTAGGTAGCTTATGGCATGTTAAGACCATTTGCTATGAAAGAATCTAAGAACTTAAACGAGATGACTCTTCGTAGTCTCTACGCAAGTTTAAAGGTTTATGAACTTGAAGTTAATCAAGCTCTTGAGCAAGACAAACAGTTCAGAACTGTGTCTTTGCCAGCCATGGTCCAAGAAGAAATCATTGTTGAAAACAAACCTTCTACTTCTTCCAGTGAAAATGATTTTCTATCTGATGAACAATTTGCAATGTTTGTTAAACGATTTCAAAAATTTGCAAAATACGGAAAGAAGAACACTCACCAACTACCTTTCAGGAAAAATGGTGAAAGCTCATCTAAGGAAGAGCTTGTGTGTTATAACCGTAGAAAAACCGTCATTTTGCCTCAAAATGTCCTAAGCCAAAATTTGAAGCATACCGAAAACCCTCCTTTAGAAAATTTCAAAAACAAAAGGGTATGCTAGCTGAAGACATTGAAGACAAACAGGTCGCTACCTGGTTTGAGACTGATTCAGAAGAGGAGGAAGAGGATTGTGAGCAAGCCAACATATGCTTAATAGCTCATGATTCAGATCCTATCTATGACTCTAAAATGAAGTCTAAGTTTCACCTAGTCCTCAACAAAAGTGAAACCAACAAGGATGCCTTCCAAGAAGGAAGAACTTCAAGGATAATCAGAAATGCTTGAAGAGTTCACCTTTAGAGTAGCCTATGTTAAATCGCCAAGAACTGTGAGAAACTCACAAATTGAAATCTTGATATAAATGAGATACAAACTCTCAATAGTCCGCCAACAAGAAAGTATCAAACTGAAGGAAGAAAACAAATTTCTTCATGACAAAAATTGATTGTCCGACCGAGCACATCAAAGGATTAGAACTAGAGAAAATTGCCTTGCAAAAGACAATTGACTCCTGGAACAGTTCCAAGGATGCATTTGAAGAAATCCTTACAAGCCAAAAATCTAGCAATGATAAAATAGGCATAGGATATTCAGATGTGTCTCTTCCGACAACCTCTTCTCGTCACAGAGAAAGTGAATCCTCCGACACCGCAAAATGATATTTCTTCTCTAAACAGACATTTGAAATATAGGAAACACAAGGCCTTGGTTATTCATGTTCCTTATGTTTATCCTAAAGTTCAAAGGAAAGGAAAGATGACTGAAATAAACGAAACCCGATAAGGTACTCGAGAGAAACTAAGTCTACCGCAACAACTATGCTAAGGCAAAGTCCGTCAAGAGACCTACTCAACCTCTACCGGTAACTATCAAGTTTGTCTATGAAACAGCAAAGCTCATTTACTGCTGAAGGTAAACTTAAAGGTATTCTACCGAATCCTCCCCGAAAAGGTCACCAAAAGCTAAAGCTAAGTCCGCCGGCAACCTACCTAGAAGAATCAAAGAAACCAATTAAGTCTACCGTCAACAAGCAAGTCGAACCGAAAATGAATGTCAAGAAAAGGAATGATCATAAGCACTCTTCGCTTGAAGACACTAACAGCTTCTCTATGGACTTTCCATTTATGTCATTTCTGCTATCGCTAGCCATCTCGGGCACCGTATCACCGCTTAGTTCACTCCAAGATCCGAGAGACCTAGTTCTCTCAAGGTCAAGGTGCATGGGTCGCAAAGGTTGCTAACTTAGACCCATATAAAGGGTACCTTGTTTTGCTTTAACTCTTTACGTGAATGCTTCATGGCTATAGAATCGAAAACAAAGACATTCGTACCTAGACAAGGGTCGCCAAGACATGACTCGGGAATGTAAGTCTTCACGTATATAGTAAGCAAAGGACCCACAGCTTATATTCTGGAGATAACGCTAGAGGAAAACAATTGATATGGCTCAATCTCTAGAGGAAGTCTCTCCATCAACAAGGTTTCTCTAGTGAGTGGCTTAAAGCACAATCTTCTGAGCATATCTCAATTCTGCGACAAAGGACTGCTATGCCATTTCAACTCCAACCAGTGCCTCATCAAAGACAGTGAATCCTTTCGCCAACAATACGACATGCAATAGACAAGGAAACGCCTATGTTGTGAACTTAAATCTTCTAGGGAGATTCTCAAACCTGTGTCTAGTAGCCAACAATGTTCGTGATAACGGTGGCTATGGCACAAACGTCTCAGTCACCTCAACTTTAAGCACCTCTCCAAGCTCTCCAAAAATGGGCTTGTCAAAGGTCTACCTACGGTGTCTGCCGACCATGACAGAAGTTGTAAAGCTTGTCAACTAAGAAAACTTTCCAAGTCTTCCTTCAAAAGAAAATCTGTTTTATCTACAAACGAGACCTCTTCAACTTCGCATATGGATCTCTTTGGACCTATCACAACGCCCAAGATTTCAGGAGACAAGTACACACTTGTAGTAGTTGATGACTACTCTAGATTCACTTGGATTGAAACGATGACATCTAAAGATGAAACGTATGATCTAGTCATCGCTCTAAGACTTCAAACTCAAAAGCTTGAAGACATGTTTACATAAGATCGACAACCAAGACACAATTCAAAAACAATGGTGTAGAAAGTATCTGATGACCACGGGATCGACCACAACTTCTCTGCCGCATTCCTCAACAAAATGGTGTAGCCGAACGGAAGAACGTAACACTAATTGAAGCGGCTAGAACAATGCCGCGTAAGCTAAACTTCCAAGTATTTAGGCGAAGAGCGTCACGCTTGCTTTACCTGACGCATCCACGGTAAACAAGTTTCATAACAAAACTCCATATGAAATATGGAGAGGAAGATCCCCAAACATAGGATTTCTTAAAATCTTCGGCTGTAAATGTTTTATTCTATATAACGGAAAAGAACATAGAGGAAAATTTGATGCAAAATCAGACGAAGGAATTTTTCTGGGATATTCCAAACATTCAAAAGCATTTCGCATTTTCAGTAAATCTAATTTAAAATTTTTAGAATCTGTGCATGTTTCTTTTGATGAATATGACTTGTTAGAGCCTAGAAAGGCTCGAACGTTGCTAATGATTCGATAATGATGAGACAGTACTACTTCAAAGATCTACTTCCACTCCTCATCAGAAAACGGCAACTGCAGACCCCTCAAGTACCGATAACACTTCACCGGTAGACAAAGACTCTACCGGTAGACATAGAAACTCTTCTGTTGACCCTGAACCAATCTCTTCTGTTTTACCCCAAACACCTTTACAGATCACTCATCCTTCTTGTTCACCAGAAATTGAAGGTTCTGAAGATCCTATCTCTTCTGAACCAGAATTTGGTGAATCTCCTTCTCAACCTACTCCGGAATTCTTATCGGAAGAACTCTCCAGTAGTGATCTTCCTCCAACCATTATTGAAGCAAGAGATCATCCCATTTCTCAAATCATTGGTGATCTTAACACAGGAGTTCGTACGAGAAACAACGTTCGAGAAGAAACTATGTTTGCTTATGCATTCGTATCGGAACTCGAACCAAAGAAGATTGATGAAGCTATCGAAGATCATAAGCTGGATTGAAGCTATGCAAGAGAGTCGAACCGGTTTGAAAGATGTAAGGTGTGGAGCTTAGTTCAAAGACCGATCGATCATCCACTATCGACACCAAGTGGGTTTTCGAAAACAAAAGAGATGAAGATGGAAATGTCACCGTAAACAAAGCTAGACTGGTTTGCAGGGCTACCGACAGGAAGAAGGAATTGACTTTGATGAAACTTTTGCTCTGTTGCTAGACTAGAAGCAATCGAGAATCTTTCTAGCTTAT
This sequence comes from Codonopsis lanceolata, assembly GCA_013146195.2. Classification (NCBI taxonomy): domain Eukaryota; kingdom Viridiplantae; phylum Streptophyta; class Magnoliopsida; order Asterales; family Campanulaceae; genus Codonopsis; species Codonopsis lanceolata. The sequence continues at coordinate 41,699,849 of CM028377.1, forward strand.
GCCTCGCTTCATGAACTTCAAAGTGTATCGATGGATGTTAAGAGTGCCTTTCGAATGGTGATCTTCAAGAAATCAGATATGTGGAATGCCTCCGTGATTTGTCAACTCGACAAAGCCGACCACGCCTACCGACTCAAGAAAGCTCTCTATGGCCTGAAGCAAGCTCCTAGAGCTTGGTATGAAACTCTATCCAAGTTCTTAATTGAACAAGGATTTGTGAGAGGAAAAATCGACACTACTTTATTCATCCTCAAGCACAAAGGTCATTCTCTTCTCGGTACAAATCTATGTGGATCGACATCATCTTTGGATCAACTAACCAAAGCTCAAAAAGATTCGAGAAGTCGATGCAAAGCAAGTTCGAGATGAGCATGATGGGTGAACTTACTTACTTTCTAGAATCAGCAGATACAATGTACATCGATGGAATCTTCATCACCAAACCAAATATGCAAAGGAACTAATCAAGAAGTTCGGTCTTGATTCACCAAAGGATTCGAAACCCCAATGTCTACCGACTGCCATCTTGACAAAGATGAGAAGGGAAAGCAAGAGAACATCACCAAATACCGAGGAATCATAGGTTCACTTCTTTACCTTCTTGCTAGTAGACCGACATTATGTTTGTTGCTTGTGTTTGTGCTAGATTTCAGTGCAGATCCAAAGGAGTCACATTTTTGGCCGCCAAACGTATCATCGATATGTTTCTAAAACAACAAATTTAGGCATATGGTATCCCAAAAACAACATCTTCGATCTAGTTGGATACTCGATCAGATTATGCACCGCAAAGTAAGCGTAAGAAGCACCAATGGGACTTGTCAATTTCTTGAAATAGACTTGTCTCATGGTCTTGCAAGAAACAAGGATCGCAGCAAATTCAACCACGTAAGAATACATTGCCGCAAGCAAATTGTTGCTTTCAACTTCTATGGATGAAACAACAACTAGTGGACTACAACATCAAGATCGCAAAGCGCCCAATCATGTGTGACAACACATCGCAATTTCGCCTCCAAAAATCCAAAGATGATGCACTCCAAGACAAAGCACATTGATGTCCGTTATCACTTCCTCAAAGATCATGTGGAAAAAGGTAACATCGCTTTGGAATATGTTCCAACCGAGCATCGGGCTATCGACATACTCACAAAACCACTGGATGCCACCAGGTTTGCTTATTTAAGGAGAAATCTTGGTATGATTGATCCCATCGCTTAAATTTAATACATTTGTGCATGTTTCTTTCATACCCGGTAGACCTAGTTTCGCACTAATCGAAGACGCAAGTCTATCTTTACCTAAGACTTCCAGGTTAGTATTATTTACTTAGTCTTTTTAAAAGAGGTTTGTAAAGCAAAAATGGGGGTCAAGGATAAAATTTTAGTACTTAAGAAAATATCTTAAGTTCCCGCTTTCTTAAGAAAATATCTCGACTATAAATAGTCCTTGAACCGTCATTTGCCAAACTTTACAGAAACCCCTTTGACCAAAATATTTCTCTCTCTACTTGTTCTTTGTCTCCATAACTGCTCTCTGCAAATTTCGATTTTTTCCCGTTTCTTCTTAGAGCAACGACAATGGTACGTTCTTCTTCACTCTTACCTTGAAACTTATTGTTTTGTGTCTTGTATTCAAGTTCATATTCTAAATTTGTGTTAGAATACAAACAAATATTTACGAAGTTTCTACAGCTTCCGCCATTGTTGTTCTTAAAACCTTAGAAAACTAACGATGCTTTTTGTTCGTCTTTATCTATTATTATGCAAAACTTCGTTTTACATTTCTGTGTGGTTACTTTATACATTCTAGGGTTTCAAGGTCTCACTTCGAAATTCCAATTATTTCAAGAATTATTGAAATTTCTGCTTGTTTAGATGAAAAGCCCTAATTTTTATTTCGTTTTTCTTTCAGGCAAGAACTTCTAAATCAAAGCGCGAAAGTGGGAAGGCTTATGACCCTGAAAATGTCATTCCTCCAAATTCAAATATCAATCTCCCAGGATATCCCATCTATCCAGCGGCTCATGACATCATAGTCGCCTCGACCCAAACAAGACATTCCTGGGGACGTGCATAGACCTTCAACTGCTCAAATAACCGACGCCATCAAGGCGTGTGAGGATATGAACTTCTCGGGATTCTACCTCTTTCTCGCCTCAACGACAAAAACTACAAGATCTTTCGACAGAGGAATTTTATCGAGAATGGAGCTCGTGAACTGCATGCCTCTTCGAGGATGGATTCGAGGCCGTCCCATCTCTGTTACCGCCAAGTCCATCTCCACCATCATCGGCGTACACTATGGTGGAGCTCTTGAAGCAACCACGGCTGAGGCTTTTCATGCCTGGGAAGCCATGAGGGGAGTAGACACTCTCCGGGAGCCCCAAGGGAAAATGCTCCGAAATCTTTTCCCTCTGGACGTATACTGCACCAGCCACCTCCTTGACAAAGGGCTCCTATTCAAGAGTGGAGCTCATGATATGTTTACGGCCCAACAATTAAACATGACCAGCGCCGTATATCCAAGTCTGCCTCAACTGGGGGCCATCATCTTCAACGAGCTACGCAGGGGGGAAAGCCAAGAACAATCCCACTCGCAGTCGCCTTCATCAGCCGATCAATGCCCTTTTAAGGGATGATGCCAAGATCAACTCCTCATTGAAGGAAGATGAGTTGATTATGGTGGCCAAGGACAAACAACTAACAACCTCGTTTTTCAGTAAGTACACTGAATACGAGAACAAGCGACAGGCCGCAGGGGTCTACCGCCACCCCATGAAAAGTGGCCAAGCTTTGAACCAATCTTGGTCACTCGCTTCATCATGGAGGCTCATGACGCTGCCAGCAGTACCTTCAAAAAGGCCTCTGCAAAATTTGACGAGCAAGTGGCCACGGACCTCCATCTAAAGGCCAAAGGTCTGGCTGATGAGGCAGAGCTGCTGATGAGGTCAAAAATAGCAGCCAAGGGCAAAGCAAAGAAGACAAGGCCAGAAGAGGCCACTCCAACTGAAGAGGAGCAGGCCAAATGGATTAGGAATGAGATGAAGGAGGGCCAGAATAGGATGAAGGAAGGCCAAAAGAGGATGAAGGAAGGTCAAAATTCCCAAACCTCGGCCAAACCACCTTCTCCCTCTACTCAAGCCAAATCTTCACAAGCCCAGCCAACCTCTCAACCTCAACAAACCTCTTCCACTCAGCCAACTACCCAAACAACTCAACCAACCTCTCCATCTCCTGCACCCTCACCCAAACCAAAACGAAGGAGACTTCAGTAAAACCCTTGAAGACCAGCCACCGGCAGTCCCTCCAACCTCTACCGATGAAGCTGCTGAGACTCCTATTCAAAGAAATGAGGAAGAAAAGGAGAACTACCGTTACCAAACCTTCTACCGCAGCCACACCAACTACCACTACCGACGCCCAACCAACTACCTCTACCGATGTCCAACCATCTACCGACAACCAACCCTTACCTGTCAACCCTTCATCTATACCTATCAACCCTTCACCTATTCCTCCTGAGTCATCTACTCAGAGGAATTCACCACCTCCGGAGGAGTCTATCCCTACGGAGGAGCCTAAAATTCTAGGAGGAGTCAGCCAGAACACCCACTCCTCCTCCACCTTCACCCTTCAACTACTCACCTGACCCATCTACCCCTTCCACACCTCACCAATCCCAACCAACCACTTCCACAACGCCACAGCCAACTCCCATTCCTCCCACTCAACCATTAGCCTCTGCTGCTGCTAAGTTCCTTTTTGAACTTTCGTCAGTGGCAGACCTGTTTACCCCCATCCCTCAACCTCATCAACCTTCTCAACCTACCCTTAGAAAACCAAAATTCCTCTTCTACCCTGCCCCTTCTTTCTGGTTTTCTACCGAACCCATTCCCCAATCCTCCCATGTCAGTGACAATTCTGACACTGATATGGAACTGGATTCCTCACCAACACCACCTCCACCTTCCCCTATCACCATTTCCTCTTCCACCAAAACCATACCAACCCAAGACTCTTCCTCTTCCGACTCCATCACTCCTCCTCTCCAGCATCCCATAAGGCCTGCCGCCTCTACCTCTGCCGGCACTATTCACATTGGTCAAGCATCTACTTCCCATCCGCCTGCCAATGATGAAATTTTATCCCGCCTGGACGCCATCTACGAACGGCTAGGCGCGCTTACAAGTATCACTACCGCTACCGCCGAAATAGCCACTGCTGCGTCCAAGGCCAATGATCGCACTGCCGCCCTTCTTCGCCAATTCCAAGAGGATGTATGGACTCGCTTTGGACAGATACGACATGACTTTACTGATGTCAAGATCAACGTAGAAGCTCAACGAGATGAGTGTGTCCGTATCTGTTCCTCACTTTTCTACGAGTTGTTCCATGCCATCACTCTCCATCTCTAAGCAATCGGCCGTCCTCCCGCATTAGAACTCAATCGCCTTGCTCGAGACTCGGCTCACGACGCCATGAATGCCAACCGTGATCGTGATCCGCCATCACGAGGAGAAGCAAATGAGATCAATCAACGTATCGCCGATGGAAGAGAACAACCGCCTACGTGAAGAACGGACTACTGTTCGATCCACCGCACTCCGATCGATGCAGATGATGAATACGAACGAAGAATGCAAGAGCTTGAGCGAGAGCGAAGAGAAAAGGAGGTTGCAGACAAAGGCAAAGGGAAAAGACCTTGGTAACTTTTGTATCTTTTCCTCCATTTCCTTTGTATTTATCTTATTTTTGAAAAACTCTGTAATATGTAAACATCTTGTTTATAATACAGAAGATTATCTGTTCTTCAAAAATTGTCTTGTTTAAAATCTATTGCTTTATATTCATATCTGTTTAGAATTTAAACAATCAGTTTAAATTTATTTAAACTGTTGCTAATCTGTGTGCTGTTCCATTATCTCTTTACCTTTGTATGCACTTAGATTAATCCCTTACACTTGAGGTGTTAGTCTGTTCGATAGAGGCATGTCTTCTGTTACACTATATATAAATTTCTCAGACATGCTATTATCTATCAAATAGTCTATTTTTAGCCCTCATTTGTAGTAATGATGTCCAGATATAAATAGGAGGAGATTGTTGATTCTTATGTTAGATTTATATCTGTTCAATTCATTACATTAGTTTTATACTTCAGTGGCTAATCGGGCTGCGTATCGATTAGCGTGGCAACTGTGTATAGAACTTTGCCAAGTATAGTTTTCATAGGACTTTACAGGTTCAACGGAAGACCTCTCCACAAGCTTCACCGGAAGACCTGCTTAAGGCCCCCAATCGGTAGACCTCGTGTCCTCTTGATCTTCTATGACATGTCCTTTCCAGCAATGAGTCACTGGATTAATTCGAACTTATTCCATCATCTTTGTGTGAATTAATCCAAGACATTCCCTGACATGTCAAGCCGCCGAAAGCAACTTTCCGAAAAGCAGGAAGACTTTTCGTCCCCGAATGCAAGCAAAAAAGAAAGGCATCGCCCCCTACTTTCGCTTCATCTCTCGATCCGACACCAAATCGCCCACCTTTTTCAAGATCTCGAAATGATTACCGCCTCTTTATACGTGAAAGACGAATTCTTTCGACCGACAAACCATGCATTTAATGCAGTAAATAGAGCTGTTAAGTCTTCGTCTTCTCCAACGGATTTATTGAAGTGCACCTGCTATAAATTCTGCCATTGAAGACTGGAGAAATACAGCACTGTACAGAATCAATCGAACACTTAAAGTATTGCTCTGAATCCATTCAACTCCAAGTCTTTCAGCTCAGTGCATTCAATAGATCCTCAACAGATCTGAAAGTCCTTGTCAACAACAAGAAGCTGCTCTTCAACATTTATTGTTTTATTCTTCTTGTTGTTTACTTCCATTTACTATACTTCAGCACGAATTAAATATCCTGTTTTACAGATATTTAATTCCATAGACCCAAACACAAGTCAATATTTTGTACACGATCCATTAGGGATATTCTTTGTAATTGATCTAAGTGGAAAACATAGTGCACAATTTAAATCCAAGGTTATCGCTTTGGTGGTGGGCGTAGCACTCATTACGGTGTGAACCATCCCAAAATACTTGTGTTATTTTCTTCTGTTTGTCTATTCTTGAACCGCTTAGTTTCTTCGTTGATATTATCCTGCTCGTGAGAACTTAAGTAATCTGTAAAAGGTCTACCGGTAGTCCTTATCGGCAGACCTGGAACAATTTTCTTGAAGGTCTTCCGCTACTTGATTCTTTTCATAGATTGCAAGTAACTTTTAAGGAACTTACTTTAAATGTTTTAAAGTGTTAATAAGCTATTCAACCCCCCCCTTCTAGCTTATTATTGTGCTCATTGGGACCCACACCGAGGCATGCCATCCCTCACCAGGCGCACTATGTGGGTGATCAGTTAATGGCCGAGTTGGAAGGCCAAAAAACAAGCAGGGAGGAACTTTCCAAGAGTCAGTATATTTCCGAGCAAGCGACGGCTCGCGAGGAGGAGGAGGCTGGTGAGACATGAGGGGGTTTAGCCTAGGAATTTTGACATCTTTTTAAAGACAATGGTTTCAAACAATGGTTATATGTAATCTTTTATTCTTAGTGTAAATTGCAAGTATGTTTTTGTTCCCAGTTAGTTTTTTCAATATGCAAATATTTTCTTCTGTATGATGCAAGTGTTTTCTGCCTATATATAAGCGGTCTTGAATTGGCGAGATAGTGCGATCTCGTATTGGCGAAACAATGTGGTCTCGTATTGGCGAGATAATTCGATCTCGTTTTGGCGAGACAATGCGGTCTCATATTGGCGAGATAATGCGGTCTCTTATTGGCGAGACAATGCGGTCTCGTTATTGGCGAGACAATTCGGTCTCGTATTTGGCGAGATAATGCGATCTCGTTTTGGTGAAACAATGCGGTCTCATATTGGCGAGACAATGCGGTCTCGTTTTGGCGAGACAATGCGGTCTCGTTATTGGCGAGACAATTCAGTCTCGTATTTGGCGAGATAATGCGATCTCGTTTTGGTGAGACAATGCGATCTCATATTGGCGAGACAATGCGATCTCGTTTTGGCGAGACAATGCGATCTCGAATACAAGGTTTGAACAAGTTCGCCAACAGTGAAAATTTTCTTTCATATAAGAAGATTACAGATCATTGATAATACTTTTTCAAGTGGTCTGAATGCCAAGGGTTTTTTAGAGGGGTTCCATCTGGTTTCGCGAGCCTGTAGGTTCCTGCTCGAATGCTGTCTGTGATTTTGTACGGTCCTTCCCAATTGGGAGAAAGCTTGTTTCTTCCCGGCTTGTTGCCTGTTACTTTGATTTTTCTCAAAACCAGATCGCCGACCGAGAATGTGCGAGGATTTACCCTTTTGTCATGATGGGCTTTAGCAAGCTTTTTGTAGTTGATGGCCTTCATCCGGGTTTCGAGCCTTCTTTCTTCAAGGTAATCAAGGTCCAGAGTCCTTGATTCTATGTTCGCCTCTTCATTGAAATAGATGACTCTTGCAGTAGGGAGAGCCATTTCAACTGGGGCCATGGCCTTGGTTCCATATGTCAAGGAGAAAGGTGTTTCCTCGGTTGAGCCTCTACGAGACGCTCTGATTGCCCATAAGGCGGCCTAAGCTCCTCGAGCCAAGCACCTTTCTTGTCATCTAACCTTCTTTTCAAGGCATGAAGTATTTGTTTGTTTCCAGCCTCCGCTTGGCCGTTCCCTTGGGGGTGTGCTACCGAGGACTTCCAATGCCGAATTCCTCTTTCCTCGCAACTGGCCGTGAATCTGTTTGAAAATTATGTGCCGTGGTTTGATACAATGGCTCTCGGTAATCCATATCTGCAGAGGACATTGTCTCGAATGAAGTCGATGGCCCTTTGTTCGGTGATGCTTGCTAAGGGTTTGGCCTCGATCCATTTCGTGAAGTAGTCCACCGCCACTATCACAAACTTGTTCTTTCCTTTGGCGAGGGGGAATGGCCCGATTAGGTCCAGTCCCCACATTTCGAAAGGCCATGCTGCGATTACCGGTGTTTGAGGTGCCGAGGGTAATCTTGGAATATTAGCGAACCTTTGACACTTGTCGCATTTTCTGGCATATACCTCGGCATCCTTTCTCAACGTCGGCCAATAGTAACCGTGGAAAATGACCCTGTCGGCCAAAGTTCGAGCCCCTCGGATGGCTACCACATACCCTCCATGTACCTCGGCTAGTAATCCTTGTGTGATTTCAGGTCGAACACACCTTAGAAGAGGCTTAGTGAAGGACCGCCTGTATAGTATGTCCCCGATTAAAGTGTATCTGGCTGACCTTCTTGCCATTGCCCATCCCTGTTCTTTGTCGCTCGGTAGTGTCCCCTGGTCGATGTACCTTTTGATGTCATCGATCCAACACTCCGTCGCCTGTTCCAGCATCAATACCTTCTCTTTATCAATGGACGGGGTGTCCAGGATTTCAATCCATGTTTCTGGGGGGAGCTCGCCTTCACTAGTGGCCATTTTCGAGAGGTGGTCTGCCTTTGTGTTTTCCGCCCTTCCTATTTGTTCCAACTCCCAGTATTCTAATTGGGCGAGGACACCCACGGCCGCTCTCGGTACTTGTCGAGGGTTGGGTGGTTTACCCCATACTTCCCCGAAATCGCTTCACGACGAGCCGAGTCGCCAAGAAGATCAAGATTTGAGTAGCCCCTATCTCGCCGCCGCTCAACACCGGCTATCAAGGCTTCAGACGGCGACGTTGTTTGACGCTGAAATTCAGCCAAGGCCTTACCGATTTCCGCTCCATCTGGTGTAACGAGGAGAATGCCCGCCTGCTTCCATTTTTGCCGGACGATCCATCTACGAACAATGTCCGTGGCCGAGGTGGTCATGCTTTTGCGAGGACACTCTTGCTGGCACTTGCTCGCCAGGAAGGTCCTTGATCCGCGCATCGCTTCTCTCTCGCCGAGGCGAAGGAAGCTTCGGCAATGAAATCAACCAAGATTTGAGCTCTGATGGTTTTTCTTGGAAGATAAACAATTGCATACTCCGTCAATTCGATGGCCCACTTCATCATTCTTCCAAAGCAACATTAGGCATGTGTAATATTCTTCACAGAGGCAAGTCGGTATAAACCCGATTTCACGGGCTTTAAAATACGGCTTCGCTTTCTCGCCGTTATCATTAGCGCGAGAATCACCTTCTCGATGTGCATGTACCTCGCCTCTACTCGGCGCAGATGTGATACATAGTAGATGGGTTTCAAGTCCTCCTTCCTCTCGCAACAAAGACCGATGCTATGGTCGTGTCAGATTCCGAGAGATAGACAAAGAGTCTTTCTCCGGTGTGGGCGCCTTAGTAAGGGTAGGCTGCCGAGGTACTTTTTGAGCTCGGCAAACGCAAGGTCGCACTCTTTGTCCCACATGAATTTCTTCGCACCTCTTAGGATCTTGAAGAAAGGGAGGCTTTTTTCAGCTGATTTCGAGATGAACCTTCCCAGGGCTACTATTCTTCCATTCAGCTGTTGAACTTGCTTGATGCATATTGGGACCTTCATCTCGGCAAGTGCTTTTATTTTCTCGGGATTTGCCTCAATGCGCTGCTCACCATGTACCCCAAAACTTCCTCGTTACGCCGAAGGCACATTTGGCGGGATTGAGCTTCATTTTGTTCTTTCGAGGTTTGCAAAGGTTTCTCTCGAGGTCGCCTATGTGGCTCTGTTTCCTTCGTTTTAATCACCATATCATCTATGTAGGCCTCCACATTCCTCCCCAACTGGTTGCCGAAGACTTTGTTCACCATTCGCTGGTAGGTGGCCCCCGCGTTTTTTAGGCCGAACGGCATCATATTGTAGCAATAGAGTGCGCCCGCCGCTCAGAAGGCGGTATTCCCTTGGTCGTCATTCCACATCTTGATTTGGTGGTACCCCGAGTAGGCGTCCACGAAGCTTAAAATTTTGTATCCCGAGATAGAATCGACCAACTGATCTATCCTCGGTAGTGGGTACCAGTCCTTTGGGCACGCTTCATTCAGGTTGGTGAAGTCCACACACATCCTCCATTTTCCGTTATTCTTTTTCACCATCACAACATTTGCAATCCACGTAGGGTAGTGGATTTCTCTTATGATCTCAGCCCGAAGAAGTTTGGCTATTTCCTCCTTGATTGCCTCCTGTTTTTCAGGAGAGAAATACCTCGGCTTCTGTTGAATGGGTACAAATGCTGGATCGATGCTTAATCGGTGGACTGCTACTTCCTCGGCAATGCCTTCCATGTCCTCGGCTTGCCATGCAAAGACATCAGTGTTCTCTCTTAAGAACTTGATTATGGCTCTCCTTTCGTCGCCCGCTATTTCCATTCCCACCTTTATTTTCCTCGGGTAGTTGAAGTTTATGATAACTTCTTCTACATCTTCCATAGGTCGTATGATTGATGGTCTCGAACATCGAGGCTTTCGATTTCTCGAGCATCGGCACTCGACGCCCTCTTCCGCAGACGGGCCAACCTCCTTGGCTTGCATTGATTGCTACGGGGTGTTCTCCCGCCGAGCCCTCGGCCTCGCTTGGCGATTTGCTCATCTTCTCTTCCCTCGGCCTCCTCTGGCCTTTTCAATCTTCTCTCTGCCTCTTTTTTCTCATTGATGAGGTACTCTAAGGTAGTACGAGCATCATTTTTAAGGACCCCTACCCCGAACGAAGTCATGTACTTGACCCGCTGATGGGCCATCGATGCTACCATTCGGAATTTGGCTGAAGGTGCGCCGAGGGACTACGTTGTATGGGAGGGAGATCAAGGACGGAAAGTGACTTCCTCGATTCTAGTGGTGTCTCCCTCGCCGAGGCCGACTTTGAGTGCCACGGTTCCTTGCCGTGACCTTGTGGCCTGTGAAGCCCTCCGCTTGGACTCGGCTCGAGTGAGGTGGGTATCGCCGAGCCCTAGTGCCGAAAAGCACTTATAATACATCACATCTCTTCCCGCCTCAGATCTATCAAGACCCGCTTAACTAGGCAGTGAATGCCGATTTGCAGAGTTAACGGTTTTGACGAGCATAATCATTGACCGCCATTGGTATCCTCGAATACCATTTCGTGTTCAACCATCCCATCCATGATGTTTTCCGCCGAGTTGTTCAGCTTGATTGCATTCTTCAACTGCGTGATACTGGTTTCTTCCCTGATGGTATTTACCATCGGCCTGGCTTGTCGGGTCGTTGTCGCCCTGAGCCCCTCGGTCCTGGCGCGAATGTGGACCTCTCTCGCCACAAACCTTCGATCTCCCTCGCTTTATCACCCTCAGTATTGCTCTTTTTGAGCCGTATGCACTCTTCCGTAATATGGCCAATCTCGTTATGGAAGCTGCATCTTATTCGTTGATTTCGCCCCTCTACATGTGACCTCATGGGGAGTGGTGGACGTATCTTGTTTTCTATCAGGAAAACGTCCATTATGTGTTCCCTAGATTCATTGAGGGGGTGAAGTCTTCCAACTCGAAGTCTCTTCTTGGCCCCGATCTCGCCCGGTGAATGGGCGCTTTTTCCTCCTCCCTTCTTTTCGCCGAAGTTGGCGTCCTCCTTAGAGCTTTCCCTGCTTTTTCCCTTATTTGCGGCGCCTGCTCTGGAAGGGACGTGACCGCCGTGAGTTTGTTGTGGTGGGGAGTTGCTCGCCGTCAGCTAGAAACCACCCTTTGGTTGGTCAAGAACATCTCGCCGCCGACAGGTCCTTTGGTCGCATGAGGAGCCTGTTCGGCATTCCCTCGTACCAGATGATCGATGTTTTATTTTATCTATTTCCTTGCAAGTGTACAAGACTATTATAGAATAGACTCGGAAGCAAGGGTCGAACCCACAGAGACAAGTGATCACGAACAGTGCGATTATAGATAGCAAATTATTAACCTAAAGGGGGGTTTTTATGTTTAATTCTACTCTAATCTACTAGTTATAGATGTTTAACTAATTAGACAGTAATAACAGATATGAAGATCTTATGGTGAGTGGAAATCTAGGATTCTGGGTTTCACTTATATCTCCTTTATGTTCAATTCATAATAATGTCATTCAATGTCTTGGGTCCGTTCACTAAAAATAGATATAGTCTGTTGAACAATTGGTTCAGCCTCCATCCCAAAATTCACCCATTCAATATCCTAAGCACAGAACTATCAATCTAGCTGTCACCTAGATTTATGATCTATCTGTCACCTAGATCATGTAAGAACACGGTCCTAACTTATCACTCTCGTGCTTCGATAGGTCCAATTTATTGTGTTGGTGAGCCGTATTAATGCGACATATGCACTTGGTCATGCAGTTATCCGCACCTCTAAGCCTTTATTATTTGCGATTACATTCATTTGTTCAAAGCAAAATAATATAGGGGTTGATAAACAACACAATCAACAAGCATTGAATAGACATATATATAAATCAAGACATAAATTCGATACAAGTTACCTCCCACCTCCTAGATTAGGGATGATTTAGTTCATCATAGACGATGAACAACACATGAAGATGATGGGGGGCATGATTTGATCTTCAATACTTGAAATTACAAAACCTAACTATGTTATACAATCTAAAACTACCTAAAATCTATGTAAAGAGAGCTTCCAGCCGTCCTCCTTCTCTTTAGGCTCGGCACCTGACTTCTATATATACTCGGGAGTTGTGATTGGATCGAATGACTGTGTGAAAATCCGAAAAGGTCGCATTTCGCCCACCTTGCCGCAAGGTCTCCAAAGGGGGTGGCTTTTGATTCTTTGATTGCCGACTGGGCCTATACCTTGGCGCAGTTTGAGGCACCTTGCGTCCGCAAGGTGTCCATTTGATCTTTTTTTTCTTCAATTCTTCTCTTCCTTGTAATTTGCACTTAAAACCCTGGAGTTTAGCGTATTTTCACAATAATCCTGAAACTTACAAAACTCACCGAAAACATATATTAGTACTCAAAAGACTCGTGAAATAGCATAATTTAAGTCATAGAAGTATATAAAATCGACGTATAAAATACATCGATCACCAGGCCTGCTCCGAAACACATCCTTACAGATGTGTCGGGAATATCTGGGATTTGGTCCAGGACCTCTTTGAAGCGTGCCATGTATGTCAGTACGATTTCTCCAGTCTCTTGTTTCACGCTACACATGCTGTCTCGCTTTTGGGAGAGCACTGCCGAACTTTTCAAAAATGCCCTTTAAAGTCATCCCAACAGGTGATAGAGTCGGGTGCTAACCCGTTGTACCACTGTTGAGCCTGCTTTTTTAGGGTCCCGGCAAACACCAAGCACCATATGTCGTCCAGTCTGGTTACGATGATCATTTTCAACTCGAACCCTGACACGTGGTCCAGGGCCGTCGTGTTACCAGTGTAGTCCTCAAAGTGTGGAATCTTTACTTTTGAAGGCACCTCCACCTCTCTTATTTGCTTGATAAATGGCCCTCAAATTTTTTGATGGCGAGTTAATCGAGCTCGCCGAGCCTCCAACTTCTCCATCCATGCCCTAATCTCGGCATCGTCATCGGCCGTCGCCTGTGCGAGCCTACGACTTGAGTGGGGATGCAGTTAACCCCTTTTTCTGCCTGTGGTACCTCAGGCTCTTCCTCGATCATGTTTCTCATTGGGGACCCCAGACGGGCTTCCTTTGCTAGTTGGCAAGATGGATGTCAAGTCCTGGAGGGGGCTTTGTTGGTTGAGGACTGAGCGTTGGGTCGAGACTCTCCTTCCTCGCTTTGTGCTTGACAATTATCCGTACCGGGGGGGAATCTTAGGCGAGAATGGACACTCGTCTTAGATCCCTCGCCGGCCACCCTCTTTCCAAGTCTTGATTTGACATTGGTGGTAAACTTTGCCTTTTTGGCTTTTGTAGTTCCCACCCTTTGCCAAACCGAGTTGGATTGCGCCGGGGTGCTTTGCACGTTGATGGGCTCTGGGGCCCGAGCTTTCTGCCTTAGCTCGTGCATTTTAGTCTCGGCTTCCTGTATTTTTGTGCACAAGGCTTTTTGGTGCTCCCAATACAGCGTATTCTGCTCGGCCTCTTCTTGAATCGTGGGCTTATTTGCTTTGCAGCGGTTCTTCCTCGTTGCCTCAAGACTTCGACCTCTCGGAGGTCGGCGTCAGCGTCTCTATTTTTGTTCGAGAGCCGTTTGTTCAGAGCGATCCTTCTTTGGTCCCTGGCCGACACCTCGGGTAGCGAGGCGCCGGAGTTCCCCCCTGCGTCCCTCACCGTACTGTGCTCGGCATGTTCCTTTTCTGGGCGGGTGGATGCAGCGGGGGTTACGTTTTTCGAGGCTTGCTTTTTGGATTTTACCATCCTTTCTCGTCTATGGACGCTGTGGCTAAGGAAAGTCGTTTCCCGGCAACGGAACCAAACTGATCACGCAAAATGTGTGGTGATCCTGTGTTATCGTCCACGTGTGAGCGAGGATGATGTGGCAGCTTCTGGTTTGTCGTTTTCGCGTGACCTGCACAAATTAAACAATAAACTCCGTTAAGGCGTCGGGTTGGCCCGACTATAACCCTCTGGCGTAAGAGTCAGATCTCCGGTAGGGAATTGGTAATAAATAGGTCGTGATAATAGTTTGATGGGAAGCTGTGATAAGAGAGTTATGATATCGCTGAAATTACTTACCTTGTCCTGAATGTGCATTCTCATATTTATACCTGAAGTTTATGGTGATGTGGTAGCCAGTAATTGGGGAGCATAAAGCGGCGGTTATTAAATGCGTTGAGGGTCTTCGTCGGGGAATGAGTGAATCGCACTTGTCGAGAGTTGGTATTGGCGGCGTCGTTTTCTCGGGCCTAGGGAAATGGTTTGTCGGGGTGAATGATTGATCTGAGGCCGAGGCCGAGTGTTTCTTGTGATGAACGTTTTTATTACTTGCCGAGATTGAGGATAATGGAGACTGGTTTGGTGGCGGGGCCGAGGGTGCCCGTTGTCTTTTAGGCCAGTCGTGGCTGGGCTCGCCACATTGCCGAGGGTCATGATGCCGAGGTTGAAGTGATTTATCTTAGGGGTGAGTGGTCCTATCCTCGCTACAGGAGGCTATTCAGGTGGGACCCTCTTACGTGCCGAGGGTAGGGTCCTTGGCGTGCCGAGGGTCAATCCCTCGGTTTAATCCTTTCAGTATGAATCTCGCAAATCGTGATGATGCCCATAATTTATAAATAATTGGTTTTTACATAAACGCACGACATATATTTTGTACAACTAAACTATACAAAAGCAAAATGAAGAAAAACAAAATTAAGGAAAATTGTTTTATATATATATATATATATATATATATATATATATATATATATATATATATATATATATATATATATATATATATATCATTGTAAGACTAATCATTTTAGATAATAAAAAAAATTACTTATACACGACATTTATTGTTTTATTTGTTGACTTTTCATGCCAGAACAGTTTGTTACCTTAGACACCGCAATATATAGTTGTCCGTGGCTGAACATTGGGATACAGATTACACAATAGTTTGTTGTTTTAAATAGAAGTGTTTACTCCCTTTGTTCTAAATTTTTGTTATGTTCCACCCGACATACAAATTTTAAAAAAATACCTGATTATTAATATTATTATAATATGTAATTTATTTTAAAACTCATGCGTATCTTGATGTCCAACTCAACTGGCTAGATTTGTGGGTTTTCAGGGATATTAATCTTAGTCTCTTCCTTGTAGAGTAACAAAATGTATTTTTTTTACTTGTAAGTATTTTTTTAATGGATAGAGGTGTGCCTAAGCTTTTATTTATAGTCATGTGAGTTTATATAATTCATGCATTTGTATAGATTATAGAAGCTAGGTGCGGTAATTAAAGAAAAATAAGGTTAAAATAATAAAATAATTTTCCTAATAAAAACTTACAAAAAACAGATTTTTTTTGGTATCCACAAAAAATATAGATATAACACTAAAGACATATATAGATTTATAAATGGAAGTGATTTTAGCCCCCAAAAAATGCTTTAGCTTCCCAATCTATATTATAAAGAAGCTAGGTAATTGACTAGGGCTATTCAGAGGTCAGGATTTTTTTTTTACTATCATCCTACGGCTGTCATTTATTTAGGTAACCTTCTCTTCTGGGTTTCCTTAGAATTAGGTTTCCTTATAAAACAACTAGATAATTGACTAGAGCTATTCAGAGCTTGAGATTAAATTATATTTAAAAATTTAACGGTTGAGATTCACCCCCGCATTCACATACGTGAGTAGTTATCCATTTTTACCCCTTACAATTAATATTATGAGTAGTCACCCATTTTTCTTCTCCCTATATTTTATCTTCATATTACAAAGTTGCACCATGCGATTAGTCTTTTGAACAATCACTCCTTATAAAATATCAGTCCCTCAACTATCACTTGAAGTAATGTACCCCTCAACTGTAATATTTTTTTAAAAAATAGCACCTTCTATTTAGGTACAGTCATTTGAATTGACGAAATCTATATACTGGCACCGTGTCATCGGCACAGAGATGCCAAAAGGCCCAAAACACGTGTGTAATTGGTAAAGACTAATTACAGTTAAGATTAATTCTTTTTACGCAATTCTACGCCTACATTTAATCTAAATTGTAAACGTGTGAAAGGCGATTTTTTTCAATTTTACTGCTTCTTTTTCTTCCAAAAATAGATAACTGTTCCGAAAAAGACATATCCTACGACTTACTCATTATTTACGGTTTTACAGTTTTACATTTATTGTTTTATGGTTTACCGATATTGTTTTATTGACATTTATTGTTTTAACGTGCATAACTAATCAATTTAATGTTAGTCCAGCTGTAAGTTTTTAATATTTGTATTTTAATTTTTTTCTTTTTAATTATTATCTTAATTAATTTAATCAATTTAATTTTTTTTCGACCCACAATTTCGTATACAAATAAAAAAATCGTAAGTTTTGTAATTTGAAATATTTGTTTTTTTTTTCTTTTTAACTGTTATCGTAATTAACTTAATAAATTTAATTTTTGTCTGGCCTTTTTTTTTTGTTCGGCAATTTAATTTTTTTCAAGCTCGCAATTTCTTATACAACTAAAAAATGCATAAGTTTTGTCCGGCCCGTTTTTTTAGTCGGCATGTAATTTCGTGTACAAATTATTAATTAATCTCTCCGTTCCGGGCAAAGAGGCCTTTACGGTTTTCCAAATATTTAGTTGTAGTTTCTTAATTAATTTGTTTCATCATACTCGGTTCATACATTGACCACGCTGTTACTGGCACCGTGCCATCGGCATGGGCACGAGTTTATTTTTATAGAACGTTGGACATCTTCTCATTGTTGTGATTTCGTTTCTTGGGGTATGTGTATTGGTTTCCATTGATTTAATTGCCATTTTTTTAGCTTTTAGGGTTGATTAATTTGGATCAAATGCATCTTCGTTCACCTGTTAGATTTTGTATGATAATATGTGGGAGGATTCGAGTTTTATAGATGAAGCATAAATTTTGGTTAATTGAATATGTTTGAATTTTCTTTGTCTCATGTGTAGGTGGAAATAATAGACAAAGTTATTGCATCTCATGTTTACAAAGTTAAGC
The DNA here is from genome assembly GCA_013146195.2 of Codonopsis lanceolata. Classification (NCBI taxonomy): domain Eukaryota; kingdom Viridiplantae; phylum Streptophyta; class Magnoliopsida; order Asterales; family Campanulaceae; genus Codonopsis; species Codonopsis lanceolata. Next base: position 41,717,402 of record CM028377.1, read on the forward strand.
AAAAACCAGAAAAAGAAGATTGAGTTTTCGTACGTTATTGAGAAAACAATAATTTTTTTTTTGTATTTTAACAGTAGCTACAATTAATATTATGAGCAGTCACAATTTTTTCTTCTCCTTATATTCTTTCTTCATATTACAAAATCACACCATGCGATTAATCTTCTGAACAGTTACCCCTTATAAAGCATGAATCCCTCCACTTTCAGTTGAAGCAATGTATCATTTAACTGTAAATAAAATAAAATTAAATCGCATCTTCTATTTAGGTAATATCATTTCAATTGACAAAATCATATATACCGACACCGCAATACCCCTACAATTAATATTACGAAATACTGGCTAAGATTAATCTTCTAAACCATTATCCCTTACAAAATATAAACCTTATATTAATAAAACATCACAATAGAGCTCAATTGATTGACTAAAACTATCTGGCCATGAGGGTTGATTCCGCCGCAAAATCAAACGTTCATAAGTCAGTTACATATAACTTCTTACAAATAACGTCCCCTCAACTACTACTTGAAGTAATATACCTCTCAACTGTAACATTTTTTTTAAATCGCACCTTCTATTTAGACGTTGTCGTTTCAATTGATGAAATCAGATATACTTAGTTAATTTATTTATATATTGCATATTTGAATATGCAATATATAAATAAAAATTATAAACGAAATAATCTATATTACAAAGAAGCTAGGTAATTGACTAGGGCTATTTAGAGGTCAGGATTTATTTTTTTTGCTATCATCCTACGGCTGTCATTTATTTGTGTAACCTCCTCTTCTGGGTTTCTTTATGCTGTTAGAATTAGGTTTCCTTATAAAACAACTAGGTAATTGACTAGGGCTATTCAGAGGTTGAGATTAAATTATCTTTAAAAATTTAACGGTTGAGATTCACCCTCACATTCACATGTGTGAGTAATTATCTATTTTTAACCCCCTACAATTAATATTATGAGTAGTCACTCTTTTTTCTTCTCCCTATATTTTATCTTCATATTACAAAGTCGCACCCTGCGATTAATCTTTTGATCAATCACACCTTATAAAATATCAGTCCCTCAACTATCACTTGAAGTAATGTACCCCTCAACTGTAATATTTTTTAAATAACATCTTCTATTCAGATACAGTCATTTGAATTGACGAAATCATATATACTGACACTGTGTCATAGGCACAGAGATGCCAAAACACGTGTGTTATTGGTAAAAGCTAATTACATGCTGAGATTAATTCTTTTACTGCAATCCTACGCTCTATATTCAATTTACTGTGATGGTTTTTTCTACGACTTACTTATTATTTATGGTTTTACATTTTTACATTTATTATTTTATGGTTTTACCGATATTATTTTACTGAGATTTATTGTTTTAACGTGCATAACTAATCAATTTAATTTTAGTCAAGCAGTAAGTTTTGAATATTTGTATTTTAATTTTTTTCTTTTTAATTATTATCTTAATTAACTTAATCTATTTAATTTCTTTTCGACCCGCAATTTCATATACAAATAAAAAAAAATTGTAAGTTTTGTAATTTGAAATATTTTTTTCTTTTTAACTGTTATCGTAATTAACTTAATCAATTTAATTTTTGTCCGACCCTTTTTTTGTTCGGTAATTTAATTTTTTTCCGGCCCGCAATTTCTTATACAAATAAAAAAAATTCATAAGTTTTGTCCGGCCCGTTTCTTTGGCCGGCCCGCAGTTTCGTATGCAAATTATTAATTAATCCCTCTGTTCCGGGCGAAGAGACTTTTACGGTTTTACAAATATTTAGTTGTAGTTTCTTAATTAATTTTTTTCATCATGCTCGGTTCATACATTGATCACGCTCTTACTGGCACCATGCCATCGGCACGGGCACGAGTTTATTTTTATAGAATGTTGGACATCTTCTCATTGTTGTGGTTTCGTTTGTTGGGGTATGTGTATTGATTTCCATTGATTTAATTACCATTTTTTTAGCTTTTAGGGTTGATTAATTTGGATCAAATGCATCTTCGTTTGCCTGTTAGATTTTGTATGATAATATGTTATAGGATTCAAGTTTTATAGATGAACTAGAAAATTTGGTAAATTGAATATGTTTGAATTTTCTTTATCTCATGTGTAGGTGGAAATAATAGACAAAGTTATTGCATCTCATGTTTACAAAGTTGAGCAAAAACCCCCAGAAGAAGAACACCGAATTTTCATTATTAAGAAAACAATTAATTTTTTTTTTGTATTTTAACAGTAGTTACAATTAAAATATTTATTTCTTGGTTTTCTTATAAAATAAATATCGAAGTAAAATGTTTTATTTTGTTAGGTATTTTGGTTTATTTCCACATTATTTCATTTATTGATAAATTCTCAAATTGGCGCCGTGTCATTGGCACGGGCAAGAGTACTAGTATATATATATATATGAACGAATGACTCGAAAAAGTCGATTTAGGGACTATAAAATATAACGAGTGATGTGCTCGATTCTTACGATAATGGGGAATACTTCGGTATAATTTATTATTATGTAAAATATCACATTCTCTTATATTTTTGTATAAGCAAAGAAATGCTTCAGTGTTTATTTACAAGCAAATATGCATGTTACGTGTGTTGAGCTCCCCTACTTTGGGACTCGACGGTTGTGTTTATTAGCAAGTAAATATCTATTTGTGCATCGCATTGAGTCCAGCTGACATATGTGGTTGTGTCGACAATGAGACGATAGTAGTCTTTACGAGAGTTAAACCTTGTGATCATTATGGGTCGTTGTATGAGTCTCTCCCTCACTATTGGTCGTAGTAAGGACATACTTCATTTGTTAGAGCAATTCGTATGACATTGGTAAGCTAGACTTTCGGGTAAAGCTCAGAGTAATGAGACTCATGGTTAAGTCATTGGTTCTGAATACTATTGGGGTCAAATATGGATATTAGTTATGGATCCTATTGGGTTCAAATATGGTTTCAGCGTGTGTATTGCAACAGCAACACAACTATTGTATTTAAAAGACAGGTCAAGACCTCAAGCTCGCATGTAGTTGTATATCCTGGATTATGTGTTTAATTGCGTTAAGTCAATGTGCATTCTAACATGATCAACGTGATATGTGCAAGTATATGTATAGCTACTTGATTTTTAGACGTGTCTATAACATGTGCATAGCATCAAGTCATGTAGCTGCATATAGTAACTTATTGAGTAACACTCATCACGTTCCCTTTATTTGTTTTCCTTAGATCCCAGCCAGGTAGAGAGTTCGCAATGAGGTTGCCAAGGCATGCGTAAATAACAGGTTGTCTTTTGGTATGCAGCTTCATGGGAGTTTGTATTTGTATAGTGCGAGGACGAGGTTGTTATATAGAGTTATGTAAGCTCTACTCTGGATTGACATTTCAGATGTTGTATTATTCTTTTGATGACTATATTTAACATCGTCCTTATGTGTCATATTACACCAGTTGGTTGCCGTGGAACAATTGTGTTTAGTTCACGGGAAATAGCTCGTAGACTTTTGATTTCCTGACTTTTTAGAGCTGTGGTGTATATTTAGTCATAGTAGTGACTACATTTTCTGAGGTGTTTTCAGTTAGTCCGATATTAGTAGGGGCTTTGCATGTGTTTTACGCGTTTTATGTGTTTGACCCAAGGCTCGTACAGAGATTCGAGGTTGGGTCGACGCAATCCCACTCCTACTATCTACTAGCGACGTTGTCGTTGAATTGCCTCCATCCCAATCACCAACGATCTCCACCAATTCCTTTTCATTTCGATCAAAACTCTACCGATTCTCAATCTTCTCGCCATTCTAATACGTAACAAATATCCTCTTAAGAAAATACTCTCCCTCAATTTCGAATTCCATGATGGCTTTTTGAGGATTTTGAAAACCTTAGTGTTCGGTTCTGGTGCAGCGAACACAATAAGGTGTGTTTGCCCACTCACCGCCGCACACAACCTATTGTGTTCGACCACCCTGAGCTGAACACTCCCAAACCCATTCCTCAAGCCATAACTGGACACACTCTCAAGCTATGGTCAAACACCAAGTACCAACCGAAGATCCATTGAAGTGTTCAGTCAACCATGACCGGACACGATGTCCATGATTTTTTCTTGAGAAATGGAGAGAAGAGAAAAGTGGGAAGGAGATAAAGAAAGGTTACCTTGCTGATGCTGGGAAGAGGCCATTCATGGAGAAAGAAAACAACACAAGGTGAGAGGTTGGCTTGATGTTGCTTGGAAGGGTGGGAAAAAATTCCACCGAGAACGAAAAACTAGGGCAGGGTAATCTGGGCGCAAGGAAGAAGAGAAAAAAAGGGAAATAAAAAAATAGGGCTATTAACTCATTTCTCCTAATGGCATTTTTGAAATTATTTTGAATGTGGTGTATGGAGTATATAGTCGGGTGTTAATAGGCCCACACTTAAAGAGACATTTTCTAGTCAAGATTAATGTCAGATATGATTAATGATCGATGTATTTTATACGTCGATTTCTGGTACTTTTATGACTTAAATTTAGCGATTCCACGAGGCTTTTGGCTACTGATGTGTGTTTTTCAGTTGTTTTATGAGTTTCAGGGTTTTAGGTGAAATTATATGAATTATAAGGCTTTTTGGTGAATATTCCAAGAAGGGGCCAAATCGTAAATTGAAGAAGAAACGGCAAAAGTGAAGTCTGGAGACCTTGAGGCTGCAAGGTATTTTTACCTTGCCTCCGCAAGGTAGGCAGTAAGTCAGAAGATCAGGCCCGGATTATTGAAGACCCTTGCGGACGCAAGGGGGTAATGACCTTGCGGCCGCAAGGTAGGCAGAATAGACTTTCGGAGGTTTTCAAGCCAGACTAAAATTCCTAAACCCCCTACAACTCCTGGTATAAATAAAGAATGGTAGCCAGAGCTCAAAGACGTCCAAGAAGTAGTTTTTGATAGTTCTAGCATAAGCTTTAGAGTGTATAACATAATTTAGTTATTGTAATTATAGTTTTGAAGATCGATCCATGTATTCAATCATCTCCATGTGCTGTTCATCTTCAAGGATGAACTAAACATCCATTAATCTAGGAGTTGGGAGGTAACTTGTATCGAATCTATTGCTTTAATCTATTTTTATTCATTCAATTCTTGTTGATTGTGATGTTTATCAATCCCTCTATTATTTCACTTTGAACAAATGAATGTAATCGTGAATAATAAAGGCCTAGAGGTGCGGATAACTGCGTGATCAATGTGCATATGTCGTACACTGGCTTACCATCATGATAAATTGAACCTATCGATGCACGAGAGTGATCAGTTAGGGTCAGGTTCCATATATGACCTAATTGACAGTTAGGATCATATGTTCTTGTGCCTAGGAGATATAATGGATGAATTATTTGGAGATGGAGACTGAACGATAATTCGACAAACTATATCAATATCTTGTGAATGAACCCAATAAATTGAATGATACATTATCAAAATAATCCATAGAGGAGATACAAGTGAAACCCTAATCCTAGATTTCCCTCCACCATAAGATCTTCATAAGCTATAATTGCTACTAAATTAGTTAACTTTAGATTAATAGTTAGTTTAGAATAAAATCAATAAAAAAAAAACCCCTTAGTTTAATAATTTGCTATCGAAAATCGTGCTATTAGTGATTTTCTTGTCTCTGTAATTGTATTTTCAAGCGTGTATTCGACCATTTCTTTCCCTCCCTCAATTATCAACGCCAGTTTCTTCTCAGTTCTTTGTTCAACCCTACCATCCCCTCTCTCAAATCAAGCATATCCAGTTCGTCCAAAACTTTATCGAGCATGCGAAGTCGGACCCCTGTTCTTCTCCTCTAATCGCATCCTCCCTCTCTCGTCCCCTTCATTGATTCCGGCAGAGCCGCATCGTGCTCTCCCTCCCAATTCAAGCTACGACAATTGAACTTGGCTTCTTCATGCGAGCCTAGGTACGATCCTTCTCCTTTCTCTACATCAATTCCCATTCCTTTTTCTTCTCTCTACCATTTTTGGATTTTGAATGAAAAAAGAAAAAAATTTATCCTAAATTTTGTTTTTGATTTGGATTCCAAAGTAAAGTTTGAATCTTGAAAGTATATTTCATTCTTTCGTTTTTTTATTATTTCATTTTGTTCATTCTTTCAATTTCATTTTAATTTAGTTGCAATTATCTTACTTTGCTTGAAATACTTCCAATTATGCGATATAGTAACTGATTATGTTATGCATTTTCAATATTTCATTCTTTCAATTTTTTCGCATCATTTTTTTCTTTCAATTTCATTTTAATTTTCATAGATTCGGAATCTACGGTAAGTAGCACAAGCACTTTTCCACCCAACAAAAATACTGATTAGATATAGGATACACTAGCTCTACTTAAAAAGCCCTTGATCTTTACCAAAATAAGTGAACAAGCTATGCGATTCATTTGTTTTCAGCACTTCTTGGGCATCTTTTCTCGAAGCAAAAATAGGTGAAATAACTCAAATAAGTGAGGCATTCCTCTAGATTGATAGGGTTTTTAAGCTTTGCAACTACTTACTGTAGTATTAATTTTTTAAGTTGCAATTAGCTTACTTTGTTTTGTGGAAGTGAATTCGAGGAGCGTGTTAAAGCTCGAATTCTGAACTTGGATTATCCTGGGAGGCGAACGTCGACTCGACTGCTAGCACCTGTAGGTATGAGGGCGTATCTTCTTCAAGACCAGTTCATTCTTGTGGGCGATCCAATGATCTTTGTTTTTGATAATTTCTTATCTATATTGTTCTTCACCTTTTTGCGCACCAGTATATTGATTTCATTTTGTTTGGTTCTTTGCTCTTACTGCTTGGTTTCAACTACCTTGGTTTCTCTTGCAATTGATATTTGATATTATAATCAATTATTTACTCATCCGTTGCATGCCATGCTTGAAATTGGTGTTTGAAACTTTTTATCAATTTTTTACTCAATGCATCATATGCCATGCTATACTCTTGCTTATCAGATTTGTTAGGGGGAAATTACTTTTTTAACCAACGTACTAATTGGGGGCGACACAATTGACCATGCATTTTGTATAAAACTAATTTAACAAATATACTATATTTTAAAGACAAATAACACAAATTACGTAATGACCGTTTGCAAGCCGTCAATGAGCGATGATGTGGACACGTACGTGTCTACTTGTGTGGATAGTCACGTCAATGAGTTGTTAATGAAGTTAGATGACATGTTAACGAAATTTGTCAGATTTTGTATAAATTATTTGTCCATTTCATATATTTGTTTAAAATTTTAGTACATTTTTTAAATTTATCTTATACAAAGTACGTGATTAATTGTGTCGCTGCTATATAATACATTCGTAAAATAAACAATTTTCCCGATTTGTTAGTGTTGGTTTTCTGCCATTAATACTTTGTTGCACAAATTTGTGAGTTACAACAGTAAGTAGGGGTCAATTTAAGATGTTAATAGGGTCGAAAATCATTAGGTTTTGACTGGCTAGATCGAAACCGGTAGGGTTGAAATTTTAGATGGACCGTTTAGGGACCGAAACCGTTAGGACTGGACCGAAAACCGTTAGGGTTGAACCGAAAGCCGACTTTCATACGGTTTAGTATAGTTAGTAATATACATGACGTGTATAATATCGAAAACCGTTAGGGTTGAATCGATTAACAACTTTAATATAGTTAGTATAATATACGAGACATGTATAATACACTGAAATATACGCACAAGCCTCGAAATTGGGAAAAAACGTACAAGTTTAATAATTGGTTGGAAACCGCAGGTTTGAACCGAAACCATCAGGGTCAGGCCGAAACCGTTAGGTTTTGAATTGGATACTAGCGCTAACCGACTAAACCGAACCTATATTGGACCGGAACCGTCTGGGTAGGACCGAAACCGTTACGGCTGAACCGATAACATATCTAGGTCAATTGTGAGGTTTCCTTCAATTCATCTCTGTTTTCCGCACTTCTTGGACATCTTTTCTCAAAGAAAAAATAGGTGAAATAAGTGAGGCTTTCCTCTAACTAGTATACGTGTCTGTATCATATGCATGATGTTGGTATGAAATCAGTTCAATGAATGGTCAGGATAAACAAAACTCATATCTGAGGGGTAATTCAAATAAAATCCACAACTAAAGATTTTATATGTAATTATATTTAAGCTGTTCAACTACTTCCGATAGTACTAATTTTTTAAGTTGCATACTTTGTTTTGTAATGATTTTCTTTTTTCTTTTTTTATTAAGTAAAAATAATTTGGCTCGATGATAATTTAATTTTAGTTAATTTGGTTTAGACATTATCAGAAAACTAGATTTTCATGTCCGTGCCTATGACACGGTAACAATATATTTGATTTTTGTCAATTGATGTTTTATAAGGGGTAACTGTTCAGAAGATTAATTGTAAAGTGTGACTTTAAATGTAAGGGTAAATTTCAACTGTTAAATTTTTTAAGATAATTTAATCTCTACATTTGAATAGCCCTATTTAATTACCTAATAATATACTCCCTCCGTCCCTAAATTATAGTCATCCTTTCCTTTTTCATCTGTCCCAAAATAATTATCCAGTTTGAAACTTACCTTTTCAGAATATCACTTTTAAACCAATATAAATAATAGTCAATTGTTTTTTAAGTCAATTGTTTTTTCTTAATCTCTAGGTCAATTAGAACAATAATTTAGGGATCTATATTGAAGTTTGAGCCCGATTGGAGACATCCGCTGGTAAGTCAATTTATTATTTAATTTCTGTATTTTGAATTTCAGATCATTTGGTAAAATACATATAGAGAATGTACGGTTTCTAAACCCTTGAAAAAGACGAAAGAGGTATTATCATGGAGTAATTGATTTGTTTGCAGAGAACGAACTGCTGGGCATTCATTAATTATCTTTGAACAAATACTTGAAGAAGTTTCGACCCCAGAATTGGGCATGGAGGACGAAGAGATAGAGAAAGCAGTGTTAACGTATTTGAAGAAGAAGGGTTTCAAGCAAACGGAGCTAGCCTTCCAAGAAGAACAACACACCAAGAATTCCTCTTCAATTTCCACTGCTAATTCTCAATCTGATCCTGACTTTGCCCGTCACATCCTCTCCTTCGTCTCCGAGTAATTTCTCTACCTCTCTCTGCTTTATATGTATATATGTAGCAATTGTACATTTTACAAATTTGGGCCTTGGGGGTTGTTTTTGATAACAATAAGATGAACATTTTACTGGGTTTGGGATAATGCTCAATGTCATGACTGTTTTTATTATCATGGAGCATTTTTTAGGGTTTTGCTTTAATATTAATGGCCAGGTTGAAAAATATTTGAGTATTGATGGGTCTTAAAGGAATGTGATTTATCTGAATGGAGCAATCGTTGAATTTGTCTGTCTATCTTGTGCATATCCAAATTTAGGAAGATTTTTGAAATTGAAATAAATTCTCAATTTGACTGTTTTTGTTGTTGAAACAAGTTGTTTGGATAGAGGTTACACCTTTGTGATTGGGCTATACTTTGTTGAGGTCTTCATGTCTTTGAACCTTTTGACTTTGAGCCCCAAAGCGGCACATTGTGAAGCTTACAATTTTCCATGAAGGGTTTTAGAATACATGAAAAATCATTTTTTGGCCATTTATTTCGCTTTTGAAGAATGAAAATCTGCGTTGAGTACACTTCTAGATACGTCCTCTGTCCGTATAGAATTTTGTCGGTCAGGCCGAGATCGATGAAGGAGCTTTTTTATTCTGGTCTTTCTATGATCGGAAAGGAGGAATTCGATATGGAAGACGGCCCCTTTGGGTGTTTGTTGGATGATTTGGAAGGAGCGTAATTGTAGAGTATTTGAAAATGAAGAGGGGTCTATTTCTAGCATGAAGAACACATTGCTTAGCACTCTATCCTACTGGTGATCATAGTTGGTGAATTCTGGTTCAGGCTCGGGAAGCTTTGAAGCTTCAGCTATAGATTTTGTCGATGATTTTGATATTTCTTAGTCTTTGTGTTGGGGTATACCTCTAATGTACACATGACGCATCACATGTTTTGACGCTAATCTTTTGGTGTATATATACATTTTTACTTATCAAAAAAAAAAAAAAAACTTCCTCTGTCCCAAAAAGTAGTCCCATTTGACAAGTCCAACTTTTTAAGATTGTTGCTTTAGCTGTTTGTATCTCCTTTAAAGTGCACTTGATGTATATCCTTTTTTAGTAATGAGACTATTTTTTTGGGACAAACTGAAGAGAAAAGTGGAACCTTTTTTTTGGGACTGAGGGAGTACTTTTGAAGCCTTCAAGTTTATTTTACAAAGCTTATGCATTGTTTACCTTTTTTGTATTTTTTTGTTTTGAGGTTCTATTTGGGGTTTTCATGAACAGTAGACTATTTTTTGGGAAGATCAGGTTGGTGAGGCCATTCAGAGGAGTTTACCCTGGGTAATTTCAGACCACTCTCCAATCATTCTTGAGTTTGGTTGTCGTGTGCGAAGAAAAACTCCATTCAGATTTGAAAATATGTGGTTAGAGGAGCCGGGTTTTATGGAGTGGGTGAAAACTAAATGGGATTCTTATGAGGGAATAGGAAAACCGTATTTTTGGTTGGCTAGGAAGCTTAAATTACTTAAGGAGGATCTCAAAGTCTGGAATAGAGAGACTTTCGGGAAGATCAAAGAGAGAGGGCTATGGAGGAGATTAAGCAGCTGGACGATTTGGAAAGCGTGGGGGAGTTTGGGGGAGGCAGATTTCAATCGTGAGGTTAAAATGGAGGTCAGAAAGTTGTTGATTAGTGAGGAGATATGCTGGAAACAGAAAGCACGTGTTCGGTGGCTCAAAGAGGGGGATAAAAATACTAGATTTTTCCATCGAATGGCAAAGGCTCACGCAAGTTTCAACCAGATCAGGAAATTAAAGGTCGATGGAAATCTGACGGAAGATCCCGATTTGATTAAGAAAGGGTAGTGGACTTTTATGAGGAACTTTACAATGTCTTCCTTACGTTGACTGATGCTACATGTGTAGAGGGAATGGCGAAAGTGCTGACCATCTTCTGTTACATTGTTCTGTCGCGAAGGTTCTTTGGGATTTGGTGTTGGGGTTGTTTAGTATTCCGTGGGTGATGCCCAGAACTGTTAAAGACCTGCTATTGGGGTGGTTGTTGTTTAAGAAGAGGAGGAGAAATCCCATTTTGGAGACTGTCCCTTTGGGCGTTTGGTGGACAATATGGAGCGAAAGGAACAGCAGAGCGTTTGAGAATGTAGAGCGGTCAGTGGATAAGTTGAAGAATTCTCTGTTGTATACCCTCTTTCAATGGTGTGACTGCCCCTTTGGGCGTTTGGTAGAAGATATGGAGCGAAAGAAACAGTAGAGCGTTTGAGAATGTAGAGCGGTCGGTGGATCAGTTGAAGAATTCTCTGTTGTATACCCTCTTTCAATGGTGCTTTGAAGTGGATCATATAGGAGATTCTTATGTGGATTTTGTGGATAATTTTAGCATTGTGTAGTTCGTTTTGTATACGGCCTGTGTACAATGGACGCGCCACCTTTTTTTGACGCTCTTTTTGTATGTATAGATTACTCTTTCCTTATCGAAAAAAATAAATTTTGCTGTACTCCTAACTATTTTAATACTGAGGCTAGCTCATCCGGATGAAGTGACAATCAACCTTATGTACTTAGTTCTCTGTGGAAATTTTTTTTTTTTGATAAGTAATAATTATATAAAAAAGCATCCAAAAAGGTGATGCGTCATTTGTACACTAGGAGTATGGATAGTAGCCTCGTTATTACCCAACAGTTTCAAAAGAGTCGATCTATCGATACCAACTCATTAAGTAATTGATGTACCTTCATAAGCTCGCAAGTAGATTGTTCCAAGGCTATGTAATTTGATTTTGCATTCAAACGAGACATTACCTTTTGGTTTTTACTCTTTATGGTTGTGGAAGGAGAGTAACTCCAGGAAATCCTGGGAACGTGGTTTTGGAATTTTGAGGGACTGCGATCTCTCTCTCTCTCTCTTCTCAGTGGGCTTCGACTTTGTGTGCTTTAAGAGGAGTGCCGGTGAATGATTGGAGCAATCATTGGAGCGTAGTTCTTCATTACTTTCATTCTTTTGTTTTTCTTTCTACTTATTTTGTATCTGATTCCGCTTCAATTTTCTTTTTGTTGTAATTATCTCCTTTTCTTTTAGTGAACAACTTCTGCATCCTTCTATTTCAATGAAAAATTTTCCTTTATCAAAAGAAAAAAAATCAAGGATGCCAGGTTGATGTGGTTGACCAGTCATGAGGGTGAATTTCATTTCTAACATATAAACAACGGTGTGATAACAAAACTATTCTTGTCAGGAATCTCTAACCAATGTTGAGAAAGGTCGTATAAATGTTAGAAACAAAAAGGGATGTCTTTGGTATCGTAAGAACCTTGGTGGAGGTCTTTGGCATGGGTACCTTGGGAAGCATTATATTGTCAACTTTTGTTTTCTGCCTACGATGATGTTGGAAATAAGGCAAAACTTTCATGTCTCCCCGATGGTAATTTGAATGTTGTCTTACCAAGCAGAGCTGTTGGCCTTAATTTCACAAGTACACTGACACGATTGTTCTTAATAGGCATGGTTATCTTCTATATGGGTGTGGTGCAACAAGTGTATTAAACATATGACATGCATGGTTTATATTGTTGCCAAACAATGGTAAAAGGCTAAATTAAATGTGGCCCTGTTCCTCAGGATAGCATTTTTAAGTTATCTAGTTGTATTATGTCTTTTCCTTGTAGAAAACAATTTCCACCATTCATGTGAGTTATTGTTTTCCAGGTCAGAGAGTGTTCCTGCTCAATACCAAGACGGATATAGCAAGCTAAGGTCCTGGACTTACAGTTCACTTGATTTGTATAAGGTAACTACTTACTGAGTTGCATTTCCTCTGAATGTTAGTTGGTAGTTTATGTGTTCTGTTGAATTAGCAAATGTAAGTTGAACTGGTGGCTTCTTATCTTAAATAGAAGCTGCCCCTTTTACACAATCATTGAGCTTAAAGGCTGAATGAAAGGTGCCTTAAGTCATTCTGGTCACATGGATATTAGTTGCTAGACCTTATTTGATATAACATAAAATCGTGCATTTTCAAGGAGAAACACTATAGTTGGAGTGACCTTGTGCAACCCATGGAACTGCGCAGAAGTAATATCTTCTCATTGTGATCTCACTTCTATATGATTATGAAATTGATTTAGGATGAGATAGATGTCAATATAAGATTGTGGAACGGAGATGGAGCTTTAAATAATTGATACAAACATTTTTTTTTTGATAAGTATGAATATATATGAAAGCGTCAAATCAGGTGACGCGCCAAAATCGTACATGGGGAGTATACAAAACAAAAGAAAATCAAGTCGAAAAACTATCCATAATATTAACAAAAGAATCCTCTATACTCAAGACTCTCTCCAAACCCCAAAACCAAGAGACTGAACCACTTCCTTCTTGATGCTGTACTCCATGTTATCAAAGATTCACCTATTCCTCTCTAACCATATAGTCCCCCAAATCGCTGAGGGAGCTATGTCCCAGCACAAGTTTCTTCTTTTTTTCTTGTACAGGGAGTCAGGGACCAACTTCTCAGAAGCTGGACGGTAGAACTTGGCATCACCCACGAAATGCCTGCCAAAAGAAAAATACCTTCCTAGCTACCTCACAATGAAGAAGAAGATGATTAACAGTCTCTTCTTCTTTTTTACACATGAAACAACGATTGACATAAACTCTCCCCCGAGTTTTCAGATTATCCCGTCAGGATAGCCTCCCTTGCAGCTTCCCACACAAAGAAAGCCATCCTACACGGAGCTCTTGTCTTCCAGACTTGCTTCCAAGGAAAATGCAAGCCTTCACTGAGAAGTACTTGCTCTTCGAACGGTCCCAAACCACGATGTCCTCCCCTGACCCTTTTCTCTTGCAAGCATACAACACTTCAGACAACTGGTTTACATCATCAGTCTCCCAATCTTGCAACTCTCTACAAAATATAGGATTCTAGGAATCTACTCTGTTGTTGTGCGCCACTAGAGAGCTCACCAATTCATTACAGTCCACCGCTAGGTTATATAACCTTGGGTGCAAAGTGGGAAAGCTACCGACCTCTTATTTAGGTCTTCCTCTCGGGGCTTGTTCAAATAGCAAGGACATTTGGAATTCGATTATTGAAAGGTTCGAGCGAAGACTTGCTGGATGGAAGAAGCAATACTAGTCGAAAGGCGGTAGATTGACTCTCATCAAGATTACTCTTTCTAACTTGCCTACATATTATATGACGGTGTTCGGTATGCATGCGTCTGTGGTAAAGAGGCTGGAGAAAATGAAGAGAGGTTTTCTTTGGGAGGGACATTCGGTGGAGAGGAAGTTTCATTTGATTAAATGGGAGACGGTATGTCTAAATATGAGTAATGGAGGCTTAGGTATCAAGAATCTTAAGTTTTTTAATGCTGCTCTTATGTGTAAATGGCTGTGGAAATATCTAAGTGAGGATAATACTCTGTGGAAGAAGGTGGTGCTGGGAAAATATGGGGAAGGGGTGAATAGGTGGACTCCCAACGAGGTTAAATTGTCGTACGGGGTGAGTGTGTGGAAGGGCATCAGGAAAAAAATGGGACTTGTTGAAGAGGTGGATTTCTTTCGAAATTGGAAATGGGAAGTCGATTTGTTTTTGGAAGGATAAGTGGTGTGGTGATATGGAGCTGCGAAGAGTCTTCCCCATGCTGGACAACATAACAAGGAATAAAGATGAGACAGTTAATTCGGTAGTGCAGGTTGTAGATGGCGTAATCACTTGGAATCCGTCCTTTAGGAGAAATCCCCAAGATTGGGAGATAGATTCTTTGCGACAACTTTTCGAGTTTCTGTACAATCAGAAGGTTAGTGGCGATGGGGAGGATATAGCAATGTGGGAGGGGCAAATAACAAAACTTTTTAAGTCAGATCTTTTTATCAGAAGTTAAGGGGCGACGGAAGGATTTTTTTCGTGGAGTAACGTTTGGAAAACCAAGGCCCCAACCAGAGTGAGTTTCTTTATGTGGGAAGCCGTCAATGAAGCACTTCTAACAGGTGACAACCTGCGGATCAGGAAAAAATATATGTTAATTGGTGTTTTTTATGCAAGGCAGATGAGGAAAACGTAAACCACCTCCTGTTACATTGTCCAGTTGCCAGGAAGATTTGGGATTTTGTCTTCAATCTTTTCCAGGTTAGCTGGGTTATGCCCAGATCCGTGAGACACTTGATGGAAGGCAGGGCTTTGTATAAGAGGAAAAAGAAAAATGTTATTTGGGAAGTGGCTCCTATGGCAGTGTGCTGGTCCATCTGGAAGGAAAGAAACAGAAGATGCTTCGAGAATGAAGAGAGGAAGGTGGAAGAGATCCAAAGCAGATTATGCAGTCAATGTCTTTTGGGGAGGAGGAGGATGTAAATCATTTGCTGCTACATTGCTCTATGGCTAGGGAGTTATGGACTTCCCTTTTCCTCTCTGCTGATGTTCCGTGGGTTATGCCCAGGACTGTTATTGATACACTTCGGGGTTGGCCTTCTTTTACCCGGAATAGAAGGAGTGTTTTCTGGAAGTACACCCCTTCAGCTATTTGGTGGACCATCCGGAACGAGAGGAACAAAAGGGCTTTCGAGAATACTGAATCTGATATTGAAGGAATAAAAAAGGCTTTCCTTTCGTATTTGAGATCTTGGTGCTTAACTGCTGATCCAACTTTAGAGGATCCTTTTTGTAACTAGGTTTGGGTCTTTTGGTTTGTAGCTTTGTTCATGTATACTCCCAGTGTACAAGGACGCGTCACCTTTTTTGACGCTTGTTAATATTACTTATACCTTACTTATCAAAAAAAAGTTCTTTTGGTGTCATGAGCTGTTAGAACAGGGAGGCAATCCTTTTGTAGAAGATTACAATAGATTTTTAACCAGTGTTTGCTCTACTGGTTAGAGCACTCACTCCCCTTGCTGTTGGGCCCAGGGTTGAATCTCGTTGGGGGGGGGGGTCTTTGGGGGGTTTGGTAAGATTTAGGGAATAAAAAAAATTAAAAAATTCTTTAACTCTTTTGCTCCCTTCTTTTTTGGGATAAGAGCAATGAAAGACACCTTCATGCTTTTTTCAAATCCTCCTTCCTCAAAAATAGAATGGAAGACCTCCATCACATCTGTACCCACCACCTCCCAGCAATGCTTAAAAAAGGCTACTGAAAAGCCGTCAGGACCGGAGCTTTATCCCCTTTTAGATTCTTCAAAACTGAAATAACTTAATTTTCGGAAAACGGCTGCTCTAACAAAACTCTGTCCATCTCTGATAATGACTTGAAAGAAAGCCCATCCTGCTCCAGAACTCCTGCTTGCTCAGTACAAACCTTCATAGAAATTGACTATCTCTTTCTTGATAACCCCAGGATCTTCAACTCTGCCTCCTATCTTGAGCTTACTGATGTGGTTATACTTTTTATGCATGCTAGCCATACGATGGAAAAATCTTGTAATCTTATCCCCCTCCTTAAGCCACAGAACACGGGATTTATGTCTCCAACTAATTTCTTCGCTGATTAAAAGCTTCTCAAGCTCCGTCTTTACCTCTTTGCAGTTTCTTTTTGGCCTTGTAATGCTTGTTCATTTGTGGTTTCATCAAATGTAGGCTCCTTATTGAAAATAAATAAGTGACTTCGTTATTTAGTTACATTCCTTTAGAAAAGGTATATATAAATTTGGATATAGCGTAAATGACATGCATGCTTTTGGGGACCTCTATCATGTTTGTTACTGAGATTTCATGTTTTATTAAATATCTGTTACTAGGCATAGCAAACTGGGTCTTTAAGCTTTATATCACTGTTAAGATGAATGTCTGGTTGGTGATAAAAAGTTGTTTTAAAAGTTTAGTCGGGGATGCTTCGTGGAACATGTTTGGGAAATACTTCTTTCAGTTGGGATAGTAAAATGTTAAGATTGGGTAAATGAGATTTTCTCGTTGTTTGGTTTTGTGCTTTTGGACATCAAAAGATTCAAGGTGTTGAATGTTGTTGGGAACAGTTTGATTTTTCTGCTTGGCTGACCGAAGGCATTTCAATTTTTTTTTTCCAAATGCATATGATTGGGTTGGGGTTGGGTTCAGCCCGTTGCCATTCAAATCCATGAAGCAACTAACTCCTGTGACATGTTTTAGGTGGAATGGCACTATCAATATTCTTTTTGGTGTGATTTATGAAGAAGGAATGTAGTCCGTCCATGTGAAGTATTTTGTACTTTATGTACTCTTGCTTTAACTGGAAAGTGGTTGGTTCTGACAGTCTGGGAGTAGGATGAAACCAACCAAAATCAATAATTTTGTTTCCTAGTTATTGGTCTCAACTGAATGATATTGTGGTGAACTACATTTTCTTTTTCCTTCACGAAAGAAGAAGATGTTTATATAGCGACTAAGGTTTTTGTGGAACGACCAGCTCATTTAAGTTTTTAAGCTGATGGAGAAATGGCCTGAGAATGTATATAATGATTCAACACTCTACCTAATACAGAGACAAAATCAAAGTGCAGTAGTACTAAACACAGACAGATAGATTAGGATATATTGGGAAAGGAATGCAGGGTGGAAGGCATGAATACAAGTCTTTATTGAACCCCAGCTCTTGCACCATGTTGACATCTAAAGCTTAAGCTGGTTGAGAGATAGCCCAATGATATGCTTTGATCTTCGGCAAACGCGGTATAAAATTAATCCCCAAGAAAACGAAAAGTTAACTTAAGAGAGAGAGCACAAGAAAAATAAAAGCAGGATAGTAAATGAATAATTGCCCTCCAATCTCCTTGTATACCTGAAGGCTCCTGCTTTGTTGGCTGAACTAGAAGCTAAAAAGTAAAACCCTATCACCAACAACTGGGAAAAATTTACTGGCAATTGAAGAATCTATCTTTTTCATGAGTCCAATGTCAACACAAGATCATGATATCAGCATCCCCATGGTGTTCTATCCTTTTACTGTCACCTATCTGCTGTATTCAACCACCAAAGTCTATTGATGATTGACACGTTCAATGGCCCAAGTCTCATTCGAATCCCAGAGAGCTAATAAATGGTAAGACTTTTTGGTGAACTGGACTAAAAGCACTTTTGAAGTTAAAAACTCTGGT
The DNA here is from genome assembly GCA_013146195.2 of Codonopsis lanceolata. NCBI lineage: Eukaryota > Viridiplantae > Streptophyta > Magnoliopsida > Asterales > Campanulaceae > Codonopsis > Codonopsis lanceolata. The sequence continues at coordinate 41,735,592 of CM028377.1, forward strand.
TAAACATTCAATATATCGCCATCAAATACGACGACATTGATAGGCACAGCTTTCATCTTGAGAAGTGCGTATGTCTAGACTTTGTTCCTAGACGTTGACTTAATGTAAAGAGGAGATGATTGGTGACACATATCATTGAAGTCCGCCAGAGAAACTGATTCACTTATGTACCCAGTAAGAAAGTAGATCAGTATTCTCTCTGCATTCAGAAGTAAATTCAGTTGAAATCATAATCGACCTTAAGATAGCTGTTTGATTTGGTGTTTCCCAAGTTTCGACAGTTGTTTACATTGATTACGTTAACATTAAATGAAGAAATCATACCTCAATAATTGTGTTTCCCCACCATACTGTAAAAAGAATCCGAAAAGAGATAGATGTGAAAAATTTTAAGCAACAAATATACACAGAACCACCTCTATTTCATTTGGATTTAAAGTGAAGTTGCAGATTCTCACACGCACTGAAGCCTAAGGTTCTAAAGCTGAAGTTCGGTCTCCGGTGTGAGTGTATACATGCTTGCAGGGCCTGAAGTCTGAAGGTCTAAACCTAATATAATTGCTCGTTTGTTGGAATTCCTTTTTTCCATCATTTGTGATACCCAATCCGGATAATATATATATTTTTTGATAAGTAAAGTATCGTTTTGTTTGAGAGGGTTTTCTCGCCACTCTCTCTCTCTCACGCACACAAACACATTCACCCAAAAATCTCTGATTTATTGAAGCAGCTCGCAAGTTTGATGAAGGAGCGGGACTGAAGGTAAAACAAGGTTCTGATTCGGACCAGCTGTCTATCACTTAAAACAACAAAGTCTGTTCATGAAAGGTGGCTCACAGAAGTCACTCGAGAATCCTTCCATGGAATGAGCCTCTGGAAGGTTGTTCTGTAGAAGCTCTATAGCCCTACACTTATTGAGTGAGCTAGGCTCATAAGTTAACCTGGGAGAGTTTCCAGACACTCATCTATTCCCACTGTTTTCCCTTTAGAGCATGAGAATGTCAAGAAGTACCCTGTCAGGAATTGTCTCATTTATTTATCCCTTCAACTGTTGAGGGATAGGTGTTTGGGTGTGGGGGATCATGGCATCATTTTTCTGCTCATCATCTTTGCTTTTAACATTTGTTTTTGAATGTTAATTTACAAGTATAAGGTACCGCGTTGCACCATCATTTGCCAAAAGTAACAATTTACCAACAATTTCCTTTTATATTGAGCTAATGTGCACATTGATGTTGCACTTACTCAAAAGAAAAGCTAATAGTAGGTTTGACTTGGTCCTTATAGACCCTTCAAAATCTATACAACGCTTTAGATACGAACGAAGTCAAACCGTCTAGTTCGACTACTTGATTTGACTTGTATGTACCAGCTGAGTTGATTTTTACTGTACTTCTGGGGTGACTAGGCTGTAGGGGAGCTGAGCTGGCCTGAGAGGGTTCAACTCCGCTCTACTCGAACGAGCCAGGCTTGACTCGTAGCATGTAAATGAGGCGAGCCGAGCTCACATTTCAATCTCGACAATTTTTGCAAGCCGAGCTGAGCCAAGCCTGCTGGGTGTTCGACTCGAATGCTCATGAGCTAACTCGAAATCAACTCAAGTCGTGGCTTGGTCCAACTCGCTGTTTAGTAGTGTATTGTATATATTTAATTATAATAGACTATACTAATAATATTATTTTATATGTTAAATATACTTTAATAAGATTAAAAATCCCTAAATTTCCAGAAACCTAAATTACCAACAATCAGACCTGAATCAAGGTCTTTGACTCAGTCAGAAACCCACGTTGCCTCTGTGGCCCGTGCTTTTCTACCCCGGCTATGCTCAACCAAAATTAAGCGGGCTTTCGACATTGCATCTAGGCTTCAGTCAGGGCTTGCATTTGTGGTGGTCGTGCTTAATTTTCCATGTAAAGGGAGGGCAAAATCAAGCTTGAAGCTGCAGCCGGCTGGCAAGCTTAAGGAAAGGAGAAGTGAAGAACTGAAGGAGATTGGGAGAGACCAAGAGTGAAGATTGAAAAGGATTTATGTTTTTAATTTTTAGCATTTTAGGATTTTAGTTTCAAGTTTCTTAAGGGGGCAGCTTTAGAATTCAGGTTGTAAGTGGGAGACTGGGCCTCAGTGGGTTGGCCCAAATATTTTACAATGTAACGACTTGAAGCTGCAGGCCCTTAACTTAAAGAGCCGGTCCTATCATAAAGCTCGACTCACTCATGGTTTTAGGCTCGGTTCTTGAGCAGCTCAGCAACTCGAGGTGGTTGGAGTATTTTAGGGTCCTCCAAAGCTCGGCTCGAGCTCGACAAGGCTCGGCCCAGCTCACCTACAGGCCTAGGCATGACTAAGTAATAAAGTTTAGCCATGCAGTTTGTGAGACCTGATTTAGCTACTGGCGAAATAACTTAGGGTCGAAGTCATATAACTCAATTTGAACCACATGTTTAGGGTAGAACATGTATTGACGTGTAGTTGGACAGGTCTGCATAGTTGCATGTACAGAAACATGAAGATCTGAACTTAAACCTCAAGCTCCTTTGGGCTTGCATGTCTTGTCCGAAGATCTTAACCTAGTGCTAGAATCACATACCCAGTTTTCATTGGTGCAGTATATTTTGTGAGGGTTTCAGAAACTATTTCTCTCACTATTCGACTGGCTGAGAAATTTTGATTTATTGGGACAGCCGTAATTATGATAGAGTAATGGGGCAAAGAAAAAGATGAGCTTCTGAATTAGATATCTATTTTTGTCACTTAAAAGAACAGAGTCCCTTCACAAGATGTGATTCTCACTATTATCGATGATGCTTCCATTGATTGGACTTCTGAAATGACACTCAGCAGAAGTGTTGTTTTCATATATATATATATATATATATATATATATTTTTTTTTTTTTTTGATAAGTATTAATTCAAGCAGTAATAGCTCTCATTCTAAGAATGTTTTCGTATATGTATATGTATATATATATATATGTGTATATGTATATTTATATATATGTGTATATGTATATTTATATATATACATATATATATATATATATATATATATATATATATATATATATATATCACTAACAATTGATGGTTACTACTTTATCATCCATTAGATAAAAAATAAAAGGTTGAGATTTAATGATTAGTTGGATAATGCAATTAGTTCACCTCAAAAGAATTCAAACTTAATTGCATTATCCAACTCATCCATAAATCTCACATTTTATTGCTGATCCAATGGATAATATAAATAGTAACCATTAATGTCTAATGAGAAGAAGTAACCATTGGAAACTCTTTCATTCATATTTATACATATATATATAACAAACATAACCGGGCGAAAATTTATCCCTTCTTGCTCCCCCCAAGGACCAAAAATAGAAAAAAAAAGGGTAAGTGGAATATTTAAAATAACGGTGTAAAAATATAACAGTAACTTAAGATTGATTAAATATGAATGAAAGAGTTTCCAAAATTGTCATCAGAATTTCTTACAATATTTTTTTTTGGAGATTTTATATTTTCAACAAATTGTTACCTTTAAATTTACTAAGTTTCAGGTCTGTTAATTTGATACAGTTGTGAATTTGACAAGTTCTATGAGATTTATTAACCAAAGAGATTTGAATTGCCTTTTCTTTATGGGTGGTTTCTGCAAATCAAAAGTCAATCTAGATCTGCAACGCATTCCATCTTTCCACTTCCTATACATGCTCTTTTTGGCATTTTCAGTAAATATTTTGCCCCATGAACACATAAGATAAAAGAAAAGGTAACATATCAAGGCATTTTGGATGGAATGGAGATTTAGGAAAGCACTTTAAGAGTGGAAATAATTTGTATTAACTTGATCAGTTTTCAGTTTTATTTGCAAGATGTATAGGTAGCAGAAGCGGTTATTTGATTTTAGCAATTGAGAGAGAGAGAGAGGAGAGAGGAGAGAGAGATTTTATGATAGGATTTATTGGGCGAGATAGTTTTAGTTAAAATGAATGAGGTTATATATAGATATTCAAATCATTTTACTAAAATGAGCTGAACTGAGTATTGAAGTTCAAATCTTTTCAACTTCTCAGCATAAATAAAGTGGAGAGTACTTGTACTCCGTTCTTCTTTAAGAAAAGAGTCTCAAGCGAAGGAGTCACACAAGTTTTGAATGTAACATATCAAGGCATTTTGAATGGAATGGACATTTAGGAAAACACTGAGTGGAAATCATTTGCATTAACTTGATCAATTTTCAATTTTATTTGCAAGATTTGATTTTAGCAACTTAGAGAGAGAGAGAGGGAGAGATTTTATGATAGGATTTATTGGGCGAGATAATTTTAGTTAAAATGAATGAGATTATATGTAGATATTCAAATCATCTTACTAAAATTAGCTGAACTGAGTATTGAACTTCAAATATTTTCAACTAATCTCAGCAAAATAAAGTGGAGAGTACCTGTACTCCATTCTTCTTTAAGAAAGGAGTCTCAAGCGAAGGAGTCACACAAGTTTCTAACGAATAAATTGAATTTGATGATTTGGCCAATGGTGATATGGAACTTTTTGTAAAAATTGGTGTCTGGTGATTTCTTTAACTAAGAAACTAGTAATTAGTGATTTATTTAACTTTAGTCGTATTTTGAAACTTTAAATGTACTGTCCAATCATGAGCTGGTCAGATGTTTATTTATATCATACAAAATCATAATTATCAGAAGAATCATATTTGTTAAAAAATAGTTTAACGCTGTTGAATCCAAAGAGATAAGAGGGTCCAATATAATATAGTATATAGTTCAATTATTAAACTAAAATCATGATAGTAGCATATTTATCTTACCTGCAGAGTGTGTACGCACCAAAATGGGAAGGAGGGTGAGAATGAGGAAGATCTTTGGTTAATGGCTCATATTAAAGAAAAAACAATTTGAATTAATTCTATTTGAACTTTAGTAACCCCCGCCCTGTCCTACCCATAAAAAGGAAAGGAAAGGAAATGACAATCATACATTAAAAAAATGTACTGTCCAATCATGAGCTGGTCAGATGTTTATTTATATCATATAAAATCATAATTATCAGAAGAATCATATTTGTTAAAAAAGAGTTTAACGCTGTTGAATCCAAAGAGATAAGAGGGTCCAATATAATATAGTATATAGTTCAATTATTAAACTAAAATCATGATAGTAGCATATTTATCTTACCTGCATAGTGTGTACCCACCAAAATGGGAAGGAGGGTGAGAATGAGGAAGATCTTTGGTTAATGGCTCATATTAAAGAAAAACAATTTGAATTAATTCTATTTGAACTTAAGTAACCCCCGCCCTGTCCTACCCATAAAAAGGAAAGGAAAGGAAATGACAATCATACATTAAAAAAATAGTATGCCATTAAAATGTTAGTTAAGATTAATTAAAGAAATTAACTATTGTTCATTTAATATGCGTATGGGTCTTCATAATATATGGTATTTTGTACTATTTAATGCGGTTATCATGTTCATTTTTCATTATATTGGCGAATAGTATGTAGCCATGTGCTTTATTTATATTAAAAACCAAAATCTTAAGAACTTATAGCTGAGATTTTGGGGCTCTTCGAAGAAAAAGGTTGAATTGCTATATAGTATATATAGATGTGAGTGTGTGTACTACATATGTATGTGTGTGTGTGTGTGTGTATATATATACAGAGAGAGAGAGAGAGAGAGAGAGAGTTAACTCTCTTAATATTTCAAGATTTGATTGAATTTTCTCGTAAATATTAATTTTAATCGTCTCAGAAATCTTTCTGTTGCCATCTCCCCCCTATTCAGGAATAGGAGAAGTGGCTACAATATATGTTCTTGGTACAGAAGATTCCACCACTCTATCCAAAAAAAAGAAGTAAAAAGATCCTGCCACTGTTCTGTTTCGAAACGTTATCTATTGTATTGTCATGATACTAATGCATTTCTGCTCTATCATGTTTTGAGTGTGTTTACAAAGGGAAGCAACTGTTTTTGACCTAGGTTTGGGCCTAGTATATAGACTTTCTTCGCAGATATTAATTGCGCCTGGTGATTGTCTGCAGTCAAGTGCGCTTCTTCATTTTACAAATGAACATGCCCGAAACCTGCGTTGCAGGTGGGACAGAGTAACAGAGAAAGTGAAAGTTAATGCGTGGTGGGAGAGGAGTTGGCATAGGGGTGGTTAAAAATGTGAAGAAAAAGTGAAAAGCTTTTAAGGGCACACATACAGACACGCAAACACACCCATGTATATGTATGTAAATAAATTGATTAGCCAATAAGAAACATGTGAGCCTTCAACTGGTGGATGTCTATTTTTTTTTCTGCTTAATTTTGGTTCATTGAGTCAATATCATGAAAGGATGTCTTGAAAAAAAATTGTGTATGATATTTGTGGTAGAACTGTGAGGTTGCAGAGCTGGCTTTTATATTCTTTCAAGTGCATGTAAAAAAATCCTTGACCTAATATGGCTTTTAAAATGCAATTTCTTCTCACCCATCTAAGACTAATGTTTATTTTGAGATTTTACCGAGTTTATCTCACTGGAAATTATCAGGGTAGTTGTCTTTTCATTCAATCTGCTTGATTGTAGCTACTCAAGTTCAGTTTCTTGTATAGAACTAGTTGAATAGATTCACATGCTCTTTTCTACTTTGCAGCATGAGTTGCTTCGTGTCCTCTATCCTGTATTTATCCATTGCTTCATGGATCTTGTCGCCAAAGGCCATATTCAAGAAGGTACACTTTATAGTTGTTGATTGTACTACATTGTATCTCACCTGTGACATTTAAGTTTGGCGTATTGCCTAAGGAGGATTCTCACTTTACTTTGAACGGTGGTGCTTGAATTATTAGCTCGAGCATTTTTCAATAGCTTCCGCGAAGACCATGAAATGATGCATTTACGTGACCTTCAAAAACTGGAAGGTGTTCTTTCTCCTTCTCATCTGGAGGTTAATTACTATCCTAGACCTCCATACTGCATTTTGTAATTTTATCATGTTTCTCTAGTCTACTCTACTCAACTCAACTCAGCTTTAACTCCAATCACTTGGGGTCAGATACAATAATTCTTTTTCTCTATTCAATTTAGTCCAAAGCAAAGTCATCAATTTTATACAACTAAGTTAAAACTAACTGGTGTTTCACTCATTTGTAGGAGATGGAGTTTGCTCATTCCTTGAGGCAGAGCAAAGTGAACATAAAAATATGTCAGGTGATCTTTTGAGCGTCTTCAATTAGTTATTTATATGTGGGTGCACATGTTTACTGCACATCTCACCATTTCATCATTACTCCCTCCATTCCACCCAAAGAGTCCATGTTTGTAAAGTCTAATAATGAAGTGATATATAATTAGCATTATAATTACAAAAATGTTTAAGCATAATCAATATGTTAATATCAAATGTTTGAGGGTAAAGTTGAAATGTTATAGAGATTGTAGACATATATTTTTTTAAAGTGAACTCTTTAAGTGAAACATCCCAAAATAGTAAAGTGGACTCTTTGCCCGGAATGAGGTGAGTATTGATTTTTTGTAAGAATGTAGCTACAATAATAAATAGTTTACATCATTTATGTGTCACTAATGGTATTAGTTGCAACAATTAGGGTTCTCTCATTCTCGTGCTTCACGTGAACCTTGTCTTGAGCAGACTCTTTCTCAGTTCCTTGTCATTCTAGCAGTGTCAAGCTATTAACTTTGGCAACTTATTTCCCAGTTTTATTAAATCCGAGCATCTCTGACTTCCCGCTCAGATATTGCACGGATTGGAGTCCTGCTATAGTTTTAAAATGTGACTATTTTGGCCTGTTTTTTGTTTTCTATTTTCATGTCATTTCTTTAAGATGGAGATCATGTCTTCCATCTCTGTTTTTTTAAGGAAAACGAAAAGAAGCTACATCTGTCCTTCCTTCTAATAAATGTCTTAACATTCGTTCTCTTGTCCAAACTAACAGGTCTTCTGTGTTACTAGTAACTGATGCCATTGTGGATTTCCTGTCACTAATGCAGACCTTATTTCCTATAAGCAGCATTCTTTCTTTAATTGTATATTTCAGATTGAAATTTCTCAGGCTATGCTCTTTTTTGGTTTAGGCAGCCTTGTATAAGGGAAATAAAGTGATTGTCCTTGTTTTGGTGTCCACAGTACTCTTATGATCTTCTCCTGCAATATCTACACAAAACACAGTCCATTAAGATGCTTGGGGTAATTAACGAGCATATTAACTTCCAAGGTAAAGCTCCCATATTATTGGTTTCAAATATTTAATTCAATGTTTAAGCGGTTTTGCTCTAGACAAGGTTAAATTTCAGTTCCCTCCGCTGTTTAAACAAGTTTTGACCTCATTATATGTGTATTTACAGTTTCTCCTGGTCAGCCTAGTTCAATTTCTGACGATGCTGAAGCTGTTACACTTGTTGGAAGTGGTCAGGATGCAGCTAATTTAATAAATCAGAAAGAAATACATTGGGGGGTTAGTCAATAAGTTTATACCATTAGTGTCGTTACTATCTTTCTTTACTAAATTATTGGGAGGATTATAATCTGTTTCTGGGCAAATGCATGCATTACCAAGTTTGTTCTATCTGGGTTAATAATTTAAATGCTATTGCATTCCTATTGAAAAAGTAATCTGACTGTAGCTTCATGCCATCCATCGTATAAGTAACTTGTAATATTTCCATTCTCCCAAAACCGTTCCCAGCAAAATTAAAACAGTCATCTTTATCAATATAAGAAACCTCAACAGACACATACCTGAAGATTTCTATGGTATTTGTCTCCAAAGGAGGACAGTGATCAGTGCAGGATACACGGGGATAGCTGTTTCCATAATTCTCTTATGTTATCAACAAACACAAATACTTGTCTTCGGGATTTCGATTTCTCAAATAAGCAAATCCCATATGGGTTTAATGAATGTGTGCAAAGTTTTATCCTTAATATTGGTGTTGAACTTTGAAAGTGGAGATGACCTGTTTCTCATGTTCTTAAAATATGCAAGGACAGTCGGCCTGGGGCATGCACCAACATTTCTCCTAGATTTTTTGTGTAACTTGAATGTTAACCTGACAATTCAAAGGAACCAATCAACCTGATATATCATAGAAAAGATATACCCTTCAGCTTGATGGTGTTTGTTTGTTTGCCATGTTAGCATAGTATGAGTTCAATGGAATCCAGCATGATTTGTGCATGGGGGTATGTTATTTTACCTGAACTTCACCTCTGAGCTGTGTTGTAATGGATTTTATGACTTTTATACTTGTGTTTTAGCAAGGAAAATTACTTATCAACATTATTTTCTCTCGCTGATTTTTGCCAGTTCCAAGAGTTGTCTTTCTCTAATTTAATTCTATGATGTAACAGCTGCTTGAAGATTCTTTAGAAGAACGGTTGGAAAAGGGTTTGCTTTCAGATTCAGAAAAAGCAGAAGGAGAGCCCAAGGAAGGGGAATTGGAAGAAAATAAGGTACTTTGTAAGATTCACATGTTATGACTATTGTATTTGATTTTACATGTTTTAACTTTTCTTTCTATAATCTGTCTATCATAATCCTCTTTTGACATTTATCTCGATAAAATACTTGCTTATATTTTCCAGTTTTTCATTTTCTATTTCATTCTTCTGAATTTTGATAGTTGATGTTTTTGGTTTTGTTGTGTATATGTATATGTGATGGTAGGATACTTTATAATGTTAAAATGGCATTACTCTTGTGGCTTGTTTATTTGTGATTCAAACACTTGCGTGTACAAATTTGTACTTGTTTATTGCTCAGAAAAGATCAATGGAGGGGGGAAAGCAAGGTGGGTCGCTTAAAAAGTTGAAGAAGGATAAGGTTACTAGTACCGCAGCAAAGGTCACTCGAACTGAAGGAAACACCGTTTCTGTGGCACCACGTGTGAAACCGGAGCTTACTTTGCCGGCAATGTATTTTTCTGAATCCTCTGTTTCACATCTTCCTTGTAGACTTGTATTGAGTGATCTTTGAACAGGATATGTTGCTACTTTTTCGCGTAACATAGTAACATGGCACAATGTGGTTCAGTGTTTTAAAGTTCATCGGGAGACTTGATGATTTTATCTTGATGGTTTTGCCCTGAACCTCAAATGTTTGAGGAGTATGCATTTTGATGATTTTAACCCCGAACCTCAGTACTAAAGTGATTATATGGAATTCTTGTTGGTCAGCTTGGGCAGGGTCTTGGGATAAATTATGATATAGGATTTATATGCTCGTTGAGCTGAATCTTTTTTCCCCATACATTCCTATGTGTATATATACATGTATTGATACACAATCATATTAATCTCAGATCAACTGAGGTAGAGCATTCTATGCTTGAAGATCTCCGGAACCGTGTACAATTGAGCAATCTGGCACTTCCCTCAGTTAGTTTCTACACGTTCATTAACACACATAATGGGTATGTCCATTAACTGAAAACAGTTTCATCTGTTATTTAATAATTATGGCCTTATATTTGGTGTTCAGTTGCTGATCTCTGTCATCTATGTTTCTAGATTAAACTGTTCATCAATATCCCATGATGGATCGTTGGTTGTTGGGGGTTTCTCTGACTCGTCATTGAAGGTCTTGTTCTATCCCGATGTAAATACTGAATGCTTGATAGTTTGATTTTATTTTGTTACTGATTTGCAAGCCATCTGCTACAGGTCTGGGACATGGCAAAGCTTGGGCAGACTAGCAGTTGTAAGTTCATACTATAATTTCATTCTCCATGGGATGTCGTGGATTCTTTCTATGAAACGGGCCATTGATTGGCCATCTTTTGGATACATACTGCTGTCATTATTATTTTTTTGATTCTGTCACTATGTATAGAGGTTGCGTCTCCTTTTAGACGCTTTTTTATACTGCTGTCATTATTATTAATATAAGTGGAACCCTGTTTGCATTTTGCAATGCTAAGCTGCAGCTGTAAGGGCACTAGGCGAAGACCTTGAGGTCCTTGGTCCTTACTGAATAACATTTATAACGTTTTGCTGTCAAGTTCGTAGTGCCCATCTTCTTTTAATGAGACGATGTTATGGGCAATCCTTGTGCTACCTATTGAGTCCCGGGACCATATTCCCTTTGAGAGTTTTATGTGTGAATCCTTATACCACTGAAGCTTAGGAAGTCTGCCTTTGGTAGTTTAAGCTTCGGGCCATGTAGGAGTTTCTTGGTTTTACTTTGGCTTGATAGGAAAACTTAATTAGAACTTTAGTGATCATTGAGAAGCTCTCTGAGATGCACTTATTTAACAAGTATAAATTCTCTCAAATCTGGAAATAAGTATATGTTGGTCATGCTTATATTTGCATCATCTTATTCAAATACTAGGAAAGAGAAGAATGAAACAAGAATGGACTTATCAATAAAAAGAATGAAACAAGAATATATCATGCTTGTGCATGAAGAAATTATCTGGTGTTCTAAAGGCTGCTAGTTTCAGCTATTTTGCAGGCTGAAAATGATTTAGCTCCCAGTGAACATATGTTTGGCTCAACTGCTGGAAAAAGATCTTATACATTATATCAGGGCCATTCTGGACCCGTATATTCTGCCACGTTTAGTCCTTTTGGGGATTTTCTTCTATCGTCTTCATCAGATTCAACAAGTATGTTATTCTCTATTTTCCATGTTCCATTTTAGATTAGTATTTCCTGCGGCGCTGCTGCTAAAATGGATCTCTTTGATTTACTGCAGTTCGACTATGGAGCACAAAGTTAAATGCAAATCTTGTGTGCTACAAGGGTCACAATTACCCTGTATGGGATGTTCAGGTAGATCTTGTTCTTTTTTCCGTCTTCTTTGATGATATTTTGTGCTTCATGTCCTTATGAGAAAGAAACTGGAAATGCAAATATTCATTTTCTTTCTTTTCTCTTTAGTGTTTCTTATATGGATGACATCATTGAATCATTTATGCATTCTGTTTAGAAAAACTTCATCTTACTGATTAAGGCCTCGTTTGGTGCAGCGTTTTGAAAACACATATTTTTCAAAACGCAGCATTTTTAAAACGCAGCATTTTCAAAACGTAGTTTTATTTTTGTAAACACGTTTGGAAAACTATTTCAAAACGCTATTTTTTTAACCAGAGTAATTGTAAACGAAGCATATTTTAAAACGCTACAAATTGGAGCGTTTTAAAACGCTCTACATTTTTAAAACGCTGCATTGAAACACTTTTAAAGAGAAAACGCAGCGCTTTGACCAAAACGCTCCACCAAACAAGCACTAACAAGAATTACTGTTAGTTTTTGGTAAAATCTTTTGCAATTGATTTGGAATCTTCTTTTTCAGTTTTATTCCTTTCAATAGATATAGGTGAAACTTAGTGTAGCTGTAAGTAGCTCCATTGCATCCTAGAGGTCAGGGTTCAAACTACGGAACGCCCTCTCTGCTAGCAGGCGTAAGGCCATGTACAGAACGCCAAATTGTGGGATCTTCGTGCGGTTGAACCATCCTCGTTTTCCCCCCTCAGATACATTTCTGTGAAAGTGAGCTGACGTAACTAGTTGCAAAGATACTCCCTCTCTTTCTGCCCAGAAGAAGAATGCCAGTGGTATCACAGGGAGTTGCCTAGAGACCCGAACATCTCATTCTGTACTTTTAATTAACATCTTCTCTTAGGGTAAGTAAACATCTTCTGAGATGTGAGGAAACTAGTTGGAGACAGAAATCTATGGTCCAGTGTCTCAAGGAGGGGGATAACAATACCAAATTCTTCCATAGGATGGTGAGTGTGCACTCCTTGGTCAATCAGATTCAAAAGTTGACAGTTGATGGGATTATTCTGGAAGAAAAGGAGGAGATCAAAAGAGGGATTGTGAACTTCTAAGAGAGACTGTACAGGGACAGCAGTGATTGTAGACCTTTACTAGAGGGGGTCACGTTGCTCTCGAACATGCTTGAATGGAGTGTAGGGGCAGATCATACTATGAGTCATAGTGATAACACTAGTGCAGATGTTGTGAATATCTTTCACATTGGTTAGTGGGTATATTTTTGTGTTGTGTATTCTTCTATGTAAAGGATGCGTCACCTATTTTGACGCTCTTCATTTATATATACTTTACCTTTATCAAAAAAAAAAATGGTAAGTAAACATCCCGACTGTCGATAAGCTGCAAATATATCCAGTTGCTGTACTCATATTTGCCACCCAGACCATGATTATCAGAATTGCATAATCTTTTTGTTTTCGTGTACTACTTTACTGATGTAGCACTATTAGCTATACATGCTATCAATTATTTTTTACTCCATTTTTTGTGGTTGGAGCTGTTGGACCATCCGACGAAAAAGCTATGACTAATTGGTGGAGTGTCACTGAGCGTTATGAACTAGGCAAGTCCCCATCAAATCTCACGTGGGATTTGCGTAGGACAATAGCGGTCCAGTATCTGTATATGCAGATGCCTTTCGTTGTATTCATGACAACCTTGTGAACCTTATGATTATCAAAAACTTATCATCAACTCTACTGCCTCTGTTATCTGCAATGTTTTGAGTGGGCTTACACACACTTGTACTCATTGGTCGAGGGCTTGCATGGGCATTATACAACATATATAACTTGCTGGAACCCTAGCCATCTGTTTTCCTTTTTGTCAATTTTTTCCAATTCGTTTGTCAGCTTCACATTTTAATGACATAATTTTGTAGGGATTCTTCGTCAGGGCCTGATATCCTACCTTTTCTTTTTGTACCATCTGAATGCAGTTTAGTCCTCTAGGACATTATTTTGCCAGTGCTTCACATGACCGAACAGCAAGGATATGGTCAGTGGATAGAATACAGCCTCTGAGAATTATGGCAGGACATCTATCTGATGTTGATGTGAGTACATTGTTATTCATTGCCTCCTTACTAGTAGTTACCGCTGTTACCTTTTCTGCATGAAACGTCTTCTTTTTTGTGGCTAAATCTGATCCATGTCTGCGGCTTAAGCGCTTACTGACTCGGCCCTGTTTGGACAAATGTTTCTTTTTCTGTTTCTATAATCAGGAAATGCAAAGGCTTCATGTTCTTGTTATGAAAGATTACTTTCAGCCACTAAAACAGTAGGAACAATGTTCTAAAACCTCATTTGGTTGCCAAGGGTGGTTTAGACAGAGGGGACTGTTATTCCTTGGAATGGCACCTAACAGTCATAGCAATCCAACTTAAAACTTAAATACATTTGGTAGGATCAGTGTAAATCCATCAATCCCACTTCTCATCCAATCAGGAAATGAAAAAGCTTCATGTGCTTGTTATGAATGATTATTTCCAGCCACTAATGGAGTAGGAACAGTGTTCTAAAGCTTTGTTTGGTTGCCAAGGGGGGATTAGTGGTGCGCTGGTTATGGTCCTGTTCTAGGCTACCATTTCAGTAATGCTTAAGGTGGTTGTGAAGGGCCTGACATACTCCATCGAGCTTAGTACTTCCCTCACATAAGATACCTGAACAGATGCAGATGAGAGAACTTAAACCCACAACCTTCTAAGACTTCTGTTCTGACACTGCCTAGTCAGCAAGTAAGGATAATCATTTACAGCGGATGGCAACTTGACACCTACTTGAGCAAGTCAGTAACATCTATTGACCACACCTAGGATTTTAGGCCATTAATTTGCATAAAAATTACTATACTATGCCATAGGTTCTTGTTTGAAATCACTTCTTTGTTGCAAAATGTCTGTCTAAACCTGTACTAATTAACTGTTGGTAAACAGCTACACTAGGTTAAACAACTTGACAGCAGGCAATCATAATACTTATTATCATCATTGTTCTCATTATTGTTGTTATAAGTATCCCTATTGTTAATATCTTTTTGTCCTTTGAGTTTGATATGCCAAATCAACTTGGCTAGAACTGCCTCTCATGCTTACTTTCACTGGAAGTCCTCTGACTTGGTGTCATGAACTTTTATTTATCATAATATTTTTGCTTTTACTATTCAGCAATAGATGCATATATATATATATATATAGGAAAAAGTACACAAAAAGTCACTCAATTATAGGGATTCTTCAGGTTTGGTATTTTCTCAAATTGAACACTCCACATTTTATTTTCTGCTTTATCCATCATCACTGTTCTTTAGGAAAATCATATCACCACAATACACAATTAAACTTTAAAGGTTCTTTTGGAACCATATCCAAATGTCGGCATTGTTGCTCTGAATCCAGACAAAATTGTCATCGACACTAATCGGAATCCCTGTCGAAAATCGCCACCGCCGCTGCACCTAGCAAGAACCATAAAGGTCCAACCAATTGACATGGTGTTGTAGCCACCTCGAACATGTCTGCACTTCCTTCATATTGCCACCTCTCAACCTCCATCAGTCGACTTCAGCCACCACGATCTTCCATCAATTGACTTCGGCCGCTACCATCCTTGGTCAATTGACTTCACCTGCCACTACCTCTGTCGATTCGTTCATGGGTACGTTGTTACCGTCGCAACCGAAAAACAAGGGCTAACTGATTGCTTAGAGCTTGAATGGTAGTTAGGTGGACTTCAGCAATGAATCGATGCAAAGACGGAGAAGTGGGTAATGATGGAGTTTGCAACTGTGGTTGTCGGAAGGAGTATGGGTGCAGGGAAAGGGGGCGCTAATTGGAATGAATGGATGATAGGTTAGGGTTTTGATCTACTTTCCTTCCGATTTTTTTTCTCTATTTAATAAAATGAATGGCAGCATCCTCCGAGATTCCTTTTCTTTTAATGTTAATATGTTTTCAATTTAGCACCTAACCCCTTATATTATTACATTCCTTTGTCTTTCCAATTCTGCCCCTGACACGGAGGCACGTGCAATGGCACACGCATGCTCGACGTACTCATACATCTCTTCAACGACTAAGTGATTGTGGGCGAAACAAATTTTTTTTTTTTGATAAGTAAGAGTAGTAGTATTATATACGAGCGTCAAAAAAAAAAAAAAGAATGGAGTGATCAAACTTGAAAAAACCCAATAGATGAGTGACTTCTTTTTCACTTTTTAGACAGCTTGACAACAGACGATCAGAATACTTATTATCATCATTCTTATCATTATTGTTAGGATTAATATATAATTTGGTCCCTCGATTTAACCCAAACTTTAAGTTTGGTCCTAGGGTTTTAAAACCTATTCATTTGGTCCCTAAATCATAGTTTAAAAAGGCGAGCACCTTTTGTGCCTGAGGCGAGAGGCGAGAGGTTGTCGCCGGAAAGAGTGAGGCCAGGCGATGAGCGTCTTTTTGCACCTTTTTTGCGCCTATGCCCGTGAATGAGGATGATGAAGATTATGGAGATGATGATGAGATAGATTCAGTGGATTTTTAGCTTCTTGTTGTTAGTTGTTAATTATTTCATTTCATGACTTCAGTTCTTTTTTGCATGTCTTTTTTTTTATTTGTTTAATGACTATTTATTTTCTTGTTTGGAATTTAAGTTAAGTTCATCTAATGCTTTGGAATTTCAACTATGAATGAAGAAATTTGTGTTATTAATATTATGTTGTTAACTTAGTTTCATCACTCATTACATGTTTTATTGAGATTTGTTAAGTTATATATATATATATTTATTAATTTTTCCTTAATATTTGTTTCGTGAGCGCTTTTTTGCGCCTCGTCTCTCGCCTCAAATTTTGACCACTTGCCCGCCTCTCGCCTTCCGCTTTTTTCAACTATGCCCTAAATTCAATTTTTTTTGTTAAGATTCCCCCCTCCCACCTTTACCGTTACATTTTCCGTCCACTTTTTTACGATATGACTTAGTTACCCTTAGGATTAATATATAATTTGGTCCCCCGATTTAACCCAAACTTTATGTTTGGTCCTAAGGTTTTAAAATCTATTAATTTGGTCCCAAAATTTGATTTTTTTGGTTAGATTCCCTCCTCCCACTGTTATCGTTACTTTTACTAGCCAAATTCTTTTAATATGACTTTATTACCCTTATCAAGAAGTTTCTTATGGGACAACTTTTCAAAAAAGTTAAAAATACAAGGGGGTTATATGCCAATCCGAAAATTAGCTCATTTTCTTTTTGTTGAACATTCTTAATTTTTTCACGGTAGTTCAACTGCAAGTATCCCTCCACAGTGCTTAAGAAATCCATTTGCGTTCACCGACTTTCCTCTTTCTCTGGAAATAACCTTTTTCCTTTTTTTGCCTTTCACCACCAAGACTGGATTGAGCGTTCGCCTTAAATGAGATATTTTCCGACCGGTTGGAAAATAATTCCTACCCTCCTCCCATGGTTTCTTCACCAACACTACTAGTTGGATCCGATAAGACTAAAGGTGGAAATCATTCCCTTGCTAAAGACAAAAATGATTAGAAGATAAGGTTCGTCAGATTTTCTCATTCCTCTTGGTCTTATGACTATGCCATTGATGAAGATTCATTGCTTGGGAAGCAGAGATCCTACCTTCCGGCTTTTCGATAAGGTTCGGGTAATATAGTCATATTAAAAGAATTTGGATGGTAAAAGTAACGATAACGTTGGGAGGGGGAATCTGACCAAAAAAATTGAATTCTAGGATCAAATGAATAGATTTTAAAACCGTAGGACCCAACTAAACGTTTCGGTTAAATCGAGGGACCAAATTATATATTAATCATAAGGGTAATTTAGTCATATTGTAAAAAAGTGGACGGAAAATGTAATGGAAACGGTGGAAGGGGGAATCTGACCAAAAAATCAAATTCAGGGACCAAATGAATAGGTTTTAAAACCCTAGGACCAAACTTAAATTTTGGGTTAAATCGAGGGACCAAATTATATATTAATCCTTGTTGCTGTATCCAAATCAACTAGGATAGAATTGCCGCTCATGCTTACATGCAGCAGAAGTCGTCCGACTTGGTGGTGTCATGAACATTTTTTTATCATTATTGTTTTGCTTTTCCCATTAAACAATAGATGCACATATATACATGCATAGTTTGATATGCCAAATCAACTAGGCTACAACTGCCTCATGCTTAGATGCAACAGAAGTTCTGACTTCATGAACTTTCTTTTTCATCATTATAGTTTTGATTTTCCCATTCAACAATATATATGTGTGTGAATATATATATACATGGGAAAAACTAACGGGTCTACCTATTGGTAAAAGTTAGTCTAAGTGTCCACATTTTTTAAACTTAATACCCTCCTTAGGTAGATAGTTTAGAAATGTAAATAAGGACATCTTTGCCATTTTAAACAAATAATTGTTTCCAAATTTTCCGCTTCAATTGTGTTAGCTCTAAGAGCTCGGACGCTGCCGCACAACCATCGTTGTGGATCTCCTCGGTCCTTCCCACCATCTTTCCCCAGTTTGGATTTAAGAATCTCAACACCCATGAAAGATTTAATCAAATTAGAAATGCATAAACAGAATAGCTAATGCTCTTTCCAAATTCATGAGATTTAGCATAGAGGGCTACACCGGTGATCCCCTCAAAACTTCAACTGGGTTTCCAAGGCCTATTCAATTCCATTACTGGAAACTTACTAGATGGAGAAAATCCATCTTGATTATCCTTCTCACCTGTAGTTATCAATTTCAATTAAATAAATCGCGCAATGAAGGCATGAATAAACAGCCTAGATGATTCAATTTTCAATCTTTTGCTATCTTTGTTTCATTGACCAAATCTTCATCTAACAAATGTTTAATCAAATCTATATCGGAAGAGGTGCGCAGAATGGACGAGAAAGCAGGGGTTGGTACATTAACCGAGGATGAAGAATCCCTTAGGGTGCAGCTTAATCAGGAGTTGAGGAGCCTTCTTATTCGCGAAGAGATTTGTTGGCGTCAGAAGTCGCGGGTTCAGTGGTTAAAGGAGGGGGATAACAACACCAAGTTCTTTCATAGAATGGCAAAGATGCGTGGAGCAGCAAAAAAAATTAAGTCTGTCAAGATCGAAGGTGTGCAGTTAGAGGATGAGGCAGAGATTAGAGCTGGCATCATGAATTTTTTTAGGCACCAGTTTGAAGAGAATGGGGGTTGGAGACCTAATTTGGATGGGGTGGCTTTTGATAGTATCAGCGCTGATGATTCAGCAGCCTTGGAGTGTCCTTTTTCGATGGAGGAAGTGGCAAATGTTCTTCGCAAGATGGAGGGAGATAAAGCACCGGGGCCCGATGGGTTTTCTATGGCGTTCTTTTCTTTGGGAAGTGATCAAAGGGGATATTATGGAGGTATTTCAGTTTTTTCATTCCAGGATGAGATTCGAGAAAAGCCTTAATGCCGCTTTCATAGCTTTGATCCCGAAAAAGTGGTGCCAATGATTTGAAAGATTTTCTACGATCGCCTAGTTGGTGGCATCTATAAGTTGATATCCAAAGTGTTAGCCCAACGCATGAAGAGGGTTATGGGTGGTATAATTTCGAGTCGCAAAGATGCCTTTGTGAAGGATAGACAGATTTTGGATGCGTCTTTTATCGCCAATGAAGTGGTGGATGATAGGTTGAAGAGCGGAGTTCCGTGGTTGTTGTGCAAGCCGGACATAGAGAAAGCGTATGATAATGTGATTTTTTGCTTTATTTGTTGGAAAGGATGGGTTTTGGTAGCAAGTGGATCCAATGGATTAGATTTTGTATTTCTACGGTTCGCTTCTGTTTTGGTGAATGGGGAACCATCGGGATTCTTTTCCAGCTCTGAGGTCGACAAGGTGACCCATTGTCCCGCTTTCGTTTATCGTAGTTATGGAGGCTCTTAGTAGGTTGATAGAGCGAGCTGTGATGGAAGGTTTTATTAGAGGTTTTCGGTGGGGAGGAGAGGGAGAGGGAGGTGACGGTATCACACCTTCTCTTCGCAGATGATACTTTAGTCTTTGCGATGCGAGATAAGGCTCACTGGGTCACCTTCGTTTGGTATTATTATTCTTTCAAGCAGTTTCAGGATTACGAATTAACATTTCAAAGAGTGAAATAATTCCAAGAGGGGCGTGGAAAATGTAGGGGATCTTGCTGAATTTTTTGGGTGTAAATCGCCTTTCTTCCCGCCTATTACCTTGGTCTTCCCATAGGTGCACCAAGAGTATGGCGTCAGGAACCCAGTGGTCGTGCGCCGAGCGAGAGATTGGCGGGGTGGAAGCGCAACTTCTATCCAAGGGGGGAGATTAGTCTTAATCAAGAACACTCTTGCTAACTTACCGACTTATTTCTTATCGCTATTTGTGATTCCGGTCTCAATAAGGCAAAGATTAGAAAAGTTGGAAAGGGATATCTTGTGGGAAGGGCGGACGGATGGGCACAAGTATCATTTAGTAAAGTGGGAAAAGGTGTGTGCTAGGATCCAAGAAGGGGGTTGAATGTTAGAAGACTAAAATTATTTAATGAGGCTTTGTTGGGAAAATGGGCGTGGAGGTATCTCACAAATAAGGAAGCTTTTGGAGACAAGTAGTGGTTTGCAAGTATGGAGAAGGGGCTCATTGTTGGTTCCCTAATGAGGTCAATTCTCCTTATGGGGGGAGTCCGCGTGGAATAAGGAAAGGGTGGAACTCTTTTGAAAGGCTCATTGCTTTGAGGTTGGTAATGGGAACTCGGTAAGATTATGGGAAGATAGGTGGTGTGGGAAAATTGTTTGAAGGAAGAGTTCCAGATTTTATACGAGCTATCCATGGATAAGGGTTGTAGAGTTAGCTCTATCTACTCCTTGGTAGAAGGCAATCATACTCGAATCCCACTTTCAAAAGGAATTTTCAAGATTGGGAAGTTGAGTCTATTGTGCAGTTTTTAGGGAGGCTTCAAGAGCGTAAGATGGATAGGGTGGAGGACCAAGTGGTTTGGAAAGGGAAAGGGGGCCCTCTTTTCTCAAGAAAACTCAGATATCTCAAGCTTCTCAACCGTGGTAGAACTTCTTTCCCATGGAGAGCGATCTGAAGTCCAAGGCCCCTAAGCGAGTGGCTTTTTCATGTGGGAAGCGACTCTTGAAGCTATTCTAACCGTGGACAATTTGCGGAAACGTAATATGGTTCTTGTCAACAGGTGTTATTTGTGCAAGGATAGTGAGGAGAGTGTTAATCATTTGCTTCTGCATTGCCAAGTGGCTTTAGAGCTTTGGTATTTTGTGTTGGGAATGTTCAGGATGAATTGGGTCATGTCGAGTTCGATGATTGATCATGTAAGAAGCTGGCTTGCGGGGTATAGAAAGAGGAGAAGTCGTACTTGGGGGACAGCTCTTTTGGGAGTGTGTTGGGTTCTATGGAAGGAAAGAAATCGTAGGGCTTTCGAGAATGTGGAAATGTCAGTCTTGGAATTGAAGAATTTGTTGTTGCGCACTCTTTATTTTTGGTGTTTCGAGACTGACCTTTCTTTGCCTAGATCCAACACTGAATTTGTAGATCTTGTAAATAGATTAGACACTGATTAATGTTTGGTTTGGTATACCTCTAGTGTACAAATGACGCATCACCTCTTTTGATGCTTTTAATATTATACTTATCAAAAAAAAAAAAAATTCCAGTTGCAGAATTCCTCAAGGTTGGATTAAGATTTCCATATGTTACTTAATGGACAGTTTTAGGCCTTGAAAATTTCATATATATGAGCATGAAACATTTAGTGGGGAAACAAAGAAAAAGAATAGTGTCTGAAGATCAAAAAGAAGGTACGGGAGTGCATTAAGCATATGGTGAGAACCAAAAACTAAGGATACTCTATGGGGGGAAGTTGGACACGAGGCTAACCTGTATGAATAGGTGGACAAGTTATATGGCAAAGCTAACTCACTGTCATTAAATTTATTCTTTTTCCCGATTGAGTCACTATTGTTTGTCAAATACTCCTATCTATACCACTCACCCCTCACAGACACTAAAGATAAAAGAAAATTGATGACGTGGCTTATTTTATACCTAATTAATGCTGACATGGCCTTTTAAATGATAACTACGTATAATTCAATAATTTTTTTTTCCTTTTCTTTGTCTTTTTCAAATAATTATCCATAATATATCATTAATAAAATAGGAAAAAAGTTTCTGTAGAAAAGTTAACCAATAATTCTTGGTTCCGGGGTGGGAGAGATGACAAGGACACTGAGGCAAAGTCCTTGAGGTCTTTGGTTCTAATCCCCTACCAAGGGGCCACACATACCTATCAACAAAAAAAAAAAAGTTTACCTATAATTACCGTTTATAGCTGTTAAGTAACCAACTCATCTAAAAGCTTAAGCTGGTAGATAGGGGCCCAACAATGGATATCAAGCTTAACACTCCCCCTCACGTGTGACCCGTCCACACGTGGAGAGATACACAAACATGCCTCACCAAGGGCATCACAAATCAAATAGAGTGACAACATGCACCCACAGTATTTCGGGTAACAAATGCAAGCGGGATGATTCGAACCCACGACCTTGACAAACCAAAGCTCTAATACCATGTTAAGTAACCAACTCATCTAAAAGAAACGGCGACGCGCCGGTGCGTGGTCTGCACTCCGGCGACGAAAACCACTCCTCCGGCGTCACCTAGAGGCGGCGAATGGATCTAGGTGGCGCGTGGGTCGCAAAAGTAACCAGGAAACAGCCAAACCACTAGGCGCACTGAAGCGTACTGTGACGAAAGAACGACGGACAAACCCTTCCGCACAACAGAAACTTGCGCACCCTCAGGCACAAACACAACTGGCAAACCACTACTTGGGCTAGCCGATCAATAAAGGTTGCACACTCCGGCAACTCCGAGCATCGCACAGCCTGGCGACGCAGTAAAGGAACTCGACGTCCTTACCTTTGCATGTAGAGAAGGAAAAGAAAAAATAAAAAATAAAAAATAAATAAAATAGAAGTGGACCAAACCAAGTTTGTTATTGAGAAACTTGCTCTGATACCATGTAAAGAAACGGAGAAGAGAAGAAAGAAGAAGAATATGATTTGGAAGCCTTAAACCCTAAAAAGGTTAGGCTAGGGTATTTATACATATGTGCATATATTAAGAAGTTACACATAACCCCCTTTTATAATACCCCTTATTCACTAACAATAGCCATCATCAACTTCAATTGAAATTAATTATTGTTCATAGACATAATACGTCATACACCTCTTTCTAATTTTGTATTCAGGTCTTCTTGTAAACACGTAATTCATGCATGTTCGCATAATCCTATTATCCCCTTCTAGTTACAATACGTTGACTTCTGTACCTAGTGTGAGAAGCATAATTTCCTTAATTGCTTGGGATTTGGTACATGCGATATTGTTGGTCAAGGTGCCATTTTCATTACAGCAAGAAAATTGTTCTGGTACTTCTGATGCTTGGGATTTGGTACACGCAAAATAGTTATTTCTGTTTTTCCTAAGCCACAGTTCCTTTTTTCTTTTTTTCCTCTGGACACTTTATTTTCCATTTCCATGTATTATGATCTGGTACTTCTGATGCTGTGAGCTGGTCAAATGGTTCTTCATCA
This sequence comes from Codonopsis lanceolata, assembly GCA_013146195.2. Taxonomy (NCBI): domain Eukaryota; kingdom Viridiplantae; phylum Streptophyta; class Magnoliopsida; order Asterales; family Campanulaceae; genus Codonopsis; species Codonopsis lanceolata. The sequence goes on from CM028377.1 coordinate 41,759,020, forward strand.
TCTGGGATTAAAATGACTGTCCTTTGAGCCTTTTCTAACTTTCTTTGCTGCTGCAAATTACTATCATTAATGCATTGCATTTATCTTATTTGTCTTTTGAAAGTAAAGAATTCATTTTCTCAAGCGAAACTCCTTGATAAGGATTCAGTCCTATGTAAGTGAACATGACTTTGCCATTCTTTTGATCTTTCTGCTGCTTGATTTTCCATATGAGGCCGGGGAAATTTCTGCTTATTTATTTTATCAGTTGTGCTTCCTGTCTTCCAAACTGGAGTTATCTGGATTCTATTTGCAGTGTGTTCAATGGCATATGAACTGCAATTACATAACGACGGATCAAGCGACAAAACAGTTCGCTTGTGGGATCTACAAAGTGGGGAGTGTGTTAGGATTTTCATTGGTCATAGGAGTATGATCTTATCCTTGGCAATGTCACCTGATGGTCGATACATGGCATCTGGTGATGAAGATGGAACTATTATGATGTGGGATCTCTCGAACGGTCGTTGTGTCACCCCTTTGATGGGTCACACATCTTGTGTATGGTCACTTGCTTTCAGGCAAGTCCTTTTCCCTCCTTAAGATAGTTCCCCTAATACGTGTTTAATATATTAATCTTATTTGAAATGATGCAAAAAATTAGTGAGTTATTGAGTAGATAGTAAGTTCTAAATTTCTGATGTGTGCCTATTCTATTTCAGCTGTGAAGGATCGCTTCTGGCATCTGGTTCTGCTGATTCCACAGTAAAATTGTGGGATGTTACCACTAGTACAAGGGCGTCAAAATCAGAAGAAACGTAAGTGTAGTCCATAGAGTAAAGAATGTGTTTTTTTTTTCTTCAATGTATTATCCCATACTTCACCTTTCATGGTTACTAAAAAATCTACAATTGTAATCTTTTCTTCTAGTAAAAGTGGAAATACCAACAGACTCAGATCTCTGAAGACTTTACCAACAAAGTCTACTCCGGTCTACTCTTTACGGGTACAACCTAAAACAATCTCTCTCTCTCTCTCTCTCTCACACACACACACACACACACAACCAACTAAAAAGGTTGAATAAGTTTCATTTTCCTGGTCTGACAACAGTTTTCTCGAAGAAATCTTCTATTTGCCGCTGGGGCTCTCTCGACAAATGCCTAGATGGTAATATGATCAAGAGCTACTTGGCTCAAGAGACTTTAAGTTGAATGCTAGAATATCCAAATTTTTGTTGCGCATGTAAGTTATCCTTATTGCAATGTTTGTATTTTTATAGATCAAATATTGTGCAATCTCAGGAAATTTGGTTATATTATGTAACTTTCTCCTTGACAATTAGTTCCATTATTTAAATTATTTTGAGTTAGGGTGATGGTTTTGCATGCCTTGCGTACTCTTCCATCCCATTCAGATATTTAAGGGTAACTATTTTTGTGATGCCCATTAAGATGTGGACGGGTTCAACGGGTAAATGGGTATAGACACATACCGTTTCCGTGATATGGTTCAAGTGTAACCTTTTGACCTGATATGTTATCTTTTATGGCTTTGACCAAAAAGTTTTGTTAACTTCCCAAAACATGGCTAAGCCTCTTTTCCTCTCAAAACCCTTCCTTCTTCAAAGTTTCCTTCTCAAACATGTTGTCCTCTCTCTCCCCGCTCCTCTCGACATCCTCTCTCATGTTGACATCGTTTGTTGCAACGCCCTCCGACCTTTGCTTGAGGTATATCTCTCCGCTCCTCTCGCCACACTCTTGTCCTTTGCTTGAGGTACATCTCCCCTCTCTTGAACCCTACTTGATCTCTCTCTCTCACCCTACTCGGTGTTTATGGCCTTGAGTCATTTTCTTTCTAAACAGCGAGTGAGTTGTTCGAACGACTCTTGAAACTTGTGAATGACTCGAAAAGGTATTATTGAGTTTTCATAGAAAATAAGGTATAAAGATCTTTTGGAATAAATGAAGTCTTTTATGATTAAGAAGGGTATTGACTAGACCTTTCATGTTGAAACCTCTATTGTCACCTCTACTGCCATTGTAACAATATATATATATATATATATATATATATATATATATATATATATATATATATATATATATATGCCACACCACAGCTGACAACCTGACCCTACAATAAGCAATCCAAACTACAAAGATGCTAGCAGCATGATCCATTTAATAGTTTGTTCTTATCGGTACATCCCAAAGTTGGGTAACCCTGGCCATGCAAATGAACGAAATAGTTCACAAATTTAGTACGGTTTGGGTTCACTCTGATGCCAAAATATTTCAGTGGGGTCATAGTTTAATTATGGATTAATATATAATTTGGTCTCCCAACTTGTCGATGTTGATTTATATGATAACTGATGTTGAAGATTTCCTATAATGGTTTCTTAACTTAACTTTGGGCTTTAAGAGTCCATCGTGGTGTTATCTTTGAAAAGAACGTTAAATATTTTGTAAAAAGACAAAATTATCCTCATTAATTTTAATGAAAATCATTTTTGTCAATTTTATAATATAAAAAGAAAATTTTTGTTGAGGGAAAACCCCCCACACACACACACGTACACATACACTCTGAGGCACCTCCCTCCCCCATTCCATCTCAACCCATCTCACTGCTATAGAAAATCTCCTATCCCAATTCCAATTTTCAATTCCACTGTGACAGAGTGACTCCTCCATCTATAACTCCATAACTTAATTCTTCGTCTACCTACTGCTGGTTACACCCCACCTGTTCCTGTTACTGTTGAATTGAACCACATACATAATCTCAAGGGTAGTATTTCAATTAGGGTTTGTTTCTTGCTCAAATTCCCCCCTCCTCTTCCCCCATTAGGGCTTTTCAATGGCAATGGCGTCCGCCGCCAATGATGACGACATCGCCGCCGTGCAACAGCCAACAGAAACCACAAAAGCAACACGGTGCATAAATGAGAGCTTGAGGGATGATGAGCTTCGAGCGGTGTTGGGGAAGTTGGACATCAATAGAGGACAAGGATGTGTTCGGACTGGTTTGCAAGAGGTGGCTTCATGTCCAGAGCACCGATCGTAAGCAACCCTACCCTCACATGCTCTGCAAGATGGCCACTCGCTTCATGTGTGTTTATGAGCTCGACCACTCCTAGTTGGTTTCTCGCTCCTTTTCTGTTACCAATTCTGATCTCTCTGCTGTCGCCATCGCCTTCACTTGTTTGTATGTCCTCAACCTTCAAAATTGCAAAAAGGAAGTTTTATGTAAACATATATTATAAGATTGGACATGGAGTTGTATTGCCCATGAAAATGGAGACTAGTTTTATAAGTGTGACCATACCTGCGAAGCCAAAAAGCTGTTGGCAAAGAGATGCTAGAAGCTTTCTGACTTGTGCTGGCATGGGAAGAGTTGGGGTGGGGGGGGGGGGTTTCCTTCAATTTTTTTTAATGTTTTATTTTAGTTCAATTTCCAACTTAGCAATAAAATTGACAACAAAGATTTTCATTAAAATTTGTGAGGGCAATTTTGTCTTTTAACAAAATATTTAACGTTCCTTCCAATGATAACGTCACCGGGGACTAACATAAAGCCTAAAGTTGGGTTGAAGAGCCAACATAAGAAAGTTTCATCATCAGTTACCATATAAATCGAAATTGGCAAGTTCAAGGACCAAATTATATATTAATCCTTTAGTTATTGCATAGTTACATAAAAAAATTGGAAATCACAATTTTATCATATAAAAAGTTTAGAAATCACAATTTTATCATATAAAAAATTTAGAAATCACAATTTTGAGTGTAATCTATATCTAAAATGATGTTTTTTTGTAACATTTTTTGTTGTTGAGCGGGGTCCCTTGCTCCTTTACTCTCCTGGGTGGATCCACCCCAGGGTTCACTCGAGCAAAAACTGGGCTTGAACTGACATTTTAGTCTTGTTAGATAATTTATGAGAATGAGCAAGTGTCAGTTTGGTGCAATGAAATTAGATTTAGCGTGTCTTGACATGTCGTAGTAGTCGGAGGGACTAGATTGGTTTGGTTTCTCGTTGATCATAAGCTTTTTCGTTATTTAACTTTGGTCATACGTGTATTGTTATTGATAAACCTTAGGTTTCGTTAATCTTATATGACTAGCTATTGGAATGAGCTCCTAGTTTGTAAGGATTGTTAGGTTCTCTTGTATTTTTTTTGATATTAATGATATATCTTTA
>CM028377.1:41768207-41777934 GCA_013146195.2 Codonopsis lanceolata
GGCCGTTCCTGGGCATAGGCCAAAGGGGCGACCGCCTAAGACCCAAAAAAATTAAGGGCCCAAAATTTATTTATATGTATAGTATATATATAATATATAAATATAATATTAATAAATATAAATAGGGAATATGAGAAATTGTCTGAAAACAAGAAACGGAAGCAAAAGCTTGATGCGGTGATGCCGGCAGACGAAAGGTTGATTATATGGAAGGGCGGATAGCGGGATAGTCGAACAGAAGGATCAAGGAGATGGAATGATCAACGACGGCCCTCAACCTCGAGATTCACTCTTCAGTCTTCCCTATGCATCTATGGCCGCCGGATTAATTTCCACTCCACCTTCAGGCTCTGCTTTAGTTCGATTTCAAAGGCTCAAAGTAAGAAAAACTCTCACAGTCTCACTCACTTAGTCACTCTTCTGTTCCTCATCCACGAACTCGAAGACACCGATGAATGACTGATGATGCATACACTCGTCCAATTTTCTTAATTTCAATTTCAATTTTCAAATTTTTTCCCCTCTTCAGGACCTTCTCTGCTTCAGACGAATTAGACATTCAGACCCTAAACCCTCAAAGGCTCAAACCCATATTTCTTTTGGTTTAAGGTTTTTTGGGCTTGTAAATTAATTTTTTTGTTGATCCACAATTTCTTTTCAAAATCACATAGTCTAAAAATTGTTTAAGTAGATAATAGATTAGAAATTTACAAATTATTTATAATATGTTGATGCAGCATTCCAGCAAGCAATCGAGCTTTGGGCCCTTATTCGTTATTTTGCCCCGGGCCTTTGAAATGTCAGGAACGGCCCTGGATTCATAACTTTGCTGGTGGAGACAGACTGGAGATGGAACCTTCGCCAAAATTAGAGAACTTTACCATGTGGCAATGGCTGGATCTGGAAGTTTGAGGTGGCCGTAGATAGTGGGGACATGGATGGGGGGCGGGAGGTTGTGATTCGTGATTTGTGTGCGTGGGGTAGGGTGGGAGGAATTGGGAATCTTCCTTATTTTCTATGTCTATTATGTTGGATATGTCGTCATTTTTTAATTGTATATGAATAAAAATATAAAAAGGGTATATTTGGAAATTTAAAAAAATTATAACTTATTTTTTGAGTGAAACGTCTCAAAATGAAATAATAGACTCTTTGTTCGAAACGAAAGAAGTATTTTCTTGTCTTCATGGGGTGGGTAACATGGTAAGTAGGGAAGAAAAGGTGGTACTTTGTGAATAATATTAGAGAGACACAATAGTCAAAACAATCAAAATTTTAATTGAGAAGTATGGATTGATGGCATATATAATAAGTAGGTTTTACCATTAAATAATTTTGTTCTTCGGTAAATAGTTTATCATACTATTTTTTTTGATATTACACTTTAAAAGTTTATTTTTTTAAAAAATATTTATTATGTTCGTGACATTTCAATTTTACCCACACATTTTATATTAATTGATTATGCCCAGGTATTTTTGTAATAATGACCAACTTTTATACTAATTATATATTCCTTAATAATTAGACTTTTCAACATTGACTATTTGGATGACATAAATATAGTATAATTAAGAATTAAATAATAATTTGGTCCATGGACATGTCGAAAAATAATGTTTTGGTCCCTGGACAAAAAAAAAAAAAAAACAATAGAAGTTGGTCCCTGGACATGTCTTTTTGGACCAATTTGCCCCCTTCGACCGTTAACGTTAGTTTTACCGTATGTTTTTTTTTTAAATTGATGAGAATGCCCTCGGTCTAAACAAGCACATGATCTATATTTAGGGTTTAATAACTAGTTTGCCTTGAAAGTTGAAACATTCCAAATTTCATCTTTAGGTGAATCATCTCCCTCACCCTGCCCCAATCGCCATCACTTCCGACCTCTCTTCCCAGTTCACTTCGGCTCCTGTTTTGCTGTCATACACACACCAGCCCCGTGGGACCATTGCTGGCCTCCCTCTCTGAATCCGACGTCATCTCCTCATCAGATCCACCTCCAATCTATCTCCAGCCCCACAATCATGCCACCCATGCTACAGATTCGGCCAACTACGTCAACCCCGATCTTCAACCACAAATACCGTCAGATCGCTTGCTTTCGCCACCAGAAATCGAGGTCCGTCTCCATCTGATTTCATCTGGTCCAGTGGGTTTGAAGGAAACTTTGGCCTCGACAATTATCTTCCTCCAAAATTTTCTGCAAAGTTCAAGTAAGATTGTTCTAAATTTTCCAATAAATACTGAAATGTGGGAATTTAATTGTTGGATATTTGTTGCTTAAGTATACTCTGGGTATACTGATACTGTGCAAATTGAATTGTGGTGGTAATCGGGTTTGTCTTCACGGTTTTTCTGGAAATTCATCTGGGATGAATACTGAATAACACCATAGCTTTAATCGACTATACCCAATTAAGGACGTCATTTCTCTCTCATCCTTAATTCAATCATCACAACCGACCACCACCACCACAAGCCATGGCAGCTCCGGCGAACTCATAATTAGACTCGGTTCAACCGTCAAACATCATCAACTCATTCATTTCGCCTGCTTCGCTTTCGCTTCGTTTCTCTTTATTTGGTCTGCTCCGATGTACATTATTGTATTTGAATTTCAGACCTCAATAATTAAATACGATTTTATTTATTTTTTGAAATTTATTAGCGACTGAGATTAGCAACGAGTCCATGAACGGGATGCAAATTGAGTGCATGGACATATCAGAACTGCCATTACTGAACAGGGATCTCGAGATCGATGGCAAGTTTCTGTCAGAAGATTCTAGCAACCGATTGTTACCTCTTCGCTTCCCCCGAGTACAATTACTCCGCCACCGGTACTTTACCCCTCATTCTGCTTAACATTACAATATTATACCAGTAGCGTTCTAACATTACAATGTTAAACATCATGCTCGCAATCTCCGGCGACCTCATCATCGTCGAAGGTTGAAGATGGAGTTTGGACCACGATTGTAGAAGATGAATTCTTTTAGAATTTGACACCTTAACCCCCTATATTTCCAATATTTTGAAAAGAGCCCATATTAAACTTTTTAGTGAGGGTATTTTTGACATTTGAAATAATATTGGACGGAATAACTAAAACTAACGGTGGGAGGGGGCAAATTGGTCCAAAAAGACATGTCCAGGGACCAAAACATTGTTTTTCGACATGTCCAGGGACCAAACATTATATTAATCCTATAATTAAACACCTAACTAACACTTACTAATTGAAATTTATGTCAAAAATCTTGTAATTCTAGCTTAAATTCTTCAAGAATCATATAAAGGAGGGTGAACACCCTATATCTTCTTTGCGAGTTAAATTAGGCCAAATTACAAATTTCCCCAATTGTATTCTCACCTGATATGCCCGGCCCAAACCCGGTCACGAGCAAAGCACGAGCTATCCTCACGTGCCGGTCACGAGTACAAACCTTATAAGGCCCACAGGCCCAGCAAGCAAAGCGATGGCAACATCGAGCAGCAAGCATGGTATTCCCGACCAAACCTGTACGGGCACAGGCCCTGCCTGTCCGACCAGGGGCCATGCCCGGGAAATATGCTCGCCCCAATCCAACATTTATTACACAAGCGGGCAGGGCCCTGCTCGCCCAGTCCAATGTCGAGCAGAAGACACCAGTAGCTTGCCCGCCAAGACACCGTTAAAGGTTACCATATGTGGGCAGGATACTTGCCCTATCTGTTCCTGATATCTCGCGGCCAACCGCGTGTCATGCTTAAAATCCAGGGATCCTCTCCTTGTTGAACGAGATCACTAAGGAAACCAAATCCTACCCGGATTCAACCACAAAAAGGCCAATAAATACTCCTCCACCAGCCATAACAAGGTACACGCATTCATACACTCATCCTCTTCCTTGAGCTCTGGTATTCGGCTTTACACACGATACTTACTCTCACGCCGGAGGGGTTTCGCGAGGCCCTGCCTTGCACTTCCACTCAGGTTTTCTCTGTTCTTAGCCAGGTTCATGGAAGCAGATTCAAGCCCAGATATCCTACCCAAAGCATAGACGACCCAAGCTGAGGATTTGCCACATCAGTTTGGTTCCATTGCCGGGAACTCGAACATAAAAACACCCCTTTGTCTCAAAGTTTTCCGGTACAAGTTTCCCACTCTCGCAATGGCCGGTAAGAGCAGCAAGCACCGCGCTACTGTGAGCAACAACCAGGCTGCTAGCCAGTTGGCCGGTGACCTCCCACCAAAAGCACCCCAAGGGGTTCAGACAAGAAGCAAGAAGATTGCCGCTTGGCAAGCAACTCATGGGAAAGACGTGCCCTATGTGGGGGAGCAGCCGTCTCAACGTGCTAGCCAGAGCCGGGCCAGCCAACGTGATGCTAGAGAAATCATCAATGAGCAGCGCAGTGCCAAAGAGTTGGATATCAGGACACAACTAAATCGCCAAAAGGAGAATGCCATGGCAGCCACGCGAATCCGCCTGGCCAAGCCCCTGAACAACAGGTCGCTGCTCTCCAAGTCCAAGCGGACTACTATAGCAAGATGTACAAACTCAACCAGCAACTACTTGCCTTGGGCCATGCCCCTGGTTCGATTTGAATTGCCAACTCGGTGTCCCCATGCGGATGGTGACGACCACGCCTCACAACATCTGCCCGCTCCAAGCAAGCGACTCCCATCTGTCATTCACATACCGTCCGAATTTTTCAGATATAGCAGATATAGCCGCCCGAATTTTTCACACAAACATGGTCGCGGACAAAATCATTATGCCCGTAGTGAAAGTCACAGTCGCCGCAGAGCTCGTGAGCACGCCGAGAAAGAGGCATACCGGCCTAAGCGTAGGCCGCGAGTTGACGGAGAGGTGGAAGCTTCTTGCGCGCTGACCTTTTGCCCGCCACCCTCACACGACTATCGGTCAGACCATGCCTGTCCATCTGGCATCACTTTAGATGCTGAGAAGCGTCTGTCCGAACGCATGGAAGCTATGAAGCGTGACATGGCTAGACAGATGGCTAACCTGGCTATGGCCAAGCCCGGCTATGGTGCCGTCAAGCTGCTGGAAGGTAGCCCTTTTACCCCTGAAATCGAAAACGCACCACCTGCACAAGGTATCATATTCCCGCAATTTGAGAAATACTTCGGGAAGACACCGGCAAGTGACTGGCTCAGATCATTCGAGGCACAGATTCAGATGGCAACGGATATCGAGGCTCTGAAAATGTGAGCATTCGAGGGGTCCCTTCAGGGAAAAGCACAAGCGTGGTTGGGAAGGGTTCCCCGTGGATCCATCGGCAGTTGGGAAGTGTTAAGGGAGAAATTCCTAGAAGAATTCGGCACTGTCGGGCCAACACCTAAAAACCGGTTCGATCTTGCTAAATTCAAACAAGGTGAACACGAGTCCTACGGAAGCTATTTGAAGAGGTTCGAGGAGATGCTCGACCAAGTGATCGCCACCAGTGACCCCGAAATAATGTTATGTTATCTGAATAACATGAGAGCAGGGCCACTGAAGACAATGTTAGCTATGAACCCGGGAGCCTCCAAAGCTGAGCTGCTAGCAAGTTCCCACCTATTCTGCTCGACCGAGACTGCTCGAACAGACAAAAATAAGAACAAGGACAAAGCCCAGGACAGCTCGGCCACGCCAGCTGACCAGGACTAAGAGGGCAGTAATCGTCCGCGCAGAGATAGGAGGAGATCATCTACTCCAGGGCAAAGGTTATTCAGAGAAGCACAATTTACCTCGTTAAACACAACGCGGGAGGACATCATGTTCCAAGTAGGAGACGCTCTGCTAGTTCCCTATCCTCTTGACCCCGAGCTCGCCCATACTAGGGACCCCACCAAGTACTGCGACTACCATCATGGTACCGGGCACACCACAGAGGAATGCATAGTGCTGAAACGCGAAATACAGAAACTGATCAACGCGGGAAAATTGGACCGTTTCAAGAAAGATCAGGGAGAAGGGAACAATGCGAACAATGATAGGCAAGGAAGACCTCCAAGAGGAAGAGGTGGCCAGGCCCCTCAGATTCGAGGAGTGGTCAACGTGATCCAAGAAGAGCTTCCATCCAACACTCAACTTGGGAAGCACATATATTCACTCTCCAGAGCAATAAATTCTCCAGCGGTACAGCGGGCAAGGGAGCCTAACATCTTCTTTACTCGCAGCGAGTTAGCCAGCACCCCTCTTGCCTCCGAGCAGCCGTTGGTCATCTCTTGCCTGGTAAATGAATGGCAAGTCCACAGAGTCCTGCTCGACACTGGAGCGTGCAGAGATATCATGTATTATTCCTGCTTCAAAGAGTTAGAACTAGCAGATGCCCGACTCAAGCCTTATCTTGGAAAGCTGGAAGGGTTCACTAATCACCAAGTAGGCGTCAAAAGCACTATCGAGCTCGAAGTTTTCATGGGAGACGGGGCGCAAACCCGAACAGAGATGATCAATTTCCTGGTGATCGATCTCAAATCGGCTAAGCTGCATCACAACCGCATCCCGGGCGCACCGGCCATGGCCAATTTCGATGGTGACTTCGAGCACCTACCGAAGGAAAATTTACACCGAGGAAGCAAATTTTACAGGGAAGGGTGGTGTCCTGAATAGCAAACGTCGGGCAATGTGGGAGTATGTCCGAGACTCCCAAAAGAAAAAGCAAAAATTGATCGTGGACATTCCCGACCAGACAACATCGTGAAAGAGATGCCCTGGCAAGCGACGCCCCATCTCATAAACAACATAAAGATCGGACATAAAAGTCGGGAGCAGAGGACCCCATGGAAACAGACGAGCCCGAACAGGCCCCATCCCCAGCACGATCCAGGCGTAAGGCTAAACGCCAAGAGCCGCAAGATATTGAGATGGATACCCTGCAAGTGCGGGATGAACCCGATATTCAGCCCGAAGGCGAGCTAGAAGAAATAATCATCAATCCCTCCTACCCCGAGCAGAAAATCAAAATCGGGAAGGCCATGCCTCCTGAAGCTCAGGAAAGGCTGATTGAGCTGCTAAAAAAGATGCGCCTGATGTGTTTGCCAGACTGTTGAAGATATGCAAGGAATCGGGCGAGGACGTTGCACGCCATGACTTAAATGTTGATCGAACATTCAAACCAATAGCTGGGCGGCGTCAAGACAATACTCTCCGGAGAAAGTGCAGCCATCCTGAGGCGTGTTGTTGAAAAGCTTCTGAAGGCAGATATCATCGAGGAAATACAATACCCGACCTGGTTGGCAAACGTAGTGATGGTCAAGAAAGCCAATGACAAGTGGCGGATGTGTGTCGACTTCACGAGCCTCAACAAAGCCTACCCGAAAGACTGTTACCCGCTGCCTCGTATAGACATGCTCATGGACTCCATCGCCGGTTTTGGAATGCTTAGCTTTACGGATGCATACTCGAGGGTACCACCAGTCGATAAACAAGCAAGATAAAGCAAAACAGCCTTAGAGGCCGGCGGAGGCCTGCATCGCTACAAGATGATGCCATTTGGGCTAAAGAATGCGGGCAACTTATCAACAGTATGGTTAACAAGGTCTTCGGTTCGCAACTCGGGAGGAAGATGGAAGCATACATAGATGACATGGTCATCAAAACCAAAGGCCGCGACCACACTCTTGACCTAGCAGAAACATTTTCCAATCTACGAAGACATAACATGAAATTTGTCAATCCGGAAAATGCGCTTTTGGGGTTCGAAAGCAGAAAATTCCTCTGTTTATGGTTAACCAATGTGGTATAGAAGCAAACCCGAGAGAAGATCCAGCCCTACTTGACATGGAACATGCCCTCTACCGCATTAAACACATACAACGATTGAACGGTAGAATCATTGCCCTTGGCCGCTTCATCTCCGGGCGGAGAAGTGTCTCCTCGCTCTTCAAAATCAAGCGCGCTTGGCGGCAACAAAGGATTCGAATGGAATCTTGCTGCACAAAGCCTAAACATCGCGAGGAATATACGGGCCCCTCCTTAGCGATCATGTGCCCGGTGAGCCTTTATGCGTGTATCTAGCGACCCACAGACAGTATGGCCGTGTTTTGGTTAGGGAAGAATTAGACATTCAAAAACATGTACTATGTATCCAAAGCCCTCGATCCTGGTGAGGGTCGTTATGCGAAAAATTTCTTATTAAGCTTGTTGTAGGCGGAAATTAAGGGCTTATTTTTACGCACATGTAATCATAGTATACGGATGCACCAGCTAGCAGATTCTTCACAAGCGACTCGGTCGGAGGCGGATTACTCAAGCTAGGCGATAGAACTCACTTAGAATTCCACATAGACTACACCGGGCGGCAATCAAGGCTCGAGGCCACGGCCGATTTTGCAGTAGAAACAAGCTTCACTCGGCAAGAAGAGCACGAAACCCGGTAGTCAACGAGGCAGGGCAAGAAAGGCGCAACCTCGATTTGTTGGGATTTATATTGATGGGGCGTGAGCAAAGTCGGGGCGGCATCCTTCTCATAGCTCGACCAGTTACAAAATTTGAGCTAGCATTGCGATTTAAGTTCGCCTCCAACAATGTGTGGCGAGTCTGCGAGCGGTAATTTCCGGCCTCGAACTAGTAGCGGACATGGGAGTAAGATATGATCCAGGTGATGTTCGGATTCATGGTGGTTGTAAACCAAGTCAGGGAGAATATATGGTGCATCACCTCACTAGTCAAATATTGCGAACTTGTCAAAGGAATTGAAAAATTTCAAATTCAGGAGATAGTCGAGAATTGGTGACGGATGTCTTACAGCGATTATTTATCTAAGATCATTGAAAATTTGTCAGCTTCTTGAATCCTTGGTAATGATCGAGCACCTAAAAACTCAGTCTATCGATGGGCCGGTGGTAATGGACATTGAGCAGGCGACAGGGAGTTGGATCGAGCAATTACAAGGACTACATCGGCGAGGGGATCTGCATTGAGACAAAGTCAAGGCCACCACGGTCGAAGCCGAACTGTCGGTACTCGGTAGTAGGGAGTGCGCCTGGCGATCTAAGGTCGAGTCAATGCTTCGTTACCCCGAGTGCTTGAAGGTGTCTGTATGAAGTGCACGAGGGAGAATCACGGCGGCCACCGGAGCACCGCGCCTAGCGAGAAAAGGGTACTGGCGCGAGGATACTCTTGGATAACCCTCGAGAAGGGATGCGAGAGAGATACGTTCGTGAATGTGACAAGTGCCAAGGTACGGACATACAGAGACTTCCATCCACCATGCAAGCCCATTCGTTTGCGGCACGGCCGACATGCGGGGGATTGACTTTGTCGGCCGTTTCCACTTGCGAGAGGCAAATCTGAGATATGAGGTGGTCACCATTGATTACTTTACAAAATGGATAGAAGCAAAACCTCGGCCAAGATCATAGAAGCAAATGTTATCAAGTTCGTCCATGATCAAGTATGGTGTAGGTTTGGCCTCAAGGGCAATCATATCGAGATCACGGAACCCGTTCTCGGACAAGTTTCTTGCGGGAGAATGTATTCGCTTAGGCGTCAAGCATTGGCAATCATCGTAGCCTATCACTCAAGAGAGCAGGACAAGCGAAATTGGAAACAAGCGGGTCCTACATGCACTCAAGAGAAATTTAGAGGGACGAGAAGGGAAATGGGTCAAGAACTACCATCGCCTTTATGGGCGTCATAACTGCGTGCGCGGTCCAATGGGGAAACCCCATTCGCTCACTTACGGGTCGAAGCAATGATTCCGGTTGAAATGGCTTTGCCTAGTTATCGAGTCT
>CM028377.1:41778034-41805160 GCA_013146195.2 Codonopsis lanceolata
TTTTAGAAAACCTCTTTTAGCCAAAATAGACTAAGTAAGAGTACTAACCTTTAAGTCTTCCTAAGAAGGAGAACTTACGCTTCCGATTAGTCTAATAATCGGGTCTACCGGTATGAAGAGAAACATTAACAAAATATTGAAATTAAGCAAGAGGATCAATCATACCAAGATTTCTCCTTAAATAAGCAAACCTCGTGGCATCCAAGGGTTTTGTGAGAATGTCCGCTAATTGATGCTTCGCTTGAACATATTCCGCATCGATGTTACCTTTTTCCACATGATTTGAGAAAATGATAACTAATATCAATGTGCTTTGTCTTTGAATGCATCATCGATTTTTGGAGACCGAGATAAAGATGTGTTGTCACACATGATTGGGCAATTTTCAGCCTTGATGTTGTAGTCCACTAGTTGTTGCTTCATCCATAGCAGCTTGAGCAAATACCGCATAAAGAATATATTCTCGCCAGGGTTGAGTTTGCCATCGATCCTGTTTTTGCAAGACCATGAGACGAGTCTCTGTTTCAAGAAATTGACAAGTCCCATCGGTGCTTCTTCTCCGCCACTTTGCAAGTCGCATAATCCATCCGAGTATCCAACTAAATTGAAGTTGTTGGATTGAATACCGTATGCCTAGATTTGTTGTTTTTGAAACATATCTCGATGATACGCTTTAAGAAGCAAATGTGACTCCTTTGATCCGCCTCGAAATCTAGCACAAACACAAACAAAGAAACATAATGTCGTCTACTAGCAAGAAGGTAAAGAAGTGAACCTATGATTCCTCGATACTTGGTCATGTCTTGCTTCCCTTTTCATCTTTGTCAAGATGGCGCTTAGACATTGGAGTTTCAAATCCTTTGGTCAATCAAGACCAAACTTCTTGATTAGTTCCTTTGCATATTTGGTTTGGTCGATGAAGATTCCGTCTCAAGTCTCTGTATCTCAGCCCTAGAAAATAGGTAAGTTCACCCATCATGCTCATCTCGAACTTGCTTTGCATCGCCTTCTCGAATCTTTTGCACAAAGCTTTGGTTAGTTGATCCAAAGATGATGTCGCCCACATAGATTTGTACCAAGAGAATGGCCTTTGTGCTTGAGGATGAATAAAGTAGTGTCGATTCTTCCTCTCAATCCTTGTTCAATTAAGAACTTGGATAGAGTTTCATACCAACTCTAGGAGCTTGCCGGTAGTAGAGAGCTTTCTTGATTGATGGTCAGTTGTCGGAGTTGACAAATCAGGAGGTACATTCCGTATACGTTTCTTGAAGATCACCATTCGAAAAGGCACTCTTAACATCCATCGATACACTTTGAAGTCCATGAGCGAGGCATAAGCTAGAAAGATTCGATGCTTCTAGTCTATAAGCAGGGAGGCAAAGTTTCATCAAAGTCAATTCCTTCTTCACAGTAGGTACCCACGAGCAACCAATCTAGCTTTGTTTACGGTGACATTTCCATCTTCATCTCTTTTATTTCTGAATACCCACTTGGTGCCGATAGTGGATGATCGATCGGTCTTTGAACTAAACTCCACACCTTACATCTTTCAAAGCTGGTTCGACTCTTCTTGCATAGCTTCAATCAGTTATGATCTTCGATGGCTTCATCAATCTTCTTTGGTTCGAGTTCAGATACAAATGCATAAGCAAACAACGTTTCTTCTCGAACCTTATTTCTCAAATGCGAACTCTGAGTTGAGATCACCAATGATTTGAGAAATGGGATGATCTCTTGCTTCAACAGTTGGAGGAAGATCACTTACGGTGGATTCTTCCCTTAAGAATGCAGAGTTGGTTGAGAAGGAGATTCACCAAAATCTGGTTCGGAAGAAATAGAGTCTTCAAAACTTTCATTTTACGGTGAACAAGAAGGATGAGAGATACGTAAAGGTGCTTGGGGTAAAGCGAGAAGAGATGGGTTCGAGGGTCAACGAGATGAGTTGTTATCGGTATCGGTAGAGTCTCTTCTAGGTGAAGGGTTACGATATGGTGGGATCTGCGATTTGCCGTTTTCGATAAGGATTGGAAGTAGATGTTGTATTTGTACTGTCTCATCATTATCGGAATCATTAGCAACGTTCGAACCATTCTAGGCTCTAACAAGTCATATTCATCAAAAGAAACATGCGATTCTAAGATTTTTAAGTTAGATTTCTTGAAAATGCGAAATGCTTTTGAATGTTTGGAATACCCAGAGAAAAATTCCTTCGTCTCGATTTTGCATCAAATTTTCCTCTATACTCTTTTCCATTGTAAAGAATAAAACATTTACACCGAAGATTTTAAGAAATCCAATGTTTGGGATCTTCCTCTCCATATTTCATATGGAGTTTTATTATGAAACTTGTTTACTGTGGATCTATTTTGGGTAAAGCAAGCAATATTGAGCTTACGCCCAAAATACTTCGGAAGTTTAGCTTACGCCGGCATTGTTCTAGCCTTCAATCGTGTTATGTTCTTCCGCTCGCCTACACCATTTTGTTGAGAATGGGCGAGAGAAGTTGTGGCCGATCCCATGGTCATCGCGATACACTTTCTACACCATTGTTTTTGAATTCAAGGTCGTTGTCCGATCTTATGTCACAAATGTCTTCAAGCTTTTGAGTTTGAAGTCTTCTAAAAAGTGCAAAGTGACTAGATCATACGTTTCATCTTTAGATGTCATAGTTTCAATCCAAGTGAATCTAGAGTAGTCATCAACTACTACAAGTGTGTACTTGTCTCCGAAATAATGGTGTTGTAATAGGTCCAAAGAGATCCATATGCGAAGTTGAAGAGGTGCGTTTGTTGATAAAAGCAGTCTTTCTTTTGAAGGAAGACTTGGAAAGTTTTCCTAGTTGACAAGCTTTACAACTTACGTCATGATCGGCACACCGTAGGTAGACCTTTGACAAGCCCATTTTTGGAGAGCTTGGAGAGGTGCTTGAAGTTGAGGTGCGAGGCAGCTTGTGCCATAGCCATTTGTTGTCACGAACATTGTTGGCTACTAGACACGAGGTTTGAGAATCTCCCTAGAAGATTTAAGTCCACGACATAGGCGTTTCCTTGTCTATTGCCGGTCGGTATTGTAGAGCACGATTCACGTGCTTGTCTTTGATGAGGCAGTTGGAATTGAATTGGCATAGAAGTCCTTTGTCGCGAAATTGTGATATGCTCGAGAAGATTGTGCTTTAAACCACTTACTAGAGAAACTTTGTTGATGGAGAGACTTCCTCTAGTAATTGAGCCATATCCAATTGTCTTTCCTCTTGCATTGTCTCAGAAAATAGCGTGGGTCCTTTTGCTTCACTATATACGTAAGAAGACTTACGTTCCAGTCATGTGTCTTGAGCGACCCTTGTCTAGGTACCGGATGTCTTTATTTTCGATTCTATAGCCATGAAGCATTCCTGTAAAGAGTTAAAGCAAAACAAGGTACCCTTTATTTGGGTCTAAGGATTAGCAACCTTTTGCAACCCATACACCTTGACCTTGAGAGAACTAGGTCTCTCGATCTTGGGGTGAACCTTAGCGGGCATGCGGTGCCGATGGCCTAAGCAATGGCAAGAATGACATAAATGGAAAGTCCATAGAGCTGTTAGAGTCTTCAATTGAAGAGTGCTTATGATCATTCCTTTTCTTGACATTCATTTTCGGTTCGACTTGCTTGTTGACGGTAGACTTAATTGGTTTCTTTCGACTCTTCCTAGGTAGGTTACCAACGGACTTAGCTTTAGCTTTTACGTTGAATACCTTTTCGGGAGGATTCGGTAGAATACCTTTAAGTTTACCTTCAACGTAAAGCGACTTTGCTGTTTCATAGACAAACTTGATGATTCTGGGTAGAGGTTTAGTAGGTCTACCATCGGCCGGACTTTGCCTTGGCATAGTCGTTCTTAGGTGAGACTTCACTTTCTCTACCGTTATCTTCTCTCGGGTTTCTCATTTGAATCATTCATTTTGGCTTTTCCTTTTCGAGCTTTAGGGTAAACATAAGGAACACTTGAGTAACCAAGGCCTTGTTTCCTATATTTCCAAATGTCGTTGCGTTAGAGAAAGATATATCATTTGCAATTTGAGGATTCTCCTTTCTCTTTGAGAAGAGGATTGTCGGAAGAGACACATCGAATATCCTATGCTGTTTTATCATTGCTAGATTTTTTGGCTTGTAAGGATTTCTTCAAATGCATCCTTGGAACTATTCCGGGGAGTCAATTGTCTTTTGCAAGGCAATTTTCTCTAGGTCTAGTCCTTTGATGTGCTCGGTCAGACAGTCAATTTTGTCATGAAGAAATTTGTTTTCTTCCTTCGGTTTGATACTCTCTTGTTGGCGGCTATTGAGAGTTTGAATCTCATTGCCATCAAAGATTTCTCATTGTAAGTTTCTCGCGTTCTTGGCCGGTTTAACATAGGCTACTCTAAAGGAATTAAATTCTTCAAGCATATCTGATTATCCTTGAGAAGTTCTTCCTTCTTGAAGCTATCTTGCTGGTTTCATTTTTGTCCAAAGGACTTGGTGAAACTACAACTTCATTTTGAGTCATAGGTAGGACATGAATCATGAGCTATTAAGCATATGTTAGCTTGCTCACAATCCTCTTCCTCCTCTTACGAATCGGTTTCAAACCATGTAGCAACATGTTTATCTTCTATGTCTTGACCAACATACCTTTTGTTTTCAAATTTTCTAAACGAGGGTTTTGGTATGCTTCAAATTTTGGCTTAGGACACTTTGAGGCAAAATGACCAGGTTTCCTACAGTTATAACACACAAGCTCTTCCTTAGATGAGCTTTCACCAATCTTCCTGAAAGGTTGTTGGTGAGTGTTCTTTCTTCCATATTTTGCGAACTTTTGAAATCGTTTAACAAACATAGCAAATTGTTCATCAGATAAAAAATCATTTTCACAGGAAGAAGTAGGGGGTTTGTTTTCAACAATGATTTCTTCTTGGACCATGGTGGCAAAGACACGTTACGAGCTGTTTGTCTTGCTCTAGAGCTTGATTAACTTCAAGTTCATAAACCTTTAAACTTGCGTAGAGACTACGAAGAGTCATCTCGTTTAAGTTCTTAGATTCTTTCATAGCCGTGGTCTTCACATGCCATAAGCTACCTAGAGAGCCTAGAAACCTCATGTTCATTTCCTTTTTGTCATACGTTTTACCAAGAGAAAAGCAACTATTTATTACCTCCTTTGAATCGATCGTATGCTTGTCTCAAGGTTTCCTTAGGATCCTTCTTGAAAGAATCAAAGCATTGGATGTATGTATATTTTACATTTGTCTCTTGTGTCTTGGTCTCCTTCCAAGTATTCTACAAGAGCTTCTCACATCTCTTTCGCGGTTGTACATCGAATCACTTCTTTGGTATGTGCTTGTGTCTAGAGAGGCGGTGATTATGTTAATGGCTTTCTTTGTCAAGTTCAACCAGCTTTCTATCGTCCTCTGTCCATTTCGATTCTTCTTTTGGAACCTTGCGGGGTTCCAGCGATGGAGGCTAGAAGATTTGCCTTCATTGGTACATGTTGACTGCGGTGACACATTTCCATAACATGTTGTCAATAGAGTTCATGAATCTCATTACTTTATCCTTCCATACATCAAAATGACCTTCGTCCAATATTGGGACGTGGTTAGCATTAGATGTAGGCAGCATATAGTGTGTTTGTGCCATTATGTCGTATCTCTCAAGAGTTTAATCTTGGAAAAACTTGTTTTCGAAGAGTAAGGCTCTGATACCAATTGTGGGTCCCAATGAGCACAATAATAAGCTAGAAAGGGGGGTTGAATAGCTTATTAACACTTTAAAACTTTTAAAGTAAGTTCCTTGAAAGTTACTTGCAATCTATGAAAAGAATCAAGTAGCGGAAGACCTTCAAGAGAATTGTTCAGTGTGCAGATAAGGACTAGGTAGACCTTTTACGGATTACTTAAGTTACTGCTGAAATTGGATAATATAATCAATGAAACTAAGCGGTTCAATAATTAGGCAGACGGTAGGAAATAACACAAGTATTTTGGGATGGTTCACACTATAATGAGTGCTACGTCCACCACCAAGGCGATCAACCTTGGATTTAAATTGTGCACTATGTTTTCCACTTAGATCAATTACAAAGAATATCCCTAATGGATGGTGTACAAAATATTGACTTGTGTTTGGGTCTAGGGAATTAAATTTACGTAAATATAAGATATTTAATTAGATGCGAAAATATAGTTAATGGAAGTAAACAACAAGAAGAATAAAACAATAATTGTTGAAGAGCGACTTCTTGTTGTTGCGAGGACTTCTAGATCTGTTGAGGATCTATTGAATGCCTTGGTGAAAGACTTGGAGTTGTGTAGATTGAGCAATTCTTTAAGTGTTCGATTGATTACATGCTGATCGGTTTTTGTTCCGGTCTTTAATGGCGTATTTAAAGCGGTGCACTTCAAAGATCCGTTGGAGAAGGCGAAGACTTCAACGGCTCTATTCATAAATGCATTAAATGCATGGTCTTTGTCGATCATCAAGGAATTTCGTCTTCCACGAGATAACTAGAAGCGAGATAATCATTTACGAGATCTTCAAAAGGTGGGCGATTTGGTGTCGGATCGAGAGATAAAGAAGAAAGTAGGGGCGATGCCTTTCTTGCTTTACCTTGTTCGAGGCGAAAAGGTCTTCCTGCTTTTCGGAAAGTTGCTTTCGGCGGCTTTGACATGTCAGGGAATGACTTGGATTAATTCAAATAATATATGGAAATACGTTTGAATTAATCCTAGCTTTTGGAGGGACACGTAGAAGAAGTCGGTTGACACGAGGTCTACCGATCTTAAGCTTTGAGCGGGTCTTAGGTGAAGGCGAGAAGTGGTCTTAGAAGTTCTGAAAAAGTCCTACAAAAACTATACAAGGCAGTTCTAACGTTACGCTAATCGATCGCTAACCCGATTAGCCAGCCAGAAGTATAAAACTAATGTAATGTACTGATCAGATATAAATTTAACATAAGAATCAACAGTTTCCACCATTGTGTTTTGCTAGGTAATGTCCTAGGAACACGATTTTTATCACAAAGGTTTCCATCTTCGTGTTTTGCTAAGTAATGTCCTAGGAATACGATCTTTATCAAAAGCTTCCAACATCGTGTTTTGCCAGTTAATGCCCTAGAAATACGATCTTCATCACAAATGCTTGCATCACAAAAAGGTTTATTTAAAATTATTGAGCTACGACTGGTCTGATTCCCGAAAGGGATACGTAGGCAGCCTATTTCGGTAGGTCCGACCATCGTACCAAAAGATTTGTATTGCTAAATATTTTAAAACTCAAACAAAAAATCTTCCCCCGCGTTGCTTATCTCGAATTGAGAGTCTATTTTATTAACGACATTCGATTACTTATAAACTCTCATTTACTCATAAATTCCATTGTTGAAAGGCTCTGTAGGCACCCCAAATTCGTACCCCTATTTTATATTTTCCAATAATTATCGATAAATGGACTAATACAAGTTTTTTTATTTGTTTTTGGGACAATGGAAGAAAATCAAAACAAAACAAAAAGAAAAGAAAAGAAAAGGAAAACAAAACAAAAGAAAAAGAAAACAAAAGAAAAAGAAAACAAAAGGAAAAGAAAACAAAAGAGAAAGGAAAAGAAAAAGAAATAAAAGAAGAAGAGGAAAGAAGGCAGCAGCCGCCCCCTCCCTATTTCCCCCTAAACTAACGCCTACTCGCCCTTACCCTTTCTTGGCCCCCAATTAATCCTCCTATAAATACTCCCTTCATTCTCTAAATTTCACCCAACAGCCCACTCATTGTCTCCCTCTCTCACTGTCCCTCACCCAACAACTCCATTCTCTATCTCCCTCCCTCAACTCCCTCACTCATACGCATACACACATATACTCCCTCACTTACTCACGACAATTCCCCTCCCCTCGTACCCACACACACACACATAAGCACAAATACTACAAACGTAGCAATTACGCCGCCTGATTTCAGACACTACATACAACAAAATCAACAAACACATCAGTTACGCCGCCCAAATTCAGACATGACATACAACAAATACAAGCAGTTACGCTGCCTAAATTCAGACACAACATACAACAAATACAAGCAGCTACGCTGCCTAAATTCTACAAACTCTCACCGCCTTTACCCATTCTAGGTAAAACGCAACACTTCGCCTACACAACAACAGATAACGAACAACAAACAAACAACAATAACAACAACAAACAAACAACAACAAACAACAAAAACAACAACAAAAAAACTTCATTTCCCGGAAAGACATGAGAAGCACACGTAAATCGCCTAGAGGGCTTAAGCCTAGGCATATATCGGGTTCAGACACTCACGCTTCAAGATGTAAGTTCTATCCCCGTAGTTATTTACTCTAATATACTAATTAAATATAGATATTTAATTAATTTCCTTTCTATTTATACTTTAATATAAAAATAGTTAAATTGTAAATATTTAATTAGTTTATTTCTTGTTTTTACTTTAATATAAAGATATTTGTATTTTCTTAAAGTTTAATTAGTTTATTTCCAGTTTTTACTTTAATGTAGAAATAGTTACATTTTCTTACTTTTTAATTAGTTTATTTCATGTCTTTACTTTAATATAAAGATAGTTGTATTTTCTTACTTTTTAATTAGTTTCCTTTCTATTCTTACTTTAATGTAATAATAGTTATAATTTCTTTCTGTTTAATTAATTAGTTTCTTTTCTATTTTTACTTTAAATGTAGGAATGATTATATTTCTTATTGTTTAATCAGTTTCATTTCTGTCTATACATGTAATATAAATAAGTGGTATTGTTAGCATAGTTATTTTATTTTAAGATAGCTCACAAAAAAATGTTTTTATTATTCTCTAATTTTATTATTTTAGTTGTATCCTTTGTTTTCTTTTCTTTAGTAAAATGTAACGTAACTCTTCTTTATTTCTTTTTGGTATATTTATAAATCTATCTTTTTTAAACCAAAGCATATAAAATAAACTAAGCATGTTGGCAAACTCATTGTGAGACCGAAAGGGCAAGTTGAGTGCTTAACCTCTTCCTAACTCGTAACTTAGCCCTCGAACCCATACATTCTAGTATTATTTTTTTTTGTTTTTCTTCGTTTAACCATAAAATAGAGGTGACGACTCTGTCAACACACTTTTGAGTCCACAACGAGGTCAAGCGTATTCCACGCGCTTAAGTTTTGAAACCACTCGTTTTTTCAGTAGCGGGGAAAGTGCGAAATGGGATTCTCACAGTAAGGTAGGATTCAAATTATATAAGACTATGAATGAGAAAATCGAAAGTAAAAGAAGATATTTTCAAAGAATTTTCCAACTCAAATATTTTAAGATTGAATCTTTCAAGAAGGGATCTCAAATTTTTTCTTACCATCATTTCATTGGAGACTAGATCTCCTAAGGATTGTAAATCTTTAGATAGATCAAAAAATTTAATATTATAAGAAGTAATATTCTCGTTAATTTTCTCCCATTCTTAATTTTTCAAATTTGGTTTGAAGTCTAACACACCTAGTTCACCTCACACTATCAGGGTCTACACAACAACTTTGAAGAGCATCCAATGTATCCTTGGCAGAACTGAATTTAGTAATTAACCTGAACATAGGAACATGAAAAAATTTACAAATAACTCCTCTAGCTTTGTCATTATAGTTGGCCAGAGTCTGATCTTCTTAGACCAATCCTTTTCAGATAAAGGCAACTTTCCTTTATTATCTAATGGGGTTGACCAACCATTAAGAACAACATCCCAAGCACGTAAATCAATTGATTTGATATACATACTCATATGATTTTTCCAACTATAGTAATTGGTACCATCAATAATAGGAACCTTGACATACCCATAATTCATCATGGCTACACTCAGAAAGGACATTGTTTTTGTGCTTCAAGAGTTGGCTCTGATACCAATTGAAAGATTGATTGTAGCTAGAATTAAACTAATTAAGTAATTAATAGTAAATAAAAATAGAAAAACCAAACAATAAAAACAGAACAGAAAGTTTAAAAACGTTTTTAAAGAAAAATGTCAATGAAACTGCTCAATAAAGAGTTCATTGAAGAGATCATTGAAGTCTGAATGTAGAGGAAAGAAAACTATAAGACGGAAGTAAAGAGAAACTGAAAACGGGAGATAAACCTTTGATCAATAAGTAAATAACTTATTGATTGTGCATCATGGTAAAAAATATTCCACTAGTAAAAATATAAGTTAAGCTCATTACATCTTAAAACTAACAAAGTGGAATTTATGAAAAACTTTATATGAAGCAGCTAGACTCATTGAAGAACAACACACCCAGAGTACCTAGACTGATACAAGCTAAAAAGCATTTAACACAACAGTAATGAGTGTCATCAAACAAACTACGCTGAGACTGTTTTGAATGAAGGCTTCGATGATGCTTCATTCAAGTGTTCATTTAGATTAGCAGCAGTAGCCTTTGATAAACTCTTTTCTCTCTCTTTCTTGTGTTCTCTCTTTGTAATTGTAACTTCCGTGTCCTTTGGTGGTGAGTATCCTCTTATATTTATATGCACCAAAAGTACCTAGAAACCTTGTAAAACAAGTAAACATACTTACCATAAAAGATTAGT
This sequence comes from Codonopsis lanceolata, assembly GCA_013146195.2. NCBI lineage: Eukaryota > Viridiplantae > Streptophyta > Magnoliopsida > Asterales > Campanulaceae > Codonopsis > Codonopsis lanceolata. The sequence continues at coordinate 41,788,647 of CM028377.1, forward strand.
AGGTTAGTGCAATAAATAAGGACTCTAACTCTAAGTCATAAAGACTTACCATATAGCAAGGATTCTATGCTTAAAATAAAATAGGTCAGCAATCTCCTTGAAGGACAAGATACATGACCAACCCTAAAACATATTATATATTATATACAACATTCACATAAACCCTAAACCAATATAATCAAAGTCTCCAAAATAACTTTTCTATAAAAGACATAACAATTAATAATTAATCAAGTTAAATACCAAGAAATGTAAAACATTTAATTAATATATTTTAATTATATAAACAATTAAAATAGAGTGGCCCTAAATGTCACACAAAAAACACTAAATGCCACATTCATTAAATAGTTTATTTACTAATTACTCCTTTTATAAAAAGGAGTTATAATTAACCCTAAACTCTAATTACTAATTAATCCTTATCATTTTCCTTTTATATAAAAGAGTTTCAATTAATCTTCCTATAAATATATGTCAAATCCTCTTTCACAATTAACTAGAAACCCTAAACTTGTTCCTTTCCAACAATTTATTTAATGAATTCCGATCCGAATAACAACGTTCATGATGATTCTTCGAATTCTTCTTTTACGGTAAATTGTTACCTACATTGTATATATATATATATATATATATATATATAAACTACTTAATTTGATATTATAGATTAAATTTTTTATTAAAAAAACCTAGCGCTTTTTTATTTTTTGTTAAACAACATGGCAATTTTTTTTTCATATTTTTTTAAAAAACCTAGCCTTTTTTGTAAAATTTATTTTTAAAAGGTGGCGACTTTTTTAAAAAAAAAATTTAACATGGCGATTTTTGTAAAAAAATTTTTAAAAAAGTGACGACTTTTTTGATTTTTTTTTAAAAAAGGTGGCGATTTTTTTCTTTGTTTGCACAGTAAACTGGCGATTTTTTTCTTTGTTTGGATTAATCATAATGTACTGAGAAACAGCAAACAATGGGAGGGAGTTGATTGTTTGATCTTCGAGAGCTATGTATGGTCACTGCTACTATTTTCCCAATATCACACGGAGTACTATTTTTCTATTTGCACAAAGATCGTCACTGTTCATTGAATTAGAAGAGAGAAAGTGGTTCTAATTCTCCACCTATATACCTCATTGTAGTTCTTGATTTTAGGGGTTAGATATATGTTTTAATTTAGTTTAATTGAGTTTTTTTTTTTAAATGGAAGAAGGGTAGTTTGGTAAACAGAGCTATTTTAAAGTTAAGTACTTTTTAAAAAAAAAAATCAAAGGAAGATAGTTTGGTAATTTAATTTCTTAAGTAATGTTGCATTTAGGGTTTTTCGGTGTAACATTTAGGGGTTAAAGTCAATTTATAAATCTCTAACAATATAAAACCTAAAGATACAAAAATCCTAATAACTAATTTCTTCCAAGAATAACCTTTCTATAAAAGGCTTAATTGATAATAATTAAAGTCAATTTATAAATCTCTAACAATTCGTATGTGAATCAATTCATGGATGGTACATGGGTTGTTAATGTGGTAGAATTGCATTGTGCATTACAAGTTGGAAAGGCAATTCAGAATCATGCATTGGATAATACTAGAGTTCATCTTGTTAAGAGTTCTATGCATGATAGTGTAGATACCCCAATTTCATACCTCTACGCTACGATGTCCTAAAAAATATAAGTTATAAATTAAATGGACTAATGAAAGTTATTTCCGTTACGTTTCAGCGTAACCATAACTTAACGGAGAAATAACCAAAGATCAGAGGGGTGGAAAGTACAAAAGCCAAATTGTCAAAATAGAAGGAGAGAGCTACGCCCTCTAGCTGTGGGAGTTGTGCCTACAGTATGAAGGAGCCGCACCCTCCCCTTCTTTCTTCTTTAACACAAACGCATGCAAGACATCGGGATGTCAAAGCTTGATCAACTGAGAGCTCTGGTTTCCCGTCAACGTCGGTTACTTGTCCCCGACTTTTGCTATAAATAGAGGCCTTCGGCCTTCAAACGCAAAAGCCTTCTCTTCCTCTCTTCTCTCCCAAAGGAGCCTCTGTCGAAGAAGCTGCTACGAAGTCCTCTCCTCCCTTGCCCGAGCAAGCGAGCCTTCCTTGCTCCCAGCAAGCCTAGTCTCCTCGCCCAAACGAGCCTTCTTTCTCACCGCAAGCCTCCATCCTTGTCCCAGCAAGCCAATCAAAAAGCCAAAAACTACCGTTACGCTGCCCAAATTCTGCAAAACACGGCGACAACAACAGAAACAAAAGGAAAAGAAAAAGACTTTCTCTCTCGAGAAGACAGGGGAAGCACTCGTCAATCGCCTCAGCCAAGGCGTACCAGGTTCAGATACTCACGCTTCAAGAGGTAGGTACCAACCTATTATTTTGTTCTCGCAGTTACTTTAAATAGATAAAAATGTATAATATTTATATCATGCATGCTTGTAAATATTATCTGCTAATAATGTTCTTATTAGTTTATTCTCTGTTTATATTTTAAACATAGCAAAAATCAAAATATTTTCTTTGTTTTGTCAATATTTTAGAAAATAAAACTATATTTATATAATGTCAATAAATCATAAATATAGTTGTTATTATTCCTAAATGATATTGAAAATAAATCTCCTTCATTTTCCATTATATATATAACATTTTTCTAGACTAAATATACATAAACTAAGCATGTTTTGGCAAACCCGTTATGAAACCGAAAGGGCGAGTTGGGTGTCTAACCTCTTCCTAACTCGTAACTTAACCCCCGAACCCATATTTTCTGATATTTTTGGTTTTTCTTTGTTTAACCTTAAAATAGAGGTGGCGACTCTACACACACATTTTTAAGAGTCCACGACGAGGCCAAGCGTATTCCACGTGCTTTAATATTTTGAAGCTACCCGTCTTCACGTGACGAAGTAGGTTCGAAACGGGGTTCTCACAGATAGTGTGATTGCGAATCGTAAAGGGGACTATCTAGAGTCATACCATGGAATTGTTGATATGTTCCATAATGCTTTGTTATGTGTTGAATTGGTAGATCCGCATGGTATGTCTAGATGTCATCATAGTGTGAGTCCTTTAATTGTGAGTATGCATGACTTTTTTTATGATGAGATATTTCGATGAGATTGTTGAAGTTTCCCATGATACATTGATGTTTCATAAAATTTATGGATTGCATGGTATTTAAAAAGCATTATCTATGTTGTTAAAATCAATACCTCTAAAGCATGCCAAAACTTGGGAAAGTTGTGAACTTTGTATTGAGGGCGTCCATGAGCAAGCATTTATGTATGATAGTTTAATGCATGAGAGCATATATTTTGGCATGATTGCTTTGCATGAGAGATGTTTATCATTGAGATTGCATGAAGTTATATATGGTAGGCCTAAGATCTTGTCAACGTTGATGGGTTCTTTGTGTTGCGTTGATTATTGTGACCTCTTCCTATTGCATGGTGTTAGGGAATTGATCATGAGTATGCAAAAAAGGTAGTTAGTGAGAATGGTATTCGAACCCGATGATAGGGTTAGGTTGTGTTTGAAGTGGAATCGAGTTTATGAATAAAGGGAGTTTGCGATAGTCTCATTTTGTGCTTCATTGTTACAAAGCGAATTGTGTGCTAACAATTTTGATTTTGTTGTAGTGCGTAGTTTTGTTGTGTTTCTTCTACAATTAATGGTGGAAATCTTGGCGGAGTACCAAAGTACACCAACAGAAAGTCAAGCTAGAATGGTATTTGATCCCGATGATTGGAGATGCATGAACTTGCATGGAATGGTTCGCGAACATGGAGATTTTGAGCAAATCTACGACATGAAATCACATGGTAAGCATAATCTTAGTAAATATTTATTGATTACTAAATCGCGTCTATGTGATGTAGGTTCGGATTTGAGGACAAATCCTTTTGAAGAGGGGGGAATGAGGAGATCTTATCAAGACTAAACCCATTCCAAAGTCAAGTGTGGATCAAGCGTGGAGAATTCAAGAGAGCTCAAGAAGTCAAGTGCAAAAGTGATCAAATGAAGACCTTGAAGAGTGTTGCATATGATTGGAAGATTAACTGATTCTATACAAACTTGATTCGTGGATTCATTGGTGATTCGGGTTACTTTATTGGCTACTCGACAAGTTCGAAGATTCAAGGATTCATTGCGTGTTAACTCCACTATCCTAGCCAAAATCCATTCTAACGCACAAAGATTCCACATAAATGATTATGGGGAAATTTGGGTCGATACACTTTGGTGGATTCTCAACTACTTTAGTCCTTGATTTTTTTTTCAAATCGCTAAAAAACACATTTCATGAATCGCGGTGCATTATTTGACAAAGCTATGCATCATTTGATATAAGACGATGCACACATTTGTCATCGCAATGCATTGATTTTGCATCGTAATGTATGAAATTGTGTTATAGCAGTTTTAAAAAAATACCGGAGACTAAAGTAGTCGAAAATCTTCCAAAGTGTGTAGGCTCGCAATTTTCTCAAAGAGTAGCCCAAACAAGGCTTCAATAGCCATCATCCTAATCCATCACGTCGTCACCCAATTGCATATCATATAGGGGTGGCAAAATGGGTGTTTTGGATCAATGGATAATAGGCCATTATCCATGGATAATCATGGATAATGGCCTATTATCCATTGATCCAAAACACTCATTTTGCCACCCCTAATATCATACAATGTGTCTACCATCCTCGTTGCCAGCATGTAGCCACCAGCCTAAATATTATCTCAGGAAAGCAACTTCTATAATTCTTAATATGAGATCCACTTCTCAAAGCAAGCATCTATAATTGTTCATAATAGTTAAGACAAGTGGAAACTATTAACCATACTCACCGAAAGACCCAACCAAACCTAATCCAGTTCTCTTTTATGGCCTTGTTACCATAGCCTAGTCGTATCTTCATTCAAGAAGAGACTTGTAATAATCCTCTTCCCACAACAAGCAAACCACCATCCTTATCACCTTAAATAAAGCACTCACCGACCATATAAACGCTAGGAGCTTTCCTCGATTCAAACACTAAACAACATGCTTGATAAGGATCTACCACTCAAAATATTGACGCAACCACCATGCGTATACCATAGCAACCAAATAATTCAAAATACCAAAAAACCTAGATCCGTTGCAACTTGCAAGGGGAGGGGAGCTAATCTAACAACTCAACCCGACAAAGGGGCTTAAGAAGGGGGAGTAGGGGAACACCACCATGTCTACAAGTAGGGAGTATGTGAAACCTTCAACCATAAGCAACACCAATGAAAGTTCTAGGGAACAACCTGCCAAAAATTCAAACAATTGTGTCTGAATCGGGACTATTTATTAAAAACCTAATTTTACCCAAAAATTCAAACAATCACGATCGAAATCTCCTACCTTTCCCTAGAGAGAGGAAGTATAAAAAGCATTAAAGTTAAATTAGTCAGATATTTAAAATAAAATAAAATAATACTCCCTTCATTTTTAAAATATTGTCCTCTTTGATCCAACACACCATTTAAGAAAAAGTAATTGACTGTATTATAAATATTGGTGAAATGTGTGGTTTCCTTTAATGCCTTTGAGTATGCGACTATAATTAAAGTAGATAAAAAAAGTAAGGGTAAAGTGGTAAAAGTTTTCTTAAAAGGGAAAATTTTGAAAGAAGACAATTATTTAAGAACAAACGAAAAAAGAATAGAGAACGATAATTTGAAAAAAGAGAGGAGGGAGAAATATTCATATATCTAAGGTCCAAACAAAGCCAAGCACTAGTAACTAAAAGTTTAATAACAACTTAACCCCTTTTTGTTTAAAAAGGAGCAAAGAACAAGTGGCCTTTGGTCAGTCCAAAAAGTCAAATTAATAAAATATGAAACAAAAAATAAATAAAAAAGATAAAATGACAAATTGACAATGACAATGACATGTATGATTCAAGAAGTAAACATCAAAAAAGAGTTTTTAGAAGGGTGAGGATAACCACACCCCAAAAACCTATCTCTACACCCCACTTGCAATAATTACACAAATGCCATTAAGTGAAATGACCTAATAAGCCCTTCTAAGCATTACACCCCATTGAAATAACTATAGTACCCTCTCACTACTCTGGCCGAACACCAGCACTTATGTTCATCTCAGCCTGGTCGAACACTCTCGCTACTATTCATCTCAGCCTGGCCGAACATGCTCACCTTTGTTCATCTCAGCTTGGCCGAACACTCTCACTTCTGTTCATATTATCCTGGCTAAACGAACCCACATCCACACATTGACTGGACAGTGCATGAACAGTGCAGAATCATGAATTTTTAACATGTTTTTTTGCTTATTTTTTAGGAAGCAAACACGCTTCCTACTGAGTACAGTGTCGTTGGTCCTATAAATGATGCGATCATTCCTCTTCAACAACAGATTGTTATAGATTACAGCAATGTGGTTGTAAATCACTCATATTTTTCATCTCAGGATGATTTGTTTGATTGGGTGTGTGCGACCGGAAGGGAGAATGGGCTTGTGATAGTAATTACTGGGTTTGATAGTGATACGACAAATAGAGGACCTCGATTGACTTTATGTTGTGAACTTGGTGGGCAACCTCGTAAAAAAAAAGGTGATGATTTGAGTAAAGTAACAAAGAATAGCAAGAGAAAACGTGGATCGAAGAAATGTGGGTGTCCATTTCATTTGAAGGACATACAATTATGTGAGGGAGTAAACTTCAGGTTGAATGTGGGTGCATAACCATGCCGAGGCCCTTCACAGGCATGGACACTCATTTGTTGGTCGATTATCAGACCTAGAGGAGGCTTTTGTTCTTAACATGTCGCATGCCAATTCGAGGCCCAATGACATTTTGCAAGGTTTACATGAGAAGTTTCAAAGTAATAAGTCTTCAATACGACTATTTACAATGCTCGTAGCAAGAATAAAATTATCGAGCGTGATGGTCGATCGTAAATGCAGCAGCTTGTAGCAAAATTGATGGAGCATATATATTACTACCATCATAGGAGATGTGAGAAAACAAACACTGTTCAAGATTTGTTCTTGGCTCATCTAATGAGCGTTGAGCTATTGCGTTCTTTTCCCAAGGTTCTCTTTATAGATTGCACTTACATGACAAATAGATATAAGTTACCCTTATTGGAGATTATTGGTGTCACGTCGACAAATATGACATTTTTGGTTGGAGCTGCCTATATGGGGTCAGAGTTGTAAGATAACTTCATTTGGGCGCTTGGTATCTTGAAAGCTTTGATGAATCAATCCTCCTTGCCAACTATGATAGTAACTGACAGAGATCTTGCGTTAATGAATACAATTGAGGTAACTTTTCCTACCTCCCAACACTTCCTTTGTCGATGGCATATCAACAAAAACATCCTTGCGAATTGTAAGAAATACTTTCGCATGAAAGTGCAATGGGATCAATTTACCCTATGTTGGAATTTTTTGGTGGATGTAAAAATTGAGCAAATATATGAAGAATACCTAAAGAGATTAGATGGATTTTATTGATTATCCCACTGTGATTGAGTACGCCATGAAGCAATGGATACGACCATACAAGGAAAGATTTGTGTCGGTTTGGACGAATAATGTAATGTACTTCAACAACAACACAACAATCAGGTATTTAAATGTTTTCAACATTTCATTGTTTTATATAAAATTTTGTCATGAAATACAAATATTAATTGTATCTTATTTCAAGATGGAGAGTCAACATGCAGCCTTGAAAAGACAGTTAAAATCAAGTCAATGTGACTTTGAGACAGTTGCACACCCTGATTGTGACATCTCACATTGCAATCAAGGTGTCATTCACGAAGAGCCTTACAGTGGTTCTTTCGAAATACAAATTGGTTATATTTCAACACCTTCGAGGTTTGGTGTCTATTCATGCATTTAGTCTGATGTACAATGAGATGACCAATATACTTGAAGATGGTTATATAGAACCGTTGTTGTGTGGTTGTGTACTTCGAAGAACATACGTGCTTCCCTGTCGTCATGAGATTGCTGAGTATATGAGAAATGACTGTCCAATTCCCCTTGATCAGGTTGATTCATTTTGGAGGAAATTAGATATGTTACCTACTCCTGAGAATGTTGAAGTTTCAGTGAAGCTGGATATGGACAATCGATTCAATAGCACGTATGATGAGATTCATGAATATTATGAGAACGCTCCCAAGTCTGAAAAGTTGTTAATCATTAAAAGAAGGATGGTGGTGAAAAAGGAGAGAACGAACTCCTTGATTGTTCCACAAGATGAAGCTCGCACTCGTGGTCGTCCGAAGCCTGCGAAGGTAAAAAAAGATAAACCAACCAAGCGAGATCCAAGTTTGTTTAAGCATGTGGAGTCGATGATAGATAGTTGCTCCCCTTGTAATCAAGGATTGCTATATGAGGTTGGTCCATCTTAACAACCTCCCACGTTCACTATAGTTCCCCAACTTAAGGAAAAGATTCCGGTATTAATCTTTTTTTTATTTCAAGGATTGCTATCCGAGGTTTGCTATATATATATATATATATATATATATATATTATGAATTTAGTCTATTTTAACTTTCAATAGGTTATACGACCACGTACGAGGGCCGGGAAAGCTAGTGGAAATTACACTCAGCAATTCCCGAAGGAATTTTGGCCTTTGATATTGGGCACAACGAATATCATTGGTGACGGTCATTACGGTTTTCGTGTCGTAGTAGGGTTTATCTATAAAAGTAAGGAGTCATGGAGCAGGGTTCGAGCAAACTTGTCGATGGAGTTGATGTATGTTAGTGAATAAGGGGTATTATAAAAGGGTGTTATGTGTAACTTCTTAATATATGCACATATGTATAAATACCCTAGCCTAACCTTTTTAGGGTTTAAGGCTTCCAAATCATATTCTTCTTCTTTCCTCTCTTCTTCGTTTCTTTACATGGTATCAGAGCAGGTTTCTCAATAACAAACTTGGTTTGGTCCACTTCTATTTTATTTATTTTTTATTTTTTCTTTTCTTTTCCTTCTACACACATGCGAGTAAGGACTTGAGTTCCTTTCTGCGTCGCCCGGTGCGATGCTCGGAGTTGCTTGAGTGTGCAACCTTGATTGATCGGCTAGCCGAGGTTGTGGTTTGCCGGTTGTGTTTGTGCACGAGGTAAAGTTTCTATCGTGCGCCAGGGTTTTTTGTCGCCGATTTCTTTCTCATAAATATGCGCCTCGATGCGCCTAGTAGTTTAGCGTCTCTACGGATACTTTTGCGACCAGCGCGCGATCGGTTCGCGCCTACATGCGTGCGAGGTAATTTTAATCGTAGATTGTCGCGTCACGGGGTGTAGCCCTTGCGCCGGCGTCTGGAACTTCGGCCGGAAAACTCATCTATTACGGATTCGCCCAAATGCGGGTTGTCTACACTGTGGTTAGTTTTTTCTAGATTTGGCGTGTGTTGTGCCTCTGCGCTACTTGTTTGGTTTCTTGGTTTTGTTTTTGTTGGGACTCTTCGGTTCTGCGGTATGTCGACTTACGAGGCTGTTTCGAGGCGGGATCGCTAGTATCACTCCATCTCTATCTTTGTCTTCTGTCCTTTACCTCCCTGGTTTTCCGTTCAATTTACTATCCATCACTAAATTAACTCGTGATTACAACTGTAGCGTCTCATTCTTTTCTGATTCTTGTGTCTTTTAGGATCTTACGATGAAGAGGATTATTGGTAGAGGCTACGAATTAGGAGGGCTTTACTTGTTGGATGATGTTGTCTCTCCTGTTGCATGTTCCAGTGTCACTTCCCTTATACCGCATCAGATTCATTGTCGTTTGGGTCATCCGTGTCTCTCGAATTTGAAGAAATTGTGTCATAGTTTAGAATCTTTGTCTACATTAAATTGTGAAGTTTGTCAGTATGCTAAACACCATCGTGTTTCATACTTTCCTAGAGTCAATAAAAGGGCTTGTGTCCCATTTGAGTTGGTTCATTCGATGTTTGGGGTCTGTCTCCCGTAGTGTCGAAACTTGGTTATTGGTACTTTGTTACATTTGTTGATGATTTTTCACGTGTAACTTGGATTTATTTAATGAGAAATCGTTCTGAGTTATTCTCCATTTTTTGTGGTTTTTTTGCTGAAATTAATACCCAGTTTGGTGTGCCTAATAAAATTCTTCGTAGTGACAATGCAAAAGAATATTTCTCCACCCCTTTCTCTACTTTTATGCATGACAATGACATGACTCATGAATTCTCTTGCACTGATACACCTCAACAAAACGGGGTGGCGGAAAGAAAGAATCGTCATCTAATGGAAAGTGCTAGGCCTCTCAGCTTTCAAATGCATGTGCCTAAGTCATTACAGTGCGATGCGGTTTTGATTGCTTGTCATCTTATTAATAGGATGCCATCTTCGGTTCTTGGGGGAGATTCCATATCGTGTCTTATATCCTTCGGTTCGTTGTTTTCAGTGTCACCATGAGACCTTTGGCTGTGTTTGCTTTGTTCGTGATCATCGACCTCATATAACCAAGTTGGATCCTAAGTCTCTCAAATGTATCTTCCTTGGCTACTCTCGGTCTCAAAAAGGGTATCGTTGTTTTTCTCCCGAGTTGAATCATTATCTCGTGTCTCTTGATGTCACCTTTTTTGAATCTCAATCATTCTATCCTCGCCTACATTGACCCGTCCTCTTGGACTCGGATGATGATTTCCTTGTCTATCACTTTGTCTCAGGCCCCACATACCACCTCACTGTACCTCCACTTATCGTCCCCCATTCGGCAAGTTTACTCTCGCCGTCAACGAGAGAGGACCTCATACGCACCTCGATGTGGTCACTCTGAGCTAGTCCTCTTTTCTGCGGATCACGGCACTCTGTGCCACCTCATCGATCTAGATGTTCGATTTCTCTTCCTTGAGTAAGCGTAGTTGTGCACAATATTCCATTCTTGACTACGTTAGTTATTACGGTTTGTCTTCTTCTACTTCTTCCTTAATTAATTCTCTTGAGTATTATCCTATTCCTAAGTATTATGCGAGGCGGTGGCTCATCTGGTTGGAGAACCGCTATGGAAGAGGAGATGAAGGCTCTTGAGGAGAATCGAGACTTTGGATTTGATACCTTTGGGAGAATAAGAAGGCAATTGGTTGTAAGTGGGTTTTCACGGTGAAAGTGAATCTGATGGTTCCACTTGCTCGATTGAAGGCTCGTGCAGTTGCGAAGGGTTATGCCCAAACGTATGGTGTGGATTATTCATAAAATTTCTCTCTAGTTGCGAAGTTGGCTTACGTTCGGTTGCTTGTTTCTCTTCTTTGCATCATACCAGCGGCGCTTCACCAACTAGATGTCAAAAATGTTTTTCTTCGTGGTGACTTGCACGAGGAGGTTTATCTTGAACAACCTCTGGTTTTGTTGTTCGGGGAGTCGGGGATGGTGTGCAAGTTAAAAAAGTCGTTGTATGGTGCAGAAGCAGTCTCCTCGAGCTTGGTTTGGTCGATTTAGTGAAGTTGTGTTAGAGTTTGGCCTTATGCGGTGCAGCGGTGATCATTCGATCTTTTATCGGCGATGCGAAGGCGGGGTGTATTCTCTTGGTTGTGTATGTTGATGATATCGTCATTCTTGGCGGAGATAGTGTGGGAATTTATGCTCTAAAGTCTTTCCTTCAAGAGAGATTTCAAACAAAAGATCTTGGGAACCTCAAGTATTTTTGGGAATTGAAGTTGCTGTTCGAAACAAGGCATCTTTCTTTCTCAGCGGAAGTATGTTACGGACTTACTTACTAAACAGGGATGTTAGGGGCAAAACTATTGAGACTCGTATGGATACTAATGTGAAGCTTAGAGATGATGATGGTGAAGAATTGAATCATCAGGAGAGGTATCAAATGCGCTTGTAGGGAAGTTGAACTATTTAGGCGTGACTAGGCCAGGACATTGCGTTTGCGATTAGTAAAGTCAATCGGTTTATGTCGACTCCACGATCTACTCTTTGGGAGGCGTTGTACAAATCCTCAGATATCTCAAAGGAGCTCGGTAGGTGGGTTACTTTATCGAGATCATGGGCATATAAGAGTTGAGGGTTTTGTGATCTTGATTGGGCGGGGATGTCCTATTAGTAAGAAGTCAACCACATGATATTATATATTTGTTGGAGGCAACTTAGTGTCTTGGAAAAGCAGCGGCCGGGGTTGTGTCGAGATCGAGTGCGGAGGAGAAATATAGGGCCATGGCTCAGTCGACTTGTGAATTGATGTGGATTCGCCAAATACTTGAGGAGATGGGGTTTAGTAGTTCAACACCTATGCAGCTATGGTGTGACAATCAAGCGACCATCCATATTGCATCGAATCACTGTGTTTCATGAGCACAAAACATATTGAGGTTGATTGTCATTTCATTCGCGAGAAGCTACAACAAAAGATTATTGTCACGAGGCTACGTCAAGTCAGGTGATCGGCTAGGCGATGTTCGACAAAGTCGGTGGTTGGAAATATGTTGCGTTATATGAGTAACAAAATTTGGGCATGCATGATATTTATGCTCCGGCTTGAGGGAGTGTTAGTGAATAAGGGGTATTATAAAAGGGTGTTATGTGTAACTTCTTAATATATGCACATATGTATAAATACCCTAGCCTAATCTTTTTAGGGTTTAAGGCTTCCAAATCATATTCTTCTTCTTTCTTCTCTTCTCCGTTTCTTTACAATGTCAAACCAGGAGTTGTACACACGTGTCTTAATTGAACGTAATTGTGTTACTAAAGTGAACGCGAGTCTCCAATGCAACGACATTACTTTATATTAATCAACAACTTTCATATAGTGAATCTGTAGGCACAACTAGAGTTGTTAGTAGTTCTGACAGTATACATTTGGAGTAGTTCTGATTGTATTATATTAAAAACATGTATTTAAACGTGTCATTTTGGTTAATTATCTCTTTTTAACGATGCTTCGGTTATGTGTATTTAAATTACGTATGATATTGAGGTTCTGCTAATGCTTCTTTTATGCTGCTATGAAATGACATATGCTATACAAAGTTTGCAATAAGATAAGAACATTAAAACCAAGCCACACGAATTCATGAAAGGTTTGCTAAAAATTTTATAACTACAAAAAATACTAAAAACTGTTTTACAAGTCATAACATTAAAAAAAAAACATAAACATGGTCCAGGTCACTATTGCCTCCTATGAGACGGTCTCGCGTCATTAGGTGGACCGTTTATAACTGTGTGAACTCTATCAAGCAATGAGCCCAACTCCTCATACGGTATAGATCGGTCACTAGATCTCCAGCGCCGCACTATGGGATCAATCATAGTCCTCACAACTCCCAACATCCTGTCATCTGAATCGGCTGCAACGACTTTAGTCATAGTGGTGCTAACGTATCTGGATTGTCTACCACGGGGCTGGACGACTACATGTGAACGCTTCCAGTACCAGTCAAAATAACCAGGATCACAATCCCAAGCACGAAGGGCACGCCTACCGAGACGTTCTTTAGATAGGAGATGGTTATCTAACAGCAAAACCAAGCCATAGAGGCAAGGCCTTTGAGTTATCTCGAGGGCCGCAATTCGGAGCAATGACTATCCTCGAAATCATTTGCACATGCCCGAACGGTCGAAGGACTCTATCTGGATGGTATGGCTCAACAATATAGCCCATCTGTATGCATCCTAGATACGTGGCAATTCGATGCCATGCAAACCGGTCCCTGACCTTACTATCGTAAGGAAGCCAGCCAACCTAAAACAATAGACCAACAAAAAGTCAAAAACTTTCAATACGAAGCCTAATATTAAGAAGTTGTTGAAATTGATAGGAAAATACGTATACTCACGTCACGGTTCGTCAGTCTATCTAACTGTTCACGTGATGCCAACAAACGGTCCGCGCGTCGTCCTTGATTCCCTTGCGGGATCCACCTACGTGCAAGCGGGTATCTAGACTTGTAATCAACATTATGTAGAGGCCTCAGATATGGAAACCGCAAGTAGATCCACGCCTAAAATGCAATAAAACATACATTTTTAAGAGATTAAAATATCAAATAAAACATCTTAACTTTAATAGTAAATACACAACATAAAAGTATAAAATAATTATAATTATTACCTCAAGTAATGCCATGGAACCACTATTACGCTTGTGTTATACCTAGAGGCGCTGCTCTAGTCGCCTATAGAAATATGCAAGGGTGGCAGTTCCCCACGTGTAAAATATCTAGTTTTCAAGATCCTTAAGTCATTCTAAGTATGCAATAGGTACATGAGTCCCACTCTTATCAGCAAATATCGTGCAACGCAAGACCAATAATAAGTACGCCCTTATGGCACAACCCACCCTAAACTCATCCTCAAACGTGATATCATCATTAAACCTCACACGTAGCCACTCCAATGTCACTAAAGACCCCCACTTACTTCCCATGCCCTAAAAAACCTCTTCAAGTGACACTCCCAACATCTGACTCACATATGGTGCATCGACATCCCTAGCACAAGATAATGGATCACCCACAATCGGAAGATCGAGAAGACAAAACACATCGTCTAAAGTAATGTTCATCTCACTGAAAGACATATGGAAAATGTTAGTTTCTGGATGCCATCGTTCCACGAAAGCAGAAACTAACACCTTATTCACATCAACATAACATATCCGCTTGTCGAGTCGAGCGGCCGCACGCCACGACCATACCCGAAAGACCCTCGAAGCTTCGCTATTATGAATGACCCAATGAAGAAACTTCTATGTGTGATTGTGACATTTTAGAATACCACGTTCTTCTTTACCAGCCTAAATATATGCCGTTATGTGTGACTCATATGAAGTCAGCAACGATGTATCACGCGGACCAGGAAATTCCGCGCTTAATCCGAGGCTCAAAGTCCGGTGAAACCGCCTCGCGATTGCTTAAAGCGAAAATGGTCTTGGTCTTCTTTGAAAATGGTCATCTTCACGGCCTGCCCCGCCGAAAATGGTCATGCTAAAAAGTCTGCTTGGAACTACTCATTTTCCCCTGCCCCTCACGCTCATGAACACACTTGCCCATGCATGCCGTACTGCTTTGTTGATGTGCTTGTTCAATTTCTTTACTAGCGGATGTCGTCACCTTTTTCCTTGTATAAACGTTTCTAAACATTTTTCTTGTAAACACCAAATAAAATAAATCATAATTAGGTTATAGTTCCAATAAAACAAAATCAAAGTCTGAAAAGTGTTGCCCGATCGAGTTTCAAATGCGGTGAGATGAACATTTAAGGGTGTTGTTTCTCATTGTATCTTGATTTGCATTTGTTCATACATTACATTAGGTTTTATGCTTAGTGGCTAATTGAGCTGCGTACCAATTAGCGTGACAACTATGTATAGAACTTTGCCTTAGAATAGTTTTTAGACTTCACAGGTTCAGCGGAAGACTTCGGCTGAAGGCTTCTCTAGAAGACTTCAAACAACCTCCAACTGCAGTCCTTGTCTGCATCAGGAAAGCATGACGTGTCCAGCCTTTCATTTGATCAAGCTTTGATGGATTATTTAATTCAGCCCAAATCAGTTTGAATTTGAATTAAATCATCTCGGATCGGCGCTTGACTTCTCAGGCAGCGTCCTCCGACTTTTCGAGAAAAGCATGAAGATTTTCGCCTCTGAAAAGTGACAAAGCAGGTGAACAAACTGACACATACAAACTGTACCAACTATTGCAGGTCTGCAACTCTGATTGCTCACATGCTAGCTGCTGCAACAACTCTCCACCATTCCCTGCTCTGTATCAGTTGAAGAAGAAGTTCACAGACAGCTCCAGACATTTTATGCATTCAACCTAATAGAGTTGTTACTAACTTTATCTTCTCCAACGATCTCAAGAATACCCAAGCTATAAATACTGCCATTAAAGACTGAATAAAACAATGCTCTGAATCTCTCCAACAACATCAAGCCTTATACATTCAGTACATTCAAAGATCATTAGCGATCAAAAGAAGTCCTCAACAACAAGAAGATGCGTCACACGTTAATCATTTGCTTCTTCTTTGTTGTAACCTTCACTATTCTTACGCACATTTGAATACTCTATTTCCCAGATATTCAAATTCCCCAAACCCAAACACAAGTCAAATATTTTGTACACTATCCATTGGACATTTCTGTAATAGAACTAGTGGAATAAATAATGTATATTTAAATCCAAGGTTGACTGCCTTGGTAGTGGACGTAGCACTCATTACAGTACGAACCATCTCAAAATACTTGTGTTATTCTCTCTCTGTTGATTACTGCTTTAAGCTGTCATTCTTTCCTTTAACTTATTCCTTCGGCAGTAGACTTAAGTATTCAGTTAAGTCTACCGGTAGTGCTTCACCGGCAAACTTGAACTGTCTTCCTTAACAAGACTTTCGCTACTTCAATCTTCTTAATAGATTGCAAGTGCTTGTTCTAGGATTTATTTGAAAAGTTTTTAGTGTTAAATAAGCTATTCAACCACCTATTTTAGCTTATTATTGTGCCCTTTGGGACTAACAAAGGGAGAGT